>CM053785.1:86572914-87317914 GCA_028749045.1 Cupressus sempervirens
TTGCTTCAATTTTTCCTAACTATTTTAATATTACAAAGCTTGATGATCAGTATACCAAAAAACTCCTTAGGAAGAAGATAGTGTCTCCACTTCTTCAATGCTTGAACTATAGAATAAAATTCTTGATCATAAATAGAATATTTTCTTTTGGCATCATTCAATTTCTCATTGAAGTAAGCAATAGGTCTACCTTCTTGGCTCATAATAGCTCCTATTGTAGTACCACTAGCATTATTGTCTACTTGAAACACCTTGTTAAAATCAGGAAGTGCTAAAATAGGCTACTTAGTAACCTTCTATTTCAATAGATTAAAACTCTTATTTGGTCCTACAATCCATTTAAATTCTTTCCAATCCCCTCTCATTGTGTCAGTCAAGGATCCACAAATACTGCTAAAACCTCTTATGAACTTTCTATAAAAACTAGCTAGTCCAAGAAAATATCTTACCTCTGTCACACTCCTTGGAGTAGGCCTTTCAAGGATAGCCTTCACTTTCTCTAGGTCCATTTTCAGACCTTCTGCTGAGACTACAAATCCTAGGTACACCAACTCCTTTACAAAACTATATTTCTTTAGATTTATCAACAAGTTTTCTTCTCTCAATTTATCAAACACCCCATGAATATGAATCAAATTCTTGCACCATTAATGATCACATCACAACACTTATCTTTACTTGTCAGTACTCCCACCATCAATGATCACATCACATCACAACATTTATCTTCACATCTACACCTTGTGCAAAATAATCTCCTCCTTTGCTCAGGTTCATTCTCAGCACTCAGTAGGAATCTTTGGTTAACTAGGACTTCTCCTCTTTCAGAATCTTCAGAATGTGAGGATCTAGCATCTGCATTAACATATGCAACTCTTCCCTGGCCTTCTATTCTTTGATATGTCCTTCCCTGGCATTGGATACATTCAAATGCTCTATGCCCTTCTTCTCCATAGTGAAAACATTTCCCACAAAAGCCTCCTCTTCCAGATCCTTTTCCTCTACCTCTTGCTCTCTGATCTCTATTTTCTAATCATGGAAATGATTGGAATTGTTTCCTCTTTGGTTCTAATTGCTACCTCTAGCCTCATTCTTTTTCTTCTAATCATCATTAGGACCTCCATAAGATCATCCACTAGATCTTCCACTATGACCTCTTCTACTATTCTTATTTTCAAAATTCTCACTTAGTTGCTCCTCAAATTTTAGGAAAAATTGGTATGCCTCCTTAATACTATTCATTTGAACTAGACTCAACTGATCCTAAATTCTTGGCCTTAACCCATAAAGATAGTGAGCTAGTTTCTCCTTATTAGCTTTTGCATGGCTAGTTGTAATGAGAACTTGGTAGAACTCTTTGGTATATGCTTGAATTGATTTTCCCACTTGCTTGAATGCTTGCATTTTCTTTCATAGATCAAGCTCATAATCCATGGGAATGAATTGTTTCTTTAGCTTAGCTACCATCTATTCCCACCTAGTGATTTTGTCCTTTCCATTCCTATTTCACTCCAACTAAACCTCCTTCCACCAAATCTTCGCATGTCCCTTCAGTTTTTCCTTCACAAACTTGACCCTATTAGGATCTTCAGTATCTTCATACTCAAAGTACTCCTCTAGTTCATTGATCTAATTGATTAGCTCCTCTGGATTAAGATTTCCCAAAAATGTGGGAACTTCAAACTTAGGTCTTTTTCCAATCATGGAGATGGCCCTAAAAAGCCTCTCTTCCTCTAGGCTTAGAACTACCTCTACTCTGACATTTTCATTTGCTTCACCCTCATCCTTACTTCCATCTCTTAAGAGAAGATTTATTCCTTTGCACATTTGGTCTTCCAATGCTTGCATTTGTCTTTGGAGGGCTAGGAAACCCTTAGGTGTAACACCTACAACTCTTTTGCTACGGTCTCTTCATGGAGGTATTTTCATGCTTCCACTAAAACCCTAGTGCAAACTGCCTCACAATCAATGATTTGTCTACACACTCAGTCCAAACCACAGTCATGGTATGAACTACCTCACAGTCAGGAATCCATCCACACACTCAAGAATTCTAGCTCTAATACCACTTGATGAAGGGTCTTCCCCTTAATACCATAAACTCATAATAGAAACAAAGAAACATCAACAAATGAGAGAACAAAATATGGACTTCTTATTTGCATAAAAAATGTGGTATTATAGAATTCACAAGTACAATATGCTAACCCAAATGGGTGCCTTCATTACAATAATATGCAAGAGAAGCTGTGAACTATCATCTAGAGCTATTCTAGACAATGATCAGGCCTTTTTTAAATAGGTAATTTTATGCCACTTGGAAAGGTTGTAGACATTGAAACTTAATACCTAGGGTCGATAGAACCTAATAATACATATAGAGTCAACCAAATGCATCTTTGGTAATTATTTTAGATATTTTAGGTAGTCGAACTTTGAAAGGCTATAACTCACGAACCATTGCTCCGATTGTCTATTATAACCGCATTTTAGAAATGCTAGCTCCTAATCTATAGGCTTGAAACTATGATAACCCGCTTCCATCAAATTTTTGAACCTTTTTTGAGAACTCTAAGGCCTCCAACAGTGATCCTTAAGATTGCAAATGTTTCCAATGAAAATCCACAATAACTTCTCTAATACTTTTGATTGAGCAATGAGATTTTTATTGTAGGATTATAACTCTAAAATGAACCTTCCTATAGAAAATGAGAACATTTCAAGCTCATATGACAAGCTTACTAAAAATAGCAAGTTCCCATAAATAGTAACCACCCTCTCTACTAGTACTTATTAAAATAGAAAAGACTAAAAATAAAATATTTTTGGGTGATGCAAGATTGCTCTTACACCCAAGATGCTCCTACATCTTGTGAGACTCCTACTCAACTGTAAGACTTTCCTATAGAGGATAACTAAAAAACAACCTGGCTTTGATACCACTTGTTAGGATTAAACCTCAAACATAGATAACAATTAGATGCAAATACAAACAATATCAGAAAATAATAGATTACACAAAAAAGAACACAAGACACCAAGATTTGACATGGTTCACCCAATCCTTGGGCTACATCCACCAAACAACAAGTTCAATATTATTATGATCCAATGATTACAACCTAATTACAATCTATAATCCCTTATAGCTCAATACCATTGCAAGAACCAATTTTTGCATCACACCTTATTAAACATTCCCTAACCTTAAGCCCTTTTATATAAGTATTTTTGCCACTTTAGGATTAAAACTAGTTACAACATGTTGGTCATAAATTGGAAAATAAATAATACCCAATTGGCAAATAGTATCCCAATTTTTTTTTTGTGGCAATGGCCCAAACCCCAAAGAATTTATGAAGTATGTACAATACTTCCCTAATTAGTGACCACAAACTAACAGTTCACATATGTGTAATAAATTTAAATGCATGAGTAATTAGGGACATGTCATTGTGATGTGAAATATGTTTTAATGTAACACTTGAAACTTGTGATTGTACATGTGTAGGTGACATGTCACTTAGTGTTGGGTATGTAGTCACTCAACCTAAGCCTAATCCTCATTTTAGACTTAAGTAAACCCACTAGGGAGAGTGTTAGGATGGGTCACCTATTGACATTAAGTCAAGTCTATTATTAGTGATAACACTTATTAAGATTATGTATGGTTACCAAGCTCATTGAATAGTCTACAATGTTTTCCATGTAATTCAGTAGCCACTGAGCTTTATAGTTCCTACTAAGCATCCCAGTGGTTACCAAGTGAGGTCAAGCAGTGTGAAGTCTAGCAGTTCAACTTAAGCAATTTAGTTGTTACCTAGCTTCAAAGTTCAAACTGAGCTAGTAGTTCATGTGAAGTGAAGATAGTGTTAACTGAGCTATGTGATGATCAATGTTTATTGAGTGCAGTCATGGTAAATGTGTAATTCAGCTTCTACTAAGTTATACAGTATCTACCAAGTCACTAGTGTAGACCAAGTTTGAGACTACTCTAAGATGATTAGTATGGGCCGAGCTTCTACTTCTACCAAATGCGTGATGATGTCAAGTAATGACAATGGATGTTGTGTATCATAACTTAACCAAGTCTATCTTTAGAACTTGAGTGTCTTCATTTGAGCTGACTTTGTAATATTGGTGTTAACTTGTATATTGGCCAACTTTGTAATTTTGTAAATTAGATTGATACGTGTGTGTGTGTGTGCTCGCGCGCGCGCGTGCGCGCATATGTGCGTGCATGCAATGTATTGTATCATATCCACATATGTGTATGAAGCAATGAATAAATGAAGAATGTGTAACAATATGTGAATGTGAATCAACAAAAAAGTATATTGTAAGGCCAAATCAGAAAAAGAGTAGTAGAGTCATATATATCACATAAAGGTGATCAATATTTCAAAGAATCTCTTTTAGCAAATCAATTGTACGTTAGAGATCTACTATTTCATTCTAATAGGTGAACTAGTTCAAATCCTCTAATAAGGTAGACTTAATAGTCTTTTATTAAATCTCTTTACCAAGTGCATACTTCATTGTATGTTTGTAAAACCTCCAACAAGGTGGATCTAGCAGTCCTAATTGCTCCTAATAGGGTAGATCATCATAAGTGATCATTGTAAGCCTTAATAGGCTAACTTTATGCTGTAGTATTGAGGTTTTGTGGATATCATCTCCACCCCAATTTTACTTTCTATTTGGAAGGTTTTTGAGTCACCAAATTATTGTGTTCATGTGTCATGAATGTTTATGTTTTCAGTTTCTCATACATATAATTAGTTCTAATTTAATGAATTAAATGATTATTGGATTATTGCAATTAAGATCTGAATTTGGTAAAGTTTTTAAGGTTACTGATTCACCCCGCCCCTCTCAATAACCTAGCATAGTCTCAAATAATTCCAACAATTGCTATCAGATCATTTGTGGTTCTTATGATAAAGCTTAACAAATAGAGAAAAAATCAAGGACAATGGAGATATTTAGACTTGATAAGGCAATTGAAAATGAAAAGCTAGATCTAGAAATGATCATTGTACAACTCAAGAAAGCCAAGGAGCAACTTTCCCAATCCCTAAAAAGAAGGAAGGAACTTGCTAATTAGATGAATGATCACTAGTACATTGAAGAAAATATTGAAGAACTTTTACCTTCAAGCAATTTAGATGAAGCAAAGGATGAAATCAAAGAACTCTTAGATAAGAATGGTTCCCTGCAAGAAGAAATAAGAAAGCTCAAATGAGAACAAGAAATTCATCCAATAAGGCTATGTGAAATCTTGGAATAAAGAAACAAGATGAAAGAAAAAATGGATGGAAGAAACAATGAGATCCAGAACCAATCCATTTAGCTTGAAGATCTTATAGATCAAATCTCTAATGCAAATGAAGAAATCATGAGTCAAATATAGATCAATGAAAGATTAAGGAATGATCTAAATTTAGAAAGACAAATTAATGAAATATTAAGAAGTGAGCTAAGATTTGAAAAGAAAATTAGTGAAAGATTGAAAAATGACCTAAACACTAAAAACGAAATTAATGAGAGAATGATGAAATCCCACGTAGACATGAATCAATTGAATCAACTGAATGCGCAGAATCTCTATAGACAAAAAGGTAAAGCAAGAAGTGGATACAAAGAAGAAGAAGGTGAATCCTCCAAACAAAGTGCTCAAAGGAATCAAAGACCTACTTGCAATCACTATGGTAAGATAGGTCATACATCAAAAAAATGTTGGAGTAATAGTAAAGCAAAATTCAATGGTAAATGTTACAATTGCATTCAGCATGGTCACAAGGCTAATGAATGTAAAGAGAAACTAAAATTTGGAGACAAATGTCACAAATGCAAGAAACAAGGTCACAAGGCATCAAACTATAGAACCAAGTCATTCAATCCAGTAGAGAAAATTGTGAAAGCAACATTTGGGTGGCACTATAACACCTGGTGTAGACATCATTACTATGGAGATTATGGACACATTAGCACAAACTATGTTAAACATCACACAAGAAAGAGAGATACCACCATAAGATGTTTCACTTATATAGAACTTGGTCATCTAGCCAAGAATTGTATGAATACATGTAGAATTGAAGTTGAAAAGAAAGCTAAAGAAGACAACATCGAAAAGAAAATGAGGTAGCAATGGATTCCTAAATCCATGGAGGAAGCTAGTCCAAGCAATGATGGTCATGTCACTCATGAAGTGGGTGACTCCACCATTTCCAATTAAGTTCTTAAGCAAGAAATCGAACTACATTATCATGATCACATCTAAATAGTTCCAAAATTGAAAAGAAGAAAAAATCCAAATTAGTATTCAAGATATAAAGGGATCACAAAATATTAGCATCAATTATCACCAAGTTACTTCATCTACTGAGTAAGGTTGGGTCATGGACTCTACCGAGCAAGGTTAGGAGTAACTAGTCACACATGTTTGGTTACTAAGTTATGAAGCATTCATCGAGTGATCTGAATAGATAATGGATGACAGCCTATCAAGCATAATGATACCTTTTTACTAAGCATTAATGGTGAAATGTTATCAAAAGGTAGGAGATCAAATACATTTTTCACCAAAAATTTTAAGTATATTTAGATCAAGCAAATTACGGAGCGATCAAAATATTTGAAGTGGAATTTGTAGTAAAAAAATTTCAAAGTTTTTCATAACCTACCAAGTAGTCATGGCAGCATTAAGTAGTAGTAGCAAGGTAAAGAAAGGGTCAGAAATGTTGATCCAAGGAGTCAAATGGAAACCACCAGATTTCAAACTTGTTCCAACAATTGTAGAAACCCTAGATCCAAATGGAGCACAATCACAAATCCCTCCTAAGGTACTACTCATTAATGATATTTGAACTCATTTTAAGTGTGCAATTTAAGAAATTGGAACCTTAGAGATAGATGATACACTAGATGAATTGTGTGTGAATGGTGTTCTTAAACCAAAACATAGGCACTTGGAAGATAAGGGTTTTACCCACATTCCCCACCTACCCTGAAGTTTCCAAACTAAATAGATTGGATACATCCTAAAACAAGTTCACAATGGTCATTTATGGCTTGAGAAACTACTTTTGATTACTAAGAAGATGATTCATCGTATCACCATCCTTCCAATGCTCTCCAAAGCCAAAACTACTAAAACCTTAGGTTGGGTGGAGTTAGAGAAGAAAACCCTAGCTGATTGGGATGGTAGAGGTATGAAGATCAATAATGTAATAGATGTAGAACTAAAATTTGGCATGCATGTGATAGCATACAAGATCTATAGTCCTAGTCATCTAAATAGTGTGTCATGTGAAGTAGTAGACTTGGCATTCAAAGCCATGAAGAACAATGTTTCATATGATCTTGTAGATTTGTTGTTAAAAAAATTTAACAAAAATATGGAAAGTATAAGGACAACCAAGAATAATCCTTGTAAATTTGGTTCATTTTTTATATGTCTATTTTTCTATGTTCAAAAGTTTTTCCCTTCTAAAGGTATAGTCATATGGAGAAAGGATGTGCTAGTTTTGTATCTGATTAATGAATATATTGTAGAAATGGGTGAGAATTTTGTTAGCATAATGGATAACTACTTTGATGTCTTCAAGAACAAAATGAATAATAGATTCAAAATTCCTAGGAAATTAGTTGAAGATTACAAAGATGATGTTTGTTTCATGGTAGACAGTGATAAGGTCTACATTTAGGCAGTAAAACCAAGAGTTGTATGGGTAAAACCTCTTCCGTATGAGGTAAACGTTGATGAAGCAAAGGACATAATTGAATCTTTGATAAAAAAACCTATTGATCCAAAGGCACCACACTTTGGAACATATAAGGAGGATAAGGAAATAATAGAGCTTGAAATCAAGCTCCCATAGGCGGTTAACAAAGGCAAGAGGAGAATAGAAAAACTCAAATCCAACACACCTCTTATGTTGACCAAGTGTAAGGAAGAAGATGATGATGATGCAGAGGATGAAGAAGAGTCAAAAAATAAAGAAGAGCCAATAAAGAAGAAAGGAAAGGTAATAATCACCAAGTTACCCAAATCATCCACTGCAGTGTTTACCAGGAGATCTAGGAAGAAAGGTAGTGAAGTTCTGTTTAGCAAGCCTCCTCTCACCTTCTAGGAAAAACTAAAACAATTGGAAGAAGGTGTAAGCATAACCAACTTCAAATCACTAAAGTATGAAACCAAGACTGAGGCTAAGAAGAAATAGATTGAAGAATTGGTGCTAACCAAAGTGGGAAAATGGAAGCATTCCCCTGATTAGTTAGCCTTCCATATTTCTAATGAACTAATAGAGAGATTGAAGCCAAAATGGGACTTAGCTACACAAACAACAAAAGATATCTATGAAAAAAACTTGAGATAGTTGTTACCGAGCATTACCAATGCTAAGGTAAAAGAGTCTATGAAGAAAAATGAAGACAAGATGACTCTTAGATTCAATACTTGTTTAATCATTTTAAAGGATATAGAGCATGTAGTCAATAATGCTATAGGCATGTGGAAGAATATTTATCACTTGCATAAATAGAGTGACTTTCGAGTAGGAATCAAGGATGATGACAAGGATGATGAGGAAGAAGGAACAAACTTTGAGACAATATAGTTTGACAATGAAGAAATTGAAGAAGATAAAAAGGAAGGAGCTATTGAGGAAGACAAAGAAGATGATGAGGAGACTGATCCTATGAAGATAGAATTAGCAGTTATTGCCTCACTTTCTCATTGTCCAATCAAATTAGCAGCTACATCAAGTTCAGAGATAGCTTCAACAAGTTTGATTGTGACCACAATAGATACATCAAATGTCCAATCACTCTTTTCTCCCTCACAGCTCAACACATCACTAATGGAAGTGTCTACCACTTCATCTATTGAGCTGTAGTCTCCCTCTTCTTCAGTTCTTGAGTCAACATCAACAACAGTGAGTACATCATGTTCTACAATTTTGTGTTCTTCAGTAGTAAGGACAGTTTCAAGTTCTACAATTTTTGATTCTACAATTTTATTTTCTATAGCTTTGGATACTTTTGTAAGTATATCAGTTTTGGATTTAGTCAGCATATTAGTTAGTATTCCATCTATTGGTACTATATCAATTTTTACAACTAATCCTCCTATCTCTACTATTGTTTCCATTCCATATTCTAAGGCATTATGTACAAAGGAAGTTGAACCCAAGGCTCAACCATGTACAAGACTTTTGAGTGGAAAAGAGATAGAGGAGGATATTGACCTAGATTAGGAGATTGAGATTCCAAAGTGGGATTTTGATAATGCCACTATAGATCAAATGCAAATAGCTAGTCAACTCCTCCAAAAGAAAGCAAACTAGAAGAAATTAAGAGAGGAAAGAGATAGAGAATATAAAATCATAGAAAGTGCTAAGAATATTTTGACTAAGGTAATAGTTGTTGAATTTGACACTTCTCAACATATTTTGTTTCAATTGGAAGAAGTAGTCCAAAAGTTTGATGAGGACTCTAGTAGTCAAGACAAATTGATTGAGAAAGCAGAGAAGAATTTTGATAACAAAGTGCTTGAGCACATTTCTCAAAAAATTGCCATTCAACAAGGGGAGCTTTCCTCAATTTTGACCAATCTTGGAAAATCTTGCATAGATGTAACATCACTTTTTGGGAAATTATGTAATTTTATTGAGTTCACAAAGGAAATAAAGGGAAAACTAACAAAGATTGATGAAGATCTAAAGGCTAGTGTGCAACAATTGAAACTTGACCCTAGTTCAAGCTCTACACATCATATGAAAATTAAATTTTTGTTAGATATGTAAGCAGAGTTGTTGAGAGAGGAATCAAGGATGTGGTCTTCATTGATAGATATTTAGAATATGATCCTTCCCATCATGGACACAATGCAAAAGAACATTGTTTACTCAAAAATATTGATCCATGACAACAATTTCTCAATTGCAGATCACATGATAAAACTCTCTACAGAAGTCCAAGTTGCTCTACATCCATGCAATGTTTTACAAGAGAATTGGGATAAGACTTTAGCACTCATACTTAAGGTGCATTTTGAGTTTCTTTCTTACATTGGTGTCTCTATGTAAATAACTTTTAAATAAATCTTTGGCATTATTAACAAAAAGGGGGAGACAGTATGTGTATAAATGGAAAAAAGTATGAACATTGTATGGGGTAGAATCATGAAAGGAAAGTAAAGCATATTGTATATACTTACAAAGAATTTTTTTGAAAAATCTCAAAAAAAGTACTGAGCCAGTATCACACTGTAATGTATATAAGTTTTGGCTGATAAGTGTTTTTGTCACTAATGCTAAAGGGGGAGATTGTTGACATTAAGTCAAGTTTTTTATTAGTGACAACACTTATTAAGATTATGTATGGTTACCAAGCTCATTGAATAGTCTACAATGTTTTCCATTTAATTCAGTAGCCATTGAGCTTTACAGTTCCTACCAAACATTCTAGTAGTTACCAAGTGAGGTTAGGTAGTGTGAAGTCTAGTAGTTCAACCCAAGTAGTATGGTGGTTACCTAGCTTCTCAGTTCAAATTGAGCCAGTAGTTCATGTGAAGTGAAGATAGTGTTAACTGAGCTATGTGATGATCAATGTTTACTGAGTGTAGTCATGGTAAATGTGTAATTTAGTTTCTACCAAGTTACACAGTATCTACCAAGTCATCAGTATAGACCAAGTTCAAGACTACTTTGAGATGATTAGTATCGACCGACCTTCTACTTCTACTAAATGCATGATGATGCCAACTAATGACAGTGGATGTTGTGTATCAGAACTTCACGAAGACAATCTTCAGAACTCGAGTGTCTTCATTCGAGCTGACTTTGTAATATTTGTGTTAACTTGTATATTGGTTAACTTTGTAATTTTGTAAATTGCGTTGATATATATATATATATATATATATATATATATATATATGTATGTATGTATGTATGTATGTATGTATGTATGTATGTATGTATGTATGTATGTATGTATTGTATCATATCCATATATGTGTATGAAGCAATGAATGAATGAAGAATATGTAAGAATATGTGAATGTGAATTAGCAAGGCCATATTAGCAAAGGAGCAGCAAACTCATATCTATCACATAAAGGTGATCAATACTTCAAAGAATCTCTTTCAAAAAATCAGTTGTAAGTCAGAGATCTATTGTTTCATTCTAATAGGCAAACTAGTTCAAATCCTCTAACAAGGTAGACTTAACAGTCTTTTATTAAATCTCTGTACCAAGTGCATACTTCATTGTAATTTTGTTTAAACCTCTAACAAGGTGGATCTAGTTGTCCTA
The DNA here is from genome assembly GCA_028749045.1 of Cupressus sempervirens. NCBI lineage: Eukaryota > Viridiplantae > Streptophyta > Pinopsida > Cupressales > Cupressaceae > Cupressus > Cupressus sempervirens. The sequence goes on from CM053785.1 coordinate 86,584,240, forward strand.
ATTGCTCCTAACAGGGTAGATCATCATAAGTGATCACTGTAAGCCTTAATAGGCCAACTTTATGCTGCAATATTGAAATTTTGTGGGTATCATCCCCACCCCAATTTTACTTTCTATTTGGAAGGTTTCTGGGTCACCAAATTATAGTGTTCATGTGCCATGAATGTTTATGTTTTTAGTTTCTCATGCATACATTTAGTTCTGATTTAATGAATTAAATGATTATTGAATTATTGCAATTAAGATCTAAATTTGCTAAAGGTTTTAAGGTTACTGATTCACCCCTACCCTCTTAGTAACCTAGCATAGTCTTGAATATTTCCAACATCACCATAAGGTAAATTTCGAATTCAAACTTGACAAGGATTTTAGAAGGGTTAAATATGGTCCCAAAGTGCTATTTTTTGTGAAAATAAGCCACCCACATGATAGTATAACATCTTAGGGGTTTAAATTTAACCATTTAAGTTCTTAGCTAACTTAGGAGACCCTTTAAACAATGCATTCTTGAGCCAATTCGAATTTTGAGTCACACCATGATATTACACCCACATTTCCACTTAGTCAAAACTTACCATTTTGTAGGACACGACTGTAAGAGATAGTGGTCTTGATGTTTTTGCCAAAAGTGTCATAGTGGAGGAGCCTTTTAAAGGGCTTTTGAAAAAATAGTAGAGTGTTCACCCATTCTCTAAGTTTAGAGACAATTAGGTTATTGGAGGGAAAAAAGCTAATGGAGCTCTTCAATAACTATTAGTGCCAATTGCTTGGATTCAAGGTTGGTGCACATGCAATAGTTTCTCATTGAAGCTTTCATTATGGTGTTGAATCTATGTTCATGGTGAAATATAATTGTGAATTATGTATTGTGTTATAAATATTGTGGGGTGTTATTTGTTACATTTTGATTTCTTTGGTTTTTCCTTTTTTTTGCAATGAATTTTTTTTTTTGAGGTGTGAAGGCTGCACTCACCCTTGTGAGGGAAGAGAAGTATTGGGTGAAGGGGTTAATTGGGCTTGACAATGTAGCTGAGAGCCTTGGAGTATGGGATCTATTGTAGCCATAATCATTCATATCTTGCTTTGGGGGTGATAAGACAAGTATGTTGGAGAGAGGAAGTTTAAGGAGTATGGACGATAAGTAAGCTATAGTTGATGGTAGTGTATTTGGGAATTTATTGTGAAGAGGAGGATGATTGTGAAAGCCTCAAAATGGCATATAAACTATTGATTATGAAAGGTTTGGAAGGGCATGGAAATTTCTTATTGCAGATATTGTTTAATATGGCAAGTCTCCTCTATGAAATGCCCACCTTTACTATATGTTCATGGTTCCATTTGTGAACCATAGTGAAAACATTAGGTTGGGATTGTTCAAGTGTTTCATTGTGATGTTTATGCATTTGTAAGATTGTATGTTGTAACCTATTTGAGCCTTGTTTCCCCTAGCTTGGTAGGTGGCTGTTGTCACTTAGGTTTACACCCTTGTCCAAGGCCTATGCGCGAGGACAACCTAGTGAAACATGGAAACAACCTCCAAGCTGTGGGACTTGAACTGCGAGGTTGAGTCTCCAGAGAAGGCCAGCTTCCTCTTACTGTCAGGGCACACCTATCTATTCTCAGAAGGGAAAGGGAGAAAGAGAGCATCAAAGCAAATCTACCTAGTCTAATCTAAGGAGGTGATGCACCAAAATAGAGTGTTCAGACTCATTTCTGCCCATATATGCACTACGGAACTAGGGTAACATTCAAGGTCATACATTCATTCAAACTTATATCGACCAAAAACCACATACAGATCAAGAGACCAATTGAATAACACAAGGAACAGAAGATTTCACTTGTATATTATTCAATAGGCCAAAGATAGATATAGTATGTAGACCACTGATCTCAACAATACATCAATGAGAGGAAAAATGCTACACATACACGTTGATGGCTGAAAGAGATGATACAGGATGTTTTATCTAGCTCAGAGACAAAGGGATTTTACATTGCAAGTCTGCAAGTAGCAGTAGAGAAAATCAGGAAGAGTAGACCCTAAGAATAGATCAGAAAATTGCCTTTATAGATTAGGCATAACTGAAGATTTTTGCATTACATTCACTTCTCACCTACTGGCATTAACTTTCCATCCTGAGAATCCAATCAAAGATCTGATCTGAACATGGCCTGCATACCAAGAAATCTAATATCCCTCTGAGAAAGAGCCTAGAGAAGATAGGAACGGTGCCACAACATTCTCTGACATGGTAGATGCATCGCTCAGATGGATGGAGTGTCTTCCTGTGCTTGGCATTCATTCCGAGTTGGTAGCAATTAATCCCACTATCGGATTGTGGAAAAACCCAAATTTCTCATCACTCATGATTTGTGCACCCATCATAATCAATCATTCAAACAGGCTCGACGAGCCAACTGGGCCATGCAAGCCAATCACAACTTTGATCTCACCACCCCGACAGTGTTTTATGTTTGACTAGGCACTTACCACCCTTTCCGTGCGATTGGGCCCCTTCTATTTGGCCCCACCTCAGCAACGCATCCTGGTGAGACTTGACCCCACTGACACGTGGCGGAAGGGCGCCGAGTCGCTATGCAAAAAACCTTGCAGCTTCGCCATGGCGAGATGGTGCCTGCCGCCGATCCATTTCCAATTCGACGGTCACAAAACTTGACCTCCCGCGACCCACCTTCTCTATTGAATTGTCGGGCCCACGAGTACGTGGCATCTCCTTGTTGGTCTATTGGCTACTTGAATCTAACTGTACTGGTGGCATGAAAAGTGGCCTCACCAGGACATGTGGCGCATGGGTGCTATGTCACCGACATTAACTCCCAGGCAGTTCTCGATAGTGAGACAGCGCCAGTCATAGATCCCTGCGGATTTGACAATCATGAAGACTCGCCATTTGTGCTAAGACTACTGGCCCCACTGTATGCTATGCACTAACTCGTACACATGGCACTTCCCTATTTGGTTCGACGAAACACTAGCTGGCAACCCAAGACCTGATCCGCAGAGCGACCACGTGTCAGCTAGGTGCCATGTCGCTATGCGGAAATCGAGACCAAATTCCCATAGCGCCATAGCGCCTACTAATAGTGTGCCCTGAGATTTACATGTGTCCCCATCCGATTTTCCATGTCGACTGCGCCTCCACGGCACCCGCTAGGACCCATCCGTCTGATCATTCCTTGCTACAGTGAACTTTCCGTTTGGGCGCTATGTCGCCATTAGAAAATGCACGGGTTTTTCGTTGGCGCCATGGTGCCTCGCTATTTTTTGATACTTTTCGGCCGTGAAACTTGTTTACCCGTCGCCATGAAACTTTTGACCTGCCGTACTCTACGATCTGCAACCGAACCCATCCCACTCGGTGCCATGTCTGCAACTGCACCGTACTCTTGATGACACCTGGCAATCCTTGGTGAGACTTGGTCCTGTCGATCCACATGGCAGATGGTCGCTATGTCGCCATGATAAAATCTGCACAACTCCTCCATAGCGCGATGGCGCTTACCGTTGATCCGAGCTGATCCGACGGTGGTGATCGTAAGCCCCGACTGTGTTTGCTATGTCGACAAGAATTCTAACCTGGCACACATGGTTCCTTCTGATTTGTCGCCGCAACACCTGATTCTGCCGGTCGTTGAAACTCGCCGCCGTGAATATTTCCGCCGGGCGCTATGTCGCTATGGAGATTTTCCGACCTATATGCGATAGCGACACAGCGCCAAGGGCGTTAAGAACCTTTTTTGACCCGCGGAATGCCAGACCCACCCCTGCAACATGTCATCATGGAATCATCACGCTATAATAAATATCGTGCATTTCCCTTATAGCGCGATGGTGCCAACCGTCAGTACCGCTTAGATCTGACGGTCAGAAACTTGCAGGTTGTAACATTAAAATACTTATTCAAGACTAACCGCTGCACGAGCCACACTTTCAAATTTAAATTCTTGGCGGTAAAACCAGAGGTAACACTTCTGGTGACTCATAGGGAGCATGAGCCTGCTCAATGCATGACCAGTGCCTGAGAATGATCCATTGGGCCATGGAGTTGAAAAAGAGGGCCTGGAAGGTACAGAATCGAGAGTTGCAAGAAACCCTAACCCTTAATGAGGAAATCAAAACATTAAAAACCCTTGAACTCTTGCTCTATCTCTGCGACTTGGAAACAAAAATAGAACCTCCTCAGCAACTTGAGACTTGTCAAAACTTCGAGAACTGGCGACTCAACAAGTGAGCCATATGCACGCGCACTTATTGCAAAATAGGAACAAACAGGAAGCAACTAAACTAACTATGTACATGGATTCACAACTTTTTTAGAAATAGGGCTTCAGATGGATCCCATTGATTGGAATGGGCAGAATTTCACCATTTGGCTTGCTTAGCTGGAACACATTGCCCTGTTTGCAGCTGGAGATCAGACAAGGGCCACTCCATAGTGGATCAAATTTGGAGTGCCTTGCTGGTTTTGCTCTGTCTGAGTCCCACTTGAGAACTAAATCTCCCTCTCTAAAGATTTTGGCCCTTGCCTTCTTATCAAAACTCTTCTTCATCTGCTGCTAGTGTATCTCCAAGGTTTGCATAGCTTTGTTTCTCTTTTCTTCTAGTTCAATCAATTCTTCCATTCTCACTGTCATGGAACTATTTTCAACCAATTCCAGCTGATGAGCTAACTCCAAGGATGGGAATTCCAACGAGATTGGAAGTTTGGCCTCCCTACCATATACCAGCACAAAAGGTGAATTCCCAATAGATCTCTTGGGTGTTATCCTATCAGCCCACAGAGCAGTCCTTAATTTTTTATGCTAGACCCTCTGATTGTCTTCTATCGCTCTCCTTATGATTCTGATCAAATTTTTGTTGGAAGATTCAACTAAACCATTACCCTGGGGATAGTAATTTGATGATGTGCTCAGATAGATATTGTGATTCATTGCCCATGCACAAATCTAGGTTCCAACAAAAGATTTGGCATTATCTGAAATGATAGTAGAAGGAGCTCCAAACCTAGATACAATTCCATCAAGGAATTCAACAACTGATGGCTCTGTAGCATCCTTCAAGGCAACTACCTCTGTCCACCTAGTGAAATAATCGGTAGCAGCCAAGATCCATTTATGACCTACACTAGATGGAGGATTAATGGGGCCTATAAAATCCAACCCCCACTGGGTGAAGGGCTGATCCACCTGAATAGGGTGAAGAGGAAGAGCTGCAAGTCTCTGTTTGCCTGAGAAAAAAACACATTTCTCACATTTTCTCACATACCTATAACAATCATGGAACAGAGATGGCCAATAATATCCAGCCCTCATGATCTTCATGGAGGTTGTTCTTGCAGAGAAGTGGCCACCATCAGGGCCATCATGAAGTTCTTTAATCATCCTCTCAACCTGATCTTCTTCAATACATCTCAACAGGGTCCCATTAAAATCCCTCCTGAATAGGATATCATTAATCACAACATAGGGGATGGACTGCAGTCTATATTGTCTTCTTTTAGCTCTATCCAATCCCTGAGGGTATCCATTCCCTGATAAAAAGTTCCTCATGTCATCCATCCAGCTCCTTGGGGCATTAACATTTCTTTCCTCCTGCTGCTCTGCAATTACCATAGCAGTCCCTTCATCTGAATCCTGACCTGATAACATTTCTTTGCATAATCCTCTCCCTCTTACCAATTTGGTAATCTGAATATCAACATCATATTCCATTACCCTAGTGATCCATCCAGCTCTCTTTTCACTGATGTCCTTACTTAACAAGAAGTCTTTTACACTCGCATGGGGCACCAACAAATGGATCCTATTGTGGGATAAGAGGTGTCTAAATTTCTTCAAGGCTCTAATGACTGCAAGGGCTTGCTTCTCAACAAAGCTATACTTATCTTCATATTCCTTGAGTCCTTCACTAAAGAAGGCTATGGGCTGCTACTCATTCTTGTCATTTGTCTGAGTCAAGACAGCAGAAACACTTGACTCACCACCTAAAGTGTAGAGGATGAAATCTTTCTCAAAATTTGGGTTCATGAGAGTGGGGGCTGAGGCTATGGCTGCCTTGATTTCTTCAAAACTCTCCTTCCCCTCCTTGGTCCATGAGAAGACCATATCTTTCTTAAGCATGGTTGTGAGGGGTTTCACCATGATGGCAAGATTAGGAATAAACCTTCTTACAAAATTTATCCTACCAAGGAAACTTTGCAGCCCTTTCTTGTGTTTAGGGAGAGGAAGGGCAAGTATTGCTTTTGTTCTTTCTGGATCAATGGTCAACCCATCCTTAGATACAATGTGTCCCAGTAATTTTCCTTGGCTTGTAGCAAAGACACACTTGGCTAGGTTGAGGGAAACCCCAAACTCTCTACATCTTAGAAATACCTATCTCAAATGATCAAGATGATCTTTTACATTCTTGGAATATACAGTTATATCATCAAGGTATACTAAGACAAACTTGTCGATTAATCTTTTGAAAGCCATCTCCATTACCTTTTGGAATGTGGCACCTGCATTTGTTAGTCCAAATGGCATCTTGCAATAAGCATAGGTGCCCCATTTAGTAGTAAATGATGTCTTATATCTATCAGATTCTTTAACCAACACTTGGTGATAACCAGAAAATCCATCAAGAAAAGAGAACCTCCTTGACCCACTGACCTTGGACAGAATTTGCTCCATAGAAGGGAGAGGGTGGTGATCCTTAAGGGAAGCCTGATTAAGATCCCTAAAGTCCACACACAATCTGATTTCTCCATTCTTCTTCCTTACAGGGACAAGGTTAGCCACCCATGATGAGTGTTTGATAGGAAAAATTATGTTAGCTTCAATCAACTTGGATAGTTCCTTCCTCATTAAGGGTTCAATCTTGGGATTCACCGGCCTCTGTTTTAGCCTTACTGGTTTGACCCTATCAACTAAATCTATGGTATGCTGAAATAAACTAGGGTCAAACCCCTTTAAGTCATCATATGTACAAGAAAACACATCATTAAATTCTTGACATAGATGAATGAAATTTTCTTGCTCCGCTTTAGAACATACCTTCCCCATGTTAAGAGATTTTCCATCCACAATAGTAACTAGGGCATGATCATCCTTTTCTGTAGCTAGATTTATTCCTTTGCCTCTTGTTTGATCATCAGGATTAAAGACACTCTCCAAGGTAATGAGACCCTTGGACAACTTGTTGGAACTGAGGTGAATGATTTGATCACCATACTGATCTTGTAGTATTGACTGATTTCTTTCTGAAAATTCTGCTTCATTCTGCAAGAAACTCACAATCTTCTCATCAGACTCAAACACTTGCCAATGAGTATTATTATTAGGAACAATAGGCCTTACTACCACCCTTATTTGTTGCTTCTTCTCTTCCTCAAGATTCCCTGGCACATCATAAGATGCACCCACTGCTGCAAGTCTATCAGCATATTTGTTTTCTTTCCTAGGAATGCTCTAGATATTAAATTCTTGGAAACCCTCAAGAAAATCCCAGACTCTGTGTTTGTAAGACTTGAGCAGGCCATTTTTGGTGATATTCTGATTTCTCACTTGGTTCACTACCAACTCACTGTCTCCATATACTTTCAAGGCTTGAATTCCCCTCTTTTGGGCAAGTAGGAGACCTTGGATCAAAGATTCATACTCGGCCACATTATTGGTACAACTGAATTGGAGCCTAAAAGAGAAGTAGTATCTTATTTGTGCAGGAGAGATCAACATAATACCAGCCCCTGATCCATTTCTATTCCTTGAGCCATCAAAGTACATACTCCATATTCCACTTATGTCATCATTAGCTCCAACAGGATCAGGAACTTGAGCCTCCTTCTCTATTATGCAATATGTACTAAGGCCTATCTCAAGAGTTTCCAACATAGGTTCAAACTGACATGTATTTGCCCACTCATCTAAGAAGAAATCAGGAATCTCTACTATGGAGGTGGCAAGCTCATTTACTATGTCATTTTCATCCATCTCCAAAATAGGGCAATTCATATTAATGAAGTTGGGAGTGTAGGGTTCAGTGTGATGAAGGGCTTGAGGTTCTACTCTAATTGAAGCATTGGCCCCATATCTGGTCTTAAATGACATATAAGACCAATCAACAGATATGAATCCACCTATTTGGGCAGTGAAGTCTCTTGAAAGATAGATGGCAAAATAGGGCTTGACTTCAGCAACATATATGTCTTGAATCACAATACAACCAGGGCATGCATGCAGGGCCATTTCTACATTCCTAAGGATGCCTACGGTTTTGACAGTACTCCCATCTAGTTGTAACACATCCCTAATAATGGGCTCATATTTCATTCCTAAAGCATCAGCAACACACCTAGGCATTACTGAGCTACTAGCCCCCAAATCTATCATGCAATTATGGACTAACTTGCCCCCTATAATCAGAGAAACATAGAATGGAGGAGGTCTAACCTTTTTATTTGTCTCCACATCACCTGATGGTTGTACTAAACTAGTGTCACTCTCCATGGTAGATGACTGATCTTTGGGTTCGATCTTTTCCAATTCTTGCTACAGTATCCTTTTCTGCATTGGTATGGTGGCAACTACATCCCACATGGAGATGCTTACATTGGTTTTCTTCATTTTCTCTACCACACTCAAGGGTGTATTAGGAATTTTGGCGAAAACTTTGGGGGCTGTACCCATGAGAGGCTGAGATGGAGCAACATAGGGATCACTTGCATCCTCCTTTCTTGGACCTTGCCTTTGCTATTGTGAAGTGTTTGTCTACTCATTTTCTTTTTGTGTATGAGGTATAACACTCAAAGTTGAGGCCTGCTCAGGAGAAAGGGGGGCTATATGTTCCATAGCTCTCTTCTTGCTTCTTGTGTTATGAGCAACGGAATCCTGGTTTACATTACAATGCTCCTCCATTTGGTGATTCATAAAAGAGCAATCACCCTGCCTCTAAACATATGAGGCCTCCTTGGGATGATCTTCCTTGTATGATTACTTTACTGTGAACTCCTGGACAGTTAGGGCCAAATAAGATTCTGCCTTCTGACATAGGCAGTAGGCGTAAGAATAGTTACATGAAGGACAGAAGTCTTGATCTTGGGCTAAGTTATTTTGAGGAACTAAAGCTCTATTCTGATTTGAGCTTGAAGCAACAGCATGACTATTTTGCCTATTTTGATCAAAAGAGATATTCCAATGATTAGGAGGCCTACCACCACTTGGAGCCTGATGTTGTAATTGGGGGGGCTTGCCACTTTGGGCTTGCTGCCTTTCTAAGGCCACCACCTTGTTACTCATTTTTTGTATTAGAGAAAAACTATCCTCTAATCTCTTCCCTTGGTCCTTCAACTCCTTCCCCTGCTCTTGCAATTTTTTATCCAGAGTCCTCTCTCTTTTATCTGTATTCAACACTAGACCTTGGAGCATTTCCTTGAGTTCATCTATTCCGTTTGAGGACGTGGAAGCTTGGGGAACTGGAGTAAGGGCTTGTGATGTAGAAATTGTAGGAAGGGGGGCTATCGCTGGTTGGTGGTTGGGAACATCAGGAAAGAAAGGCATAGGAGGCCTTGGAGCCAACTTTCCTCCTTGTATTAGGATGTTCTTAGCTTTTATAGCTATCTCATAAGCATTCGGTAACGTATCTCTCCCATAGTTTGGATTGTAGTGGCAATGTCACTATTGAAAGCTCTAAGGTAATGCAAGAAGGCATTACCAGGGGTAGGTTTCACTATAGTAGGTATTCTATCCCATGTCTTTTGGAATCTATAATTAAAATCAATCATACATTCATGGGGGGCACTTTTTATTGTAGTCAGCTGCTCTAGTAGTGACAAATGGTCACTCTTATCCTCAAAATGTTTGCATAATCCTGCTCCTAGTCCATCCCAATTAGTTATGGAACCATGAGCTAAGCCTCTATACCACTGTAATGCTTTTCCTTTTAAAGATGAGGCTAGAATTCTGACAGCAACATCATCTTCTGTAATACCATGAATATTGCAGACATTCGCTACCTCTTGGATATGCTCTAAAGGGGAAATAGAAGTTTCACTAGTAAAATCAGGTATACTTTTTAGTGCAGATACTGGTATATCATGTCTTTGGGCTAACAACAGAGGACTTCCACCATTAAAGGTGGCAAAAGCATGAGCTCTTGGTTGTGCCATATAAACAAGTGTTCTATTGATGAGTGTTGATGGCAATCTAGGCTGAGTTCGAACAGTAGGGGGAGTAGAGATAGATCTTACAGGTATATCAATTGTTATTCTACCCCTAACTGGTGATAATGAAGTTCTAGTCCTTCTTCTCCTAGGATTTGAAAGAGAAAGCTCTTGATATTGAAATTTACCTCTAGAAGATGCCCTTGTTTCAGTCCTGGGCATGAATTACTGCAAACTTGGTCTAGAACCAGACTTTTTTGATGTTCAGAGTCGCCAAGTACTTGAAGAATCAGCCTCTTAAAGGCTCAAAAACTGAAGCCAACACTACTTCTTCAGCATTTATCTCTAGAATTCTTTCCTCTTGACACTAGTAGACCTGAAATCTTCTAATATGAGTCCCACCGAGCGTGCCAAAAACTGTTGTCACTTAGATTTACACCCTTGTCCAAGGCCTATGTGTGAGGACAACCTAGTGAAACATGGAAACAACCTCCAAGCTGTGGGACTTGAACTGCAAGGTTGAGTCTCTGGAGAAGGCCGGCTTCCTCTTACTGTCAGGGTGCACCTATCTATTCTCAGAAGGGAAAGGGAGAAAGAGAGCATTAAAGCAAATCTACCTAGTCTAATCTAAGGTGGTGATGCACCAAAACAGAGTGTTCAGACTCATTTCTACCCATATATGCACTACGAAACTAGGGTAACATTCAAGGTCATACATTCATTCAGACTTATATCGACCAATAGCCACATACAGATCAGGAGACCAATTGAATAACACCAAGAATAGAAGATTTCACTTGTATATTATTTAATAGGCCAAAGATAGATACAGTATGTAGACCACTGATCTCAACAATACATCAATGAGAGGCAAAATGCTATGCATACATGTTGATGGCTGAAAGAGATGATACAGGATGTTTTATCTAGCTCAGAGACAAAGGGATTTTACACTGCAAGTCTGCAAGCAGCAGTAGAGAAAATCAGGAAGAGTTGACCCTAAGAATAGATCACCAAATTTCCTTTATAGATTAGGCATAATTGAAGATTTCTGCATTACATTCACTTCTCACCTACTGGCATTAACTTTCCATCTAGAGAATCCAATCAAAGATCTTATCTGAACATGGCCTGCATACCAAGAAATCTGATATCCCTTTGAGAAAGAGCCTGGAGAAGATAGGAACGGTGCCACAACATTCTCTGACATGGTAGATGGATTGCTCGGATGGATGGAGTGTCTTCCTGTGCTTGGCATTCATTCCGAGTTGGTAACAATTAATCCCACTATCGGATTGTGGCAAAACCCAGATTTCTCATCACTCATGATTTGTGCACCCATCATAATCGATCAGTCAAACAGGCTCGATGAGCCAACTGGGCCATGCAGGCCAATCACAACTTTGATCTCGCCACCCTGGCAGTCTTTTACGTTTGACTGGGCGCTTACCACCCTTTCCGTGTGACTGGGCCCCTTCTATTTGGCACCACCTCAGTGACGCATCCTGGCGAGACTTGACCCCACTGACACGTGGCAGAAGGGCGCCGAGTTCCTATGCAAAAAACCTTACAGCTTCGCCATGGCAAGATGGCGCCTGCTACCGATCCATTTCCAATCTGACAGTCACAAAACTTGACCTCCCATGACGTACCTTCTCTATTGAATTTTTGGGGTTGCTGGTATGTGGCATCTCCTTGTTGGTTTGTTGGCTACTTGAATCTAACTACACCGGTGCCATGAAAAGTGGCCTCGCCAGGACACGTGGCGCATGGGCGCTATGTTGTCGACGTTAACTCTTGAGCAGTTCTCGATAGCGAGACAGGGCCAGTCGTAGATCCCTGTGGATCCGACGATCGTGAAGACTTGCCATTTGTGTTGAGACTACTGGCCCCGCTGTATGCTGTGCACTGATTCGTACACATGGCACTTCCCTATTTGGTTCGATGAAACACTAGCTGGCAACCCAAGACCTGATCCGCAGAGCAACCACATGTCAGCTAGACGCCATGTCGCTATGCAAAAATCAAGACCAAATTCCCATAGCGCCATAGCACCTACTGATAGTGTGCCCTGAGATTTACATGTGTCCCCATCCGATTTGCCACGTCGACTGCGCTTACACGACACCCATTGGGACCCATCTGTATGATCATTCCTTGCCACGGTGAACTTTTCGTTTGGGCGCTATGTTGCCATCGAAAAACGTACAGGTTTTTCGTTGGCGCCATGGCACCTCGCCATTTTTTGAAACTTTTGGGTTGTGAAACTTGTTTGCCCGTCGCCATGAAACTTCTGACCTGTCGTACTCTACGATTCGCGACCAGACCCATCCCACGGCGCCATGTCTGCAACTGCACCGCACTCTAGATGACACCTGGAAATCCTTGGTGAGACTTGGTCCTGTCAATCCACGTGGCGGATGGTCACTATGTCGCCATGATAAAATTTGCGCAACTCCTCCATAGCGCGATGGCGCTTACCATTGATCCAAGATGATCCGACAGTGGTGATCGTAAGCCCCGACTATGTTTGCTGTGCCGATAGGAACTCTGACCTAGCATATGTGGTTCCTTCTAATTTGTCGCCACAACACCTGATTCTACCGGTCGTTGAAACTCCCCGCCGTGAATATTTTCGTCGGGCGCTATGTCACTATGGAGATTTTTCGGCCGATATGCGATAGCAACATAGCGCCAAGGGCGTTAAGAACCTTTTCTGACCCACAGAACGCCGGATCCACCCCTGTAATGTGTCGTCATGGCGTCATTGCACTATAATAAATATCGTGCATTTCCCTTATAGCGCGATGGCACCAATCGTCAGTATCGCTTAGATCTGACGGTCAGAAACTTGCAGGTTGTAACATTAAAATACTTATTCGAGACTAACTGCTGCATGAGCCACACTTTCAAATTTAAATTCTTGGCGGTAAAACCAGAGGTAACAGTGGCCTCATAGAAATCTAGGATGGGAGGTGAGCCTCTGTGGTTCTTGTGTAAATATTTTTGTAGGCTTTGTGCACATTGGATCCAAGGAAGAAGTTTGGTGTCACCCATGTATTAATGAAACAAGAAAGGGATATGTCATCTATAATGTATTTGAAAGGGATATATCCTTGTCCATGTTACTGTATATAGTATTGTAAAAGTTGAACCCTTCACTTGTAACTTTTGTGTATTGCATTGAAAAAGATTAAATCTCCATCTATGTTGTTGTGTATTACATTTGAAAAGATGAAATCTTCATCTTATGTACATTACTGTGAATGTTATTTCATGAAAGAGATGATTTTTTTTGGGAGATGACCATATGTATTTGCATTGTACTTTCAATGACATTTATTTAGATGTATTGAAAAGGAATATTATTGTATCATAATAGTCATAGTTGGATGTAAAAAGGGATTCATCTCCAAAGATAATCCATTGCTTTAATGCTCAAGGAATAAGCTTGCACATGCAGAATTATAATCATTTGAATCATGAATCAATACAAGTGATTTCATTTCAAAATATTGTTCATGAAAATAAATTTGACTGTGCATTAGTTCATTAAGAAATGTCAATTAATGTTCCATTATTGATAGGAAAGGTTAATCCATTGGATTCATGTTTGATCATGTTTTAAATGCATTTCATGTGTTAAGTTTATTGTTCAAGTGATTTTAAATAGATCCATTAATCTAGATACTTGCATGGGAATACTAAAATAACATCATATTAATACCAAGTCAAGATTCAAAAGAACATAATGAATAGAAGAAATAATTCAAATAGATACTAGAGGTAAAAAAATCTAAAGGAAACACTATGAAAAACAAGAACTATAGCCTGGGAGAGAATATCACACTCTTTGGAATTTGTATGGGAAGTGGAAAAATATCCCATAGACAAATAAAATAATCCTTTCCTAGGATCTTTGACTTTTAAACAACTCAAACCACATAAACCTAGCATATAATACAATTTATGATGCAACAGCATCTTGGGTTGCCTTGTTATCCTGCTCATCTTTATTCATTTTGCATGTTGGTGCTGAGTGTCAATATTTGTCTTGGTCCTTTTTTGACTGAGTTATCTGTGTCTAGTTCTAGTTCAGGTCAACCTTGCTCACATTTAATTTTAATATTAGTAGTTAATATTTGATGTGAGCTGACTTGTGGTTGTGCATGCATTTAATGTAAGGTTTAATTTTGTGATAGGCCAACTTGTGGCTGCACAAGTATTTAAGGAGGTCTAGGATTGAGTTTTAGAGAGTATAACTTATGGCATTTTGGAAGTTGGAACCATAAGTGTTTGGAAATATGAATTTTGAAACTGGATCATTGATCTTGAATGTATCTTGTATATAGTCGTAACCTAGAAGGTCTTATAGCTAGGCATGTATTCTAATTATTTGATGAATTTATAAGGCATTATGTTCTACTACCTTCTTTGGTGGCTATTGTTTGTGTTTTTTTTCACTTTGTTAACTCTTGCAGCTACCTTGGATAGTTGGGTGTGCCTTTGGCCCTAGTTTTTCCATTGTCTCCCTGCATCAATTTAGCAAGAAAAAATAATCTAAATTAAAATATTAATGCTACTCATAAAATCTTTTCTGAAGAGGGGTCACACGTCCCTTGAGGAGGACATACATGTCCTAATTTTAAAATATATAAAACAACAAGAGCTTTGGTAGAGCTAAAGTCCTTGCCTCTTGCAAGAAATGTAAGGTTGATTTTCTGTGTAGTTAACACATAGTGATAGGAAAGAGAAAATAACTTTGACAACAAGACAATGTATCAAGGAAAACACTAATATTAATGTGCAAATCTAATGTATTAATTACAAACATTAGTTGTAAAATGAGGTTTTCATTGATGAGTAAAAATGATTTAATAGAAATTTTATCTAGATAAAATGCATTTAAAAAGATTGAAATTAAAATATAGTTTTTACTTTAGTAAGGAAATATTTCAAGTTAAATAATTTGGTTATAAAAGTTTAAAAAATAGTTGGCAATTTTGATAAATTTTAAAACTAAATAAATAAGTTTATTTTATATTTAGAATTTTGACATTAGCAAGAGGAATATATTATTTATTTTGTCAATACATATATCTAGACTGTCTATTCTAAAATTATTAATTAGCATATTAAGTGATTTGATTTTAAGTTAATCTTATTTTCTATTTTGTCACATATCATATTGAAGTCAATAATTAAATTGTTTATAACAATTTTTATTTTTCAAATATAATTTTTACTTATTATTAAAATATTCCATCATTATTTTTAAAAATTTATATTCTATCATGTTATCTAATCTATGATTTCTTTTTTGTATATGAATTGAAACTTTTATTCATCGTAGGACTTTCTAGAAAGCAAAAGTCACAAATCTATTCGATAAGAACATCATACCAAATTCTTATTACAAACACATTAAGATAATAAATGCCTATTCATAGAACTTATTCTCCTCCTCTATCACCTCTTTATGTGACATCATCCATCTCACTTGTTTCTTTCTTTACTTGAAAAGATTTCAGTAATTATTTTTAAAGAGAAAGTTCTTAATGTACTAGGGATTGAATTGTTGACATTTGGGATGTGGCTGAAATTAGAAAAGAAAAAGCAATTTTGAATAGATTAGAGCTTGTGTACTGAATTTTATTTTGTGTTTTAGCCAACACCTACCCAGACATTAGAGTTTTGACTCTCTGTACTACTTTTTCAATTCCTATGAGCAACATACCAAATTACTTCGTGCTCAAAATTTACAATCCGGTATTTTTTTTAATCTAGTCCCATTGTTTGTTTGATAGACCCAAATGTCAGAATATCTATATCTAAGATCAAGATTACATTTCTTTCAAACATGTTAGTAGCTGACTTCTTTATATGTTGTGGTCCCTTTGTGTACTTTTTCTCCCAATTTAATTTGTAGAAGATCATTTACCATTTTTCTCTTTTTCTTTTTTTGCATTAATTCAAATTGATGCTTGAATTCTCAATGGATAAGATAACAATTGTTTCTCAGATCAAATTATGTAAAAGAACTTGTGCATCAATTTGTCATATGCTTATTGGACATCAATACATTGTGTCATGTAGAACAATGCAGTATAATAAAAATGTAAAATTTAGATGAGTAAGGGTAGGATGTGTGGTGTAGGTGAATCCATCATGAAATATTTACACTTTTGGTGAGATGATTTGCATGACTAGATTAATTTATATGAAATTCCATCTAGAAGGGATGCATAAGATTGTTTTAACACTCTACAACTATTGTGCCTTAAATCTTCTTCTAAGAAATCTTTGTACAATTGGAGAGATTGGGTTTAGTAGATTTCTTGGCTACCATGTTTAATCATGCTCTAGGGCTTCAAACCCTCCATCGGATTCAATATTATCTTTACAAAGAGAAGGGTGGAGAGTCATAATGACCAAATTAGAGATCTGGTGCTTGGATTGGAACCTAGTGGCCACCAGTTCATCTAGGTGCTAGATGGCTACAAGTTTGGGGGGTCGATTTCTTGTTTGCAAATGGAAAGAGGCGATATTTTAGAAGATACTATCACATGACGCTTCTAGAATGAGTTGGAAGCTAGAACATTCCAAAGATTTAATTTCATAATTTTATGTATCAAAAAATTATTTTTGACCCTAGCAAAATTGCTCATAGCCAATCAGAAAATAGGATTTAGTGATTGAAAAAAAAATTAAAAAATAAAATAATTTTTACACTTTAGAGATTTACTAATTTTGATACTAAAATAATTAATTATGACTCTCATTAGGAATACTAGTTTCCTACCAATGACTAATAATAAAAAAAGATTTACCCACTACCCTAAGGAATCGACCCCATCTCACAATAGTACTCTCCTTGGAAAATAAACTATATAAAGGAAATTTATGTGGAAAGCCTTTACCAAGGCATGTGCCCTTTTAAAATCCATATGAAAGCCTCTTGCGAGTGTTTTCCTATAGAACCTAGGATAGGTCACCTTCTACTCTAGCCCAAAGGGCTAAGACTCAGGGGAACCAAGGAGAATGGGGATTGACTAATTTGGAAAGTTGTTGTCAACCATAGTTGACTTGGGATGGGCATACTCCATGTTAGGGCATTAGCTACAACACAACTTATTTGCATCATAAAAAACCATGCCTCATCTTGCCTTGCTCGGATGTGTCATCCTCCCTTACACTATTCGAATGCCTTACACAATTGTATAGGGTCTTTCCCTACCAAGTTTTACTTTTGTACTTAAACATTAACTTTGGTAAAAGTATATGTATTCCTTATAAAGTATTTTTAGTGAAGTGAAGTGAAAATTAAGAGAAATGTTTTTATTTCAATATTTAAAATATCTTCATATTAATGTTTAAATTTATACATTAATTGAGTTTATCTTTTATTTGTAACAAAGAAAATTTTAGATAAAAAATTAATTATATAAAGTGTCAAAAATGATTCTATTTTAAAATAATAAATTACATACTATTAGAATATGGATGTAAAAAATATATTATTAGAGATGACTTACATTCATAAATGTAACTAATGACAAAAATCATTTTAAATAGAGAAATAAGGTGAATAATTTTTTATTTGAAAAGAAAATTGAATTAGAAATGAATTGTGCAAATCGGTTATTGAAGCAAAATTTATATTTAAATTTTTTACCATAAATAAAAATTATTTTAAAAAAAACATAATAAAAACTTACAATGCTCTTATAATTATTAGTTTAATCTCTTCAATATAATTTTTTATCTTACAACTATTAAAATTTAACTAATTTATTCCTCAAATTAAAATCAAAGTTATTGTTCATTAAATGAATACACTTATTGACTGTTGTCACAAAAAAAATTTGATCTACTTACATCCACTTTAATTCTAAATAACTAAATTAGTTATCATTTCTCCTTAAATTTAATATTACATAATATTAAAAAATTATAATATTTAATTAAAAAATAAAAATAAAATTATATATTTACTAAATTAAATTTTAAATTGAATTATATTCTAATCTTCATAAAAAATATTATATATATTTATAAAATAAAATTGAAAATAACTATTAAATTAAGAAAACTTCCAACTCAATATATAATTTGAAACTTCAATTTAGATAAAAAAATATTATAACACTTTAATTTAGTAAAAATTATAATATTGCTCAAGATCACTTGGCTAAAAATATTTTATAAGGGATGAATTTACCCTTACTAAAGTTAAACGTTTAGGTAGGAAATTAAAGCATAATAGTGCAGGTTGGTAGGAAAGAAACTGTACTATTAGGCAAGGCATGTGAGTATGGCACAACATCCATGTAGGAGGAAGCATGGTTTCTTATGGTGCAAATATGTTGCACTGTAGCCATTGCCGTAATGATCTACCTTGTGACGGATCTTCTGTGATGAAGGCTTACAAGACTATTAGGTCTACCTTGATTAAATGGTCTTACATCACAACTAAGCAAGTACTCTATTAGGAGATTTACAAAGGCCTTCTAAAACCACTATGTTAAGAGATTTATCTTGAAACACTTTTTATAATGTATTAGTACCTGATCCTTTGGTATGCACTTTGTGCTGATAATAGATCTCCTCAATCCAATGTAATATTACCTCTCTATGATTGATATTTAATGACTCCTCACTACACTACTTGATCACCTCTATCTTTCACATCTTTTATTCACCTTATACTTCACATCAAAACTTCTCATTCACAAGCACACTAACACACAATTAAATTAGGTATCAAACCCTCCTTATATAGTTGTTTGGTGAAGCTTCTAGATCATGATAAATGATCTAGATTCATCCATTTTTCCTCTTGGTCCCATTAATTTTCTAATTGATGGATTGACTCTCAAAGGGATTAATGATCTTCATCAACACACATAATTGACTCCTTGATTAGCTCTTCGATCTGTAAAACATGCTTCTAGCTCAACAAAATTGATTTACATAAGTTTTTGTGCCATCATAAACTCATATATAATTTTTTTTCTCAGCACTAATACTCGTCTGATGCTTGACACAAACTATTCTTCATGTTTTCCCTCAACTTTAACTCTACTTGTCTTCAACTATATGGTCTCCCTATCTTGCTTGACATTCATTGAACTACTCAGCAACTCTTATGTGTACTCAATATTGACTAGCGCTCGACATGAACTGCATATGTACACTTATACTTCTTGGCTTGTATAGTGGCTTAGTCATAGTGTTGACTGACCAACATTGCTTAGACAATGACAAAGTGTTTTCCACTAATACATGATACTAAGATTGCCTTTAGGGTCAACATAAATAAATTGCACATTTGCAACATAGACTTTGAGAACTACAATTTCTATCAGTGAAGTTTTTTGAGATTCAATTTTGAAGTGCTTAAAATTTTGACATTAATCAATAGGAAATTTTAACAATAGGAAAATTACTTCCACTTTTTTCCCAAATGTGAGACTTAACTTCTTGTAGTCACCCCTTGATAATGAATTGATTCATATGATCACCTTGGCATCATCATCATCATCAATTTTGGAGTTTGTAGCTACAAGCTAATTAAGCAAAGAGAAAAATCTACCTATATGTTGAACTTGATACTATCTCCCTCTTTCATCTTCAACCCAAACAATTTCAGCTTTATGAATAGTTTGTCACTAGAAACTTGTGAACCAAACACAATATGGAGCCCATCCCATTTTTTTTTTGAATTTTAAAAAAAATCAATATCATGAAAATGTGAATATGATAGACCAAGACCAATTAGTATTTTGGCCCTATGATCTTTAGCCATCCACTTCATTACTTCATCTATATCTTGATATTTTCTAACACTTCCACTAAAAATATCTTGTAGGTCATTTTGAATAATAAGAAATTGTATTTTAATTTTCCATATGTGAAATTCAAATCCTTCCAATTTAATGATTGTATTTGTCTTATGTCCATTATCTTTATTACTCAAAACTAAAACTATATCAAATCACATATCTTTAAGGGCCCACATCCAGATTTGGTTATGTTGTCTCAATAACATTAGAATATGGAACCTCCATTTGAAAATAGAAATTAAACCACACTCACATCGCATCTTTTTTTCTTTCCACAACTATAGGTTTATGGAAATATTTAAGTTTGGAGGACTATGAAAACATATGATTTAACTGAGACAAGTTCTCAAAAGGAAAACCAAACCTTTACCTTTTCACTTACACACAACGCATTGGACTTCACATTTTGGATTAATCAAATGATCTTCTTCTCATGTATTATCATGAACACTTGTTTCGTAGTTAAAAATACATTGTTACCAAAAAAATCATTGCTTACAAAATTATCTTCATTGGAGAGTACAAATAAACCATCTTCATAACATGCTCACTCTGCAGATGGGTGAGTTCTAATGGACTCTATAAAAGACTCAAAACTAGCTTCAATTAATGATCTTCTCAAAAGCACCTACAACATTTGATATTCACACTCTATGTTTGCTATCATCCAAACACTAGTTCACTCACCCATGACATTCACAACATTGGTCTACTCCATCATGTATTTCTTCTATCTGTTCTCATTGCACCAACTTTGTTGTGTTATTATTCCAATATTTTTTATGGTCAATCAATGCACTACTTCATTCCAAATTCAATCTACTTATGCTTAAAACAAAGATCAAGATTTTGCACAGTACTCCATAGCTACGGATCTGATACCAAATCATGAAAATGGTAATCAACTCATTTCCACAATAGATGTTTATTCATTCAATTAATTTTTTATTTTTTATTTTTCATTGACATCCAAGAGGCTTTATATATCCTTTCTCTTACAAAAACTATGTATGTGAAGTAGCTTCCTATAAACTACAAAACTGTAAGAATTTGTCTTAGGGAATATTCATCCAAGATCAAAGAACTCAAACACAAGCACAACTATAGACCAAAAAGAGTATCATCAATCTATCATAGCATGTCCTAATACATCATTATGTTCATATTAGTGTACACACTAGGAGTGCCTATATATAAAGGCCTCTTAGGAAGCACCTAGAATGTCTCTAGAAAGAACTAGGAGACAAGATACGCATGAAAACTAAGCACACGTCTTATCCATCATTCTAGATGAGAGGATAAGAATGACAATGCATATCTCAAGTAGATATGTTGTAGACACCATCTCCTTAATTAGTGTGCTAACTCCTATGTTGTAGACACCATGTGCATAAAAGAGGTTCGAACTCCTATGTTGTCAACATGACAACTCGCAAGAGTGCACATACTCCCAAGTGACTAATAAATAAATATTAAAATAATGCATTAACCTAAGTAAAATTAAGTAAGTATAAATAGTAAATACTTATTTACACCAAAACCCCCCTTAAGTGAAACTTAGGGGAACACACTTAAGTTCACAAGAACTAGGATGAAATGCATAATGGGTCCCGACTACTAGGACATGTTAGGTACCCATGTACATAATGAAAATGAAATCTCTAATAAAAAAGAGAAATGGGAGAAGGACAAAACCCCCTAAGAGGAAAAAGTCCCCACCCCCCCCAAAATGACAAGAAGGAGACAAGGTAGTCCCCCCCTAAAGGTAGTGTGTTAACCAGTGAGAAATGCTCCAATATAGAAGTTGATCCATGACTACTAAATGATGTTCCTCCCCTTTGGAAGAAAAAAATGCAAGGGTATAAAGGAGATGCAACCCTTGTATGGTGAAAGAATCTCGATGATGTAAGGTATTTTTGAAACCTATTCAAGTGTCCCTATGTCGATACTGATGGTGGCTCCTTCCAAAACTGCTAAGAAGAAGTGCAAATTGAACAAGGATTGTTGTAGAACATGTTTCAAAGAACCAAAAGTCTCGTCAAATGATAAAGAGACCTCCTACATCTATTGTACATAAGGATCCACAATCACATCAACCTGTGAAGATTAATCATATAGAGAATGGACATGAGGGTCAAAGTGAGCCCTCACAACAACTGTAGAAGGATCATCCTCATCAAATAGAAGTGGTATATCATCAAAGAAGTCTCCCAAATCAGCTATGTGTGACTCCATGAACAAACCTACAATGTCAATCAAGAAGTCATCACCTAAGGCAAGAACTGGAAGACAAAGTGTACCCTACTGTAGTGAAGTACATGAATCGTTCACTATGGAAATGAATGAAGAATTTAACTCAAAGATAAGATGAATATCATCAATGATGTCTCCCAAGTCTTCAATGTGAGACTCCACAAACAAACCTACAATGTCTGGAAGGAAGTCGTCACATGGAGGTAAAGTAGGAAGACATGAAGGTTCTTGCTGCACTGAATCTGAAGCAACTATGGATGGAACATGATCAGTAGGAGCAATAGGATCATCTAGAGGTGTGATCTCATCTGGAGAGGATGCAACTACAACTGGAGGTAAAAGATCTTTTGGGAATGGAGGAATGTGTGAATCTTCATAAGTCTCCCAAAGATGAATCCAATGAACATATGGATCAAATGATTTAATGTCCTCAAGTGAATCCATAACCTTGATATCCATAAATAGAAAGAGAGTATGCCAAATGAGGGAAATAGTGTCTGCATTGTAGGTAAGTCCTCTCGCATATGACAGTGCATTGTGTTGACTAAGATATGTGATAACCAATTGACTCCATTGTTGATAGTTTTCTAGTGTAGAGATAATTAAATCTTCCTCTTCCATGATGAACTAATCAATGTACCCTGAAAAATGCAAAAAAAAATCAAAGAAACCCCCCCTAATGTATGATTTAGGCATTTTATAGGTAGTTTGTGTACAAAAGCCAATTTAGGGCCTATTTTAAAAAGTAGTATTTCTGTCCACAGAACCTATAATCTAATTGTAGATCTGGGAAGTAGACAAAAAAAATTAGTTTCATAAAAAATGGAACCTAATTATGTGTCTAGATGAGTCTGCACTAAGCATTTGAAGTAGCAAAAGTCAGGATTTGCAAATTGTAAATTCAAGAATAGAGATCTCAAACCACCTACACCAATGTGTAGATCATGAAATTCTACCTCAAAACAAAAAAAATTTCTTGTGAAAAGGAGTCCGTATGAGGGAGATATCGTTGTTTGAAAATTGTTGCTATAATTATTTTTCCTGAATCACCACCGTCACGCCTCCAAAAATCAAATGGCTCTAGATTTTTCCTTAGATGTCCAATTTGGATGAAACAAAATCTGATTTGGGGGTTTTTTGACATTCTAAAGTGATGCAAATATATGATTTGCACCAGGAAGCTTTAATCTTCACTTGCAAAAATCTCTCCTATTAGTCTGATGGCCCAAAAAATTTCCAAAAAATAATACAGATCTGAAAAAAATGTAGAGATGTAGATTAAAAAAATGGAGATCTGAAAATTAAATTTAGAGGTCTGAAATGATCATACCATACTTGCAAATTAGGCCTTCAGATGCCGATTTGCAAAATTTTTTTGCCTCGCAATCGACTTTGGCCTAAGGTAGGAAACTTTATAGCCTATTTTCACTGAATCAACATTTCAAATGTAATGGCAAGGTTAGATCTAGCTCAAGACACTCACAATTTTTGTGATACTCTAGATTTATCCTGAGGTTCTGAAGCAAAAATTGTTGGAAATATTCAAGATATGACAAGTTACTGAGAGGGGAGGGGTGAATCAGTAACTTTTAAAATTTCAAACAATAAAACTGCATACTGATATATTCACCATTCATCCAAGTAACCTACTGTAAGCATGAGACAAAATCATTTGTAACACTTGAACACACAGATTTGGTGACCCAGAAACCTTCCAAATAGAAAGTAAAACTGGGGTGGGGATGAAACCCACAAAGCTTCGTTACTGCAGTATGAAGTTGGCCGGTTAAGGCTTATAATGACCACTTCTAGTGATCTGCCCTGTTAGGAGCACAAAGGATTGCTAGATCCACCTTGTTAGAGGATTTACAAACATACAATAAAGTATGCACTTTGTTAGGAGATTTACAAAAGATTGTTAAGTCTACCTTGTTAAAGGATTTACAAAAACTGATTCACCTTGATGTGATAGATAAAAATTTTCTGCTCCAAAACTTGACCTTGCTGAATACCTTCACAACTCAGCACACATACTTTCACACGCATATATTTCTTTCACACTTTCGCATTTTCATTCATTACAATTACTATTTTTTTTCATTTGAATGATACAATACATTGCATATATATACCATCCAAATAAACAATACATGCAAGGTCGGCCAAAACAAGAAGTGCAAATCTCTATACAAAGTCGACCCAAGGTAAAAAACTCGGGTTCACTGAACTGACTCGGTGTCCTTCTGATACTCGGCGTCCACTGCGTTACTCGGCATCGTCATGCACTCGATAGAAGTGAAGGCACAGTCCATACTAAACACTTCGAGTAGTTCTGAACTCGGTAACCACTGGAGACTCGGTAGAAGAGATGTCACTTGGTGAACACTTCTATCTGAACTGTAGCTCGGTGATCAAAGGAAACACTCGATAGAACCTTATGACTCAGTGATAGTTAGTTTCCTTGATAACCGTCTGAGCTCGGTAAAATTAATTTCCTTGATAACCTCAGGAGCTCGGTTATCACGAAGTTCTCGGTCAATACTAAGTACATCTTCACTCGGTCAAAACTGATTCCTTTCTTTACCTCGAACACTCGGTAAACACTGGCTGCTTTGTTCACCTCGATCACTCGGTAAACATTGACTTCTTTGTTCACCTCGATCACTCGGTAAACATTGAGAACTAGGTAAAGCTTGGCTTACAAAGGAATGTCCGGTGAGAGCTCGGTAAGCATTCAGAATCCAATAAGTGTTGTAACTAATGACAAAAATGTATCATAATGCCAACAAAAATATGGTCTCGAATGACTATGTGAAGAGAGATTCTCCAAGAGCTCTGATACCATGTAATAATTTTTCTTAGGAAAAATTCACTCAAGATTGAAGAACTTGAACACAAGCACAACTGTAGACCAAAAAGAGTATGATTAATAAATCATAGCATGTCCTGATACATCACTATGTTCAAATTAGTGTACACACTAGGAGTGTCTATATATAAAGGCCTCTCAGGAAGCACCTAGAATTTCTCTAGAAAAAACTAGGAGATAAGATAAGCATGACAACTAAGTGCACATCTTACCCATCATTCTAGATGAGAGGATACGAATGACAAGGTGTATCTCAAGTGGAGATGTTGTAGACACCATGTGCTTAATTAGTATGCTAACTCCTATGTTCTAGACACCATTTGCATAAAAGAGGTGTGAACTCTTGTGTTGTCAACATGACAACTCACAAGAGTCCACATACTCCTAGGTGACTAATAAATAAGTATTAAAATAATGCATTAACCTAAGTAAACTTAAGTAAGTGTAAATAGTAAATATTTATTTACACCAATAGAAACTAATTTATTTTGTTAATATAAACTTAGTAACAAATGTAATAATTCTAACAAAAGATTCATTCTTAACAGAACTATTATTCATCACACTAGATTTTATTTAATTGGGTCACTTTTGTAGTCATAAGGGTAAACCTATACTCTTTAACATTTAAAATTTAAAATTGTTGACTATAATCTTCTACACATTTTGTTAATTTCTATGTTACACTTAGTAGTATTTTAAGATATTTATTCATTCAGTTGAGATCACTTAGGAATGTGATAAGAGTATTTAGATTAAAAAATTAAAGGAAAATCTATTTTGTATTTGTTTTCTTGTGACAATGAGTTATGTTCATCATTAAGCTTTATTAGTCCCTGCCATAAGGCAAAAGACTAAAATTATTGATTGCATGTAGAGGAATTAGTTTGTGAGTTGGAATTCACACTCTTCAAAATAATCTCATCTTATACTATAGTTTACAAAATATGATGACATCATTAATATAAATTAATTTTTTTCTATTGGTTGTTGCTAATTTTTCTAGCAGTCTTTTCTTTTTTGGGTAGACATATTACCTAATATTTAGGAAGACAACACCCATTTTGTAAGAAATTTATATCTCCTATAACAAATCTTGAGACATGTAATGGCAGCAACATGTAAACACTTGTTGAATAAGGTTTCTTTGCATGTAATGAGGTATCATTTTAACTGTTACAAACATAAAATCCTATGAAAGAAAAAGGTAAAAATGCAAAGACATTTTAAATAATTTCTAATGGAGCATTCATCTAGCGTGAGATTTATGCACTCTTTTTTGTGTTTCCATCAGGGAAGGTAATTGTAGATTGTAGATACATTTCCTATTGGTTTACATTGTAAAATTTAAATCTTAAAAAATATTGTGATACTAAAAGGCAATTAAACAAAGAATTCCCTTTTCTCTTTAATTCCTATGTACCTTATGTCTTACATTTAGGAAATTTTAAATATATCCACGTATTTTCTATGAATGATTTATATCAGTGGCATTCCATTTTTAAATTAACTATTATATTTTTCTTTTAAAAGAACTTCATATACCTGCACGTGGTTTGGACAAATTTATAATCTATAAAAATGATAAATGGAAATGCCAAAATTTCAATGTCTCCTATCAGCTATGACTCACAATAGAGTTAAGTAGAAAGTTACATATTTTATAAACAAATAATACAATCATTTTTTTTTCTCCATTTGATAGGTATTATTACAGCCAGCTTGAAGTGGCAAAATAAAATGAGGTGTAGCTAATTGTTTGCTAGAACTAGTATAGTGTTTATTTTTAAAAGAAAAGAACAAAAGATTCTTGGAATATTAAATAGATAACATGTAAAATAGAGCCTTTCATATTAATATTTTAGAAAATATTGTTAGTAAATTTTTGTCAAAACTTTTTATGTTATTGCATTATAAAAAGTATTCAAATTTTCATTAAATAGTAAAGTACAGAAAAAATTCTAAGTATAACGTGCATCCTAAAACATTCGGGATGATCCAAAGAACATATTTATCTACATTGAATTACATTAACAAATCTATGTTCTATGAATTACATACACAAATAACAGAACTTGAGAAGTCCACAAGAATCAAAGTGTCCCTAGCTACCATAGCAAGGATATATTTTAATCTAATGTGTTCAACATGTATAATATCTCCTAGAATTTATTGGGATTCATTCATATTATTATTTTCCTTGTATTATTGCCTTCTTTTTTGGGATATTATTGTGGCAAGATTTTGAAAATGTCGCTATCTAGCTTAAAGGTTTATCTTACTTCATAGTTTGATCTACTATTGTAGGTAGATGACATAATAAAATCCCCATAGTTGGCTCTTTTTCTTATTTCTTTTTATAAGTAGAGAATGTTAAACTATTCTAGATGGTGTCTTAGAGTTAACTATTTCCCTTGTCTCTCTTTATTCCTTATTTCAACATTTATGTTACATATAGATTTGAAAATCACACTGCCATAAAAAAAATTCTACTATTTCCCTTGTCTCTCTTTTTAGCCTCTACGTGCTGCAATTGGAATCTTTGAAATAAATCATGTTTTCTTATTTAAAAAATGCCTCAAAGAAATTTGTTCTTTCATGTCATGGCCAATGTTACAGGTAGAGAGTGGATATGTTTAAAAAATTGAAAGAAAATGCAACCAGTTAGTGCAAATGCTAAGATCCTTCATGGTTCCCAATTTTCTCACTCCTGATGGTAGAATGAGGGATTTCTAATATATTTTAAGAATCCATATAAGCATAATGGAGAGATTTAATTATAAATTGGAAATGACCTGGTAGGAAAACCTACAAAGCATGGGGAATAGATGAGGCATGTTAACCATTAGATTAATTTCTTCAAACAAGTGTGGTGTTATGGAGAGACACAATTGTAGGTAATACATACAATATATTTTTTTAATGGCTTATAAGATTTCAAGTGAATGCAATTGGTAGGTGTAATGTCATATATTATAATCTTTGCTAGAAGTTTTCTAGATGTGCCATCGAATAGCCTATGGGCGTTGATCAAAGCATTTTAAGAGGGATTTCTTTTATGTTTTTGAGCCAAAACTCATGGTGATTGCTATGAAATTATAAGTGTTAGGAGTATGAGATATTTTAAGCTTTCAGATTCATGTGCATGATGCTCAGATGATGAAGGTGTTCCATTTACCTTGATCTTTGAATTTCATATCTACCGCAATAGGGGGGCACCAGGGTTCCCTACCTTCATAATCCATAAGTGATTTCTTTACAAAAGGAACCATATGTGAGAGGGGATTGGCTATGACAGAATGAATCTCTTGGTAACATATAATCTTAATTAGGTTCAAATTATTTACAATGTTATGGAACCAGTTTTTTTTTTGTTCTCCAAAAGGTATAGTTAGTATAAAACTACTCTTAGGAAATCATGCTGATAAAATTAAGAACAAATTTTTCAGAGAACATTAATATTAAACAACACAATGGATTTTTGATGATGCAGGTGTATTATAGGGGTAGAACAATTTCTATATATATATACTCTATTGGATTCACAATATACATACATACATATATATATATATATATATATATATATATATATATATATATATATATATATATATTCTATTGAATTCACATGATTTGGAATTGTAGTTTAAGTTTGGTAAAATTGAAGAAATATTTCACCTAATGGTTTACCTAACCTTATAGAAACCACAAGGAAATTTTACATTACTTCATCTCTACAATTGCTTTCATGTGTAGAATTGGTTATTTTTAGTAAAAAATTACGTAAAATTTGTATGATTTCACTCATCAATATCATATCATCCTTATGATGATTTATAATTTGTTGAATTTGAGAATATGACACCTAGTTATAAGAAAACTTTTTTTTTTCACATTGAAAGTGATTCATATGCATTTGGCATGATATTGATATAGGCGTGAGAATATGACACTTTTTTGAAAGAATACAAAATCCTTAATTCAATTAAGGTTCAATGGATAGAGAAATATTTACAAAGAACCATAAGGATCAAAATATAAGACTAATAGGTACTATGCTTCTAACTCAAATATTTTATTTAAACTAACATTCTAGTTGATTCAACAGTAATGCCTATACTTAAATTTATCTTCTCTCACAATGCTTGTCTTTTCTTGTATGAGGTAGGGACTCTAGCTCTTGTAGAGCTCTTGTTTCTATTTTCAAACTCTTTCTTCAAAATTATATAGTTAATTAGTAAGGTTGATTAAGGAGAATTTGACCTTAGTGATTTAGTGAATCTTCAATAAATCTTCCTAAATGCCGCTACTATGTGTACATATTCATACATATAAAGATAATGTAAATGAATTTAAATATACATGTTTATATCAATTTCTATTATAAAATGTTCACATTTAGATTCAAGATGACACTCACATAAATAATCTAGAATGAAAAGAGTTCTTGTAAAAATTAAAATCTTTTTTCAAATTATAAATTTTATATTAATCATTAATGAAATATTTTTCAACGCATAACAAAAAAATCACATCTACATCATCATTTCACAAATGAAATATTACAATTTCTATATATTATTTGAATTACTAATGATAAATTATATTATTACTACTTAATTAATTACCTTGATTTAGTTAATCTAATTAATTTAATAAAATAAAAGAGGAAAAATATTAATTTAAGGGAAAAACATATAGTGCATTCCAATCTTTTACAAAAATATTAGTTTTTAAGAAAACAAAAAAAACTTGTAAGTTTATATTGTGAAATATTAAAAAATTATTTTTATAAATAATTAGATTATATTGATAGTGACATTTTTTACTATTATATTATATTATAATATAATGTGTGAAATTTCATAGAGTGTCATAAAAAAAATCATCATTCTTACAACTTTAACTTGTTGACTTATGTTGTTATGTTTATCAATTAAGTAAAACAATTAAAGTATAACCCTTTAATATATCATTTACATGTACTCAAATATCTCTCTTTAAAATTGACAAATAATTATCTACTTTTACATAATATTATAGGAGATGTATGCTTTACATAATACTATAAGAGTAATATGCTTAGTAAGTAAGCTTTAAGTTAAGTTCTTACAAGCAGTGAATGTGATCTTTTAAAGTCATTTGGAGTGTAATAAAAAATTATACTGTCATTTTCTTAACTTGAACTTATTCAACTGCACCATCCTCCTTGTAAGTTATGCTAAACAATTAAAGGATAACCCTTCAATAAAATATGCATTTTTTCCTAGGTGCTGCTTTTGGAATACTTTAGAATAACTAGGAGGGAGGGGGGTGAATTAGTTATCCAAGGTCCAGATATATTTAAAAACTTTTCATAATTTAATGAACCCATAAAACATTTATCATCATGCATGCATTCATAAGATTATGTAATCACTTAAAACTTGTAGGTTATAGTCAAATCAACTTGCTAAAATGTAAATGTGAAACATAACAAACTCATCAACACACTTGACAGAATGATTTACATGGAAATCCAATTTGGAAAAAACCACTAGTAACATGCTACTCTTTTTCACTCTTCTGAAGTGATGCTTTGTGAAAGACCAACCCTATTAAAGGTTACAATACACATTGTTAAATGTGACCCTGTTAAAGGATTTCAATCATCATATTAGGAGTGAGCCTTGTTAGAGGACTTTAGACCATTCACTTGGAATGTCACCAGGTTAAAGGATTTACAAATGACTTTTAGGTCAACCTTAATCCAAAGGATTTACCCTAGACTGATACAATTATTAGAGAGTAATAGTAAGCCTTGATCTGATAGCAACTTACAACTCCATTTGTAGATTACAAATCTGTTCCAGTCCTCCATTCTACTTGGCCTTCATAATTTTTAGCTTTGATAGCTTGTTCACCTTTCAAGCATTCATACCCTTAAGCCTTCTTGCTTAACATGCCAATGTAGACTCTTCTCTTAGTTCACTTGATAAAGCAAAACCCTTGAATCCTTGTCTACCTTAGGTTCTCACACATGACAATCTTTGCTTCTAACCAACCATTCCTATAAATAGGAAACTAAGATCTTTTGTTGCTCATTCTCCATTGTCCAATTTAGGGTTAGGAAAGATTAGGTAGGACACAATGAATCTACCCCTCATTCCATATCTCTTCTAGAAACTTCTCCTTGAATCTTCTTTGAATTCATCTAAAAATGGTTTACCTTGAATTCTGTGCCACTAGCTCATCAATCTTATCTTCCACCTAGTTCACATAATCTAATAAAACTTTTTGGCTAAGATCCATCAAATCCACGATCTTTCAAATAATGCAGCCACTCGATATTATTTGGCTTCTGATGTTCAGCACATATTGTGTTGCTTGACATCCTTTGTAAAATCACTTAGCATGAACTAAAGTTTATTAGTTGGGTGAATGCACAAAAGTTGGATCGCAATTCCGCGGAAGTCAAATTCACGAAATGAGACCTCTTAGAAACGGGTACCCGATTTTAAGAAATGGGCACCCGTTTTGGCTCGGGTGCCCGACCCTAAATTTAAAAAATGGGCACCCATTTTTTATTTCCAAAAAATGGGTACCTGTTTCTCAAAAAATTAAAAATTTGAATTTTTAAGAAACGGGCACTCGTTTTAAAAAAATAAAAAATGGGTACCCATTTTTTAAAAATAAAAAAAGGGTACCCGTTTCTTAAAAATTCATTTTTTAAAGTTTTCCAAAGATTTTACATGCCACTTTTAACTTTTCAAGACGGGTGCCTATTTTTTGAAATTCAAATAACAGGTGCCCATTTCTTACAATATGAGGCGGGATTTTTTTTTCCTGCCTCGAATTTTGGTTTGGGATAGGCTTGGTGAGACCAAGCCTATGCCTTGGCCTCTCAAGATTTGGCTAAGGCATTAAACTAACAAATTCATGCCTTGCCATAATTTTTAGAGGGTCTTCCCGATCAATTTTTTTTACGAAACAAAAATCCATTAGAGCTCTTACTATCTTGATTTTAGAAATATAAATTTTATAGACTTATGATTTTATTTACTATTTTTTTGTAATTTTTTAATCAAAGGTGGTACTTAAATGTAAAATAGCAATGTTCACTAAAACTTTAATAACTTTTATATTTTATATTTTTTCTTAAATTAATTTATACGTCATCAATCTACATTCAATTATTTTGAAGTTAAAAAAAATTTTTGAAAAAAGTGAAATTTTGATCAAATTATGGTGTCTGTACACGAGAGGTTAAAAAATTTCTTTTATAGCCAATTAAAAATTAATTTAAAAAAAAATATTAAAAAATTCAAAAAAAATATTCTCATCAATCTTTGGTGTGTCAGGTAACTCCATTTAAAAGGATTTGCAAAAACTCATTCATTTGTGTCAAATTATGGTGTCCATACACGAGTGTGGTATGGTCCTAAAACAAGCATTTTCAAAAAGTGGTTTTCCATATCAGAAAAATAATCTATCATATGGGTATAAAAATAAATTACATATTCAAAAAGAAGATTCCAGGCACTACAATTTTTTTTATTTTAATTTTTTTATATTTAATCTCTAAATGGCTCAAATTTTGGCATCAATTGACAAAATATTTCAAAAATAGGAAAAACACTTCCACTTTTTGGCCAAAAGTGAGACCCAACTTCTTGCACTGACCCAGTTCTTAGTATCAACTAAACTTTACTTGGCATCCATTGTTTTGCTCAGCATACACTAGAATATACATTTTCTAGGCTCCAATTTATTTTCTACTTGGCTTACACTGACTTTGTTTGGCATCTACTATCCACTTGGTCAAGCTTGATAGATAAACTTTGTTTAACTTGTTCTTTTATACTTTCTTAGTGTAACCAACCTTTGTAACCTTAAGTAGATTATCAATACATCATGTTATCGCTGTATTAACTGATTCTTGTACTCCTTTACATAATCATAACTCAACCTTTCCTCTAGGTGTTATTGTTACATCTTTTGATCAAATCCTCTTCATCAATCAAATAAGTGATAGTACTTAGATCATCTAAGCAGTTGTCTTACTAGCAAATAGCAGATTTGACATCAATGAAAAAATAATGATTGAAATATATAGATCATACTTGTATATTTTCAACAATCTCCCTCTTTAATAGTCTTCTTCAATTTGATCTCAACAGTTGCATGGAAGCAAAAGGAAACCAAGTTTCTAAATAGTTATCCAATTACATGTGTTTCCTCCTTTTTTGAGGCTTATAAGGTTGTACCTTTTGAGATTGAATGATTTTCAAGTTATGGGAGCTTTCTTGAAATCTAATGTAAGTTGATGTTGGCTTTGGTCTTGTTTATCTTGTAGATAGTTTCTGGATGTTTTTATATTCATATTCTAATGTGTTTGGACATCTTTTGTTCGTGGGTTCAAGATCCTCGTAAAATCTATTTGTAAAGATTTCACGTCACTTCGAAAACTCTCCTCCCTTGAAAAAACACATGCATATTTTAACTCATTTTCACAAAAGCTACATCTTAAATATCACATTGCTGAACATCAAATAATCAATAATTAGTTTATACCCATCTCATAAAAATAATAAATAATTATCTTACTTATTAATCAATTTTTTTATCTAGCAATTAAAATTAATTCATATAAGATAATTAAAACATCCCTATATTATTGTATTTGCTTGATTCCTTTTATTGTATGTTACTTTTTATCAACATTCAAGATCACACTATGATTTATTATTATTAAATTAAATCTTAATTGATAAACATTGATTCAAAAACAAACTCAAGAAATCAAACAATACAACAACTATAACTTTAGAAATATGATATTCTATTATTCATCGGCCTACTCTAATTGACCAAACTTTCCATTTAATAAATGAAAATAAATATCGTTTTAAGAATAACTGAAATATACCCTTAGTACTCTAAAGATTCCATTATTTATACACTGTTGCAGTGGCCAAGGCTACTGCTTCTTTCACATCTGTTAAGACCAACGTCAGCAATCTTAAACAAATCATCTGTTTCCTGCATTATTTTGGCACTGGCTAAATAGCCGCAAAAATGCACCGACTATTAGCCCGTGCCGTTACTGACTCTGTCTCCGTCTCCGTTGGGTGCCCATGCAATAGGATACCATCATGCGCCTATCGTCCTTTTCTCATGACTCCCGTTCCAATGTTGCGCATGATGGTATCCTATTGCATGGGCACCCAACAGAGACGGAGATAGAGTCAGTAATCGCACGGGCTGATAGCCGGTGCATTTTTGTGGCTATTTAGCCAGTACCCATTATTTTCTGATCCTTTTCCCAATCTATTAACACCTGGCCCAATAAGATCATAAAGTAAACACACATTTTCTCTCTTTCATTTCATTTTACGCAGCACACGGTTGTCATGATTCTCGAGATGGATGATCTGCCAGCACTGAAGAAAAAAATCTTTGGATTCGATCTCGTTCTCCTCTTTCGCAGTGCCATTCATTGAAGATGGGAAAAGTTTGCATGTGATACAAATGCTATCAATTCAATGTACGTCGCCTGCAACCGACAGAAATCTCTGGCCGACAAAACTTCACAAGCCAAACGTTATCGACAAATCAAAACTATTAACTCATCTGACGTCTCTTTCCTTGAAAGCGGCGAGATAATCGTGGGAGTGAAAAGAGATCTTGGGCCACACAATCTATAGTTCAATTCTTATCCATCTACACGCCAAACAAAGAAGGGAGCCCCATATGTTTTCCCTATAAATACCATCTGTGAATTGTGTGAAGAGTATAGGTTTCATTTTGTGCTTGTTTGTTACAGATAGAAAAAAGAAGAGGAAGTAGAGTTTCAAAGTTAGTAAGAATGTTTCCAGGAGGACCACCACCACCAGGAGGTCCAGGAGGTCCTCCGCCACCAGGGGGACCAGGAGGGCCGCCTCCCCCGGGAGGTCCTGGTGGACCAGGTTGCGGTGGTGGAAGACATGGAGGACCTCACTGTGGCGGTGGAGGACATGGAGGAGGACGTTGTTAGATTTTTAGTTCTATAGACAAATATAGACAATAAGCCCCGCCCTAGGGTCAGGGACAATTGATGTCATTGAGAAGAGCTGCAAATGTTAGAGTTACAAGTCATGTTAGTTATCTATGTATATCCTTTGTTTTTTAAGTGATTGTGAATTGCTCAAATTGCAGTGTTCCATCAATGACTCATATGTGCTATAGAAATTGCTGTAATCTTGCTTTAATATTCAACGAAAAATAGCACTTTGTGTTCAGAATGTCTCTGAATTTGTATATAAGGATGTGTGAAGCAACTGGTACCATGTTTCATTCTGTTTAGAAGTCTGAAAATTAGAGGCTCTACTGTTATATATAGTAAAACATTGTTTTGATTCAGCATTGCAACTTTTCTGAGTCAACTTCTGAGTCGGTCTAATGTAGCTTTTAAAAACGTAACTTTTTCCCTGCCCTTGTCTCCTTGATAGCTATAATCCGTACGACAAAGACAGATTCATCGTCCAGGCAATTTAAATATATATATATATATATATAAAGAAGAGTTACAGTTATCAATTTTTAAGAGGGTTATCGTTTAGAGTAAAGATTTTGTATAAGCTGTAAAAAAACTGAGTAAAAGATGTTTAAGATGACGATATATTAAAGCAGTATTTTCTTTTTCTTTTTAAATAATGTTGAATTTCATGAAAGAGTAGCAGTTTAAAAAGGGGACTGCAAGAAGAACAAATAGTGCTTGCGCCACAGTTCCTGTCTTTGGTGGTGCTTTGGCTGTGAGGGGATTGAATCAAGATTTTATACTTATTAGCAATATTGTATAGTGTCAGACTGATTTTTTATTTATTTTTAAATGTAATTGAAAAGTAAAGAAATCCATTGTCAAATATTTTAACAAAATGTGTATATATATATTTTTTCCGCAAGTGCTGAAATTATTGTTGTACATAACTGAAAGAGGAACAATATGGGTGCTACATATAGATTTAGAAAGCTTTGACTGCCTGAATTGGCCCAAAATAGGCTTAGCTTTAAATTAATTGTCAACTTCAAGAGTATTGTACAGTATTGAAAGAGGGTCCTGCTGTAAGAACCAATGTTTTCTAGTTGAGTAATGGCTGGAATGTGCATAGACTAATTGTATAGAGCCATGGCTGGGGTTTTGTAGAGAATATGTATTATGTGCCATCTACCTTTAATGAGTTTTAGAAACATCAATTCTTCAAGATACCTGCAACATGAGTGACATAAGACGGAAGAAAAGGCATTAGCTGCTGTGCTGAAATAAAATACTCGCTTGAATTACAAGCATACAATGCAAATTTTTATTTAGGACACACCATTTTGTTTATCTTGACCCAACTGGCCAATAAAAGGTAGCAAGGAACACTATGTATGCTATTTTACTAGAAACCATAATGGTGTTCTGAATTGAATAAGCAATTGTGCTGGAGATGTGCAATCTGTTTCTCTATCTGCAAGCATTGGCCTACCAATTAATGAAGTGACATGTTATTGATATTTACACAAAAGGAATGAAAACCTACCATAATTTTACTGCAAAAAGAGGGGTAAAAATTTATTAAGACAGAAAGGAATACAACAAGGAGAGCTCAACAAGGAGCTCGATCCTGAGCAACAAGATCATCAAATTCTTGCACCATCTCAAAGGACAGTTGCCTCCTATCCCTAATATTCCAACCCGGATCATGACTAGAAGCCCATTTGGCTAAACAATCAGCAATTCTATTCCATTCACGAGGAATATACGTGAACCTAATGAACTGAAAAGAGGAAGAGAAGAAAATTATCTGCTTAACAACAGTGGCCAGTTGCCAACTAACATCCTCAAGCTCTTGCGAAGAAAGCATGTTCACCACCACCTAGGAATTAGACTCACAGATAATCTTACTCCATCCCCGCAAGCAACACTATTCCACATCATATAAAATAGCCTGAGATTCCATGAGATTGTTAGTATAATCACCCTTATGAACTGAGAAGAAAAATTTAACATCCCCAGCACTACAACGAGCCACTCCACCAATACCAGCAGGACCAGGATTCCCACAGGAAGAACCATCAGTGTTAATTTTTAGAACTCCACAGGGAGGAGGAGTCCAGTGCCCATCCCGGTTAACCCGACCCTTCCTCTGATGGTGAAGCTGCCTGGACATAGAAGGAAACCTATGAGCTGCAGCCCCATCCCAAAGATGAAAATTGAGGTGATTACAGATAGCAAGATCAACCGGATCCATACCCCCATCAAGCTCACACTTCACAAGAATAGTTTCCTGAAGGGAATGTGATATTTTCCACCAAAGATGCAAAACACCAAGCCGAACATCTTGGAATATGCGACGATTCCTCTCCAACCAGATATGCCAAAGCATGAAAGATGGGCCAGCAATCCAAGCAGCATGGAGAGAGGAAGACTTGGAGGGAGAACTACCCAAGCGGGCCTAGAACTCAGGCAAAGAGGAAGCATGCCAACAAGAGCAACCCCAATAATTGGTAAGAATGTTTACTATTTGTTTCATATGTGAATAAGCGATAATGCAAAAGTACCTAATTCTGGTTGTAGTCGAGCATATTCGATGCC
Organism: Cupressus sempervirens; assembly: GCA_028749045.1. Taxonomy (NCBI): domain Eukaryota; kingdom Viridiplantae; phylum Streptophyta; class Pinopsida; order Cupressales; family Cupressaceae; genus Cupressus; species Cupressus sempervirens. The sequence goes on from CM053785.1 coordinate 86,621,971, forward strand.
TTACCTGAAACTTGAGCTTTTCACATTGTATTCTCTGGAGCACGGTACATATATTGTATGACAGAGCATGTAAATGAATAAATGGATTAGAATGGTATAAGTACAACGGTAGAAATAGGATTTTGAATATAATTAGAAACATTGTAAGAATTAATTAGATATGTTAACAAAAGCTTTGAATTAAACACATCTATTATCAAAAACATCAGAACTATATATGTCGAAGATAGCATCAAAACTGTGCAATTAAAATAGTAAACTTGAAAATTGTTACTTGTTAAAACCATAGTTAAGATTCGGAGGCCAATCAATTGAAAAGTTTTTCATTTGGCATCATAGGTAAGATGTTCAAAATAGCACATAGATAGTATATTTGTTCAAAATAGCATTGACAATATATGTCCTATACCTGGTTTTCAAGATGAATGATTTAGTAGAAAACTGTTATTCATCCTAATAGAAAATTTACTCAAAATTATGTATATTGATTTTTTAAAATAAAAATATAATGATAATATGTAGATAAATGAAAATTGTAATATAGAATTAGCTAATATGGTCTTGTTTCATTTCTTTTGATTTTTAAATTGAAATTTTGAAAATATAATTTTAATGTGAAATTAATTTTATCAACCTTTCCATTGTTCTTGTGGGCTCCTCTCTTAGATTTTTCTTGTAATTTATTTATTTAATATTAGGATGATTCTTATAAAATTAAATCTAGACACATGATGGTAACCATGAGCACAAAAAGAATGTACAATAAAAATAAATATTTGTAATAGATAAATAAGAAAAAGAAAGTAGAGCAACAATTCCAAAATCTCTTGTTGCCCTGTAGAACTAATACACCCTACAAACTATACTTATTGAAGTGAAATGTTAGACATAAAATCAGCCAATGTTTCTTAAATGAGCTGGCAGGTCTAACTATTCTTTTTATTATCTTTTACCTCCTTAGATGAATTGGTTCCAACGTGTATTTTTTCCTATGTTGACTTTGAAATCATATCATTTCTGATGCATTATAAAACACAATGCCATTGATACAAGCACCATTGATGCATTCTCTACATCTATTAAGGAGTGGGGTTCCTTGTGGGAGCCCATATATAGTTGTCATGGGTGTTTAGGAAGAAAAAAAACTCTAGGAAGTCTCATAATAGAGGAAAAGAAAGAAATACCAAAATGCAACATTCACCATCAAACCCAAAAATAATTGGATTATTTTCAAATATGTTTACGAGATGGTCTCTAGGTTTCAAAACCTATTATGGAAGTGGAACCATTAACCAGAAACAATATACTCTACAACACAAGTTAGATGCAAAGAACCAATAAGAGAAATAAATAACAATAACAAGAGAAATGACAATACACAAATATACGTTGTAAAACCTTGACAATATGTCAAGGAAACATTCATTGGGAAAGTATTGGTATTCTTATTGCTAAGAAGAAACTCATTACATCTTCAACTTCACAGTCGCTCCTGCAATATTTCTATTCAGATATTTTTTTTATGCCTTCACAAAGAAGAAAGATATATAACCTCTTGAAGATAGGAGAAAAAATTCTCAACATAGAATAAAATTCGATTTATTCCTCAAAAACTTAAAGTTTCCTTTTGAAGATAATTTTTTTTTTTTTTTCTAAAATAGAAAAAAAGATTGTTTTCAGAATCTTGTTTTTTCTGCTTTTCTTCAATTGTTGTCATTATCTAATAATCTCCACCTTGACAAAAAAATTACCTAATACTTGTCTATGCCCATGTATCAACCCTTTTGCAAACCAAGAGAAGTCATACTCCATTTTAGCTTCTCTACCAGCATTGGTTTAGTAAGCATATCTACATAATTTTTATGTGTATGGACCTTTTCAAGAGATACTCCACCTTCTTCAATAACATGTCTTACAAAATGGGACTTAATCTCAATATGCTTAGTTTTTCTATGATAAGCTAGATTTTAGCCAAATGGATAGCACTTTGACTATCACAAAATATAACCACATTATCTTGCACTTTTCCAAACTCACCCAAAAAACCTTTCAACCAAACTGCCTCTTTACATACATGTGAGATAGCCATATATTCTGCCTCAGTTGTAGATTAAGCAACTGTCACTTGGAGTTTTGACATCCAACTAATTTCTCCACCTACAAAAGTAAAGACATAACCTAATGTAGATCTCCTTTTGTCCAAATCACCTACAAAATTAGAATCAACATAACCACACACTGAATCGCTACAACTATTATAGGTGATACAATAATCACTTGTGCCTCTAAGATACCGAAGCACCCATTTCACTTCCACCCAATGCTCTTTACATGGATTTGCCATGTATCTACTGACAACATCCACTACATGTGAAATATCTAGTCTTGTACATACCATCCCATACATTAAACTTCCTAATGCATTTGCATAAGGTACAGTAGTCATATAATCCTTTTCTTCCTTAGTACTAGGGCATAAACTTGAAGAAAGTTTAAAATGGGAAGCCAAAGGGATATTAACAGGTTTCACATTTTGCATACTAAATCTGATGAGAATCTTCTCCACATATTTATCCTATGATAACCAAAGCTTACCATGTTCCCTATCTCTATGTATCTCTATACCCAAAATTTGTTTCGCTACTCCTAGATCCTTCATATCAAACATCCTAGCCAACCGAGACTTCAACATTTTAATTTAAGCCATGCTTTTACTTGCTACAATAATATCATCAACATATAATATCAAGATAATGAATAAGCCATTTTCTAAACTTTAAAAGTAAACACAATGGTCATACTCACTTCTTACAAAGTTTTGGCTCATGGTGAAGGAATCAAACTTCTTGTACCATTGCCTGGGTGACTGCTTTAGGCCATACAATGATTTCTTGAGTTTACAAACAAATTTTTTGTTGCAATCTTGAACAAACCCTTCTGGTTTTTCCATATATATATATATCCTCATCCAAATCTCCATGTAGAAATGTTGTTTTAACATCTAGTTTCTCTAACTCAAGATTAAGTAATGCACCTAATGCTAACACAATCAGAATAGAAACAAGCTTAACAACTGGTGAAAAAACCTCATGAAAATCAATACTTTCTTTTTGAGAATATCCTTTTGCTACCAACCTTGCCTTGTACTTTTCAATTTTATCATCAACACCTTTCTTCAGTTTTGTAGAGCCACTTGCAGTTAGCAACCTTTCTACCCTTTGGAAGTTCGACCAAGTTCCATGTCTCATTCTTCTCTAAGGCATCCATTTCTTCTTTCATTTCTATTTTCCATTTAGCTTTACTCATTGCTTCCTGATAACAACTTGGTTCCCCATCATTAGAAATCAAAGCAACTATGAAACAAAAACATCATACCTTTTAGGAGGATTCTTAATTTGTGTAGATCTTCTAAGAGATGGTTGTGGTATTTCCATAGTTTTCTATATATTTTCTAAATTTGGACCTTCTTCTTCAGAGAGATCTTCTTGCTCTTTTTCTTCTATAGAAGGATGAGTTTCCAACTGAACTTGTTGATATTGTGGTACTTCTTGTTCCAAATTATTTTCCACAAAATCTTATTTTGTTAGAGAGTATTCATCAAATACTACGTCTCTACTAATGATGATTTCATGGGTGGTAGGTGTAATCACCTAAAAAAGGTCATCTAGACTATTAGCCCCCTTTTCAACATTTTGGCTAAATTAATTTAATCATTTACCTAGAACAAATTGCTAATAATTAATTTATTTTATTATAACCTATAGTTTGACTATGCTATCCTAAGTTCATTATTTGATTAAAAGAACATGTCCCCTTTTAAATAAATAAAAGACCCCATTCTTCTAACCCACTTAAAGTGCACACATAAAGTCCTTTTTCTATTTTTCAATTAAAAGAAAAGGCTATGTGACTTTTTTCTTAAATGACAAGTAAACTTATATTCTATTGGTTGACTTGTGTGTGCACATGGATCACTCCTCTTTTCAAATTCCACCGTTGATCCTCCACCATCTTCATCCTGATCTCTACCATCCGTACAACTTTAAAAGGGAGAGAGTTTTCCCCCTCAAACGATCCATCCATCTTTTGAGTATTGTTATGCTGCAGGTTTTCTAATAGGTTTCTTTGGAGCTTTGTGGAGAACTTCTATTTCTTGTCTACATTCTTTCATACCATGGCATTTTAGCTTAGATTTATGTTGCATGTTAGTCTAGCTTCTATTTTGCAATAATCTATCTCACATATCTTAATATTTGGATTGTAACACTCTCATACATGTTTTAGCATAGCTGCATTTTGCATTCTCATCTTAGCTTAGTTTCCATACTTGCATTGCATTCTTGAGGAACTCCTTGAGACATTTGCATTCTTGTATCTTGTCTTTGGAACCTCCCATTGCATGGTTCACTAGCAAGAAGAGTATTCCTAAGGCTCAGCTGAGAGCTCTTCAAACTTGAAATATACCTTCTTGCACTCTGTGGATAGGGAGCTCTAAGCCGGCATTCAAACATTCTAAACTCATGGAATCATTTGGATAGAAGGGTTTAGAGTGTGACACTTTTTGAGTGTACATTTTTGGCACCCACCATGGGGCAAAACATTAGGTTTTGTCCTTTGCATCCTCATTTTTATTGCATTTTTTTGCTCATTGTTTGTACTTTTTTTTAAACCAGTCATAGTTCTAGATGATATTTTCCAATTTTGTACGATAGTTCATAGTACTGTCATGTGATGCTTTTTGTGGAAATAGTGTCGCACTAGTATACTGAGAATTGTTGCCTTGTTATAGTCAACTCTGTCACCTGGTTGAAGGTAATATATTGCATAAAGAAATTCTATTGCTCAGTAAGCTGAGAAGTGTCGTACGATAGTTTTCCAACATAAAAAAAACCATCACCTGACAAAGAGTTGCTTGTTGTTTGAGGTGTTCGGGTAATTTTTTAAGGGTTGTTGGTTGGTTTCTAGTTTTTGTAGGCTCTTAAACTATTTTATAGAGGGCTACTTGTAGATTTCCCTTTTGTTTTTAAAGCTAAGTTCCCATGGTGCTAACGGTTGTGGTTGTAGTTTGCCATGTTGAAAACTTGAAACATTGCGTAAAAGATCGCATGTCAAAGCTTCAAATGCACAAGGGCTACTAACCATTGTTTGCAGGGCTGCCCAATGCATAAAAACCCCAAATTGTTTGTTTACTTTTATTCAATGTGTGGCTCATACTAGTTATTTATCTTTCATAGGCACATTAAAACTTGCAATCGGGGTCCTTTGGCAATAGAAGAGTATGCTCTTCACCCTTTTGTGAATTAGAAATTCAGACTTGTCTTTGGATTTTCAAAAATAAGGGGTAATTGAGACTTCTTGGTATGCTTGGTGGAAACAATCGAGATAGGAGAGTACGCTCTTCACCCTTGTGGTGAATTTGAAATCTGAACTCTTGAGAGTAGAACCATTTTGTGATAGTTAAGATCCTTTAGTGAGCCTACTCTCATACAACCTAAGATGAACAACCCAAGTGGGGACAAGAAAATTACCCGGCTCTTCCAATCCACTATAAACTTAAGGCTACCAAGGACACAAAACATTGGTAGGCGTAGTGTTTGTTTTCGCATAGTATGATCTCTTATGGGATTTCGACCGTAGGGAGATAATTAGGCAAGAATGCTTAAGGTGCTCTTGTGGTCGCGAGGCTTCTTACCCACCACAAGATGGGGTGTCCCGTAATTGGAAGCAAGAGGAACACTATGAATGGAAGCCCTTTCTAAACACCCTAGGTTAGTAGCTACCTTATTTTTTCGCTCAACTTCTTGGTGCAAGGATCGATCCTAGTGGACTACCTAGATCACCCCAATATTTACACTCGCCATATGTGTTCCCTTAGTTGTGCTTATGGCACTTCTATGAAAAATCCAATATCTCTTGTGGGTAACCACTTGGTGTGAGGCAAAGGAGCATCAAGTGTGGATCAAGTTGTTGAGTAATGAACCATGACTTCTAGGTAGATATTGTTTGATGTGTTGTTGAATGTGCTAGACCTATGGAAATCTTTGGAACATACACATGATAATAGTTCTAGGGATTTCTTTTAAGACCTCACATATGCTTGTATCATGCAAGGTTTCTTTGTCCCTTGCTTGATTGTTTGAAGACTACTCCATGTGTCACTATCTTGCTTGGAAAAAAATTGCTTTTGAACATCAAACTTGCTATGCTATCAATTATTGTCAAAATTTGTCAACCAAGTCAAAACATCAAGTGAAAAAATTTTCTTATGTTGCTTGCTAAGAGGAGTCTCATCATTTGACTTTTCTTTAAAATTCTCTAGTGCTTGAACATGCTTAAAGTGACTCTTTGGTCTTAGTGCTCTTGGTCTTTTTGTCTTCATGGTCTATGTCTGCTGGCTAATTATCCTTTTGTTGAAATGGTTACCTTGATTTCTTGACTACACTCTTGGGTTGGGAAAGTTGTTCACTTGTTATCCCACTTGCTCTATTTACTTGGCTATTGGCTTCTTGCCTAGCTCTTGACTTGAGTCACTAGTGTCATAAGTAACTTGGACACTTTCTTGACAAGTCACTTTACTCTATCTTTACTACATTGGCAAGTGAATAATCTACCTCTCTAGTTTGGACATCAATTTATCTCACGTCACCTTATTAGCTTCCTGTAGTCTCCTTCATGCTTGATTATCTTTCTACCACTATGGCATTCAAAGCTTGTGCTATCAAACCTCAACCAAATCTAGATGATCATGATATCCTCCATACAACTAAAGATTTTCAAGATCTATATGCACAATACAAAGAACTAGAAGAGACAAATGATCTTTCTTACCTTCATCTGTCCAAGCGCATGACAAAAATGAAGTCTAAACCTGAAGAAAGGTTAGAGGAGAAGATTGCATCATTACATGAATCTTCCTTAAGGTCTTTACATGCATGCAAGTCACCCTCTTTAAGGTCATCCTCTTCTTCTAGGTCTACATGCTCTACTTTAAGACATCAATTGTCTTCACCTACTAGATCTAAAGGCCTTTTTAGAGAGCTAGAAAATGATACATCCTTTGAACCTATTCCAAAATTTTATGATAAACTTATCTTTGACCAAGAAAATGATGAAGACATGGATGCATACCATTCACTTGAGAAACAAACAAAGGACTCTAGACATACTTTTGATAGAACTTTTGCTCCCTTGGAAGATTCTTATGATGACACTTTGAAAACACTCCTTGGCACCAAGCTCATCACATTACCTAAGTCTAACTCATATGGAAATCCATTCTTGGATATCTATTGTGCTTATCATCAACATAATGAATATAGTACTTTGGATTGTATTAAGCTAAGACATAAAATCCAAGATCTTATTGATGATGGGATTATTGATACCTCTAATGACTCATGTGATGAGGATACTTTTCTTGAGAAAGATCATATTAATGAACCTATGTCTAGTGATGGTTTCCTTTATACCTTAACTTTTTCCAACACTCATACACCTCCCAATACTTCAAATATTTCCATCATGCCTCTATCAAATAAAGAAACTAATGCTTTTCACATACACTATTCTTATCCTTAAGGGCTACCTCTAAAAGAAACTCAAGCTAACCTTCACTTGGCTACAAAACTTTTCCATGCTACTAAGCCTAAAGATCCAAGCACTACTCCACTCACTCTTCATTCTCCCTTGTCCTTAGAAGTGGTTCCATGTCAAGAGAACTCTCAAAAAGAAAAAGCTACAAATTTCAAGAAAGATCAAGATCAAGCACTGTTTCATCTCCTTCAAAATTTCACCCCCCTGTATCCTATTTCTTTTCCATCCCCCAAGTATGATGAAGATACCACTTCCATTATCTCCCTTGAGCTTACTAAAAATTATGATGAAGATACCACTTCCATTATCTCCCTTGAGCTTACTAAAAATTATGAGAAAAGTTCTCTTCCTATGTTATCCAAAGCTACTTGTCAAGATCAAAGTGTCCCCTCATGTTCTACTTCTCCATATCCACTTCAAAATTTTACTCAAGCTTCAAGTGATCCTATTAAAAATGTTGTTCCTATCAAAGCTACTCATGATTCTATTGATGGATTTGACTATGTTTCTCAATCTAAAGATGTTGATATCCCTTTTCACTATCCATTTGCATCTTTTAAATCTATCCTTGGTCCATATCCATCTAAGCTAAAGCATTCAAACCTTCCATCCATATTGGGGCCTTATGTTCCTCCATCTCCTACATTCACTCCTAGCTCATTCCCTAACTCTCCTATAATACCTCAAGATCAAATAAGACACTCATCCTTGATGACTTTTCACCCATCTATACATCTAAACCAGTCATATCATCCTTATTCATCCACAAATCCCAAGTCCTTTGGAAGTGAGAATAAACATAAGAATCCATTGAAAAATAAAGATCACTATGTCCCATCTACTCGACATGTGAATGCTAAGAAGGAGAATGCACAAAAGAGAACCCAAAGGTCCATTATTAAGAGAGCTAAATCAAAGCAAATGTGGTTTCCTAAATCCATCATTGAAGAAATGCACTCTCACACACCCAAAGAACAAGGAAAATCTAAAGCTACATGGATTCCCAAGTCTATTTTAAAAGACTTGAATATTGAAAATACTTCAAAGTTGACATTCAAGCTTCCAAAGGCTTCCATTCCATCTTCTTCCAAAAATCTTCCTAAAAATATTCCAAAGCCTTCCACTCCATTTTTTTCCAAATCTCTTCTACCACCTCATGCATCTAAACCTCAAGCTATTTCATCCATGATTCCTCCATCATTCCAATGCCCTTCAAGGTGTGTGTCAATGTTGATCTTGTCCAATATTTCAGCTACCCTCATGAAATCCTCTAAAGCTTACACTTACTTTCTATACATGAACTCTTATAATCCTCAATATATTCTTCCTACTAGCATTTCTCTTTCATCACCCTATCAACATCTTTGAGCATACCTTTCTATGGTCTTGTCTTATCATGACTTATCTTTCCTATAGGAGCACTATCTACATTCAAAAAGCTTAAGCTCTTTCTAAAAATTCAAAAAAAAAAAAAAATGAAAAAAATGAAAATATGCCTTGTTGAAAACCACTTCTTGTGGCACCTTGGTAGAAAAAGTAAAGAGAAATAAATTTATCCTATGGTGAAAACTACTTCTTGTGGCACCTTGGATAAGTACAATGATGAAAACTTGGTGAATAAGCATCATGCATAATTCTTCCATCATCCATCTATCCCCTCTTCTCTCTTTGATCTTGACAATGTTGAGCTATCTTTGCATATTGGCTATCTTATCCATGAGATTTTCTATTGTGCTCTCCCATTCACTCATAGCTTCTATCTTGAGCTTTATTCTTATTGCTCTATCCCATTACTATCCTATCTAGTTGACCCTTAAGTCTTGATCACAATAAATGAAACATGGTTCTCATAGATCTCTTGCATGACTACTCTTTTGGACTACACACTTTATGCTATCTCACATGTTGGCTTCATTGCTTATCCTACATGCTATCTTTCTCATTACTTCCATTGCTTATCCAAAATATTATTCATATGACTATTTCACCTCTTTCCCTAGCTTGGGTACTCTTGAGGAGTCAGTTCTTGAGGATCACTTTCACTTGCTTCATATTCTTTTCTTATACATCTTTGCTTATCCATCGGCTTGTTTCTCCATCGTGTCCTATACTTTGCTAGAAATTGGGAGAAAATGATGTGATCTTTCTTGAGAACTAGTGATCTCTAAATTATTCTAAAAAATCAAAAAAATCATATATGATGCTGAAAAAATCCTAAAAATAAAAAAATGTCTTGAAAAAAGATCATCTTAGTGAAAACCTAGCAATAGGCGCTTTGATGTATCACCAAAAAAAAAAAAAAATTTAAAATATAATTTAAAATAAAAAAGTCTTGAAAAAATTTGTCAAGTGGTGAAAACTTGGAAAGAGGCACTACTTGAAACCCTTGCACTTATGTCTATCAGTCTCAATCATCCACTTCGCTACACATTTCCTAGCTTGGAATTGTTTCTTGTCCTTGTCTTGGGGGCACAACTACTTAGCCTATTGAGGTATTCTTGTGCATTGGGGTTTCTTTGACAACTCACAAAATAGTGTTTCTCAACACTTCCCCCGCCTTGACATCAAGTGTTTTTGAACACTTTTCAGATAGTTTACCTATGATCTTTGATGTTGCGATATTTTTTTACTATCAGGATCAAGTCTTGAAGAAATGGCCAAGTGACTTACATGCACGCACTTAAACACTTAAATGACTGAGCTATGCTGATATTTATCTACTTTGTGTGCTGTCTATGATGATTTCTTTACTATATGTTCCATCCCTAATAGTCTTTCAAGGATGTCATTGACTAGAAGACTGGGGGCATGGGGCATGTTTTCTTGATTTCTGCTTGTGGGTATACTTTGTTGGTCTATAGTGTTTTAAGCATTCATGCTTGTCCTAGTTGACACTTTGACTTATAAATGTATCATCCTTGACTATTTTCGCAAGACCACACTCAGAGTTTATCTTGGCACTTATGCCTTGATACAGGTGTAATCTTGCTAAATTAAATTTAGGGAATCTAATCGCGTAGTTATCTGGACTTACATGTCTCTGATGCTTAGATTGGGTTTCCACACACCTCTCTAATATCAATCATATTCATATCCTCATAAGTTATCCTAGTGATGGTTGTATGATCTCATGATGTCCCTAATAAATGCTCAATGATGAAATTAAGAGTCTAAATGTTATGTGCTTCTTGCTAGTAAACCACTTTGCATATTAGCTTGCATTTTAGGTTTATTTTCTAACTGAATATTATATTCTTGCATATGGGGAGAGCTCTCTCTTCATCTTTTTATGGACATATCGGCTAACTCCTTTCATATATTTCTCTACTTTCTTCTTGTTCATGTCTTTTCACCTTCTTAATCTTTTGCTTCATCTCTTTTCTATCCTGTCATCATATTATATAACATTTTGACCTCTTACATAATTTTGATGTCCTGGATTCATTTTCAGGATCAAAATTGAAATTTGAGTTCATCTTGGTAGTCAAAATCACATTTTAAAATTCTACCTCTTTGGTCTAATCTCTGAATCATCACTAGGGCATCTTCATTTCTTCATGTCTCCATCATTTCTATGCTTTATATATACTCAAATTCAACCTTTTCATGTCTAAAATCATCTTTCTACTAGATTTGACCTAATTTTTACATTGTATACTTCATGGTCAATTCTGGTCAAACTGGGGCATTTTACTAGTCTCTTTAATAGTCATTCTTTGGTTCTAATCATCTATCTATCATCTTGGAAATTTCTATATTCTGATTTTCTCATATCTAGCTTGTTTCTATGTCCCCTTACCTCATTTCAATTTCGATCTTGAGGGGGTAGAAATACTCTATCACTGCTTAGGAGCATTTTTTTGATCTTCTCACTTGCTCTCACTCTATCTACTTTTCTAGGTGTTAACATTCTTCTTGAATTCTAACATTGTTCTCTTCCTAGTGTTTAGTACTACGACTATCAAGCTATACATTCAGGACTTGTTATCTTTTTCTACATTTCATTCTTCAAAATTACATATCTACATCTATCTCAGCCTACTTGGCTTTCTATTTTCTTTGACATAATGTGTTCCTAGATCGATCAAGCATTAGTCAAAGAGGGGCAAATGTAATCACCTAAAAATGGTCATCTAAACTATTAGCCCCTGTATGCATGAATATGCGGCCTCTGCTAACACACACACTTCAACATGGTCTTTATTTGCAGATTCATCCCCGAATGAACATTGGATTGTTTATTCGAAAATCAGTTAGCAATGCGACTTGTTGCCTTCTATCTAAAGGGATTTTTCTTGTTATATATCCTCAAATTTGAGGTGTTAAGCAATTAGGCCCTCTAAGAATGAAGGATTTAAGAAATGAAATTAATCTATATGATTATGCAGATTAATCTAGAATGAGAAATGCATTCTAATCTAAGAACAAGTAAAGGAAACTAGATTAATAATATGCATATTATGCTAAATGAAATTAAGCTAAGGATGCAAATGTATGTAAAATATGAGAAAATGTGAGCAAATGTGAGTATGAATTCCAGCAGCAATTTGTTGCAAATTCCAAATTCATCCTCTTTAAGAATGAAGAGATGAGGGTCTCTTAAATAGACTTTCCTGGAATCCATCAACGATTGAGATCAATTTCAGTCAATGATCAGGATTAAAGGTGAAGTTTAGTCATAAAGGAAGATTCCCAAATTAAAGGAAGTTAACTAATTTAATTTGAGTAGAATAAGGAGTTAACTAATTCAATTTGATTAGAATAAGGAGTTAACTGATTTAATTCTTTTTTGATCAATAGTGAACTAGAAATTTCCCTTTTTGAACTGAAGAGAGATTTTCGTGAGATATCTAATTTAATAAAATGAGATATACTCTCATAATTACCTTTTCTATTTAATTAAATATTCCTTTAATTAATTAGAGACACTTTTCTTATTTAATTAAATAACTTCATTTAATTAATTAGGAATGGCTTCCCATTTAATTAAATAACTTTGTTTAATTAATTAGAAGTAAGTTCTCCATTTAATTAAATAATTTCATTTAATTAATTAAAATAGGCACATTTATTAAATTAAATAAATTTAACTCCATAGTACATTAGCCTTAATATATAATTTAATTTAATTAAAGTATAAATACTTAGTAATTAAATTAAATATTAATCAATAGGTTTAATGTGACTAATATGAGTAAATACTATAGGAATTAAATAATAAGCATGATGAATGTAGATTAGGGTTTTCTGCATCTGACAATTAAGTCAAGCAGCGAGTAGTCGAATAAGAATTTTCGTAATGGAATAGGACTTTAGGATTGATCAGAAATAGACTAGAATTGGCTGAGATGGCAATGAGCCAATTTTGGGGTATTACATTTTGCCCCTCTTTGAATGAATGTATGAGCAGTATGTTCAATTCAAAGATAATCAGAAAGCATGATGCGAACATGAGATTGGTTTTGAAGTTGATTACATGGAGACCAATTGATAAGCTTTTAAGGATTATCTCTAGAATAGAGCTCAATCCCAAGGAATCCAAGTAGAGCACTTAGATACCTAAGATCGATAACATATAAAAGACTATCTCTAGAATGAAGCATAATCTCTAAGGATCCAGACATAATGTCTAGATACCTGAAATTGATAAGCATTTAGAAGATTATCTCCATAATGGAGTTTAATCTTCAAGGATCCAGATAGAACACCTATATACCTAAAATTGAAAGCATTTAGAAGACTATTTCCAGAATGGAGCTTAACCTTCAAGGATCTAGATATAACACCTAGATACCTAAGATCGATAAAAGATAACAAGGTCCAATCATGAGTCATAGAATCATCCCCAGAATGAGGCTTGATCCTCAAGAGTCAAGGTTTAGACTATCCCAATACCTATCCATCAAACTCTGAGAAGAGCTGTTATAGGTTGATCAATTGATGAAATGATAAGATAGGTAGCAAAGATGCCAGATAGAAAGGAACAAGATGCCTTGAGTGATGAGATGCCCCAAGTGATAAGTACATAAGATGGGAACTAGATGCCCCAAGAAATAGGTATTTAATGATGTTTAATCATCTTGCCCCCTCGGAAGTGAAATCAAAAGATGATACACCAGAAATATGATTTGAAGCAGTATATCATGAGATATAGGAAAAATCTGAGATTCAACAGAATATAGAAGAGATTAGAACGATCAAAAGAAGATTCAGGGTTGATTTGAAATGACTGCAAAGTCGCAAAGACCAAGTTTGACCAAATGTTGCCCAAATTTAGCCACAGTTGATTTGAGTTGACTATTTTCAAAATGAATTTTGAAAATATGAAGAATGTAAAGTTGAAAGGATTCCAAGAATCACAAAGTATCAGAAAGATTTGGGTTGCACAAGCATTCGATCGCGTTGGTCCCCAAAATTTTAAAACGCATTTTTGAGGCTCTTAAGTGTGTCAAATTTTGAATTTGATCCTGAAAATGGATCTAGAACAGTCCAATTAGCCAGGGGTGTATTTTTTCGCAAATTTGAGCGCTTTGAAAAATTTGGGTCAACAACTATATAAGGGCTTAAGGGGTCATTTTCAATTCATTTGTGCTTTTTGTCTTCTATTGATTTGAGCTCTGAGAGAGACATGGTAGTTAGCATGAGACATCATCAATTCAAGCACTCCAGATGTCATGGCCGCCCAATAGACTACGGACCACCAATGAGTCATCGAGTTCCTTCCTTTGTACTTTTTTTTTTAGGCATTTTAAGGTCATTTATTGCATGTTTTAGCATGTTTTAGGATTGTTAATTTGGTCTTCATGCAAGGCCTATCTCTTCTCGCGTGAAGATCTTATTTCTTCATGCGAAGAAATAGGGTGCACTATTTCTTCGTGCACAACTGGAGGATCTTTGTGCACGACACATTAGGTTTCGCGTGAAGATTTAGATTCTTCGTGTGAGGTGATTCATTTCTCGCGCAAGAATTTCTTTTCTTGTACGAATAGCTCTTTTTTCATGTGAGTAGCTCTTTTTCGAGCGAAAAAAGAATGATTTCATGAAAAATTGGAGAGCTTCACATGAGATTTCACAAATCTTACACAAAATTCTATGACAGTTTTCTTTAAAAATTTGATTTTCGTACTCAAAAATTTCTTTTTAATTAGTTTTGGTGCATTGTTTCGACTTGATACTGATCATTTCGTTTGTTGTTTGTTGTTTGTTGTGTGCAGGAGTCTTTTGGTGACGTTTCATTCAAGTCTCATTATCTAGCATATGGGGAGTTATTGTAGAGTCTTGATGATGCAGATCGGGCTCACATTGCCCGATTGGGTTTGTCCTCTCTATGCTGAATTCCAGCCGTGATGGTGAATCACGGCTTACTCACAGCTTTGGTGGAGCATTTCCATTCAGAGATGAACACCTTTCACTTGCCGATGGGCGAGATGACCATCACTCCAGAGGACATCTGGAGGATTCCTTTTCATAGTGCCCGGGTCATCTATGATACAGTACCCCAAGCAGGGACAGAGGCATTATTTGTTGTGTTTGGGAGAGAGTTACCAAGGGGCAGAGTCATCAGCTAGGATGAGTTGATGCATACCTATGGACTGACACACAGGCTAGCATCTATGCTAGGTATATTTCTGAGCTACTTCTTATGTCCTAACAAAGGACAACATGGGTTGGAGTGCGGATGGGATGCCATGCTTCGCAGGATGCTAGAGGCACTAGAGATCTTCGGGTGGGGTCAGTGCATGTTGGCCCACCTTTTCTATGAGATGCACGAGGTCGTCTTCCACAAGAAGAAGACCATGGCAGCGGGGGTGTATGTATTACAGATCTGGGCCTGGGAGCATCTTCCCATATGTTGGTCAATTTTTGAGGATGCCAGAGAGCCCATGGAGCCGTACATATGCAGATATCGAGGGCATATTACCTAGGCCCACCTGGGTAAGACTGAGCACTAGTGGATGCATCTTGATGACCTAGTGTCCATTGTATGGCAACCCTGGAGAGAGACAGAGGACTGGGATGATGCCCCTAGAGAGCTGCCATGGATGTTTAGTTCTTGACCTCTAGCGGGTAGGACGACATCAGTTATTGAGAGATTTGTTATTTCATGATTGTGGTAGCAGTATGGCTATCCCTAGGACATTTCACATGAGTACTGTGCCTATGCCAGGGTCCAGAAGGATGTTGAGCAGGGATGGCCACTACGGATGGATCCAGGGCGATCCATGATAGATATCTGTAGTCTAGTTGTAGTTCAGTGGGACTACCTGCCAGAGGTAGTAGATGCAGGGATGACGCCTGCATATCAGGCATTTTTGATCAGCCATCCATTCCCACGCTTCATAGATCCACTAGGGATAGTAGGATAGGTACAGAGATAGGTGCCCCAACAACAGCAGGCACAACCACAATCACCAGGTTAGCCACAAATTTTGCCATAGGTCCAATACTAGGTATAGTAGATGCCTATTCCTCCATGTCAGATGGGATCAGACCCAGGTTTCAGGGGTAGTGGGATAGGACACAGTCGGTGGAGGAGGTAGAGGCAGAGGAGCAGGCCCCTGAGCAGGAGGCTCCATAACAACAGGTGCCACCACAGGTGCAAGCACCACCATAGCGCTAGGCACCTGAGATGTTAGATGAGGATATGTCAGATCAGCTATTAGGTGGGGTGCAGGATGAGGTACAAAGTTACCAAGAGCGAGTTCGTGCAACCTCCCAACAGTTGGGAGAATTATAGATTGCAGTGGCAGTCAGGGATGTGCAGCTGGTAGAGTGACAGTGGGACACTGATCTTTGGAGAGAGCGCGCTGAGAATGCAGAGCAGAGATTAGAGCTGGCATAGGATGAGATCTACTTCCAGTCAACATAGACAGCGTATTACTATCTTGCATATACCAGTGCCATGCTAGATGACACACTCTAGGTGTAGCACTATTTTTAGTATGCATGAGATTTTGGGGGCACACGACCTCCTGTCAGGCCAGATATGCCACCGTCGCCTCCGCCACCTGCTGCCCTTGCTCCTCTTGCTCCTCCTGGAGGTGTGCTTGATCTTTGATTTTGATCCCTGGCTATGTATCGATTGGTGTGCCAGTACCACATGTATCATTTTTTATCAATTGCACTCGAGTAGCACCCATTTTTGACCGATCCTTTTGATATATATATATATATATATATATATATATATATATATATATACGAGATCTTGAGCCGAGTATTCCTGTGTACATGTCATTGTCTATGTTGTTTTACTTTGATGTGCATGAGATGTATGTTGTACTTAGTTAGAATGCATATGTATGAACGAACATCTCACGTAGTGTTGCGTGTTTTTGCTTGATAGTCATAGGTTATTCATTGAGGAGCGTGGATCAACGAACCAAATGCTTGTACAACCATGGAGGAATCTAATGTATGTAGAGTATGAACAGAATGACCATCAAATTGCATGCTAATGCAAATAAGTATGTAATGCAAGACTATGTTAAATGCAACCCTAGGTTTGGTTACCAAGCCTCGATATTTAATCATCATCAAATATAAAATAAAGCTCGTATGTTATACAATTCCCATTGACATTGCAATCATGGAAATATGAATATAACATATGTTATTGGTTTGTCAGGATTAAATGTAAGCATTCGAGGCACAAGAAGCCAAAATGACCAGAACATTTGTCCCTTTTCATATAGCAAGTTAACATAAGGATCAAAGCATAGACGTTAGGATGACCTGAATGTTGCTTGCATAACAAACATACCAAACACATAGGAGATCCATGTTATGCTAAGTACTCAGTATTTATACTTTCTGCAATGACCCTTGCATTCGTAACCTGAGACAGAAGTGTGCTAGATATACTCGCAGTGACCCATACGTTCACTTAATAGGACAAGTATTAGTATGTACTATAGCATGAAGAGTTCACTCCAACAAAAAAGGAGAAGAACCAATGTCATTGACGTATCTATATAAAAGGAGTCAAGGTACACATGGCCATCCAATATGAGATGGAGGCACTTATAGTGGACACCCCTTTTATAGGAACGTATCAACTTGTTAGAACTAAACCACAGACAAAAAGCCAAGAAAAGATCATGCCCCCAGTCATTACTTCTCTAGTCGAAGATGACATCATAGAGTTGCTTGAGGAGATATGATAAAATAAAAATAAAGAAAACAAAGAAAAAGCTCAGCATATCCAAAAAAGTATATCATTTTTGAGTTCAATGTTTTGGGATTGATGTCAAATGTTAATGTCCAGAATACATTTAAAAGAAATCTCTTCAGTAGGGTGACAACAGTAGGCAAACGCAATTAGGACGACTAGTGACTGAGGTCAAAGAAGAATCTTCACAATGAAGAACCTAAGAAGGACTGAATGACAATAGGCAGACATAGCTAGGATGACTGGTGACTGATGCAAGAGAGATCTTCCATAAAGGAATGTGGAGATATAACTTGAGAAACAGTAGGCGGACACAACTGAAATAATTGGTGACCATTGCGAAAAAGATTCTATGAGGAGAATCTCAAAAATAGTGACACTAGCGATAGTAGGTAGACACAGTGAGGACCACTAGTGACTATCATGAAGGAGATTCAATGAGGAGAATCTCAAAAAGAGTGACACTAGCGATAGTAGGCAGATGTAGTGAGAACCACTAGTGACTGTCGTGAAGGAGATTCTATGAGGAGAATCTCAAAAAGAGTGATAGTAGCAACAATAAGCAGATGCAGTGAGAACCACTGGTGACTGTTACGAAGGAGATTCTATGAGGAGAATCTTGAAAAGAGTGACACTAAGGGGGAATGCCCCTGAGCTATGACAAGACTCAATCCATGGATACATGAGTAGAAAGCAGGAAAGCAAGAAAGTGAAAGCGATTGTATAGAAAGCCTAAAGGTACGGTGCAAGATGAGGCATTGGGAATAAGAGGTGCCTGTTTACCAGGTTTTCACCTTCTTGGCAAGATTTCCTTTTTTTGCTACCATGATGCCTATTTCTAGGTTTTCACCAATGGCACTTTTTTTTGTTTTTTGAATTTTTTGTATTTTTGAGATTTTTCACTTTTTTTGTGTTACCAAGGTGCCTATTGCTAGGTTTTCACCAGGGTAACAATTTTTGTTAGGACTTTTTTCCAATTTTTAGATTTTTTCAGAGATTACTAGCTCTCAAGAAGGATCACCTTGATTTTGTTCTAGTGTCTAGCAAGGTGTAGAATGAGATGTAGTAGCAAGCGAGTGGATAAGTGGAAATGGATAGGCAAGGAGTATGAAGCGGTGAATGTTACCCTCAAGGAAAGCCTTCACAAGATTACCCAAGCTAGGGAAAAGGATATAACAATATAAGCTTATGGTGTAATGAAGGGTGTCATGTAAGTAATCCAAGAAAGTGACCATGTCAAGAGATTGCCAAGAACTGAGTTTTCTTCTTTCTTTTGTTGATCAAGACCAAAGGGTTAAATGAATATGATAGAAAAATTTTGTTATGGAGGGTTATGAGTGAATGACTTTGGAAATGAGGACATCTAAAGGATAAGCAAGATCATGATAGGATGTTATCGATGTAAGAATTATGCATGAAACCTGTTTACCAAGTTTTCATCATGGTACTTGTCCAAGGTGCCACAAGAAGTGGTTTTCACCATAGAACGGACTTATTTTTCTTTACTTTTGCTACCTAGGTGCCTATTTCCAAGTTTTCACCAAGGCATATTTTTTTTTGTTTTTTAGATTTTTAGATTTTTTGGAAAGAATTCAAGCCTTTCTCAAATGAGATAGCACTCCTATAAGAAAGATAAGTTATGATAAGCCAAGGCCATAGCAAGGTATGCTCAAAGATGTTGATAAGGTAATGGAGGGAGATAGTAGAAAAGATATATGGAGGAAAAGGTGTAGGCTATGGATAAGATAAATGGGATGGAAGGATAAAAGGTGGAGGATAGAAGGTGGAGTGGATAGGGTAATGAAAGGGACATGCAAGGGGAGAAGAAAAAGTTGGCAAGATCAACATTGACACACACCTTGAAGGGTGATGGAATAATGGAGGAAATATGGATGAAATAGTATGAGGTTTAGATGTATGAGGTGGTGGAATAATTTTGGAGGAAGGTGGAGTAGAAGGCTTTGAAACCTTTTTAGGAAGATGTTGGGAAGAAGGTAGAGTGAAAGTCTTTGGAAGCTTGAATGTCAACTTTGATTTGTTTTCAATATTCAAGTCCTTCAAAAGAGACTTGGGAATCCATATAGCTTTTGACTTTTCATTAGATGCTTTGGAACACATTTCTTCAATAATAGATTTAAGAACCCATACTTTCTTTGGTTGAGCTCTTTGAGTAGTGGACCTTTGTGGTCTCTTTTGCATATTTTCCTTCTTGACATTAACATATCGATTAGGGGAGACATAGTGAACTTTTGAGGATGGATTCATGCACTTATGTTTGAGTTGATCATCCAAATTGCCTCCAAAGGACTTGGGATTTATGGATGAAAGAGGCCAATATGACTAGTTTAGATGGAAAGGTGGATGTGAAGAGTTCAAGTATGTGTATCTTTGTTGATCTTGGGGTAGGGTAGGAGGAATGTGTAATGAGCTAGTAGTGGCAATAGGAGATAGAGGAACACAAGGTCCCAATATGGATGGAAGACTTGAAGGTTTTATCTTAGATGGGTAGGGACGAAGGATAGATTTAGAAGATGTGAATGGACCATGAGTATGGATATCAGCATCTTTAGGGTGAGCAATATGACCAAAGTCATCAATAGATTTATGAGTAACTGTTATAGGAGCAATACCTTTGACAAGAGTATTTAAAGCTTGAGCATAGTTTGGAAGTGAATGTAGCGAGGTAGAATAAGAGAGCGAGGGAACACTTTTCTCTTCAAAAGGAATTTTGGGTAACATAGGAAAAGTATCCTTCTCTTGGTCTTTTGTAATCTCCTTAAGGATGGTGGAAGGAATATCTTGATCTTGCTTAGTAGAGGTGCATGACATGGGAAATGGAGGACCATGTGGTTCTTGAGATGGAGGCATGAGATCTTTGAAGACTTGAAAGGGGATGAAGGAATCTTGGTCTTGATCAACACTTTTTTCTTCATCATTTAAGTGGTCCTCTTGATATGAAACCAAATCCAAGGATGAGGGAGTATCTGAAACTGTATTCAAATATATTTCTAGAGTCTCCATAACAAGCTCTTGAAGAGACAATGGAGGAATAGTTGGATTGGGGATAATAGGATGAGCAATACATGGAGGTTTTGGATCTTTTCTTTGTATAGTATGGGAGAGGTTTGCAGCTAAGTCAAGATTAGCTTGAATTTCCTTTAAAGGTAGTCCTTGAGGGTACACATAGTCAACTGGGGGAGTAGTGAGTTCATTTGGTGAACATGTGTTGGAAATATTGGACAATTTAGAAGGTGGATGTATGTTGGAGGAAGTAGAAGTTGCATTTGAACCATTGCTAGACATGGTTTCATGAGGTTGATCCTTCTTGAGAGTAGAAACTTTAGTAGCTGAGAGCTTAGATTTTTGAATTATGCCCTTGTCAAAGAGATCTTGGATCTTGTTATTCAGCTCCTTACAATGTGAAGTTTTATGTAACTTATGTCTGTGATAGGCACAATAGTTACTCATAAAGGAAACTCCTGCCAAAGTGACATTAGGTAACACAATGAGTTTATTTTCAAGAAGTTCTTCCAAGGTTAATTCATAAGATTTTCCCAAAGGTGTGAAATCACACTTTGGTTTAGGTTCCCAAGGTTTGTTTTCAAAGATATTCCTAGATTTCTTGGGCATATGTGAGGTGTTCTCAGATGTCTTGGATTCAAGATCACAAGAATTTGATTTTTGTTGTCATAGGAGGAAGGGAAATTGTCTCTCAAGGAGAATTTGTTTGATGATTTCTTTTCCTCTTCTTTTAGTCTTTGAAGTTGAGCACTCATTGATTGGATTTGTTGCTTCATGTTTGCAATAAGTAGCTCTTCTTCCTCACTAGGAATATTGGATTTAGCACATTTGTTGTTAGCCATCTTGATGTACTATGTTTCAAGTAGTGATAGCCAAGTTTTAGAACATAGTCAAGTTGCCACAGTCATAGACAATGACAAAAAGAGAAAGCTTAGACAAGGACCACACTAGAACATAGTCTCAGAAAAGAAAGATAAGAGTGCAGTATACTAAGGTACGAATAGTCTAATTTGAAAGCTAGAACAGCCAAAGATTATGACTATCATGACACGAAGTACAGCAAGCACTAAAGGACAAGAGCAAGATAACTGAGAGACAAGACTAGTTAAAGTATGGATCACAAGTCATTAGCTAAGAGAAGTGTTGTTGTTTTAAGACTGTTTGTAGATAGAGAGTGATAAACAAACATAGAAAAAGATAGCGTGTAGGCCATAGATAGCTAAAACAGACGCAAATTGGTAATGTTGACACAAGATCTCGCACGAGAAACCTTTACAAGCTGTGCAAAGAAGTTTGACAGACCGTGCAAAGAAGTTTTTTGGCTCACGCAAAGGTCAGTGATAGTAGTTTAATTTTGCATAAAGACGTTAAAAGGGAAATGTGAAGACTCATGACAGTAGTTTAATTTCGTGCAAGAACAAAATGATTTTGCGTGAGGACCAGATGATTTCGCGTGAGACCCAAATGATTTTGTGCATGAAGGTAGACCAATTTTACAATAGCAATTGATTTTGACAAATTTTGATTGTTTCAGTGACCAGGTAGATAAATAGGCATGTAGAACAGAAATTAGGTGATTTCAAGCATGTCAGAAAATAATGAGCAAGGACAAAAGCAACCTTGCGCATGAACAATCAAGTGACTTAGTTTGTGCTAATCCCTAGGAGAGCTATTTGTGTATGTTTTCAAAGAGTTTTACAATCATGCATACATCCATAAAAAATAAAAGTTAGCCTCTCTAAGGTTTTTAGTAATGTCTTGACTCTACAACTCTTATGACTCACAGGGGTGACCTCCAATTCTGGTGCACTAAGGTTTCAATAGAGTTTGAGAACTTAATCTTCAAGAGCTGCTGGGGAGATCTGACAACCCATAATGAACCACACCTGTGGAGATTTCTTCCACAAGGACATTTATATAGTGGTTGTCACTACCACATCAAAAATGGCTATTACCGCTCGAGGTTCCGTCAACACAGTTTTGCCCTATAGAGGGATTGTCTGCTATGGTTAACCCTCTCTAAAGGTGACTAACTCACAATAGTGTATGACAAGGGGACTTAGCTTCTAGATTCAAGGTTTTGACACCTTTTCATTTTAGCCCAATCAGAGCAAACAGATTAATCTAACATGCTAAACTAAGAGTATCTTTTAAATATCTATGATATCAACTCCCAATGATCTATCAATCTCTCCAGAGAAAGGATGCCTCAATCAAGAAGTTGAAGATTCATCTATCTACGAGATGCTCAAAGTATCCTCCCCACCTACAAGGAATCCATCATAGAGAGGAGTTTCACTAGGAACCCACTTTCTCAATATCCACGAATAGTGTTCATGGGGCCTAATTACTATGTGTGTACATATGTTAATTCCTGAAAGAAAATCTATCCAAAAGTAATCAAAGATCACAAGGTGGTACACTTAACACTTTAACTAATGCAAGGTGAGTCCAAAGATGTGGAACATTTAACCCCTAACACAAGCCAACACGAGTCCACAACTCAGAAACTAGTGAGCTCTAGAAAGCACAAAAGGGTTGCCTAGTGGAGCATTTAACGCTTCTTTCCTGTAGACCCCTCCCCTTTAACATGGTGTTGATCTTGCAACCACAAGGTGAAACGAGGGGCTAGTGGATTAGTGATTCCAATAACCCAAGATAGCTAATTAGATCTATCACTAGTAACTAAGCCTGCTAGATGAAAACTAATGGAGATCACAACCTAGTATCAAATTATGCATGTGTTGTAAAATGAGAACATGGAAGGAAACACACACAAGATTGACATGAGAGATGTTCATTTTAGGTCCAAATGAAGTGTTATCAGTCAAAGAGAATTACCTGGTAATCCTCGCAACGCGCTTAGTAGATGTTTTACCTATTTTTAGCAACTTTATCACACTTTTCCAATTGTCCCGCAAACCGTTGTTATGCTATTCTAAAAAATTAGAAAAATGGAAATAAAGATGCTTTAGAGAAAATGCATTAGTCAAATAGAAGCTTAACTATGGGAAAATTAACATTTAACTTTTTTTGTTGATTTTTATACCCATAAAAAAGCTTAGAAAATGCTAAAACTTATGAAAACATCAAAAGTCAAATTTTTTTTTTTACTCTTTTTCTTTTAAAAATATTTATTTATCTGAAAACAATGGTTAAGTTGCAAGAAATCTAGAGAAATAGAAATAGAAATAGATCAGATAAGCTAAAAATAAAAAATGCTCAAAAACAAAGCTATCATTACAAGATCTCGCACGAAATCTCTGACAGAGCTGTGCGAAATTATTTCAGGCTCATGCAAAATTCTGTTACTACCCACGTGAAATCTTGCACAGTGTTGCATGAAGAAACAGGTTTTGCACGAAATTATTTGAGGCCTGTGCAAAATTATTTTACAGCCCACGCAAAGAAAACAGGTGCCCTCAAGAACTTTCTCACGCAATACAAAAAGAATCTTCGCGCAAAGATTTTGGATCCTCACATGAAAATGAATAGTCTCGCATGAAGATTCTAGAATCTATACGGCACTGTACATATAAAAAGCTCAAAAATTAATTAAAAAATGTAGAGAAGGCTTGAGAAATTAATTTTCTTGGCCCCACGGTGGACGCCAAATTTGTATGTGTGAATATGCAGCCTTTGCTAACACACACACTTCAACACGGTCTTTATTTGCAGATTCATCCTGAAATGAACATTGGATTGTTTATCAAAAAATCAGTTGGCAAGGCGATGTGTTGCCTTCTATCTAAAGGGATTTTTCTTGTTAGATATACTCATATTTGAAGTGTTAAGCAACCAAACCCTCTAAGAATGAAAGATTTAAGAAATGAAATTAGTCTATATGATTATGCAGATTAATCTAGAATGAGAAATGCATTCTAATCTAAGAACAAGTAAAGGAAACTAGATTAATCATATGCATATTATGCTAAATGAAATTAAGTTAAGGATGCAAATGTATGTAAAATATGAGCAAATGTGAGCAAATGTGAGTATGAATTCTAGCAACAATTTGATGCAAATTCCAAATTCATCCTCTTTGAGAATGAAGAGATGAGGGTCTCTTAAATAGACTTTCCTGGAATCCATCAATGGTTGAGGTCAATTTCAATCAACGGTCAAGATTAAAGGTGAAGTTTAGTCATAAAGGAAGATTCCCAAATTAAAAGAAGTTAACTGATTTAATTTGAGTAGAATAAGGAGTTAACTGATTCAATTTGAGTAGAATAAGGAGTTAACTAATTTAATTCCTTTTTGATCAATAGTGAACTGGAAATTTCCCTTTTTGAACTAAAGAGAGATTTTGGTGAGATATTTCATTTAATAAAATGAGATATACTCCCATAATTACCTTTTCTATCTAATTAAATAATCCTTTAATTAATTAGAGACACTTTTCTTATTTAATTAAATAACTTCATTTAATTAATTAGGAATGGCTTCCCATTTAATTAAATAACTTTGTTTAATTAATTAGAAGTAAGTTCTTCATTTAATTAAATAATTTTGTTTAATTAATTAAAATAGGCACATTTATTAAATTAAATAAATTTAATTCCATAGTACATTAGCCTTAAGATATAATTTAATTTAATTAAATTATAAATACTTAGTAATTAAATTAAATATTAATCAATAGGTTTAATGTGACTAATATGAGTAAATACTATAGGAATTAAATAATAAGCATGATGAATGCAGATTAGGGTTTTCTGCATCTGACAATTAAGTCAAGTAGCAAGTAGCCGAATAAGAATTTGCCTAATGGAATAGGACTTTAGGACTGATCATAAATAGACCAGAATTGGTTGAGATGGCAATGAGCCAATTTTGGGGTTTACAGCCCCGTTTTCAACATTTTGGCTAAATTAATTTAATCATTTACCTAGGCCAAATTGCTAATAATCAATTTATTTGATTATAACCTATAGTTTGACTACACTATCCTAAGTTCATTATTTGATTAAAAGAACATGTCCCCTTTTAATTAAATAAAAGACCCCATTCTTCTAACCCACTTAAAGTGCACACATAAAGTCCTTTTTCTATTTTGCAATTAAAAGAAAAGGCTTTGTGACTTTTGTCTTATATGACAAGTGAACTTATATTCTATTGGTTGACTTGTGTGTGCACATGGATCAATCCTCTTTTAAAATTCCACCATTGATCATCCACCATCTTCATCTTGATCTCTACTGTCCGTACGACTTTAAAAGGGAGAGAGCTTTCCCCCTCAAATGATCCATCCATCTTTTGAGAATTGTTATGCTGCAGGTTTTCTAACAGATTTCTTTGGAGCTTTGTGGAGAACTTCTATTTCTTGTCTACATTCTCTCATACCATGACATTTTAGCTTAGATTTATGTTTCCTATTAGTTTAGCTTCTATTTTGCAATAATCTATCTCACATAGCTTAATATTTTTAATTGTAACACTCTCATACATGTTTTAGCATAGCTGCATTTTGCATTCTCATCTTAGCTTAGTTTCCATACTTGCATTGCATTCTTGAGGAACTCCTTGAGACATTTGCATTCTTGCATCTTGTCTTTGGAAACTCCCATTGCATGGTTTACTAGCAAGAAGAGTATTCCTAAGGCTCAGCTAAGAGCTCTTCAAACTTGAAACATACCTTCTTAGACTCCATGGATAGGGAGCTCTAAGCTGATATTCAAACATTTCGAACTCATGGAATCATTTGGATAGAAGGGTTTAGAGTGCGACAGTTTTTGAGTGTATAGTAGGATCCCACAATCTATATCCCTTAACTCTATCACCATAGCCAAGAAAAGAGTATTTCTTGAATTTTGGGTCTAACTTAGAATGCTGATTTTTAGAAGCAAGAGCGTAAGCATCACAACCAAATATTTTCATAATTGAAAAATCACATGAATGACCTATTCATACCTCCTCAAGAATCTTGCTACCTATTGCAATTGATGGTGACTGATTTACCAGATAGCATGCTGTATTAACTACTTCTACCCACAACTCTTGTTGCAACTTGGTATTACTGAGCATACTTCTTGCTCTCTCTAGAAGACTCCTATTCATTTGTTTAGCAACACCATTTTGTTGAGGAGTGTAAACTGTGGTTTTATGCCTTATGATCCTAGCTTCTTTGCAATAGTTCTCAAACTTTAAAGATGTGAACTCACCTCCATTATCTATTCTCAAATACTTGATTGATTTACCTATACTCTTTTCAACAAAAACTCTAAATTGTTTGAATGCACCTAACACATCAGCTTTACTTTTAATAAAAAAGACCCATACTTTTCTGGAATAGTCATTTATAAATGTCACAAAATATGATGCTCTTCCAAAAGAAACTATAGGAGATGGACTCCAAACATTTGAATGAATATAGTCTAGAATACCTTTTATTGTATGGCTACTAGATTTAAACTTCTATCTACATTTCTTTCCAAAGAGACAATGCTTGCAAAATTTCAAATTCAAAGATTTTAAGTTTGGAAGCAACTTATGATTTACCAGTACCTTTAGCCCTTTGTTGCTCATATGACCCAATTGTTGATGCCATAAATGAGTAGATTCATCACTTTCCTTAGAAACCATTGTCGCATGATTTACATTTGTACTTCCTTCTAGCCTATAAAGGTTTCCAACTTTTGTAGCCTTCATCACCACTAAAATTCCCTTAGACACTTTAAGAGCTCCACCTTGACAAGAGAATTTACAACCACTAGAATCCAAAAACACCCAAGGTAATTAAATTCTTTTTTAGTTCTGGTACATGTCTTACCCCTATTAGTGTCTTTACAATACCATCAAACATCTTGATTTTAATACTCCCAATCCCAATAGTCTTACAAGAAGCATTATTTGCCATAAAAACAACACCTCCATCAATAGGTTGGTAAGAAGAAAACCAACTCCTATATGGACACATGTGATTAGAAGCACCAAAATCTAAAATCCATTCATCTTGACTTTGTAAGACATTACAAACAAATAACACTTCACCAACTTTACTTGAATTCCCCTCAGTTGGACTCGCTTACTTTTTGGCTTCATCATTCTATTCTTTTCTTTTCCTACAATCTTTCTTGAGATGCCCTACTTTATTGCAATACTAACATTTTCACTCACTCTTTTTGCCTCTTGATTTGGATCTGGATTTATCTCTCGAACCTTCCCCTTTTTCTATGGAATGACCTCTAGCCACCATTGCTTCTGATGTGGAGGTTTCTATATTAGACTTCCTTTCTACCTCTTTGGACAACAAAGCTCCCACAAAAAAATCAAATTCAAGGGAATCAGTTGTACTAAAATTAATAAAAGTAACTAAGTGATTCCAGGATTCAAGCAAAGAACATAACAATGTAACTACATAGTCTTTATCATTGATTTTTACATCCATACCGCCCAATTGACAAATTAGAGTATTGAGAACATTTAAATGATCAGTAATTTTTATACCTTCCTTCATTCATAGGCTATATAGTTGCCTCTTCAAGTAGATTCAATTTGTCAAGGATTTTGTCATATAAAGACTCTCCATTCTACCCCATAAACATGTAATTGTATCTTCTTCAACAATATTAAAAAGAACCTCATCTGTCAAACACAACCGGATTGTGCTTAGGGCTCTCATATCCAAATCTTTCCAATTATCCTTTGTCATATTTTTTAGTTTCTTTAACTTTCTAGCTAATGCCTTATGTAATCCTTGTTGCACTAACAAGTCACGTATCTTG
Source organism: Cupressus sempervirens (assembly GCA_028749045.1). Classification (NCBI taxonomy): domain Eukaryota; kingdom Viridiplantae; phylum Streptophyta; class Pinopsida; order Cupressales; family Cupressaceae; genus Cupressus; species Cupressus sempervirens. Next base: position 86,650,480 of record CM053785.1, read on the forward strand.
AGCTTCCATAGCTCAAAGTTGTTTTTTTCCATTAAATTTCTCCACCTCAAATCTTGCATTTGAAACCTTTGCCATTTGATGCTGCAAAAAAATCAACACCAAACTCTAACACAACTACTGTAAAAAATAAATTTCTCTAGTACACTTGTTATGGAAGTGGAAGCATTAATCAAAAACAATATACTTTATAGCACAAGTTAGATGCAAAAAACCAATAAGAGTAATAAATAACAATAACAAGAGAAATGAAAATACATAGATATATGTAGTAAAACCTTGACAATATGTCAAGGAAACATGCACTGGGCAAGTGTTGGTATTCTTATTTCTTAGAAGAAACTCATTACATCTTCAACTTCACACTTGTTGCTGCAATATTTCTATTTAGACATTGTTTTGGTATGCCTTCACAAAGAAGAAAGATATATAACCTCTTGAAGATAAGAGAAAAAATTATCAGGATAGAATAAATATCGATTTATTCCTCAAAAACTTAAAGTTCCTTTTGAAGATAAAAACTATTCTTTTTCTAAAATAGGGAAACAGATTGCTTTCACAATCTTATTTTTTTTGCATTTCTTTAGTTACTGTCATTATCTAACAAAACCCTTTGAATGAAGAATCACAAAATGGTTGAAAGAGGGCAACCAAAAAATCTCAACCATTTGCAATATCTATAATTTGGAGATTGCTTTGCAATATAGAGGTTTCAAATATACAGAAATTTACATGATATTGGTCTCAACATTTCAATTTAGGGTTAAATATTTTCTATTTCAAAGCCTAGTTCACTTTTTATGTCTCGATCTATTAATTTTCTTGTAGCACCTAGAAACAAACACTAGTTGACATGGACTCCTAAATGTATTGTTGAATGGCTTATGTCTGATTTTTATTGGGCTTAATTCATTGAAGGGAAATATTAGAGGGTCATGTGGTGCCTTAGGTAATGGAAGTTGTGGATCATTGGGGTTTTATTTAGGGTGGCTTGGGAGAAGCCAAGAATTAGAGAAAAACATAAATCATTTTCTTTTTAACAATTTTGTTTGTTATTGATTATTGGAATATATTTTTTAAAGGAAATGTGATGCTATTACTATGATTTGTTGTTGATTTTCCATGGCCAATATGTGATTTGGAGAATATGGAAATTATAAAATGCTCCAATTATTATGCCCTCTTTTTTGTGCTTGAAAGGAAATCTTGCAGAAATAGCATGCATACCCCTTGAAACCACAAAATCTATGCAAAAACACCATGAGATATATCGTAAGAACATTGTAATCCTAGATACATTTGAGCAAGACAATTTGTGGCACCAATCTTTTTGGGATGGTTTCTTAGAAGCACTAATTTGCAACAAAAACACAATAAGAACTAAGTTTCTCATGTGACAACTACCATGAAGGGAGTCATTGCTTACCTAAGATTGGGGGTAATTCTCTACTTATTTTCATTTTGTATAATTTGTAATGTTAAACATGCAATTTTTTTATTTCCAATGTTCTAATGCCTTATTCTTCTATGGTATAGATATTTCAAGAAAAATATCCTAACCAAGAAGATGATAATAATTCAATACAACCACTAACATTTTTCTCCAAGGGTTTTCTTTTTCTAGGAAAGACTTAAATATTTTTTTAGTAGAACAATTTGTAGATTTGTGCCAAATAGATGACCCAAATGGGGATATTGTAAGGAAACTTACAATAAATAATATATCAATTTCCACATAACCCATAATAATCTAAAATATATATGCAATTAAAATCCACATGCAAGAGAATAGACAACATACCCACAAAATGTGACACAAGATATACCCTGGGAAACCCTCATTGAGGAAAAAATCTAGCCTCCAAAAGCATCCATCACCATGTATTATTCAAAAAAAATACCATTGTAATACAACCATTGAAGCCTTCAAATCCATAGCCAGAATCAAGCAATCCATGTGAACAAGCATGAATCCACACATCCCATGCCATGCTTCCAACCTCACAAATGCTCCCTTGGCTAACCTGTCAAACCTTGTCCCACTCAAATCTTGCCCTTTTTACCTTCTGTCTTCTCTCACCAAGAACTACCCTTGTGGTTGCTTATATAGTAGCAAGTCCCACAAAACCACCAAGTGGTATTACATAAACCATGTGCTAAAACCATGTGCTACCTAACCCTTTGACCCCATAATAATATTGGAAATTTAATTCCTTTTCCTCAATATTAAATAATTACATGAAATATTAACACAATGTTACAATACAAATCATCAAGTATATCCTATGAGAATTTTTACATGTTGCACGCCCATCTAGGTGATCCTAGATACAACATCACATAATAAAATAAAAATAATATAATATAGCAACATTATGCAATGTGTGCAACACACATAAACTCAGCAATCTCCCACTCGTTGTATACATTGCATAGGGTCAATCTGTAGCCACATAAATGAATAAGGGAGCAATCCCTCCTAGTACATCCACCATCATGGATCAAAGTATACAAAGTGCTCCATCCTGGTACCCATAGCAAAATCAAAGTATCTAGCCTCTCAAACATGAATGATCTCACATCCTATTATGCCACTGCTATTGATCATACATAGGAGCCATCCAAAGAGAAAGCCAACCAACCTGTTGCATTAGAAGATTATAAAATCATGTACCAACTAAAATGCCAAGCACAAAAAACCTAATCCAGAGGTAATCACATATATCCATAGTTGTCAAAATATCCATAGCTAAAATAACACCCAAAACAAGTGCCAAACCCATCGAATTATCCATACCTCGAAAGGTATACCAAGTGAATCTTACATCATCAACATATCAAATTTGTAACCTGCAATCACAAGCCTCAAAAGCAATACCTGCCACATATATACCAAGAAGCTCCCATTAAAAAAGATAATGTCAAATCTATAACCAATCCACTCACAGCATCTCAAAAAATTGAATCCATGTAGTCTCAAGAAAATCCACAACACATAAACTAATAACATGCAAGAAAAACTCTCATAAAAAAATTTCCAATAGTCTCCCAAGCTCTCTACAACTAGTAGAGGAAAGAGATAAAGGAATAACCATGTAATCTCTCACATGACATGCATGAGCACAAACTTGTGATCACCATCTCCAACCAATCTCAAATCTAATGTAAGAAAAACTGAATATCCTACAAGATAACCAAGACTAGAGTGAAACCATGCAAATCATAACCAGTATCATGTCCTTCTACACACACCTCTAGATGTAAATTGTGCAAGTATGATCTTCTTTATAAAAACCCAAAAAGAAGCCACAAAAACATCCAAACCATACCATGTAACTAATCATGGATGTAAGCCTCTCACAAGAATATTGAACTCATAAACCATTCCTAAATCAAGGAATAACCATTCCTAATCCAAGGAATATGTCCAATATAAAACCATCTCCCAAACTCAACCAACATAACAACATATGAAAATGGATATGACCAATGCTAAATCATCTCTCAAATGCACCCTCTAGAACTAATTCATGTACCGTAGTTCAAGATCCATATCCATGAAAGACAAGCATAAACATAATGCACTTGAGAGAAACAATGGGCTATACCTCTCAATTAGTGAACCATTAAGTAGACCAAGAGTGGGGAATGAGAATGCTTATTAAGATATCCAAGTATCCAACCAAGAATCATCTGAGAAAAATCTCCTCTCAAGTCCATATCAGATGAATGCCCCTTGGACTCTCCTACCAAAACCATCAACTATCCCAAAAAATACTTCTCTAATCCAAGAGAAATCAACATCACCACCATCTTTAAGTATCCATGAGCACTTGTAACCAATCAATCGATGTCAACTCCAAATACAACATAGAAATATATCATGAAGTATCCAACTTATGATCAATGTACTCAATACTAAGAAACTGAACCAAGACGAATGTCAAATTCCAACCATGGCCTCAGGAACATAAACATGACAACATGATCTAACCATCTCAACCAAAGAGATAACATGATCCATAAGAACATACTATAACATGTCACAACTCTAAATGTGTATGAAGAGTATACCATTACATAATAAAGAAACCATCTACATACCAAGAATAACATGTTAAATAAAAGCATAAACTAGACCTTTACCAAGAACCCCATTTGTCCTCAAGATGCAACCATCTCCACACACCATGAAGAAAAAAATCTCCACATATCATGAAGAACCATCTCCACACACCATGAAGATAACCAAGAACTCCATGAGTCCTCAACATCTGACAATCTTTACACAGCATGAAGATAACCAAGTGCACCATGAAAATGTTGAATATGCTTCTGTAGCAATAGGATCTAAGAAAAATCTCCAACATTTGCAAACACTCAATAAATATATCAAAGGAAAAGAACTCCCACTCAACCATGGTACCAAGTCACCTATGGCATCATAAACTCCATCTCCTACATGAAGATCTTCCATATCTACACTTAAACAACCAAAGTGTCACTATCAAGTGAAACCAAGATCTAAAAACCCAAGAAGATACAAACCAAACTAGGAACTAATCCTGCACTGTCACCTCATCACTATCACAAGCTCCCACTAAATCATGTATCTAAGCTATCAATGAAATTATGATGTAAAAACCATCCTCTAACCATGAGAATCAACCAAGGAATCAAACCATGAAAGAACTCAAAGTGCACATCATGAGCTCCTCAAAAGAAACCAAATAACCATGATTCTTAACTATGAAGATATACCACCATAATCAAATTAGGAATCCAAACCAATGAACACCAAGGATGTACCTATATATCCAATCATGTCATGCCAAAATATATGGGACTATGATCACATCCATGAATTGAGCAACTAACTCTCAATATGTCCAACTTGTCAGCATAAAATAGTCAACCATAATTCTCCACCATGATTGTACTTGGTAAAAACATCTCATCCATTCTACATGAAGAATAATTAACAAATCATGTGACTTAGGGCATAGACAACCCAAATCCAAGCCACTAATCTAAATATTCATCAATAATGAAAGATCAACGGGCAAAGACAACCCATAACCAAGCTATAAATGCAACTTGTAAGTATAGACCACTTACAACACTGCACAACTTGTAGACCCAACAAGTCATCATACATATCCAAACTAAACATTGATAACCATATCATCATGAGACCAAATTGAAATATGAACTAAGTATACAATGACATCAAATCTTAAATCTTCATACATACAATGTCATAAACTCACAATGCTACCATAGTCAATATACGTCACAAATTATTCAAATTAATATACACCAAATAAACCATGCCAAACCTAGACTAAATTTGAATCAATGTGTAGATCTTTTCAAGATCTTTCTATTGACTACTCAAAGTCCAAAATTTGACTTTGTATACCCAAGTTATACCCTAGTCTATGCTCAAAATAAATAACATTTGACTTTAGGGCTCTTAAAACCTGACAAAATGTCAAAATCATAGAACCAAACCTACACCAAGTTGTAGTGCTATGAATTACCTTTCCAATGCCTTTAAGAAGCTTGAAATATGATATCCTAAGAGAAAATTATGGCCATTTTACCATTTACATTGTGATTTTTTTTTTGTGACAAAAAATTCAGACGGGATTAAAGTTGACAACCATCACAGGATAAAGCTAAAAAACTCTTTCATCTGCTCTGAACATGGCCAAACTAGGGCATATTATATATCAAAATTTATGGAAACATTGACCTAGATCTTATGGTGAGTTTTTTTTACCTAGGAGGTCATTTTTGCAAGCTTCCTCTAAAATCCTCATTTAAATGAAACATCCAAAAAATCCTTTTGTCCAACAATTTCACATGCCCAAAAATCTACCAACATCCCATCATAATAGCAAACCCAAAATTGTCAAATCTGCAATAAACAACCTACAAAATCCATATATCTTGTCCTTTCTTTTATCCTCTCATGCATTTCCATGGATTTAATCTAGGGTTACAACAATAAAACCATAGCTCTGATACCACTTGTAAGGAAACTTGCAATAAAGAATATAACAATTTCCACATAAGCCATAATAGATCTAAAATATATGTGCAATTAAAATCCACATGCAAGAGAATGGACAACATACCCACAAAATGTGACATAAGATATACCCTAAGAAACCCTCATTTAGGAAAAAAACCTAGCCTCCAAAAGAATCAATCACTATGTATTATTCAACAAAAATACCATTGTAATACAAGTTCCATTGAAGCCTTCGAATCCATAGCCACAACCAAGCAATCTATGTGAACAAGCATGAATCCACACATCCCATGCCATACTTCCAACATTCACAAATGCTCCCTTGGCTAACCAATCAAGCCTTGCCCCACTCGACTATTGTCCTTTTTCCCTTTTGTCTTCTATCACCAACAACTACACTTGTGGCTACTTATATAGTACCAAGTCCCACAAAACCACAAAGTGATATTACATAAACCATTTTTTACCTAACCCCTTGACCCCACATTAATATTGGAAATTTAATTCAATTTTCCCAACATTAAATAATTACATGAGATATTATCACAATGTTCCAATACAACTTATCAAGTATATCCCATGGAATATTTACATGTTGCATGTCCATCCAAGTGATCCTAGATACAACATTACATAATAAAATAAAAATAATACAATATAGCAACATTATGCAATGTGTGCAACACACATAATCTCAATAGATATTAAAGTCTACATATAAGCACTCTATGATCTCCAAGATAGGAAATGAAGATCATAGAATATTGAAAAACATTCAAAATACATAACAAAGGAAAGCAAAATGGTTGTAGAGTTACAGATGGAAGTGGGTATCTAGCAAACATCTTTAGGTTCCAATAATACACAACTAGAGGAAAAAAAAGTGTCGATGTGTTTTTTATGACCCACCAAACAATAGAACAAAATACCAAAATATCTTATCCGCTCTCGAATAAAGTCTCGTGTATGCTAAGATTGCTAGAAGATCATATGATGACTTCAAGGTTCCTTCAATGACATGTCTTGACTATGGATAAGATCGATGGTTGATATGATTTGCTAATGATCAAAAGGGGTCTTATATGTTTATTCAAATTCATTTCAACCCATATTGGATGTGGTAGCTATCTTAAGGTTTTGTACTAAAATACTTTTGGAGTTTTCACAAAATATGTAGAATTTAAATAGGATAGTGTTCAGGAATTCTATTCTAATCCTAAGGGTAGTGATGACAATAAATAGTACTCTAGTGGAAAAATATCTCAAATTATACTACAACTATGCATGAATTGGTGTAATCTTCAAGGGTTATGCCAAAGATTTTCATACCACCACATATGCCATCATAAAGAACAATGTATATGAATGATAGAAGTTACTCTGCTTTGCCAAGTTATACTACAACTATGCATGAATTGGTGCAATCTTCAAGGGTTATGCCAAAGATTTTCATACCACCGCATATGCCATCATAAAGAACAATGTATATGAATGATAGAAGTTAATCATATGCATGGAAGGGTTTCAGGATAACTTTATAGAATGAGTCACAATCACTAAAGCTTCAAAAGTATGAACCAAAGGAATTCATCAATACACTATCATATTCTTCATTGTAATCACCAGACATTAACTAGGCTAAACTTAATCTAATTGAAGTAATTTAAGAGAAAAAGAAAGCACTAAAACACATCAAGTATTCACCAAGTTCTAATGAAAACTTTATTATCTCAGTAGCTCATAGCAACAATCTCATAAAAATACCCCTTTTACAAATGAGAGGTGAGGCCTTTATATAGGTCCTCATTTACAACAGGTGGCCTAGATGATCGCAATGATTTATGGCCAAGATCATGCGACATCATCCCTACTTAGGGTTAGGGAAAAGAAAAGGAATCTACATTAAAGCAACAAGGAATCCACTATTGTAGTGGGTAATAAATGCTCACTATGCATGCTAGTTTAGGAAGGGAGTGGGGTGTAATAAATGACCACTAAGAACACCCACTATGCATTAAATGCATCTATCTTTGATTCCTCCACTCGAAGGCACAAAATTGATCCGACATTATTTCCAACTACTTTGTATTGATGCTTGGTGTAGATTCTTGCTTGAATTCTAGAACTACAATTACTCTTTCTAGTTTTTCCAAGCTTTCATCCCAATTTGGTAGCAAGTCCTTAGTAGTGTGCATTGTATTCAAGAAGATGGAGAAGTTATCAAAATCATCTCTTTCATAGAGATTTAGTTGAAAGAATTCCTCTAACTTGACTTTTAGATTATCAGTTGTCATTTCTTCTTCCACCAATATCTATGATAACAAGGATGCAACTACATTGGATATTCCCTGCTTGATGTTGTCAACAATATTCTTCCATTGAGTGGATTCCTTGGTGAAGCTTTCAAACATTTCCTTAATTATGATCACTACACTATACCATCGAATTAAATCATAGACATCCCCCTCCTTGATCACTTGACCATCAATCAATTCTTGCTTTGGGGTCTCCATTAGATTCTGAATGTCGGCAATCACCTCATCTTGGTAAATATGCTCATCCACCCATGATTCCTCCATGTACTGAATCTTGTAGAGTGTAGCTAATGCCTTACTAAGCACTTGCACTAATTCTTCTACATGTTTGAAGGATTCCTCCTAAATTCCTTTGACCCAAACCTTTGCACTTTGAGCAATATGTTTGATCTTATCAATGTCACCTACCACTTCAATGGAAACACCTATTGGATGGACAAATGATGGACCTTCTTCTCTTACGTACTGACGTAAGGCCCTAATCTCTCTTTTCTATTTTTCATACCCTTCTTCCACTTTCTTCAACCTATCCTTCAAAGCCTATGTAGAGTCATCAAATTCTTCTAATATTTTCTCTTGGGAGGCCCAACCAAGATTTATTTTTGTAACATGGTATTCATCTGGAGTAGTCTAATTTTTTCCTTTGTCAACCATGGGAGTCACAATCTACAAGATTCTAGACCCTAATTCTCCTATGATGAATTTAGTATATCTTCTTACTTTCCCTTGCTCTTAGATTGGTTTTCTTGGTCAAAAATTTCTTGTAATTTAATTACTAGATCAACCTCCTTTTGTTGACTCAATTTAATTCATTGGTTCAACCATTCTAGAAAGGGTATACTTTGGTCCCCTAGAACCACCAATTGCTTTTTCCTTTGGATTGCTCAAATATCAATCTCCTCTTCACCTCCTAGACTATCCACTATTACTTCAGGAACTATGGCTTCAACATTTGGAAGATGTATTACTTTTTTTGGAGCCTCTTCCTCTAGTGGACCATCTCCATCATTCATCATTTCTCACTCCAAGATTGTAGCAATACTTTCCTCTGTAGCGATATCTTTATCTCTCCCTCTTTCTTACATGGATTTTTCATAGGCATTTATACTTAGTCTATCAAGAATTTGCCTACACAAATTTTCTTCTCAATCAAATCTCCTTATGCATGTCCCTACATCATACCTTTCAAATTTTTCTATCTCTTGAACACTTGAAGTGTGACTTAGAGAAGAGGGAGAATTTCCAAGTTTCTACTTCTTATTTTGAGGCTCCTAGATGAATTCCTCAATCCTAGGATGCTTCTCTTAAGATACCTCTTTCCATTTATTGGTTCCTACACTCTCAGAGGGAGTTCCTCTTTCCTCAAAAATCCCTTCAAATATCTATCTTGATCTTTCATCCCTAAGTGGTCTATGACCAAGAAACCTATATGTGAATCCATTATCTTGTGCAACTAATTTTTTAAGCTTATTCTCAATCCACCATTTTGTAAAATCCAAGAATGGCTTTGAAAGAGCTTCCAGATCTATAACCTCTTTCCTCTTCTAATCATATGGTTGAGCTATCATTTATGGATTAAATCCATTTCACATCACATTTGGATCCTCCTCCATTTGATTGGGAATCCTGAATATGTTACATGTTCTGATAATATTCAACAACAATATTGAATGCATCTTCTTTCTAATCTCATTTTCATCTTCCACATTTGCCCAAAAGTCTTCAAGGTGAACTTTTTGTTGGTATTTTGATCCTCCTATTGATGAGATCTTGTTGTAAGGATCAAAATCATTCTTTTTTAGATAAAGTGGAAGACAAAAGAAGTGGAGCTTATCTAATGATCTCTCTACATCCTTTAGACATGGCCATACCTTATTTTTTCCTTCTCCATTGGAAATTGGAAATTGTAATCCCAACTTCTTCTTCCCTTTCTGAATCTTGTCATAGGATGTAAGTTGTCAAGTAAGCTCTAACAAGACCATCTTGTCCATTGGGTACTTGGGAAGTTTGTATGGCTCCATGGAGAATCACTAAACTTGGATGTATGAAAGGTGGGAAATTAAATGAACCAGGCACCATAATTTTTAACCAACTTCATTGCACCCATTGAAAATCTCATATGTATCCTCTTTTGTAGTGTTCTTACTATACACATGGAAAATGTATCATTAACCCTCATCTAATCATCCTTTGAATATAAATACAACTACAGGTAGTATTCATGGACTTTGAGGTGTTTGGTTCTGCTTCCAATTGGTCGTTTGCTTTGTAGTTCATCATAATTCATTCTCTCTACTAACATGTAGATGAAATATGAGATCATGTAAAATTTCCTTGTATGCTCTAGATTCATCAACTATTCATTCAAATTATCACTTATGAGCCTAGCCCAATCTATTTTGTCACCTTCCTCCATCACCTACTCAACAAAGTACCATATACAAGATTCAGATCTATAAGAATGAGGCATGCCAAATATGCAACTCAACATCATGATCATGTCACTATATTTTCTCTGCAAGTTGAGCCATAATATTTCCTTAGGAATCTTGGAATGATGTGATCTATTCTTTTCAACCATCTTTTGTTGATCATTTCTTCATAGAAATAGACTCCAGAGGTGTAGATTCTAAGTGCTTTCTCCTATGTTTTTGTGACCATCCTTGGGTGAGAAGGAATACTAAATGTTTTAGAAATGAATGTTTGAGAATAATCTACCAAAATGTTTTGTTCAAAATTCCTAATAGTTCTATCCCTAGGACTATAGTGTTTGGTACATTCCATAAATAATTCTGGATGCTAAAAAGGAGGGAAACCAACCGCAACAACAATTTCACTTCTCACAATTCTTGTGGCTAGGTGTGTTGGGTGATGGTCATTGTATCCAAGTATTCTCTAGTTACAATCTTTCAAATCAAGGCCACTAAGGCTTGTATCTCCAATTTCCGCCCACTTTGACATATTTTTGGATTTAGGATAGAATCCTATTCTTTCATTCTTTATCAATTGTTTGCGCATTTCTCCTGTTCCCCTATGTTCTACCATTCTTCTTTCTTGCAAAATATAAAATATCCACATATAAGACTAGCCAGAGAAAGCATAAAAAGACAATACAACTTGTCCAAAAGACAAAGATTTTGGATTTTCACAAAAAATTCCATACTCCTCTCGAGATTCACTTTTCAATTTTTCCACAAGAAACATCTAATTTTCCACAACTCACTGAAAAGGTTCCTTTCTAATAAAATTTAAAATCCTCTATCATAAATTTCTCGAAAACTCCTCAACAATTTTAGAAATTTCCCCAAAAATATTATTTTTGAACTCTTTGAATTTCACTATTATTCTCAATTTGCTCTTCAAATTTCCATATGAGAAGGAATGAATGAAAGGGTTTCCTATATAATTCATCCCTCAAAAAAATTCCTTTAAAGTTGTAAGCTAAAATTAGGTAGTTTCTTTACTTACCCATCAAGGTTTCCATCTTTTGTGCCACTTGTCGCTTTTTACTATTTGTTTCAAAAAATTGCCACTATTGATGCTTTTAGCTTCAGGATGAAACTAAGTATTCATTTATCCCATTTTTATTTTTTAAATTTTTTTTTAAAATTAAATATCAATTAAAATAAATATTGAATTAATTTCCATGTTTTAATGAAAAATCAAATTTCTTCCCAACTTTTCTCCAATATTTATTTTTTGGATTATTATTTAAAACAACCAAATTAAATATCAATAACATTAATATTTAATTTTCCATATAAATCCAAAAACTCTCCTTGAAAGAAAATCATTTTTTTCTTTTTTTTTTAAAATCCAACTTTTCCATTTATGAAGAATTTTCATTCTTTTTCTTTTTTGATTTCAATCGATTTTCTTTTCAACTTTGGGATTTTTCTCAAATTTCCCAAACATTTCAACTTTTCATGATTTTTCACACTTTTGAGATTTTTCGTGAGATTTGGGATTTTCATCCTCGAGAATTTTGAATTTTAAAACTTTTCCCAAAGCTTGATCATTTGGATTCCAAACTTCTTTTCTCTTCCCTTTGGAATTTTTAGTGTCTTGGATTTTCACATTTTCCAAATTTCACAAATTTTTCACTAATTTTAAATATTTTTTCACCCGACAAATATTTTTTTTGGATATTTCACATCTGTTATCATGGAAAATCCATGAAGTGCATTGGTATGCATGCAAGGGAAACAAGAGTTTCTTAGATTCCTTTGTTTGGATAAAATCCTTTGTAATAGGAAAAATGCAATCCATGATTTGTTGAAAGTGTGGTTTTAAGGAAGCTACAAATAACCATTATGTAGGAAACAATTCACTACATCACCAAAAATGTGCTCTGTGAATGGTGGAGAGTGCAATTTTCATCAAGTGAAGGAGTTTTTCCTTTGGAGAACATTCCAACACGAGCATCAACCTCCACTCCAAGGTTTTTGGAGAGTGCATTTTCTTTGGCTGTGGATATTTGGAATTGACTATTCCCTTTGGTGGGTTGATTTGCACTCCACCAAAATAGAGAATCCATTGTAGAGGCTTATCTTTGATAAGGAAAGGGGGTCCCAGGCATGGGCGATGGTGACTCTTGGTCACAACAACAAGGATCCAAAGAGATTACTAGAAAATTGATCCTTTTTTTTATGAATACAAGAGTACTAGGGTTCACATTTCATACCCACATCAAAACCCTGGCAAAATTTATTATAAGGAAAAAAAATGCGAGAAAAGAAAGGGTCTCAAAGAATGTTAAAGATTTTTCTTTGACAATTATCGAAGAATGATTACATAGAACAATTTCCATGAATTCCTCAAGGTTTTTCTATGATCACTTTTGTGCAAAAAATTTCAAATTGTGGAATTTTATACAAGCAAAATCATAAACAACAATCCTAATTTATGCATGAATGTTGAGCTAGAAACAACACAAGGTTGTAGGTCTATTATTAAGAAATCTTCTAGCTATGAGATTTCCTCTATAATGTAGGAATTTTTTTTGGTAGATAATGTATCTAATTCCATAATGATAATCCTCCCTCTAGACAACATCGAAAATATTTCTCATTTTTTTGGCAAATAATATATATTTTCTTCATTTCATTTTTGGTTCTTAGCAAATAGAAATTACAACAAATAGTCTCATTTAAGTTAGGAAAATATGACAAAAATAAGAAGTCTTAAGAAATCTAAAGTATTTCTATATTATTTATATAAATTTAAAGCCTCCTTAAATAAAATTTAGCACTTAGTGGTTACATTACTAACTTGCCTTCAGTAGGAACTAACAATTATCGATAGCAATTTCTTATATTTTGTGTTAGTTTTTTCCATTCCTAGTGACATAAATGATAATGGATTTCATTGTTGATTATAATATTTTAAAAGAGAGTGGATAGTTTTCCAACCACTCGATTATGATTTCAGTGTACTTCCAATATTAAGAGTTTGGTTTTATATTGATAATCAAAATTATAACTTTTGTTAATAGGTTTTTTGTTTTAGGAATGAAGTTGAAAGGATCTTAATGATACTATTAAAAATTAAATCTTGGTTAGTATAAGTTTGAACATTGAAATAATATTCAAGAGAAATTGGTTAGAATAGATACTCTCAAATCCTTGGATCTTAATTAAAGAGATTCAATCCAAGGCTCATGCTTCCATTGGATAGTTAAAACAATTTTGTGGATGAATTCTATAAAAAAAAAAAACTCTATTCTATAATAATTCTTTTGTATTATTATTTCTTCGGTCATGCTAAGAATCATGGGGAACAATGGAATTGCTCAACATCTTTACTCTGCACTTTCACATTCTTGATTTTCTACTTCCTAGGCCATGGGAGCCATGACTACAACTAGGGGGTTTCCTAGATATTTCAAGGGGGCTCAAGAAAATCTCAATTTGGGTGGGCTTCCAATTGGCAACTCTTTCACCACTCTTTTAGTAGAGAAAAAAACACTCTCAACATTGATCTAAGAAGATATGAGATGAAAAACCCTAATCAACAATCTTCTCTAATGGGTGGTTTCTTTAGATCCAAAATGAGGAAACTAAATAGCCCCTCATCCTTGTCAAATTAGGATGGTAGGTTTGAGGAATTAGGAGGGCATGGGTTTGAAGGCCATAGAATGAGAGTTACTTAGAAGGAGAAATAATGGATTCTTCTTGTTGTAATTTCCCCTCTAGTTATGGGAGCTAATAAGATTCCTCTAGTGAAACCCCCACCATGTGATCGTTCAACTAATTCAGCCCCCATCAACCTTCCCCTTGTATATGAGAAAATGTTAGTATGCTAATAGAAACCAAATTTAAATAAAGCTTCTACAAACTAAACAAAATTCATAAAATTCAAGATAGACTAAGATGAGCTCTTAATTGAGAATATGAACCATTAATGGGCTCTCTCAATAAGAAGCTCTCTTGTTGATTAGCTTTGTCTAAATAGATAGGATGTATGCTCAAGCTTTATGCTTCAAAAAGGGCTTCAATGGATGATTGTAGATTTTTGGTGTGGATAGATGGCTTTAGTAGGGATTTGGCTCTCAAAATAGCATTATAACTTTACTTCATGGATTGTGTTATTTTGTAAAGGGGAAGGATCCAATTTATAGGCAAGAGGCTTGAGGGATTGAGGGCTAAGATGCAAGGATGGGAAAAAGCTTATGGAAGGCTCAGATTGCATGAGAGGAGAGCACATGGATTGTGCTTCCTTATAGCCAATCAAGGAGTGACACATGTCACATGGTGAGAGGATGGAGGAAAGGGCAAGGATGAGTCAACAAAGGAGGCTCAAGAGATAAAATCTTCATAAAGACCCTCATAATGACTTGTAAGAGCAATAAAAGGGCTTGTAAGAGTCATTTATGACCTAGTGGACTTCATAAAGTTTTATGGTTGAGATATTTTGAGGGTGATGAGAGAAATTTTGACTTGGGCTTGATTAGGAAGGTTCTAAGCTTGCTTAGGCTTGTGCAAATGATTAGAGGATGGATTAGGATGGTTTAGGATTAGCTTAGGGATAGGCAAGTGGATGGCATTTAATGAGGGTGGGTGAAGGAGGAGATATTTGTTAACTTTGGCTTGGGTTAGTAAGTTTTAACCCATGTTTAGGGAATGTGACAAGGTTAGGAGGGGATTAGGATTAGGTTTAAAGACATCTTCTAGAAGAGTCTAGATTTTGGATGAGGATAAATTAGATTTTTAGGAAATAATTAAAGTTTTATTTATTTCAAGGGTTTGGGTTGAGGAGATATTTATTAAAACTTTTTTAATAAACATGAGGATTAATATTTAATTTTAATTAAATATTTTGAGTTGGGTTTAGGGGTAGGAAATGATGAGATTAGCCTTTAATAGAAATTAAAGAAGGATTAGAAGATTTTGGAAGAGGTTATTGGTCATAAGGAAATTGGCCAAGTTTTGGGCAAAAAATAAATTTTTTATTTATTTTAGGATTTTTGGTCAATTTATTAATTAAATAATTAATAAATAAGGAAATAATGTTTAAATAAGATTTAAACATTTTTGGGATGGATTCCTTAATTAAATATTTTTAATTAAAATAAAGGGATTTAATGGCATGAAAATTAATTAATTAATTAAATAATTAATTAATTAATAAATGATGATGTCATCAGGACTTTTTCAGAAAATAAAAATACTTTATTTTCTAAAGGTTTTTAGGTGTCTACATTTTGCCCCTCTTTGATGTGATGCCGCAAGTGGCATGGCATCAAAGATAAGAAAATAAGATGCCCAAGGCTAGAGCAGAAGAGGAGAGAATGGACTGTGAGATGCCCCCTCAAGAAGGCAGCGGGGAGAGAAAGTGAGGCTCGATGGCTTCTTGAAATGTACAAGAATCTCGGATGAGCAAGGAAACTTAGATTGGCAAAGAGAAGGGGCTAAATTAGCTCAAACTCTCACTATGGGAGAATGATAAAGGAGAATCAGATGCACAAGAGGAAGCAAGCTTAAGACCTTAGGGAAGGTGGAGGATGAAGGAGCAGAGCGCTATAGAAAGGAATCTAGGATAGGGAGATGGATGAGGGGATTATAAAGCTGATGCAACAGGATTTCAAAGAGTTAGATTGGCGGAAGATGGGTTTCGGAGATCCCTAGGACTAGGATTGTGGATCTCGAAAGATGAGGCTTGGTGGGTTGATTTGGATTGGTGGATCCCTAAAGCTAAGAGTGATGAGTGATTCAAAGAGATATTGATGCATCAGTTGGGGTAGGAGAGACGGATACTGGATATGGATGGGGGATAATGGAGATGAAGGAAAACCATTGAAGCTTTTTGAGCGGGGGGATACTTCAAAGAGAAGTACCACCATGTAGTTGAGCACTAGATTTGCTATAGGACTGTTGGTTAATTGCCAAGGTTACCAAGAAAATCAAGGCCTTTTCACCAACCATCCAAAGGATTGACAAACTAACTCAAAACAAACACGCAAGGATTGCCCCAACATCACACATGAATCCTAGAGGAAGCAGCATGGAAACGACATTGGAGAACCCACAAGCAGAAAAGAAAAACAAATGAAAGACCTGATCAAGACCTTACGCTCTAATTGCCCCATTCGCAGCATACCATGATATGGAAGATCGTGGCAACCTTGAGGAGGGAACAAGGAGATTGCTTGGAAAGGATACTTCAAGACCCAAAAGGGAAGATCCCAAATCAAAAGAAAGTGAAAATCCAAAAGAGAACCGTTTGCCAACGAGATGGGTAGGACGAGGTACTAACGGACCAAGATCAGACATGAGGAAAGCTATATCCTGCAAGGACCTATCGGAGAGCACCTAAGCTAGTGGATTTGGATGAGTGATGCATCTGGCAAGCTGAACTAAGAAAGATAACACTTTGGTGATAGGAAATCTAGCTAAAGGATGCATTGGAATATCTAACCAAAGTGTGCGATGTGTGCAAGATGTTGACCAAGGACAAACTGACACGAACGCTAGATAGATACAATGGTACTAAGCTAAAGAGGATGTACAAGCGGATGGACCAAGATATGTTACAAATGTACAAGTTTTTTCATATTTTGGTTTTTGTGAGATGGAAATGTTTGTGAAGGATGGGATGTCTATAATAGGTGATAGGTGGATAGGTAGATGGTTTGCGAAAAGATTAAGTGAAAATGGGGTTTTGTGTGTGCACGTGATAGTATACAAGCTAGGATACAAGATTATTTATAGGTTGGAATATGGTACAAACCTTGGACAAGATTCGGATAGACAAGGTATGGTGCAAGATTTACAAGGTATAATACAAGCTTTGGTACAAGATTTACAAGCTGTACAGGAGGTATTTACAAGCTTCATCAGATTTTGGATATTTGGTTGGAACACCAAGGGAACAAGCAAGTGTGTCTTATGGGATGGTGGGTAAATGGATGAGGGATAGGATAGTGATAGATAATGGATTAGTCTTTAGTACACAAGGCGCCTGAATTACCAGGTTTTTACCAAGGTACCTATCCAAGGTGCTTGAATTGCCAAGTTTTCACCATTGGACGCCTATTTCTCTTTACTATTTTTTTCTTTTGTATTTTTCAAAAGCCTGGTATACCAAGGATCTTCAAGGATAGAACTTCTTGAGATGAATGATGTTAGTAGGATCATTCAAGAGTTCTCCTTCTGGTGTAGATAGCTGATAAGCTCCAGAGCCAAAGGAAGCAGTGACAACATAAGGACCAAGCCATGTAGGTTCAAACTTGCCTTTCTTTTCTCGATCTACTTGGACTTTCATGTTTTCTTTGAGAACCATGCCACCTGGCTGAAAGTGTCATGGAAGCACCTTCTTTTTGAAATTTCTTTTGAGACGAGTTTGATAGACTGTGAGATGATCATAGGCTTGTTGCTGCTTCTCGTCTAAGAGATCTAGCTGGGTGAGTCGAGCTACTCTATATTCTTCATCTGATATTTTCCCTTGCAAAGATATGTGCAAGGAGGGAAGTTCAACCTCTATAGGTAGTACCACTTCGGCACCATAGACTAGGGACTATGGAGTTGTGCCTGTAGATGTACAAAAGGAAGTTCGATAGGCCCATAGGGCTGGATTTATTTGTAGGTGCCAATCACGGCCGAAATCATTGACAACTTTCTTTAGAATTTTGAGGAGGGTTTTGTTAGTTGCCTCTGCCTGGCCGTTACCTTGTGGGAAATATGGGCTAGAAAAGCGGTGATGGATGCGGAGGGAAGTGCATAATTCTTCCATGTTGAGATTTTCAAAGTTACCTCCGTGGTCGGTGAAGATGGTGGATGGGATGCCGAAGCGGCAGACAATGTGGTACAAGATGAACTTGGAGACCTGAACTCCTGTAGCTGAGACTAGGGGGACTGCTTCCACCCATTTAGTGAAATAGTCTGTAGCTGTTATTATCCATTTATGTCCATTAGATGAGAGGGGTGTGATAGTTCCAACTAGATCAAGGCCCCAACAAGCGAAAGGCCAAGGTGGTGCAATAGGCTGTAGATCCTGTGCTGGAGCGTGCACAAGATTTGCATGCTGCTGACATGGGAGACACTTTTTGACAAAGTCACAGGAGTCTTCTTCAATGGTAGGCCAATAGTAGCCTGCTCTAAGGATTTGTTACGCTAGGACAATACCACTCGTGTGGGCACCGCAAAGTCCAGAGTGTACTTCCTTTAACACCATCGTGGCCTCATTTTGGTCTAAACATCGAGAGAGAGTATCATGATAACCCTGACGATATAGGGTATTGGCTATGATAACATAGCGGGATGATTTTCGAATGAGGTTCTGGCGTTGGGTACGTGTGAGGTGAGGGGATATGATACCATCGTCAAGGTAAACGTGAATCTCATGGTACCAAGGGGATTGGGGACCAACCAAGATACAAACACGGTTTGAATCCTCATTCGCATAGGTGGGTGTGAGGAGCTGCTCCACTAAAAACTCATACTGTGTAGCTGCGTGGGGAATTTCCAAGAGCGAGCCTATAGTAGCCATAGCATCTGCTACTTTGTTCTGTATTCGAGGCACTTGTGTAAACTGAAGCTTTGTAAAATGTTGGGTTAGCTGATCAACCAGCTCTTTGTAGGGTAATAGATTTTCATCTTTGGTTTGATATTCATTTAGGGCTTGCTTGATAATGAGCTGAAAATCGCCAAAGATTTTTAGCTCAACAATGTTCCATTCTGCAGCTATCTTTAATCCTGCTATGAGGGCCTCATATTCAGCTATATTGTTGGTGCTAGGGAATTGTAGCTTGAAGGCTTTTGGAATGTAATCTCCTTGAGGTGTGACCAACAATATTCCTGCCCCTGATCCATGAGATGTGTATGAGCCATCAAAATAAAGTTTCCATGGGGGTTGTTCTTCAATTAGACAGATATGCTCATCTGGAAATTCTGTGATCAATGGATAAGCATCTATTAGAGGTGCATCAGCTAGGTGATCTGTTATAGCTTGCCCTTTGATTTCCTTTCTATCCACATACTGGATGTCAAATTCACTAAGGAGCATAACCCATTTGGCCAAACGTCCTGTAAGTGTTGTTCTAGAGAGCATATACTTGAGAGGGTTAATCTTGGAGACTAGTTGGATGGTATGAGTTAGCATATAATGGCGAAGCTTTTGAGTTGAGAAAACAACTGCCAAACAAGCTTTTTCCATAGGAGTGTAATTGAGTTCATAACCAACTAGGGTTCTACTGATGTAGTAGATGGCTCTTTCTTTGTTGTAGTCATCAAGCTGTGCTAGAAGTGCCCCTAGAGCAGTAGGTGTTGCTGATATGTACAAAATCAGGGGACGACCAAGAACTGGTGGAACCAAGATAGGGGGATTGATGAGATATTGCTTGAGATGGTCGAAGCTGCGCTGACATAAAGGATCCCACTTGAAGTTCTCATCCTTCTTCAATAAATGTGAAAATGGTGTACACTTATCTGCAAGCTGGGAGATGAAGCGTCGAACAGATTGGAGCTTTCCTTGAAGAGAGTGAAGTTGTCGCAGTTTCTGGGGAGGAGGCATGTCTAAGATAGCCTTGACCTTCTTGGGGTCGATCTCTATACCTCATTTAGAAACTATGAAACCTAGAAGCTTGCCAGATGTGACCCCAAAGACACATTTCTTGGGATTTAGCATGAGATGATATTTGGCTAACCTATCAAAGACTTTCTCCAAGTCAGCAAGATGATCCATGAAGGTATGAGACTTGACCAAGATATCATCCACATAATCCTCCAAAATGCTATGGATGAGATCATGAAAAATGGTTGTCATAGCTCTTTGATAGGTAGCCCCAGCATTCTTTAGGCCAAAAGGCATCATGTTGTAGCAAAAGGTTCCCCAAGGGGTAGTGAATGCTATCTTATGCTGATCCTCTTCTGCAATCTTGATTTGATTATACCCAGAAAATCCATCCATGAGGGACAAAATTTCATGTCCAGCTATAAGATCTACAATCATATCTATGTTGGGCAAGGGAAAATCATCTTTTGGACAAGCTTTGTTAAGATCTCTAAAATCAGTGCAGATTCTGATGTCACCAGAAGGTTTAGTGACAGGGACCATGTTGGAGATCCACTCTGAGTAGGCGATAGGTCAGATAACCTTAGCAGCTAACATTCTTTCTAATTCAGCTTTGACCAATAATGCCACCTTGGGGTGCATTTTTCTAAGC
The DNA here is from genome assembly GCA_028749045.1 of Cupressus sempervirens. Classification (NCBI taxonomy): domain Eukaryota; kingdom Viridiplantae; phylum Streptophyta; class Pinopsida; order Cupressales; family Cupressaceae; genus Cupressus; species Cupressus sempervirens. The sequence continues at coordinate 86,671,493 of CM053785.1, forward strand.
TTTTGTCTGACGAGCTTGATCTTTGGATCAACTGCAAGATGATGAACTACAAGCTTTGGATCAAGTCCTGGCATGTCCTGATATGACCATGCAAATCGACCAATGTTCTTTCTTAAGACCTCAAAGAGGAGGTCAGCTTGGTCTTGTGATAGGGATCTAGCAATGTGAACAAGTCTAGGGATCTCTGATGAACCAATGTTGACTTCTCGAGTATCCTCAATTAGAATAGAAGACACCTCTAGTCGATTATCTTGAGGAGGCAATGCTAAATCCTCATGTTCTTCTGGATTTTCTTGCTCAGGGGTTCTCTTCGTTGCCTTAGCTAGTCTTAGATTCACCTTAGTTCCAGTTTTGGGTGTATCGGAACTAGGTTGGGGATTTTCTCCAAAATACCCCTTGGGATCTAGCTTGTAGATATAGGAAGAATCTGGCTTTGTTTGCTTGTGAGGAGTTTCAGCTCCAATGAATCTTAGAAGTGCCTCCTCTGATGTGAACTCATCGATGTGTATGACACTTGGTTGGTACCAATCTATGAGTTGTGGATGGACAAGTGGTAGGTCAATGAGGTGGATGGATAGTTCTTGGAGAACAGAGTCTCTGAGGGAGATTTGGTCTAGGATATCGTCGTAGGCTCTCTTTTCAACTTCCTTAGGAATGTCTGCAATTTCGACAAGGTTGCGGTGAATGTTTAAAAAAGCATGACCGTTCTCATTGGTGCCCCCAATTGTGGATATGCCAAAGCCAAGACCTGACTTCGATTCCCACTTGTGTGTGTCGATGGGGCACTGCATGCCTCTTTCTTCTGGTCCTAGACCACCACCTTGATAGTTCCATTTGTCAGTGATGAGCTTATGTTCTTGGGGATAATTTTGGCTGAAGTGATCAAGGCGTGCTTGATTTCTTTGAGATGCATCCTTATGTAACCATTTGTTGATATCTGGAGTGAGCTCCTCATGAAGAGGGATTTTTGAGGATACAAAGGTTGTTGGGCCAAACTGTTTGTATCGAGGAGGTGGAACCTCCTTTGCTTTGTGATATGTCGGTCATCCATGGGCATGTGGATCAAGTGGGAGTGCCTCGACAGCAAATGCATCTGACAGACTATACTCTCCACAACCTTTGTTATTGATCTTCACGGTAGACAGGGTAGAGGCGAGGATGGTTTCTGGGTCATTATAAGTGTGGGATGAGCTGGCGATGGATGTGTCGATATCAATTCCAGGGCAATGGTTTGTATATGAAGCTTCAACCGCATTGCAGTAAGCAAAGAGTTCTGGATCGGCATGGATGGTTACCGCAGTGCCTTGATGCATAAATTTGATGCACTGATGGTAAGTGGATGGAACGGCTTTCATGGCATGAATCCATGGGCGACCGAGGAGGATGTTAAATGGTAGGTTTAGATCAATAACATGGCAGAGTGTCTCTTGGATGACTGGCCCAACCTTGATTGGCAGCAAAATAGTTCCTTCTGTGGTTCTTTCCAAGTTGTCATAAGCTTTGATGGTGATAACCTCACTGATGATATCTACCTCAGTATAGCCAGCTTGTTTTATGAATTTTAGGGTGCAAATATTCAAGGCTGATCCATTATCTATCATTACTCTTTTTACAACAAAGTTGGATACCATGATGGCTATGCGAAGCGGAAGGGTGTGATCTGGGTCGACCACGGGTATGTCAGTGGATTTGAACGATAGGGCACATGAGGATGAGAGGTGTCCAACAAGATTACGAAAATCAATAGCATTGATATCAGAAGGGACACAAGATTCTATGAGAGCACTGTCAAGGATGTTCTTGTACACAGGACTAGTGCGAAGAAGGTCTAAAATGGAGATTTGGGCTGGCATGTTCCCAAGGTGTTCCAAGATATTGTACTGGCTTTTTGATGGAGCTGATGGTGTTGGTGTAACAGGTGGGCCTGCGATGTTAAATCGCGCTCTTTGAGTGGTGACTGCACACCCATTGTTTGGTCCTTGGATATTGATAACATTGACGGAAGGCTCTTTCTCGGATATACAACCTATAAGGCTACCATAGTCTATATAGGATGAAGTGTGGTCATTTTTCTTCCCATGCTATTAGTTTGGCTAACGGTTGTTGGTGTTGTTGTTGTTGGTTTGGATAGGTGCTTTTCCAAGATTTTGGTTGTGGTGTGGAGGAAAAGCATTTTGATAGATTTGTAAGCCTGCATTGGGAGAGGTTTGGGCACCAATAGTGATTTCCTTTCGATCAATGAGGTCCTGCACATAGTCTTTCAGTTTCATGCATCTGAGGGTAGTGTGACCTTTTACCCTATGAAATTTGTAGTACTCATTATCTTTGTACCATGCAGCTTTGGATTGGCTTGGGTCAATTTTCTAGGTAGGAGGAAATTTGATGAGGTTTTCCTTGACTAATTTCTCAAAATGACCTCCAATGGCTCACCAAGGGGTGTATAGTTTCTAGGTGTAGGTTGGAATCTAGGCTTTTGTCCTGCAGCTACATTGATGGCATTAGCTTGATTGCTAGACCCTTGGAAGTTGGGTCTTGGATTGTGGTTTTGATAGCTTTGGTTATTCTGTTGTTGGTAGTTGATAGCTTGTTGATTTTTTTGTTGATATGGTGGGTTGGACTGGTTGTGAGAAGGACCAACAATATTCACATGTCTGGTGTCAGTGACGCCATCTGTTGCAACATGCTTGTTTTTGTTCCAATACCTAGACTTGTCATTGGAATGTGATTAATTTTGGTTGGCTTCCTTGTAAAGCTTGACCACACCATCTTTAATGAGTCCTTGCTCAAGGATCATTCCTTTCTCTTTGATATCTTTGTAGGTTTGCAAACAGTTCATGGTCATGTGGTGAGCCAAGCTAGGATGGGCATTATCAATAAAAAATTTCACCACATGGCATTCTGGCAAGGTGTAGGATATGCGGGTGGTAAGGGTTTGCCATCTTTGCAGGTATTCGACAAGGCATTCTCCACCTTTTTGCTTGGTGTGGACAAGATCAACTATTGATAGCTTTGTTTCAACAAGATGGGCATATTGGGCTACAAATGCCTCAGGTAATTCAGCAAAGTTTTTAATTGTGCCATAGGGGATTCTATAAAACCATTCAAGAGCTGGTCCAGCTAAGCTTTTGGGAAAAAGGCACAAGAGGAAGACATCATTGTATGCTACGTCCTAGCAGTGCATGTAAAATCCTTTGATATGTGTGATAGGGTCTCCTTTTCCTCTGAATTTGTCAAATTTGGGTACCTCAAAGTGTTTGGGAAATGGTGTCATGGTAATGGCTCTGTCAAATGGGTAAGGACACACATTCTCAAACTTGAATGTCTTCGGATCATTCCCTTCTTGGATGGCTTTCAGAGCTATCTTCATTTGCTCCCATTTTGAATTGATAGGTGATGGCTGGGGTGCCCCCAATGTAGGTGTGCCTTGAGGTAGGTATGTGCTGGATGGGGCCACTGAATATGGATGGCTATGAGGGATTTGCTGATAGGGATTGTACATTGTTTGGGCAGCTGCATGGTGGATGACAGGTTGCTGAGGGGGAGGTGGCGCATATTGTTGCATGTGCTGCGAGGCTTGCTGTTGATATGGGTTTTGAGGTTGGGATTGAGGAACATAAGCTGGCTGTGGGATAAATGGATTGCTTTGTGGAGGTAAGGTATAAGATGGTTGAGAGGCTTGGGGAAAGGATCGGGGGGCTTGTGGAGTTTGACCAATATATGTGGGTTGTGCCCCCATTTGGGATGGTATCTGCAAATAATTGGTGGTTGGCTGGGGTGGTGGATTACCTCCTAGAAGTGGCATTGAAAAGTAGTTGGTAATTGGAGGTAATGGATTAGTTGGTGGTGGAGGTGGTGGGAATTGAAAGCTTGGGAATGGAACTGATGGGGTTTGATAGCTTTGTGGTTGGATTTGGAAGCTTGGTAGAGTGGTGGCAGGGGCTGGAGTCACTTGGGAGTTTGGTAGAAAATTGGTAGTAGCTTGTGGGATTTGATAGCTTTGTGGAGTGAGGGTAGTAGCTTGTAGATTTGTGGCTAATGGTATTGAGCTCCCAAGACCTAATGGAAATGATGGGATTGTGCTTTGGGCTAGAGTGAACAAGCTGGGGGTGATGAAAGGTTGATTACTTGGCCCCATGGGTGGCATCCCTGTTGTATATTGTTGAGGTTGGCCAAAGATGCTGGCACTGATTTGGGAGATGGGTGGATTTGGAAGGCTGGGTTGGGGAGCAGCAACAACAATAGTGAAGGGGGTAAACGGTGAGCTGTTTTGTGTAAAGGGGGTTTGAAGCGGAGAGGTATGAACCAAGGATGGAGTGGTGGTGGATGGGTTGGCTTGAAGCATGGAGATTTCAACTTGGGTGGATGATGGTATGTTTGGGTCTGTTGGATCATATGGATTGGCTGGAGGCTCTTCTTTTGGCATATATTGAGGATAATTTGGATCATAAGAGCCTATGGGTGGTGGTAGCTACCCAAACAATGGGTGAGATGGATCTAATAATGGAGGGGGTCTTCCAAAGTCAAAGGTTCCTACATTTTCCCTTTGAAAATTAGCCATGATTGTCTCTTTGTTCTTGTCTATAATGGCATTTACCAATACTGCATTTCCTGGTTGGTTCATGAAAGCTTCAATGTCAGTACATGATGGCATAGCTTTCTCTAGGCTGAAGGATGGCTGAGTGCTCAAGGGGGGTGAGGTTATTCGATCCAAATGATAGGGCTCCATTGTTTCTTTCTTCTTGGCTAAGCGAGTGACGGGTGGCATGAAAAATGCTCCTAGGTATGAGATGCAATAATGCTGATGGATGCAAAAGGGGGAAGGCTTCTCTATGTAAATGATTTCCTAGGTTAAGGCAAAGCTATATGAAAAAACCTAAGGAGGATTGGGTTGGAGATTTTAACTTCAAAGATATGTTGCCAAAGCACGAAAGGTCTGCTTTCCTATGTGCAAGCTTGGTGGTGATTGTGTCAACTTAAGGATAGACTGATGATCCTTTAAGAAGAACACGAGATTGACCACTTGTGGATCCCAACCTTTAGCTCAAGGTGATGAGGGATAACAAGTGACAAAGCTGGATTACCCTAGACAAAGCTCTGTCAAAGGGATAACCTTGGTGAGATTGATGGATTTGGAAGATTTTAGGAGTGGCAAACTTTTGGCAAAAGTGACAACAATTTTGAAGGCTTGGATCTGAGGTTTTGATTGCTGGCTAGATGGTTTGATTCTAAATGAGATGGATGAGCTAATAATGCTTAAGGGGATAACCTAAGATGGCTGGCTTTTCTACAAAGATGACTCTAAAGTGAAGCTAATCCAAGAAAATGTGGAGAAACAAGGGTGTCTAATCATAGAAATCATGCCTAGTTGGTAAGGTATAAGCAGGATTAACTCCTGGATGTTGGCTAAATTTGATGGTGCGCTCTAACCAGGCCTCTTGAAGTGCTTCGTCGGTAGCTTTGTCCTCTGCTTTTTGGAGTTTGGCAATTCGTGGGCTTGGTGTTATTTCTTTTCTCTTGGCTGAAAGTTCTTGGTATGCTAGAGATGGTTTGAGTTTAACTTTGTGGAACTTCTATTTGGGTTTGGGTTGCTCTGACATCAATTTCTGAATCTGCTTGGCTTTGAGATCTTGGTTGTTTTACTTCAACTCATTCAACTTCTGGAATAGGCAGTGACTACACTAAGTATGCCCTACGCTAGGATTGACCAAGTTTGGAAAACATTCATTCAATAAATAAAAGATCAAGCAATAGATAGAAATGACCAGATAGAAGTTTTTGATTCTCAGAAAGTGATACTTGCGCCAAGGAGTGTGTATGTTCTACAAATGTTTCGATCAGTCACCTCAAACACATTAACATCCTAGATGGTTGTCTACAAGGTTGACAGTTGGTTTAGCTAAGGAGTCCTCGATATACCCAAGGTACGTGAGGCCCAAATCCGTAGATGAGACCAAAAAGATGTCACACAGCCGAGAGGAGCGGTAACCCACTTCTCCTCTTTCACTTCTCAAGGATATAAAGTTCCTTGAGGCTTAGCCCGAGTGACAAAATCTTGATCCCAAGAGAGGTGTCTTTTGATTCACCTCCCAATTCTTATACTCCGCCAGAACGTTGGAGTTGAGGTCGTCCAAGGGGTGATGAAATCCCCAAGCACGCCTCCTAAAAAGAAACAAGGTTTTAGATCCTAATCTTATGCACCCAAGATGGCCTCGAAAGACAACAAGGGCAGAGAAGACTTGGATGACCTTGGGCTAAAAAACACGCTTGTTCTTTTACCAACTGACTCTTATGTGTGCTAATATAGACTTTGCAAGCACTCATGTTTAAGAGACAATGTTCAATTCCAACTTGAAGCGCCAACAAAAGTAAATCGATCGAAGAATGCAAACAATAAGAAGAGTTAGGGTCAACAAAAGCAAACTCGCGCGCCCAGAGGCCCTCCACGTCAAGTATCGATTAATTTTCTTTAAGGCATTCAAGATTGAGTGTGAGTTTGTTTTAAGCCCAAAACAAAAGTGTGTGAGATTCGATTTCAAGCGCGTGCCCGGAGGCTCTCCACGTCAGTTGTTGTTCAATTTTAGTGCCCAAACTTGAAGTGTGATCGATTTAATCTAGAGTTTTGATCATTTAAGAATTTTGATAAAGTTAAAGCAAACATTCAAAGACCAAGTGAGTGAGTTAGATTGTGGAACATTTAACACCTTTTTCAAGTAGACCCGTCCCCATAAATGGTGCTGAGATTGCAACCAATGGTTAATATTTGATGGGTGATTAGAAAAGAGGTGAGTCCAAGGAACTACTCAAATTGATTTTTTCAAATTTGTATTTTAACTTAACAAGGTTTCTTAAATGTCCAAAAATCAAACTTTACCTAGATTGCATGTGGAAAAGAGATTTGTTTTGTTCAATTTTTAGAAGCTCCAAATGAAGTGTTTGATATTGCAATGGTTAATTGATCCTTAGAATTCAAGATTGGATTTGTTGTTTTAATCATGCATTCAAGGAAAATTTGATTTTAATCCATGGCATTCAAGAGTGATTTTAGCAACATGCATTCAAAGAAAAGTGGTTAAACATTCAAGTGTTTTCTTTTGAGCATTCAAGATTGAGATTTTGTGTGTTGATTTAAGAACTTTGAAGTGCTTTGTTTTAACCTTAGATCATTCAAGATTGTTTTGGACTCAAAAGTGAAAATGACTCTTTGGACTTTGGTTTTCATTCAAGATTTTGTGTTCTAGTTTGCATATTTTAAGCCCAAAAATGATATTCCTAGATTGTTTTGATGCATGAAAATCCTAAGAAACATTCAAGATTTTGCAATAAGACATTTGTTTGGAACAAATAACAAAGCTTTTAGGACAATTTTTGGCAACCATTTAGGACTCTTAGTTTTCATGAGATTTTTTAAAAAGAACTTTAGTGTGCACTTAGTGTTGATTTTGAACCTTTTGAAATGGAAACTTGAAGTTCTTTTTAAATTCCCAAAAATGAAGTGTTCCTAATTTTGCATGAATGCATCTAAAACCTTGATGTTGCAAGGATGCAAATGATTAGATTGGTTTAGTTTCACTTGTTAAAAGATTTTTTCTTTCTTGCAAATTTTTAATTTTTCAATGGATTTAAGTATGATTTGGGGGTTCATTTTAAGCACTAAAAAGAAGTGTGTATGATTTTGCTTCCTTAAAAAAAAATGGCCAAGATCTCCGACAAGAAGAAGAAGAAGAAGTAGATGGAATAAGAAGAATATAGACAAGAAGAGGAAGAAGAATTTCAAGTTCTTTGTCCACCTATAAGCTTGAAAAATCTGCAAACACTATGAGATAGATTATGAGTTCCTTTGTCTTCTTCATGCTCATGTGGACCTACAAAACCAATTTATACAATCCTACAAATCACAAAAACAAGAAAAATTAGCCAAAATCAGAAAATAACATACAAAATTTGACTAAAAAAGCTAATTAAGATGACCCATGCGGGGTCCCACCGGGCGTGCCAAAATGTATATGAGAAAATGTTAGTATGCTAATAGAAACCAAATTTAAATAAAGCTTCTACAAACTAAAAAAAATTCATAAAATTCAAGATAGACTAAGATGAGCTCTTAATTGAGAATATGAACCATTAATGGGCTCTCTCAATAAGAAGCTCTCTTGTTGAGTAGCTTTGTCTAAATAGATAGGATGTATGCTCAAGCTTTATGCTTCAAAAAGGGCTTCAATGGATGATTGTAGATTTTTGGTGTGGATAGATGGCTTTAGTAGGGATTTGGCTCTCAAAATAGCATTATAACTTTACTTCATGGATTGTGTTATTTTGTAAAGGGGAAGGATCCAATTTATAGGCAAGAGGCTTGAGGGATTGAGGGCTAAGATGCAAGGATGGGAAAAAGCTTATGGAAGGCTCAGATTGCATGAGAGGAGAGCACATGGATTGTGCTTCCTTATAGCCAATCAAGGAGTGACACATGTCACATGGTGAGAGGATGGAGGAAAGGGCAAGGATGAGTCAACAAAGGAGGCTCAAGAGATAAAATCTTCATAAAGACCCTCATAATGACTTGTAAGAGCAATAAAAGGGCTTGTAAGAGTCATTTATGACCTAGTGGACTTCATAAAGTTTTATGGTTGAGATATTTTGAGGGTGATGAGAGCAATTTCGACTTGGGCTTGATTAGGAAGGTTCTAAGCTTGCTTAGGCTTGTGCAAATGATTAGAGGATGGATTAGGATGGTTTAGGATTAGCTTAGGGATAGGCAAGTGGATGGCATTTAATGAGGGTGGGTGAAGGAGGAGATATTTGTTAACTTTGGCTTGGGTTAGTAAGTTTTAACCCATGTTTAGGGAATGTGACAAGGTTAGGAGGGGATTAGGATTAGGTTTAAAGACATCTTCTAGAAGAGTCTAGATTTTGGATGAGGATAAATTAGATTTTTAGGAAATAAATAAAGTTTTATTTATTTCAAGGGTTTGGGTTGAGGAGATATTTATTAAAACTTTTTTAATAAACATGAGGATTAATATTTAATTTTAATTAAATATTTTGAGTTGGGGTTAGGGGTAGGAAATGATGAGATTAGCCTTTAATAGAAATTAAAGAAGGATTAGAAGATTTTGGAAGAGGTTATTGGTCATAAGGAAATTGGCCAAGTTTTGGGCAAAAAATAAATTTTTTATTTATTTTAGGATTTTTGGTCAATTTATTAATTAAATAATTAATAAATAAGAAAATAATGTTTAAATAAGATTTAAACATTTTTGGGAAGGATTCCTTAATTAAATATTTTTAATTAAGATAAAGGGATTTAATGGCATGAAAATTAATTAATTAATTAAATAATTAATTAATTAATAAATGATGATGTCATCAAGACTTTTTCAGAAAATAAAAATACTTTATTTTCTAAAGGTTTTTAGGTGTCTACACCCCTCCCCTAGTTTTGTAAGCTAATAATAATTTTCAATCATAGACACATGTCATTTTGTCATCAAAGACTCCTCGCAAAGATCTTCCTTTGGTGGCTACAAAAGAACCCTACTCGTCATCCATAGGGTTACAAACCCTAATTATGACTAATGTCTTCTTAGAAGACCTTTGAGATTATTGTAAATCTAATTTCCTCTTTGTTAGATGGTATGGGAAAGCTTCTTTGAGTGTGAAAATTATGAAGTGGTTGAAGGAATCTTTTTGTGATCAAGTATTTCTTCCCTTGATTAGGATGTTTTGATCTTAGACTTCAAATTGAGCAACCTTTGAAAAAAATTGCTTCATGAGAACCCTATTTCTTTTAAAGCCATCACCTCAAATTCATTCGATGGGCTCCAAATTTTGATCCAATTTTTTTAATAATGTTAAAGTTTTGAAGTGGACTTTGATTAAAAATATATTTTGGTTGAGCTTCTCTACAGTCATATTTTGAAAAGGATAGCTGATATTTAAGGAAATTGTAGGTGCCTTGAGAAAAGTTCCATTGCCTCAAAGGATGTTAAAATATTACTTGAAATGGATATGTCTATATATTTTCTTGATCCTATTAGACTTACCATTAATCAATCAATCTATTATTTTTAGCCCAATCTTTTCTTAGGAAATTTTCCTAGAAATCTAACTCTAGATCCTCCCCTCTATGGTAAATACAATAAACCAAAAGATCAACTAAGAATCGATCTCTCTGGTGTCTAGAAACTCAATAATAATTTAAAAGTTAAATGTAATGATTAAGGGGGATGATTTGTTATCTTAGAGAATACCCCCTCCCCACTTTTAGAATAGAAACCCAAAACCCTCGATCCTTACCCAATTTTGAAAATAAAGGAAGGGGAAATTCATGAGATTGTAGAAGATGGTGGCTCTTTCCCCCATTTTTTACCCCTTTCATTTTTCAGAATGAAGAGTGTTCTTTTCCTGTTAAGAATAATGTCAATGAGGGTTCCCAATATATATCTACCCCCTCTCCTCATGTAGATCCCAACTATATCCTAGCTACCCTTGAGAAGACAAATAATCCTATGGTGGGTGGTTTTGTATCCCCTCCAAGTATCCACTTAGTTGAGGTGGAATTTTTTTCTGATGACTTAACCAATGATCTTATTGACACATTTACTAAGGTAATTAATTGAATATGAGGAAATTAGTCTTCAAAAACATTGTTTGTATTGAAAATCCTTCAATTGGGAGGAAAAAAATACTCTATTTATAGCCATATAAAGGATTTGGTTCTATTAGCTAATCTTGAGAATGTTAGAGGGGTGCATCAAATAGAAGAGTTAGAATCCACTATATTAAAATCACTAAAAAATAAGGCATGAAATCTCAAATTGAGCTTTTAGATCTATGTGTGCCAACACTGAGGGTCAAGTGAAGCTTACTAATATTTTATATGTAGCGAAGGGGAAGGTCTTTCCCAAGGGAAAATGAACATCCTTACATGGAATGGTAAGGGCCTCAATGCTCCTTATAAACAACTCTTATTAAAATGTTATATTAGAAACTATAAACCATATATACTATTGATTCAAGAGACTAAAATGAGTAATGATGAATTAAATGGCTTCAATAAGAAAATTAGTTTTAGATAAACTATTGGTAGTCCAACTTTTGAGAGCCTCAAGTGGCTTGGCTATCATTTGGAATATTAGACATCAGGTTTTATACCTTCTAAGGATTCAAAAAAATTGGTTATGCTATCAAGTAACTTTCTTCAAACTAAACTGAAAATTCTCACTAACGAACATTTATGGCCCAACATTTAACACTGATAAGCATAGAGTTTGGATGGAAGTGGATCACCATCATTAGTCCTTTAACCTCTTTATCATAATTGGTGGGGGTTTTTAATTCTACCCTAGGGAAGACTAAGAAATAAGGTGAACATTAGAGGTTATCCCAAGCTTCTATTGATTTCAATAATTTTATTAATAATTCTACTCCACTAGAGATAGAAACTAAGGATAATGCCTTCACTTGGAATAAAATAAGAAAAGTATTTAGCCAAATTGTAGAAAAACTGGATGAATTCTTTATCTTTGGTGATCTAACAATTGCTAATTCCTCTTTCTTGGCTAAAACCCTCACCTTCTCAAGCTCATACCACTACCCTATTCTACTAAGTCTTAAGAAACATGATACTCCTAGTAGTTTTCCTTTCAAGTTTGAATAAATGCAACTCAAATACAAAACCCTATTAAGAAGAATGGTGGAACAATTCTAAGGTATCTTGGTCAAACCTATTCAAAGTGGTTCAAACACTAAAAATTATTAAATGTAAAATCATCCATTGTAATAAAAAAAATTTCAAAAATATCTTTAATATTAAACACGGGTTAGAATCTCAATTATAAGAGGTCAATGCTAAGGTAATGAAATATGGTATATATGAGACTCTTTACTTAAAAAAAGCCTTAGATTACAACTTCAATAAATATTCCAAAGACAAAAGTCTAGAGTAACTTGGCATCTAGAAGGAAATAGAAATATCATTTTATCTCATAACAACACTAAACAATGATGGTTAATATATTATCTAAGATTAAGAATAGTGAAAGAATTACCTTGGATAGTACCTCTAAGATAGAAAATAAAGCTATGAAGATGTTAATATTTTTGAGAACATTCTTAATAACTGAAAAGGATCTCCAAATATCAATCAAGAGTCTATTCTATTGAGCATCTCTAAGTTTATTTAAGAATTAAAAAAAAAGATATTCCTTATTAAATTCACCAAGGAGGAAAATTTCTTTGGCCTTTTCTTAGGTGAATCTAGGTAAATCTTTGGAACTTGATAGGTTCCCTTATTTTTTTTTCCAACAATGATGCCACTTTTAGGTGATGAGATCTATGAGGCTTTATAAGATGTTAGAAATTCTAGTGGCCTCCTTACGGAGGTCAACAATACTTTTTTGGATCTCATCACTAAGAAGGAAAAGGTGAAAAGTTTTAAATAATTTTGGCCCATTTCTATATGTAATCCCCTATATAAATTGCTATCTACAACTATGAACAATTGTATCCCAAATCTACATCCCCTCCTTATCAATGAAGAGAAAACTGGTCTCTTCTTAGGGTGATCTATTTATGATGACATAATAATTTTTGAAGAAGCTATCCAGTCACTCAAAACATATAGAAACCTAGGGATTCTTATTAAATTAGATATTTGTAAAGCTTATGACAAGATACACTAGCACTATTTTATGTAAATACCTTGAAGCCTTTGAGTTATCTAAACCATACATTGATCTAATCTTTCAATGTAGTTCTCTGACTATTTTTTTTTACTTATCAATGAATCTCTAGAGGGTTTCTTTTCTCCCTCCAGGAATTTTAGGAAAGGAAATCTTATCTACCCTTTTATCTTTATCTTGACATCAAAATCCTTGGGGAGGACAATTAATGATAGGGGCTTGAGTAATATCTTTAAGGTGTTGGAAATGTTTGAAATAATCAAAGGAAAAGTTGTTGGAATAATATATGGAACTGGTAAAGAATGTCCTCAATCATTGTTTTGTCATTGATGTCAAACTTGCTACTTGCAGGGATGAAAATTGCTTTAGTGATCCAAATACTATCAATTAGTTGATTGTCAAGGTGGAGGCAATCAATAAGATGTAACTAGAACACCTAGAGAAAGGTTGAAGTTATGATTTTGTAATGAAGTACAAGGATCAGTTAAGCCATTGATGAAATAGTGTATTGGATGATATACTAAAAGATACAAAGAATGAGCACACTAAAACATATCAAAGATCTAAGGTTTTAGCGAAGTCTTTTGTAAAGCTCAAACTAAGTTCATTAGAGAGAAGCAGCCGAGCAAGCTAGTAAGAGCTGAGAAAATTCCTATTTAAAGTGTTGAGCATGTTCAGATGCCAAGAAAAACCAAGTGCCGAGTAGAATCAAGTGCCGAGAAAAACCAAGTGCTGAGCAGAATCAAGTGCCGAGCAGAATCAAGTGTCGAGTAGAATCAAATGCCAAGCAGAATCAAGTGGCGAGAAAAACTAAAGTCCCAAGTAGAACCAAGTGCCGAGCAGGTATAGGTGCCGAGTAACATAGATGTGTCGAGCACCAGTAACTCAATAATGCCGAGTAACACAAAGGTGCCGAGCACCAGTAGCTCAATAATGCCAAATTGCTACATTATTTTGGAAATCGAAGATTCGTCAGATCTAAGCCGACAAAGTTGTTATCTAGGAATTTATGAATTAAAAGGAAGATAAGAATGATGAGTTAGTGGAACAAAACACCATGTAGGATGTTGTTAAGATACAACTGGAAAAGTTTCTAGAAGAGAACAAGATATGGGGTAGATACATTGTATCCTACCTAATCCATTTTGAAACCTTAAGATTGGAAAAGAAAAATTAAGTGACAAAAGGAAAATCAGAATTCTATATAAGAAGACATAAGTTAATAAAAAAAGTGTGGAAAAAAGGGGATAGTGAGAGAGAGAGTCGTGGTCAAGCATAAAAGCATAAAGTGCTGTAGAATGTGCTAAGGAGAAGAAAGCACAGGAACTCTGTTTAAATAGACAACCACAAGAATGATTGCATTGATAGAATGAGTAATAAGACTCAAGGAGATGAAGCTTGAGAGGGAAACAAGTAGTCAAAGCTAAACTGATTGAAGGCAAGCATAAGGATTGAACTAAAAGAGTGATCTAAAATCTACAAAGTATGTTGTAAGTTATATCAGGTCAAAAGACCATTATTGTTACATTCTAGCAATTGTAATAGTAAGATAAATCCTATGGGCTTAGGTTGGTTTAATATCCATTAGATAAATCTTTTAACAGGGTGACATTCCAAGTGAATGTTCTAAAGACCTTTAACCAGGCCCATTTCTAACAATTTTGTGTAATCCTCTAACAAGGTCACATTTAACAGTGTGTTGTAAGTCTTTAACAAGGCAGGCTTTTAATAGGGCATCACTTCAGAAGAGTGAGAATCAAGTAGCATGTTACTGGTGGTTTTTCCCAAATTGGGTTTCCACATAAATCATTGTGTCATGTGTTGATCTTGAATGTTTTATCTTTGCATGTTGATTTATAGTAATCTGCTTATATGACTGATTTAAGTTTGAATAGATGAAAAGGGTATGGATTCATTAAAAAGGTATTAATAGGGAATTTGGACCTTGAATAACTGATTCAACCCCCTTTTAGTTATTCTAAAAGAATTCTAACAATTGGTATCAGAGCCTGACTGTTGATTCAGTTTAAAGGGACTACTAGCAGAAAAGATCAAAATGCCAAAGAGAGAAGTTCCCAAGCTCAATAAAGACAACTTTATTGCATGGCAAAGTTTGATGAAGCTACATCTTGGATCCATAGGAGATTATGCCCAAAATTCAATTGTCACTGAACATGTAGATCCAAAAGGTGTTCCTACTGCTGAAGACATGAAAAACAAGCAAGATCACAACCAGACAATGCTAGAAATTGCCTCTGCACTCAGCTATGTTGAATTTGATGATATCAAAGGATGTGACACTGCATTCAAAATGTGGAAAGCCCTATCAGACATCTATGGAGGAGATCAGAATGTACAAAGAGCAAAAAGAGAAAGTCTTAGAGGAAAATTTGATGACATGAAAATGGAAGAAAATGAGAATGCTGCTCAGTATGGTGCAAGAATAAAGGAAGTGGTAAGTGCAATAAGATGCTTGAATGGTCAACTGGATGAAGATATTGTTAATAGTAAGTTCTTAAGAACCTTGCTCCCTATCTATGCTATTAGAGTATCAGCAATACAAGAGCTAAGATGTATACTAGGAAATAATCTAAGCTTTGAAGGTATAATAGGTAGACTCACTGCATTTGAGTTATCTAACTTTGACAACTACAAACTTGAAAATTTTGAATTTTCTTTTAAGGCCAAGTTATCACTGAAAGATGCCGAACAGGTGAAATCAAGGAAAGGAAGAAAAATGAAGTATGTATCTAGTGATAGTAGCACTGATGAGGAAGATGTGGAACAATTGGAAGCATTGCTTGTTAGAAGATTTCACAGGGGCAAAGGAAAATTCAAAGGTAAGATTCCTATCATTTTCTTCAATTGCAATGAAGTAGGTCATATTGCCACAAGATGTTCATAGAAAAAAGATTCCAAGGAAGGAAACAAATACAAAAATAGAAGAGATGATGACAAGAGAGATTACAAAGAAAAAGGTAAAAAGTGTTATATTGTTGAAAAAAAATTTGATGACAATGATGATGAAGTTGTTTATGTAGCCATAAAGGATCAATCTGATGATGAAGAAGCCATAGCACTGGTGACATGTATAAACAAGAATGACAGATGGATCATAGACAGTGGATTCTCACATCACATGACAGGAGACAAAAGTAAGTTTGTTAACTTTACTTAGTATGATGGAAATAGTGTTAGATTTGGTAATGATGCTCCATGTCAAATCAAAGAAAGAGTTTCCATTAAGCTCATAGAACAAATTTCATGTGACAATGCATACTATGTTGAAGGATTAAACTACAATTTACTGAGTGTCTCACAATTAGGCAATGTAGGTTGCAAAGTGGAATTTGAAAAAAAAAACTACAAAAATCTATGACAATGATGGTAAACTAATAGGAAAAGGAGAACAAAAAAAGAGTAATTTGTTTTACCTTGATATGGATGATGTTTCTTGTCTACTTGCAAAATTTGATAATGAATGGTTATGGCATAGAAGATTATGTCATGTCAACTTTGACAATCTAGTCAACATCAGTAGAATGAAGAAAGTTAGAGGTTTACCAAAATTAAAGAAGCTTGATAATATCATGTACAAACAATGTCAGCTAGGAAAGATGACAAAATCAAGTTTCAAAAGAAAAAATTATACATCTGAAGAGATACTTGAGTTAGTTCACACTGACTTATGTGGTCCAATGGAAATACAAAGCTATAGAGGAGATAAATACATAATGTTATTTGTTGATGACTATTCTAGGATGATGACTATTATGTTCTTAAAACAAAAATTTGATGCTTTTCAAATTTTTAAGTGGTATGTGGCTAGAGTTGAAAAGGAAACTAGAAAAAGCTTGAAATGTCTAAGATCAGACAGAGGTGGTGAATTTACATCAAATGAATTCGAGATATTCTGTAATGACAAAGGGATCAAAAGACAAACATCAGCTCCTAGTACTCCCCCACAGAATGGAATTTCTGAAAGAAGAAATAGATATGTAATTGACTGTGCTAGAACATTAATGATGGAAATGAATGTTGCTCTAAAATACTAGAGAGAAGCTATAAGTGTAGCTGTTCATACACTGAACCGAGTACAAGTCAAGAAAGGTAGAAATACAACACCTTTAGAAATATGGTATGGTTACTCAACAAATGTAAAACATTTCAAAGTGTTTGGTTGCAAATGTTTTATCCTTAAAGATGTTAGAAATGGAAAATTTGATGCAAAAAGTGATGAAGGTATATTTCTTGGTTACTCAACAAGAAGTAAGGCATATAAGTGTTTGAATATTAACACTAACAAAATTGTGGAAAGTGAAAATGTAAATTTTGATGAGCACACAGAAGTGCAAGCTAAAATACCAAAAAAAATGGAAGAATACAGAACCTTTGTATATTCTTATGAAGGAATGAATGGTGATGAGGATGACGACAATCAAATTGAAAATCAACAAGTGTCAGTTTCAGCCGATTCACAACCAGTGAATGCTGAGTTGCATTCAGAAGCCGAGTTACATAATGAAGAAAATGCACAATTTGATTCTAAAGACAACATATATGATGAAGAACAACCTGACAATGAAGTGCATAGTGATCCTGAATTCGAAAGATCAAACATGGAAACAAGGACAGAGCCAAGATTATCCAAATATGTGAAAAGACATCACCTTGCTGAACAAATAATTGGTGACAAAGATGCAAGACCAATGACAAAGAAAAAACTAAGACATGAATCATGTTTGATTAGCCAATCTGAACCCAAGATAATACATGGCACATTACAAGATGATGACTGGTATAAAGCTATGGAAGAAGAAATTGATCAAATAAGAAAAAATAAAACTTGGAGTTTGGTTCCCAGACCAACTAACAAGAATGTGATTGGCACCAAATGGGTATTCAGAAACAAACTAGATGAGAATGGTGAGATTACCAGAAACAAAGCTAGACTAGTATGTAAGGGTTACGCTCAAGAAGAAGGAATAGACTATGGAGAAACATTTTCTCCTGTTGCTAGAATGGAAGGAGTAAGAACTTTACTTGCATATGCTGCCTACAAAGATTTTAAAGTCTATCAAATGGATGCAAAATCTTCCTTCTTAAATGGTATACTAGAAGAAGAAGTCTACATTGAACAACCATAAGGATTTGTTGATGAAAACAATAGGGATATGGTGTGTAAGCTACACAAAGAACTCTATGGCTTGAAACAAGCACCTAGAGCATGGTATGAGAGACTTCACAAGTATCTAGTGCAAATTGGATTTGAAAGAATTGATGATAACAACAACATGTACATCAAAGCTGAAGAAGGTAAAGACATTATTGTATCTAAAATTTTTGTGGATGACATAGTATTTGGTGGTAAGGAAGTACTTTGCAAAGGCTTTTTTGACAAAATGAAACATGAATTTGAGATGTCTATGTTTGGAGAAATCAAATTTTTTGTTGGATTGCAAGTACATCAAACATGGAATATTTATTACACAATCAAAATACATCAAAAAAATTCTTAAAAAATTTGGATTGGAGGAATCTAAACCAGTCAGCACACCAATGGCCACAGGAAATAAGCTATCCAAAAATGATGATTCAGCTTAAGTCAATCAAACAATGTATAGATCCATGATTGGAAAACTACAATATGTAGTACATAGTAGACTAGACATAGCATTAGCAGTTGGAATAGTGGCTAGGTTCTCTGTTAATCCCAAAGAAAATCATCTCATAGCAGTGAAAAGAATAATGAGATATCTCAAAGGGACTGATGACTTTGGTCTATACTACAAAAGGAATAGAAAAATTGAACTCAATGCATATACAGATGCAGACTAGGGAGGAAACATTGATGACAGAAAAAGCACAAGTGGAGGTGCATTATTTCTAGGCAAAAGGCTGGTTACCTGGATTAGCAAGAAAAAAACATGTATATCCCAGTCTACTGCAGAATCAAAATATGTGGCAGCTGCAGTCAATTGTACAAACATTGTATGGCTCACACATCTATTGAATGGAATGAAAGAAGAAGCAACAAAACTGGTGATATTGTATTGTGATAATACAAGTGCTATAAAAATATCCAAAAATCCTGTGATGCATGCAAAAATCAAGCATATTACAATCCAGTATCATTATGTCAGAGAATTGGTAGAAGACAAACAAGTGAAATTGGAATACATTCACACAAAGGAACAAACTGCAGATATCTTCACCAAACCATTTCCCAAGGATGCCTATGAATATCTTAGAGGAAAGTTGGGGGTTATACCCCTAAGTCAACCAGTTTAAGGCAACAAGGAAGCTGCCTTGCATCAACAAGAATAAATCATTGAAATATTAATAGGTTGATGCAAAGGATGAAATCATGAACAAAAACTCCAAATCAGTCACAAGCATGGTGACAGAGGGAGAAAAACAACAAGAAGCCAAAGCTTATATTTTGCATGATAAAAATGCTACATCTTTGGCATTTAATTCAAAGAGGGAGAAATATGTAGAAAATATATCAATGCAAAGAAAGAGGGAGATATATGAGATCAGTAGTCAAAATGCAGCAAGCTAATGTGTACAATCTTGGTGGTAACTAAATTGATTACTTGATCAATTTGGTTTTCCATCAATACCAAAGAGGGAGATTGTTGGAAATGATTGAAATAATCATAAGAAAAGTTGTTGGAATAATATATGGAACTAGTGAAGAATGTCCTCAATCATTGTTTTGTCATTGATGTCAAACTTGCTACTTGCAGGGATGACAATTGCTTTAGTGATCCAAATACTATCAAAAAGTTGATTGTCAAGGTGGAGGCAATCAATAAGATGTAACTAGAACACCTAGAGAAAGGTTGAAGTTATGATGTTGTAATTAAGTACAAGGATCAGTTAAGCCATTGATGAAACAATGTATTGGATGACATACTAAAAGATACAAAGAATGAGCACACTGAAACATATCAAAAATCTAAGGTTTTAGCTAAGTCTTTTGTAAAGCTCAAACTAAGTTCATTAGAGAGAAGGAGCCGAGAAAGCTAGTAAGAGCCGAGCAGATTCCTATTTAAAGTGTCGAGCAAGTTCAAATGCCGAGCAAAACCAAGTGCCGAGCAAAATCAAGTGCCCAACAGAATCAAGTGCCAAGCAAAACCAAGTCTCGAGTAGAACCAAGTGCCAAGTAGGTATAGGTGCTGAGTAACATAGAGGTGCCGAGCACCAGTAACTCAATAATGTTGAGTAACAAAGAGGTGCCAAGCACCAGTAACTCAATAATGTCGAGTTGCTGTATTATTTTGGAAATGAAAGATTCGACAGATCTAAGTCGACAAAGTTGTTATCTAAAAATCTTTGAATTAAAAGGAAGATAAGAATGATGAGTTGGTGGCATAGAACACCATGTAGAATGTTTTTAAGATACAATTGGCAAAGTTTCTAGAAGAGAACAAGATATGGGGTAGATACATTGTATCCTACCTAATCCATTTTGAAACCCTAAGATTGGAAAAGAAAAATTAAGTGGCAAAAGGCAAATCAGACTTCTATATAAGAAGACATAAGTTAATAAAAAAAGTGTGGAAAAAAGGGGATAGTGAGAGAGAGAGTCGTGGTCAAGCATAAAAGCATAAAGTGTTGTAGAATGTGCTAAGGAGAAGAAAGCACAAGAACTCTGTTTAAATAGATGACCACAAGAATGATTGCATTGGCAAAATGAGTAATAAGACTCAAGGAGACGAAGCGTGAGAGGGAAATAAGTATTTAGAGCTGAAGTGATTGAAGCCAAGCATAAGGATTGAACTGAAAGAGTGATCTAAAATCTGTAAAGTATGTTGTAAGTTATATCAGGTCAAAAGACCATTATCGTTACTTTCTAGCAATTGTAACAGTAAGATAAATCCTATGGACTTAGGTTGGTTTAACAACCATTAGATAAATCCTTTAACAGGGTGACATTCTAAGTGAATGTTCTAAAGACCTTTAACCAAGCCCATTCCTAACAGTTTGGTGTAATCCTCTAACAAGGTCACATTTAACAGTGTGTTGTAAGCCTTTAACAGGGTAGGCTTTTAATAGGGCATCACTTCAGAAGAGTGAGAATCAAGTAGCATGTTACTAGTGGTTTTTCCCAAATTGAGTTTCCACATAAATCATTGTGTCATGTGTTGATCTTGAATGTTTTATCTTTGCATGTTGATTTATAGTAATCTGCTTATATGACTGATTTAAGTTTGAACAGATGAAAAGGGTATGGATTCATTAAAAAGGTATTAATAGAGCATTTGGACCTTGAATAACTGATTCACCCCCCTCTCAGTTATTCTAAAAGAATTCTAACATAAGGGTCTTAATATTTTCTATAATTTGGAACCCACTACTAACCAATAGTTTGTAGATGATACAATTCTATAAGGACAAGATGATATTTAGATGCAAGATCCTTTAGAGATATCCTCCATAATTACATGTTGGTTTCAAGATAGGAGATTAACTAAGCTATATCAAATAGTTTCTTCTTTAATACTCCCCCTTTAATTAGAAGTAAAATTTCAAGATTCTTAACTTTAGAATTGGGTCTTTCCCTTGTAAATATCTTGGCCTTCATTTGAATTTTGGGAAAAGGACCTCCTCTTTATGAGATGGTCTACTAGAGAAAGTGAGACTCAAAACTAAATCTTAGAAAGGAAAATAATTGTCTTCAACTAGTATAATAATCGTATTAACATATTTTCTTTTGAATCATCCCTACTATAATCTCTTAGCCATTAGCCTTCCATCTCAAAAGAGAGATACTCCAAATAATATCCCTAGAGACTTTTTTTGGCAGGATTTTGAAAAGAAGAACAAATTGGTCCTTATGGCTTGGGGATAAATTTGTAGGCCCTATGATGAGGGTCATTTTGATATTAAAAATATAAAGGATTAGAGGTTGTCCCTTTGGAATAAATTGATATGGAGAGTGTTTAACAACCATCACCTAAAGTGGGCTAGAACTGTTTATAGTAAATATCTAAAGTACCCTAAATTGAGTTTTTAGGACTAGAAACCTTTCCTGGGGGCCTATACTTTATAAATTTATTCTAGAATATAGATTGACTATCCATGATAAGATTACTTGGAACCTAGGAGAAGGAAGTAAAGTCCAATTTTGGTTTGAATCATGGCAGGGTGGGGTGGGGGGGGGGAGGAATGATATCAAACTATTAATAATTTGGAAATCACAAGGACAATCTTGGAATCTCACCTACAAATCTTTGTAAAAGAATACATTGACTTCAACCTATATATCCCAGAAGGGTGGATGTGTAAATCATTCTCAATGTTTGATTTACCAATAAATGAACTCAACACCCATATTTCTATCCTTAATGATAGAAATATATATCCCTTTAAGAAAAGAGAATATACTGGTTTGAGATGGATCCAAATTTGGGAATTATAACCTAAAGGATGGGTATAACTATCTTTGTAATATGAAGATACACCCCAAAATAATAAAATTTTAACTACTGATAAGTTTAAAATGATGGGTTATGAAGGGCCTATTTAATGTATGCTTTATGATATTTTTTAAGAAGATACTAATTATATTATTTTGGGCTATGATTATACTTATAAATTTTGGCTTTGTCTTCTAAATAAGATGGGAATTAGGTATCTATGCCTAATTATATCCTTTGCATGTTTGAAACATGACCAAATCTTAAACCAACTAGTTTTTTTAGAAGCTTTTGAAATATGCCCCCCTTCTATTTTGATCTGAGAGGTTTGGAAAGAAATGAATAGAAGGATTTTAAAAGTATGAAAATGAGTTAGGGGTAGTTAACTATAAAATTAGAAGAGATAATTATAGAGAATCTTACTAGTAAAATATTTAAGAATAATGATGATGAAAAATCCATGTCTCCATAGGATGGGGAAATGACAAACAAATGGCTCAATTTACAAATTCCTTCATTTCCTGATCAAGGAGGCAAGGACAGTATCCAAAAGAAAAGTACTTTATTTCAAAACCTTCTTCATCAAGAGGGTATAAAATTGAATTTTATGGTTCTTACATGGGGGCAATATGGGTGTAGTTGGTATAGATTGTTGTACTAATAAATGTGAAGGAAATATAACTATAAATCTAGCTAAACCAATTATCGGGCAAGCCACTAATAATGAGGTGAAAATATGAGCCCTTCTTGAAGGATTGCAATTATGCTAAAATCTTGGCATTAATAATATAGATGTAGAAGGAAATTCAACCTTAGTTATTAATGCCCTTAGAAAACAATCAACATATAGGTAGAAATTGGGGGATTTACTCTCAAAAGTAGTAGACATCTCTAAATCTCCTAAAGCCATAGTAATTAGTCATATTTATAGAGAGGGAAATACTATAGTATACAAGTGAGATAATTAAAGGTTTGATGGCCTTAACATCTCATTAGTGGATGCTTCTTTTGCAATTTCTCTAGTTTGAACTAAGTTTTCCACTCATTAGCCACCATATTTATTTTTATCCTTGCTATCTACTAGACTAAAGTTTCTTTATTATTACTATACACCCCCTCCCCCCCTCACTACATTATTATTAAGTTCCCTAGTCTTTATGTTAGGATTTGGTATGATATTACCCTTTTGGAAATACCATTTCCTAATCAAGGTGTCCTTTGAATGACTCGATTCTCTTTTCATCTTTTCTTGTTATTGTTATCATTAATTGACACTATCCAACTTGGTAAGTTTTCCATTCATTATTGTTTGGGTAGATATGTCTCTCTCTATTTATAGCATTTCTAGCCTTAGTGTTCTTATAGAATTACCATGGACACTCACATTAAGCTACACAATACCAATAGAAAGATAACCTTCAATAATCCTATTACCCTAGACTAAATTCATCATGTTTTCCCTATTAAGGATAGATTCATTTAGATAGGGGTTCTTTATAGCCTTTATGGTATTCCTATGTGAATTGCAAGAATCATTTTAGGTCCAACCATGATATTAAGTCAATGTTTATACATTTTTTCATTCATATCTACAATGATAGGGATTTTATTACTAGATTGTGTCAAGCTATCTTTATTAGGGAAATTCTCAAGGATTTAGATAGGGTTCCTAGTAATATTAGGAATGGATTGACCATTTATTTGGTTAATAACTTTGACTTTGTCATTTTTTGAGGTGAATCTATCCCTACCTACTCTATTTTTCTCTCAAATAGTCTTGATGGTTTCTGGGCTAACAAGAGTGTCATGAAATGTAACATGTTTCTCTGAGTTAGTGTAGCAACCAATGTGAGGAGTCCCTAATTTGTAATGAATTCCATACATAAGTGTGCCCTCAATGTATCTCAAAATATTCTTGGTAGCTTGCTAGTGACTCTCATGAGGCTCATGTGAAAACTAAGAGACACGACCAACTACAAAGGAGAGATCAGGATGCGTGTGTCAGGTACAACAAGTAGCCAACCAACTGTCAATAAAAAGTGGGATCCACTAAAGAAAAAGTGTAAGAGGTAGACAATGTTAAACCTCACTAAATTTTTGTACGAGTAGGCTTGCAATCAAGCACGTCAAAGTATTGAAGCATTTCAAGAGCATACTTCTACTCATAAACAAAGATTCTAGTAGAGGACAGAATAATCTACAGACCAAGAAAGTAGTGTAACAACCCAAGATCAGTCATCTCAAACTAGTCCACCACTTCATTTTGAACATCTTGAAGTATAGAAGATGAGATACCTATGAGGATAAGATCATAACCATATAGGACATGGATCAAAACCTCAGCCTCAAGATGTTGAATGTACACTACACGATTAGAATGTATCATGTGAAGCTTGTAGGAAGAAGAAAGGAGTCCATCTTCTCACACAAAGCCTGAGGGGCTTGTTTGAGAACATATAATAATCATAAAAGTTTACAAACCAAGGAGGAATCTTGCACAAATTATTGAAGTTGCTCCATGTAAATTTTCTCAATAAGATAACCGTGCAAGAATGCACTCTTCACATCCATTTGAAAAATGGGCCATCCTTGTGAAGCAATGAGGGATAAGACAAGGCAAATAGAGTTCATCTTGGCAACAAGGGTAAATGTCTCAGTGTAGTCAATAACCTCAACTTGCCAAAAAACCTTCACAACAACATGTGCCTTGTACTTATCAATCAAACATCAGCAAAAAACGTAGTATGATACAACCATTTGCATCACACTAACTTTCTTCCCTTAGGAAGAGGACAAAGATCTTGAGTATGATCCTTCATCAAAGAAGAATACTTCTCCTTCATGGCATTGTCCCACTTACAATGCCTTGTTGCTACTAAAAATATTTGAGGATCATTGCAAATACCATGACTTAGAAGACTAGAACCCACAATATGAGACCATGTGCAATCGAAAGTGGAAGGATCACTATTTAGAGATCCTACAACCTTGACTATAAAATGAGCCCATTTAGGCATCAGTAGAGGATCATATGGTGGAGGTAAATGGGGATCACCAAGATCATCATCCTCATCATATAGAAAAGAGTCTAGAAAGGATGAGGGAGTAGTGGTAAGTGAAGTAGACTCTGGAGGCAAGGTGTCTACTACAGGAAGGCATTCATCAAACTAGACATCCCATCAAAATAGGACGTCTCTGGAAATAGGATCAAAAAACCTGTAGGTCTTAACATCCTCGCAGTAGCCAAAAAAAATGAGGTGTCAACTTTTTAAGTCTATTTCTCTCCCTTGAGTATCTAGTACAAATGCCTATGCTTCATTACCAAAAACTCAGAATGAAGATACATTAGGTTTGACATGAGACTAAGCCTCCTCGGGAGTCATATGTTGAACTACCTTTTGAGGCATTGAATTCTGAATATAGTTGGTACAATTGACTACCTCTACCGAAAAAGATGAATCCATGGACTTGGACTAAATCATACAATTAGCCATTTCCAAAAATTTTCTATTCTTTTTCTCTACCACACCATTCTACTGAGGGGTGTAGGGTACTGAAAATTGATGTTGAAGACCATGTTCAGAGAAAAAATCCCTAAAAGCTTGTTCACATACTCCCCCCTATTATCTATGTGTATCCACTAATTAGAAAGACCAAACTACTTCTCCACAAATGTCTTGAAGACCTGAAATAAATCAAAGACATCAAACTTGTACTTCAAAAAGTCAACCCATGTGTGTTCGGAGAAGTTATCTGTAAAAGTAAGAACATATTTGGCACCAAAAAAATGAGTGGAAAATGACATGAGGTCACTATGAATTAACTCCAATGGTTCCAAAGCACAAATAGCTCATCCATGTGGAAAAGGATCCCTATGTTGTTTTCCAAGTGTACAACCTTGACAAACACCATCTATGCAAGAAATTTGGCGAAGCCCAAGAACAAGTGCTGATGTGCTCATCTACTGAAGAAATTTTTCATTGACATTGCCCAAACACTCATGCTAAATTTTTCTTAATGAATCTACATGTGCTACAAGATAGGAACCTGTGTCATCAGAAGTATCAAATCCATCAAATTTGTAGAGACAAGATGCAGATTCAACACTCCCAATAGCCACACTCAACTTAGAATCATGTAAATCTTGAATAACCACATCATGTGGTGAGAACTCAACTATCTTACTAGAGCTAGAGTGGCAAATTTGATAAATAGATAATAGCTTTGTCAAAATGTTAGGGACAAAAAGAACATCCTGAAGAGAAACCCCAACTAATGCAATAGAACTAGAACCCAAGATAGAAAGATTTGATGAGTTCCCAATAGCAATTTTTGAAGTAGCACAAGGAGTAAGTGAAGTGACAAACTATTAAGTGTTTTTCATATGGTGAGAGGCACTAGAATCAAGAATCTAGGTAGTCCCAAAAGTCATATCTCATGTAGTAAGTGTGTGACCTTTCTCTACAGGGGGGATGAAGATTTCGAAGCTGAAATGTGATGCTCTTGAATGGCTTCCTCTAAAGCCTCCAAACATTTCCAACACCTAGAAGTTGCATGTCAATCCTTTCCATAAAAACTATGCATCTCAACTAATTTCTTCTTAGTCTTGGAGGTAGACTCGGTAGACTTCAAAGAAGATTTAGCCTTGGAAGGGTTAGCTAGAGCTTTGGAATCAATTTTTGGTGTATCTTTCTTTGGTTTAGCTTTTTTTTTTGGTTTCCCTTAAGAAGATTGAGCAACCAATGCTTGGCCAGAAGACCCAGAGGCATCCACTTGTTGGATCTTTTCTTGTTCCCATGTCAACTGATCATAAAATGTCTCAAAAGAAGGCATCTAATGTTTGTTACCCAAGGCATCCATAGTGGAGTAGAAAGTGTAAAAAAATTTGATACTTTCCTTGCAAATTTGAGAGTATCAAAAAAATACACTCATCATCTGTTTTATTTTTGCCACATCCCTGCAAAATTGAATGCAAGGATTTGAACTTAATCAAGAAGTCCTCAATGGTGGGGAAGCTAGTAGGTGTCAAAGAAGTCAACTCTACATCAAGATGAAGTGCACAGATCTCATTTACTATTCCAAACAAGTTGTAGAACTTGGTCCAAATAGCGCCAGGAGTGGTCAAACCATCCAAGTGAAACAAGAGACTATCAGAGATGTTTAGTGCAATCAAGCCCATGGCTTCATCCATTTCTTTCCCATTCTAAAGAACCTCAAAAAGGCACTATAGAATAGGTTGATTCTCATCCAGACATGACAATAAGCCATGTAACATAAGAAGTTGAGTCATGTGTGCTTTCCAATTGTGATAGTTATGTGGCATCAACCGGGCCATAGAGGGGTTCAACATTGAGAGAAGATGGAACTAGAAGGGTTGATTCTAAAGTAAATTACAAAAAGGAAAATGCATCCCCCCACAGTGTATAAATATATCCCTTGTAAACCAAAGAAACAACTATTGAAAGAACAAAAAATTGAGAAAAGAACCTAGATGCCAAATGTAGAGAGGGAGGAAACTGAAGCCTCTACTTAAATACCAAAAATAGGAGCTTAAATAGCCTCATAAAAAATGAAACCTACATCATCTAACACTTATTTTAGATAGAAAAAAGACCTCTGTATGCTTAGGTTATGGCCAAAAAATGAACTAATCCTCCAAAAATAAGCCCTCTAGAAAATTACAAGCATGGGAAAAAAATTGACGATCATATGGCTATCAACTAGACATCTACCAAAAAAATCAAATTGCTAGAAAACGACATTAGCTTATTGAAAAATGATGTCAGTAGGTGGAAAATCTCAGTTCTTAGAATGTGACATTAGTAGTTAGTAAAGTAATGTCACCTATCATAAAAGTGATGTCATTGTGTTGGGATGTGACATTAGCAGGCCACATGATAGTCAGGTGTTAGTGGTGGTCATCGAGTGGTGCTACATTGGTAGTGGCAATTGTCAAGCTATGCTACATTGATGGCAGTGGCCAGAGGGTGGCCATCTAATGGTAGATAAGCATGGGCTAGGTTGCTAGTGGTGTGCCGACTGCACCAAAGAATAAGCTGGGCATAGGTACACTCCAGTGGTGGCGTGGTGGCACCCTAGTGGCCATCGGGTAGAGTGGCCAAAAAATGAGACTTTTTGATTTTTAAAATTTTTTTTCTTGATTTTCATGTCGTATGGCCCTCAGGAGGCCAAAATTTTTTCTAGAGGTTGCTGTGGCTGAAATTCAAAATTTTATATGAAATTCGACCACACCAAGTCTTCTTAGCATGGTGGCATTGTCTGTTTTTGCCCAAAGTACACCAAAAAAAGGTGCCTCCTCCAAATTGAAGAAAAAAACCTCAAAAAAGCTGGGGTTTCTATCTTTAAATAAAAACTTCAAGATCTCCAAATTAGATAGTAGTAGGGAAGCTCTAATACCATGTAGAAGTTGTGAAAACCAACTTCTTAGTTTTCCAAGAACACCTACATGCAAATGACTTGTGCTGAAGAGAAAGCAGAGATTAGAAAATCTCAACGAAGTGAGAGAAAAATATATTCCAAGATAATGAAAACAAAATTACAAGAGTTTGACCTTAAAGGTAAATGAAACCCTAAAAAGGGAAAAGAAACTAGGTTGCACAATATAATTAATATAAAATAGTAATTATATGAACCTAAGAGATAGCTTAAGTAAACTAGACTAATAAACAACTTAGTTAATTAAATCAACATGATCTAATTTAAAAGAATAAATAAATAATTACTCTAGCAGTTTCCTTATGGCATAATATGGGATCTTGGACTCGGTAAAGGGAGGATGGTTAGATAACTTTCTTGAGGAGAAAGGTATTGTAGAATAGAGGTTCGTTCAGGATACCATTGAGGATCTTTGAGAAGCTATTTGTGGACTAAATTTTCACTTTCCTGACATGACCTTGTCTGTTGAATATTTTGAATAGTTTTTGTCTCCTTTGATCTATTTCTAGTTACTTTGTTAATGTTATGTATACTCTATAAACTATCTTTTTTGGGGCTCAGTAATCCCTTGTAGAGAAATGCAAAAGTTTCTATCTTTCTCTTGATATTGATCAATTTAGTTAATCTTTGTAGGTAATTAATGGTTACTTTTATCATATATTTTTTCAACATGATATTTAGTTTTTGTTTAAAATTTATTTGTTTAAGATACATAAAGAAGTACTATTCTTGTCTCTCCCTCTAGAACAAGCTATTTATTATTCACTTCTATTTAAATAGTAATTTTGGAATAACATATTTAAGGATTTTAAATTTATAATTCTATATTTAAAAGGCCTTGTGAATTAATTTGAAGGTTCTTAGATGTCTCTAGAGCATCTTTCTTTGATGTTATGTTAACATATTAGAGTGTGTAAGATGTGTATTAATGTATCTTCTTACGTAGTATTGGGTTTTTTGATCTTTTGTCTTCTTATTGGTTTCTTTTAGTCTATCTTGGCCTAGAAATTCCTTATGAGGTGTGGTATATCTTACTCATGCTTCATTCAAGAATGTCTCTTTGTTCTGTCATCTTTTCTTATATGACTCTGGTGAAAGCTTTGCAAGATAGATATGATGAATTTTTGCTTATGGTTGTATATAATGTGGTTTAGTATATATAGTTTCTACTAATGCTTGATCTAGAAAATAAGATTTTTTTTTGCAAACTAGCAACTCTCGAGTTTCTAAATTGGATGACAATGATGGGATATGAATCCTTAAGGTTGGATGGCTCTCTCCAAAATCTCATAGAGGTTATTGTAATTTTCTTGCTAAAAGCCATTGTTTAATTTATTTGTATGTAAAAATATAATCTTGAGATTATATATAACCAATATCTACTGAATGTCTATTTTTGGACATATAATCTATATTTCTCATGGGTACAACATAGTGGTTTTCTTTGTATTTTTTAGAATGCATAAGGGCCAAGAAAGATGAGTATTTTTCTTTGTCACATTCTTTCCTACCAGTTCTCATTAAACATGATTGTACTTCCTTAAACATTTTGATTATAAATAAAATATCATAAGAAAAAAATCATAAGAGTGAGAGTAATGATATGTGTGTGTAAACAATTTTTTTCAAAGAAAATTATCGATAGAAAAGTAAAATTAAATTAAAATCTTTATAATGTATCCTAGTAGCCTTATTTATATCTTATCAAAGCATGATGTTGGTCAAGGTGGAGTCACTACTCTCATTTCCTCTCATTTTCATTCTATTTTTATTGCTTAAGGTTGTGATCTAGAGAATTTTATGATATTTGATGTCATTAGACAATCATTGTTTTGGGATAGTTAATGTTATTTCCAATGATGTTGAAAGATCACATCTATGGTAATGGATTGTAGGCCATTTACCACCTACAACTTGGATCATATGCAGAGACTTCAATATGCTTGAGATGGCTTTAGATAAAGATGATGTTGGTCTCAAATTGGTTTTGACAATCAAGTGTTAACACACTTAACCAATTATCAAGATGATGCCAAGTATAATACAGATGCTAAGCTACAGTGTGTGCCAAGCTAGAGAATTCAATAGGTGCTGAGTGAATTTTAGGTGCCAAGTGAACTTTAGGTGCTAAGAAAAGTTCAAGTGCCGAGTGATAAGTGATGTTGAGTCACTATAGATGCCAAGTGAAACATAATTGCTTTCGGAGCCAAGTGAGACATAATTCCTATATGTGTCGAGCATCAAAAACTAGTAAGTGTCAAGTAACACAAAATTAACATATGAGTTTGTATCTTCACAAACTTAGATGTAAACCATTTTTGAGCTGACTTAGGATAAATCTCAAAGGATCTTGAAGATAAGATTGAATTTTTTGCATTACCTATGTAATCAACTTGCAGCCAACAAGAAAAATGGAGAAGGCATGCAACCAATGGGAAAAGTGCAAGAATTGAGCGAGCACTAAAGAGAAAATATTGATCATAGATTCAAATCTAACACTAAGTCTTTGAAGCCTTTAAAATGAGGATGAAACCCCATTGTATGCATGGATGAGAGAAGTGTATGGGTGAATTATAGTGAAGTGCAGAGAGGTGTAAAGACTTAGAAAGAGAAGAAAAAAATTGCAAAATTCAGTTGATCAAGAACAACATATTAGAATTTCATGGAGAGGACATATCAGATCAAGGAAGGATTAGAAAAGACAAGGTGCTAAATCCTTTAGCAGGGTAACATTCCAAGTGAATGTTTGTAAATCCTTTAACTAGGTCACTTTTAATAGGGTGTTAAGTCTTTAATAGGATAGGCTTTCACAAGGAAGACCATTGGAAGTGGTCAAACTTTGTAACCTTAAACAATTACATATTGTTGCAGTGATACTTTGTGGGTGTCATCCCCACACCAGTTTTACCTTCTCATTTTGGAGGGTTTCTGGGTTACCAAATCCTTGTGTTATCTTTTTTCATGCATGTCTTTACTATTATGTTTATTAGATGAATTAGATGCATGTGAATGATTTTAGCTAAAAAAATTTTGAAATGGTTAAAGTTAGTTACTTCTGATTCACACTCGCCCCCACCCCTCTCAGAAGTAAATCTTCCCACTTGTAAATTCCAACAGATGAGATTTTACCTTTTTGAGAGATAACTAGAAAAAGGGAAGCTTGGTACTACATGTGTAATAGATTAGGTCTTTCATCCCAATAGAATTCAACACTAATTTGGCGATAATTTCCATATTTAGTTTAATTTTAGAGATGGTTCTAAGAGAATTTCTAAAAGACTCAATTGTGAAATGAACATTGCATAATAAATTTTCACTTTTTTGAAGAGCATAATTATCTATCATTCCTTTAATTGATGTGGTGTTGTTACAACACTTTCTTATTCCTTTTAGCATTGAATGTCAGAAAACTAATATGTCTTCTTCAAACCCATAAAATCCCTTTGAAACTAGAAAAATGTTTTTCATTTTCCCCAAAGGTACTCTCAGAACCCATGAAACCCAACTACACCCAACACAAATGGTAATAATTAAGGGAAAGCTATGATAAGAGAAAAGAAATTTTATGTGCTTAGTGTATTCTTTGTAGTTAAAGAATGAAATCCTTTACGCATGAATAAATGAACCCAGGTACAAAGATGAGCACATTTTCCTAGTACTCACTCAAAATGCTAGAGACCAAAACAAAATGACTTGTCAAAAATCCCCCACACGTTCTTCCTTTGGTGCAATTTTTTCATGGTCATAAAGTGGTTAACATGGAAATCAATAACCTAGGTAGATATGCATTCATGAGAAGTTTTTTTAACATATAAGAAACAAAGTAGATGCATCAAATACAAGGGAGGACCATTGTTCTAGGATTGTAGTTTCTTCATCTGACCAAATGAACTAAGAAGGAAAAGAATGATTTAATTCAAGTTCAATTATTTCAAATTTCAATTGCAATAACCATATTTTAGAGATTTAAAATCCATATCTAAGATGGAGTTTTCTCTTCTTCTTTTTTTCTTTTTTCTTTTCTTTTTATTAATGAAAACGTTGATTAAATATTGTATTAAATATTTAATATTTAACTAAAGAGTCAAAATAATAAAAATAATTGACTATTAAATTTTTTATTTAATATTTGATCATTAAATTCTTTGGAAAAACTAGAAAAGGTAAAGATTGAAAAAAATCTATTGTAGATTTAACAATAAAAGATTATTTAAATATTAATCTTATTAATATTTAATTAGAAATATTTTGGAAAAATTAGAAAAGGTAAAGATTGAAAAAATCTATTGTAGATTTAACACTAAAGATTATTTAAATATTAATCTTATTAATATTTAATTAGTAATATTTTGAAAAGAATTAATAGAAAATCTAAGATTGGTTAAAAAAAAATTGTTAAAAAAAAATCTTAAAATTTGAATTTTGGATTTAAATTTATAGAAACTTAGTTAAATATTAATTTTATTGATATTAAATTAATCATTTCTTTTAAAAAATTAGAAAAAAATTACAAAATTGTTTAGATTATAGTGTAAAAGTTAAATACTAATTCAGTTTAATATTTGAAAAGAAATAAAGAATCAAAATTTGGAAAATCAAATCAAACAATTCCAAAATCATCATGAAACTTCATGGTGAAGTCAAAAACGTCGAATGGGAAATTTCTAAAAGAAAAAAATAAATAGAGTCAAGTTAGAGGATTTCTCAAGGAATCTTTATAATCTTAGGAGTCAAGAAAAGTGACTCACTAATTTTAGTTTACAATTGTAAATCATCTTTTTCTAGGTTTAATTCTATATAAGAGAAGCATTTATGCCTTCATTAACATATAGAGTTTTCAAGAGCATAATCAAAATTTTGTTTACTTTTTCCTACATGCTCTTGTGTGAATTTATTTTTTGTTTTATAGGAAATAGTGTTTTAAGAGCCTAGAGGAAGAAATGTAACTAGGAAGTACTAATGAAGAAAAAGGAAAAATGATCTATCCATCGCCAAGATTGTTTCAAATTGGAAGAAGTTGAAGACATCATCCTTATTTTCTTAGATATGAATAAGTTCCACATAAGGATGTTTTCTTACAAAGATCATCACCCTAGACACTTGGATGCTCAAATTATGAAAAGGGATTATTGTTGCACCTATATTTCCTCTAACATTTTAACACCTTGAATTAATCATGGAATGTGCAAAATATTATGATTTTAGAGATGGGGTGATCAAGGATTTAGAAGGAAATATCTTTGAATATCTCTTTCCAACAACCATTTCAAAAGCATTTGTAGCCCCTTTATCTAGAAAGCTAGTATTGAAGACAAAGACATAAGCAAACAAAATTTATACCCATAGGATTCTATATTGTGAGACTATCATACATGGTAAATTGATTAATAGAAGAGTCATTTAGTTATGGTACTGAGAAGAATCTTTGATTTGCCACAATCCTATTTGTTTGAAATAGGATAGATGGTACTCTATTGAGTAGATATTTACACTACTACATTTGATTGAAATTTATGATGTTTGAATCCAACAATGGGGCACATTTTGGTCTTTTTCTTGTTTTTAATCACCCCCCTGATATTGTCAGAATACCAACTACTTGTAACATAGAAGTCAAAATTCTAACTATTACATGGTAAATTTTTTTTGAGAAAAGATAGATAAATTCATTAAATCATAGTTGCTTGCATGGGAAATGTGCATTTTGGCCAAGTGAGATTTAAGCATCAAGTTTGCATGTGAATCAACACTACTGCTTAAGTAAGGACATGTGCTACTTCAAATTTGTGATTTGAAAATGAATTTTTTTAAAACCTAATTTATGTGATTTGAAAATTAAATGGAATGAAACCTAATTTATATGATTTTAAAATGAAATTGTTAGAAACCTAATTTATTTGATTTGAAAATTAAATTACCTAGCTTGAAACTTGATTTTAGTTGAAAATAAAATTGCTAAATATCTATGCAAAAGAATCATCATTTATGCCCTAAGAACACAATAACTCTTGTCACATTTGCAAAACACAATTTTTGGTCCTAATATTTTTGGAATGACTTCTTATCAACACTAAATTGCAGCATAAACACAACCCACCTTCCCTTGCTATACAACATGCCCAGTTCCATCCATTCATTTACTGATTTACTATATCTTCTAACCCTAATTACACTTTTTTTTTTTTTTTTAGAGTTTTCATTTATAAAGATAGGTTGGGATTTGATGAAAAATAGATGGGATTTTTCTATGGTGGGTAGAATATTAAACCATCATTAATGACTAGGCATTGAATAGTGTGGTTCCTTGTTCTACGCATATTTTATCTTGTGTTTTGATGGAAGATTATTCACTCTCCCTCTTTACATACAACAAGAAATCAAAATAATCCTTTATTTATCTTAGCTACAAATCCACAAACTCCTTTTTGTTCCCCAGTGACCTAATTTTGCATTCTCTTACTTTCTACCATTACTAAAAACAAATACTTTCACTTAATTTAATATATATTCATCTTTGATCCATTTTCCCACCTCTGCTAACACCCATATAAGAAGTCAATATGATATCTCACCAAAACCCACATATAAGATTTTGCAAAAGGCTAAGTGGGAAGATTGAGAAGATAATTCAATAGCGAAGGCTCTTTACTTTAGTTACAACTCATGATAGTGGTGGTGCACAATTGTCTCATGGCTTTATGTTTCATCCCATTGATGAAGGCTAATGGAAATAATTCTTCAATTGTATGTTGTCATTGATGTTACACAAGTGTTTGTATTAACTAAGAAATGTAGAGCTTGTAGTATTAACCTTGTATATCTTAGTATTGACTGAGAAGTAGGGTATAAAGAAGACAATTCAATATTAACTGAGTAGTTGGTTAATAAATGGTATCCTTCTTGTAGTATTTATTGAGTCATCAGGCATCAAAGGAATCTCAGTATTAACTGATTGTTCGATCCTATTATTGACTGAGTAATAACAAAATGTAATTGTCTAATATTTAATTTTTTAGGCAAACTATTTGGATTTTTTTTAAATTATTTAGAAGGCTATTCAAGCCAACTTGTCATAGCTTAGAAAAGAGATCTAAATCTACAAAGGAAGTTGCTTCATAAATTAGCTCAATTATTGTTATTGTGACACTGCACTAGGTGACCCAAAATAAATTAACTTAAAGTTTCACTAAATTTGTCATACATTTTTTTTGAAAAGATAATAACCTAACAACAAAAGTTATAAAATAGTGGAAGCATTAACATTCACCTAAAAACATACCATAAAATAGATTACAGTTCTTAAGGGTCGGGGACCATGACATTGAATCACATTTAAGTTTTAATTAATACTAAAACTAATATATAACACATCCATATTAAAGAATAAGTACAAGTATAAATTCCATTTAAATAATATGCAATTATAGGATGCCACTTAGCAATAAACATAATGCACAATCATCCACTGTACAAGTCACAGGGTATGAGAGGCTGAAATAATATACATCATGAAATAGATTACATAATCTTGTAAGATCTATGAAACAAAATACAATACAATAGTTATAACCATCCATCATAGAAATAAAAGAATAGATAGAAATGAACATCTACACAAACACATCCAATAGTGACATTCAACAGTTGGATCTCAATGGTATAAGAAAAAGCACCACCACTCAACCTTGTGAAACCCAAAAAGGTCCACTCTTACCATGTTGAGGAGATAAATTCAAGTCCCAAATAGGATAACAACCTCAAAAGTCAAAACCAATTTCTAGGTTCAAGGAATCACTTGAAAGAAAACTATCTCAAAGGTTACCAAGACACAAGTATCAACTAAATCCAGAGGCAATACAAACACATAGGAAATCTACTATGTAAGTGGGCAAGTGTCATTGCATGAGCCAACTCTAGGGTTACCCTGGTAGTCTCTCTAAACTCCAACCCCCTAGCATCTCTATGCAACATCAATATCCTTTCATATAGACAAGGCATACAAATGAGTCATCTCTAAGTTTACCCTAGTAGCATGTTAGGACTCCAGCCCCCTAGTGACTTTATGTGGTACCATGTCTTATTAATTCATTTTAAACCCATTTAATGAAATGTTATCACTTATTAAAACAACCTACAATGGGTTACCCATGTAGCCTCTTTAGGGCTCCAACCTCCATTGTAAGTCACTTCCCAATATGATATAAAAATAACCTACCTTAAGCTTAGCAAAAGAAAAAGACCTCAAATGACTATAAATCTCACACCAATTCTTAAACAAGTAACTAGAAACCACTTAAATATCACTAATCATAATCAAAGATTCCACAAATATGATCATCCGATTAAAGCTGATACAAAATCAAGTACACATAAATCAAATCTAATGTAGGGGCATCTCAGGGTCAAGGTTGTTGACTTAGATGACGATTTTGGTCAAAATTTACTTCTGGGAGTCATAACTTTTGACTCAAATGTACGTTTTGGCTCAAATTTTATAGGTAGTTGCACTAGGTGTTATTTGGATTGCCGATTGAACTCAAATAAATAGGTGACCTTTTTGACATTTTTTGGGATCATAAAATCTCATCTTGACCTTTGAAATTGGCTTTGTGTTTTTTCTAGTTTCTCTAGAATTTTTTTTTTGTAATAAATCCAAAATCATATTTTTTATTTCATTGAATAGTTGGTGTTGGTGTAAATAGGTATTTACTATTTACACTTTACTTAGGTTAACTTAGGTTAGCGCATTATTTTATTATTTCTCTTTATGAGACACCACAAGATTTTGCATCATTCACTGAGTTGTCATGTAGACAACATCGATTTTTGCACTTCTAATTTAGCACATGCTGTCTACAACACTGATGTGCATGTTTCACCTTTGTAGGCTTATCCTCTCATCATCGCACTTACTTCTATGCATAATAAAGAATAACCCATATTTGGTGGACATGTGCCTAGTTGTTGGACTTATCATGGTGCTGATTTTGAGGCATTCTAGGTGCATCTCAGAGGCCTTTATATTGAGGCACTCCTAGTGTACTTGTACATAGAATTGAATACTATACAGTTATTCTGATCATACTCTAGTCTAATTTGTGCTTGTGTTTTGGGTTCCTTGGTCTTGGGGAAATTATACCCTAATGCAGATTCTTACATGGTATCAGAGGTGAGGGAGATACTCATCACATAGTCATTGGAGACCTCGTTACTTCATCTCTTTAAGGGACTCGATTCAGATCCAAAGCATTA
This sequence comes from Cupressus sempervirens, assembly GCA_028749045.1. Lineage (NCBI taxonomy): Eukaryota > Viridiplantae > Streptophyta > Pinopsida > Cupressales > Cupressaceae > Cupressus > Cupressus sempervirens. The sequence goes on from CM053785.1 coordinate 86,709,309, forward strand.
GCTACAATTGGGAGCATCTAGAGCTGAAGCAAACCTCGTCATTGTGTTCGGAGCAAAGATTTAGTGAAGATTGACTATAAATTTGCTTATTTTAGGCCATAGTCAAATAGGAGGCAAATTTTTTTTGCAAATCGGAACTCCAAGGCCCGATTTGCAAATTTGGGTATGGTCTTCTTTGATCTGCAATTCATTTTACGGATCTGGTTTATTCTCTGCTTTTCCAAATTTTTTCAGAATTTATTTTGTGGGTGTGCAGAGAAATTTTTTAGACTCAGGTACCGGGCAATCAAATCCCGGCACTAAAATCGTGCAAAATATTCTGCAGTCCACAGAATATTCTTTATTTGTATCGCAGGTTTCATTATTATTTCACAAGACACATTTTTAACTATGGTGTATCAAAGACACTGGCGATCGGAACATCAAATTTTTGACAACAATCAGGGGCATACAGGAATCCCGCTTGTGTGATGCACTCACCAATTAATTTTATTCGTGCAATGCTTTATATTTAAGCACAATCATATTCCACATTCCTAAGAATGTGGAACTAAAATTCCCCACGTTGTAGATGGGAAAACAAACCTGACATCGATTGATTCTGACCTTGCATTAAACCTGTCGACGAAATACTCTCTGCACTCTGGCAGTGAACTCTACAGACACGTAGCACAACTCGCAGACACCACATCTCGCCATGCAGGGTTTTGCCCTTCCTCCACACAGGGAACAGTCATGCCCACCTGTTAGACCCTCGTCCATGCCACCTGCACATAAACTGCCACATAAGCATACCAAATCAATGTTGCATCAATGGCCTAGTCATCAGTCGTACCTACCATGCTAGCAAGACATGTCAGTGCAGAGTCGAATTGTCTATACAGATCCATACATGCCATGTCATCATCCATATAGAGTGATGTCATCACTGGCTAGAGAAAATACTAATGTCAGTAGAACATGAGCCTAAAATTGACGGCCATATGATCATCATTATAGGGCATTTTTGAACTTCTGTGATAGCTATTTGGACGTCAAATTTAACACACTATTTTTCTCTACAGACCCCTCCTCATTTGCAATTTTAATTTGGAAACCTGACATCAAATAGCCATAACTTGGTCATATGGACTCCAAATCAGGTGCAACTTTTTTTGATTTTGGGTAAAATTTTCTGAATTTTTTAGTGGTGCAGTTTGTTTCTAGTTTTGGTGCTTGGATTGGTCAAAAATTGTAGTTTTTCATGACTATATCTATCTAATCCTTCTTTTTGTAACTTCAAATGCATTGTACAGCCTCATTTGGACTCCTTTTCAGGTTTCATTTTTTTTGAAGGTGTATATTTTTTCATCTAGTTTTCAGATCTACAGTCAGATTGTAGTCTTATTTGGACAAAAGTATCACTTTTAGAGATAGGTCTTGTTTTGCATTATAATGCTTCATAGTTGATGTAATTTTGAGCTACATTGTAATAGTCTATATTTGTACTCTATACAGAGGTTGTAATTAGCAAAATTAGAAAGCCCACTTTATCTGTTTTGGCAAGTGGCCCATTGTAAACACACTATATATAAAGTGCCAAAATCATTTATTTGGGGGGGAATTTTTTGATTGAGTGAAAAGGGGGGGTGTGTACTGTGTAGTGTGTCTCCTTTATCTTGAGTTCTTGCATCATGGGTTCTTTTTCAAAGTTAACTCCACATAATTATTCTACTTGGAAAGAATATATTAAAGAGCCATTGGTAGAAAAGGTTTATGGCATTATGTCACTAGTGTAGCCAAGAAACCTCCTTCTGATGCTGATGAAGCTCGTAAAGAAGATTGGGAATCCAAACAAGAGATGGCCTTAGGAACCTTGTTGAAAAATATTTCTGATCCTGTCAAATTTCATATTAGGAAGCTGATAGATCCAATAGAGGTTTGGGCTAAACTAGAAGCTTTGTATGGGATAGTAGATGAAGACATGGCTTACAAAATAGAGGATAAACTTCTCAAGTTGGATCCTAGAAATTTTGACACAATTAAAGACTATCTTACCGAAGTAGAAATGTATAGGACATAGCTGAATGATTGTGGTGAACCCATCAAGGATGGAAAGATGATCAAACACATCATGACTCATCTTCCATCTGAATATGCTCCTTTTGTTTCTAGCTTTAATACACACAAATTAACAATGGCTAGTGCCTATGTTAAGCCTTCATTTAAGAAATTCTCAAAAAAATTGATCCTTGAACATGAAAATTTAGTGGGAATGGGAATTCTCAAGTCTTCCAAAACTAAAGCCTTGGTAGCAAATGAAGGTAATTCAAGTGGTAAAAACTCAAACAAGAAGCAAAAGCAATGGAAGGCCAAGCAACAAGATGACATATAACAGTCCTCCTCAAAACAAAAATCTTCCACAAACCAATCTTCTTCTACTCAAAATTCTTCTTCACAACAAGGAAAATCTTCTTCCAAGAACAATAATAAAGGGAACAATTCCAACAAGAAGGAGAAGAAAACATGTTCCTATTGTAAGAGGAATGGACATGAAGAACATGAGTGCAAAGATAAGCAGATTGATGAATTGGTAAACATTATGTGGAAACACAAAATTGATGTTCCTAATACATACAAAGACAAGGGTTCTTCATCCACTGCAAAGGGAAAGGGCCAAGCTTTAGTTGCAAGTACAAACAATCTGGAGGAATGGGTTCTAGATTCTGGAGCATCTCATCACATGGGGGCTTCAAGGAAGCACTTTTCCTCTTTAAAAACTTCAAATGTACCTTACATCTATGTGGCAATGATACTCAAATTAAAGTTGAAGGTAAAGGGAATGTTGAGTTAGAGAATGGCATCTTCAAGGATGTACTGCACGTTCCTAGCCTAAGCACCAACCTTCTCTCCATATATCAAATCACTCACTATGGATGTGGTGACAAAGTAGAGTTCCTCCCCAACACAGTAGTGGTAAAGAATCTCAAAGATGATTCAATGGTGGTGATTGGAAAGGCAAACCATGAGACAAGACTTTGTTCTTTCTCACATTTTGTGCCTAATTCCACATCTCTTGCCTTGTTGACTCATTCAAACACTCAAAGTAAACTATGGCATGATAGATTTGGACACCTTAATTATCGCTACCTTCAGCAATTAAGCAGCAAGGAAATGGTCATTGGTCTACCTCAAGTCCAATTTTTAGAGGGAGTATGTCTAGGTTGTGAAGCAAGTAAACATCTCGAAGAGAAATATGAAAAGGGGAAGTCTTGGAAAGAAACTGTTGTTCTAGAATTCATACAGAGTGATGTAGCTGGCCCCTTTCTAGTACCTTCTTTTGGTAAGGCCAGCTATGTTCTCACATTTATTGATGATTTTTCAAGGTACACTTGGTTCTTTTTCCTTGGTCATAAGAGTGAAGTCTTTGACAAATTTATCACATTCAAAGCTCAAGTTGAGAAGAAATCTGGGAAAGCCATCAAGATACTAAGGACAGATAATGGCAAAGAATATGTCAATTCTAGACTTATAGACTATTGCACACATGAGGGAATAGATCTTCAACATTTAGTTTCATACACACCACAATAGAATAGTATAATTGAAAGAAAAAATAGAACCCTTAAATAAATGACTACTTGCATGCTTCAACACAAGTCTCTTGATCAAGTGTTTTGGGTTGAAGCCATGTGCTATGCCAACTACATTCAAAACCAAAGTCTGCATAAGGCCTTAGATGGAATAACACCTTTTGAAGCATGGTGTGGAAGGAAACCAAGTGTTAAGTACTTCAAATTTTTTGGTTCTCCAACATGGGCAAGGATACCACCACAAAAGTGAAAGGCATTAGAACCTCAAAGCAAAACATGCATATTTGTTGGATATCCTGATCATCTCAAGGCATATAAATTAATGGATCTAGATACTCACAAAATCTTCTATGAGAGGAGTGTTCATTTTGAAGAGACGTGTCCAAGTTTGGCCTCTTCAACTCCTCCTCCTTCTTCCTCTTATGTGGATAGTGATCATAGTGATGAAAGTGACTCAGAAGATGAAATTCCTCCAACCTTGACTCACAAGACACCACCTTCACAGGGTCAACAAATAGTTGAGGACATTCCTTCATCTTCTTCCACCAAACCTCATTGGGCACAATAGACCCTTGATGCAGTAGGTTCAATGGTGGGAAATCCTTCAGATACTCGGAGGACTAGGTCATAGCACAAGTCATTTCCACATGCATACATAGCCATTGCTTTAGATCCACAATCTTTTAAGCAAGCATCAGGGATTCCAGAATGTGATACAACTATGGAGGAAGAATACAATTCTTTAATGAAAAATGACACATGGGACTTAGTTCCCCTTCCTAAGGGAAGAAAAGTGGTTTGATGCAAGTAGATCTATCGAACCAAATTTGCAGTGGATGGTAGTATTGATAAACATAAGGCTCAACTAGTTGCCAAAGGTTTCTCGCAAGTTCCAGGTATTGATTATACAAAAATTTTTGCACCAGTTGCAAAGATGAACTCCATTCACCTAACACTAGCAATTGCTACAACTCAAGGATGGGTTGTACACCAGATGGATGTTAAGAGCACATTTTTGAATGGTGACCTAGAGGAAATTTATATGGAGCAGCCATAAGGGTTCGTACAAGATTCTACTATGGTTTGTAGATTAAAGAAATCTATTTATGGTTTAAAGCAAGCTCCAAAGGATTGGTATGCCAAAATGGATTCATTTCTCCTCTCAGTTGGTTTCAGAAGATGTCATTCTAATTCAAATGTTTACATTCTTCAGAAAGATGACTCTCACTTGATCTTAGTGCTTAATGTCAATGATTTGATCACTACAGGGAGCACTGCATCCATCATAGCCAGTGTCAAGACCTCTCTTTAGGATAGATTTTCCATGACAGACTTGGGTTTGCTACATTACTTCCTTGGCATTGAGATCATACAGTCTTCAGCGGGGATTTCACTTTCATAGCCCAAGTATGCTCTTGACTTGCTTTCACAGTTTCACATGAGTGACTGTAAACCTGCTCTAGGACTCCCTTCCTATCAGGTGTCAAGCTAGAGGCTAAGTGCACTACTCCACTTGTTGATGCGAGATGATACAAACAATTAGTTGGGATCCTTATCTACTTGACACACACACACCCTAATATTGCTTTTGCAGTTGGTATGGTTTCATGCTTTATGAAAGAACCTCATGAGCTTCATTGGAAGGCTGCCAAGCACATTTTGCACTATATCAAGGGTACACATAAACATGGGATTCATTATGCAGTAGGTACAAGGCTTCATTTGATTGGATACATAGATTCAGACTATGCAGGAGACTTAGATTCTTGGAAGTCTACTTTAGGGTACACATTTCACCTTGGTTTTGGCCCTATTTGTTGGCAAAGTAAAAAGTAGAACAATGTTTCTTTTTCTTCCATAGAGGTTGAGTATCAAGGGGCTGTCAATGTAGCTACAGAGGCTCTTTGGTTACAACACATCCTAGATGAGTTTGGATTCGATCTACCTAAGCCGACAGTTCTTCATTGTGACAATCAAAGTGCCATTGAAATCTCTAAGCATCTAGCTCAGCATTAGTGGACAAAGCACATTGAGGTTCACATGCACTATATCAAAGAGCTTATACATGAGCAGATCATTGCACATCAGTATTGTCCTACATCAGAGCAGGTCGTTGATATTTTCACCAAACCCTTTACCAAGGTCAAGTATTGTCATTTACAAGATCTCTTGGGGGTGCAGGATGTTGCAGATAGGGAAGTCCCTTGACTTCTCTCTTCTTCTTCTGGGAGGGATTTTTTCCTCTTATGAGGTCTTCTTCTCTCTCTTTCTCTATTGTTCTTATCTCTCTTTTTGGAGGAGGGTTTTTCCCATGAGGTTTTCCCTCTTTCTCCGCTTTATGAGAGATTGAATTACATCATTTGTAGCATGGCTTTTGTACATGGGTACCTAACATGGCCTAGTAGCCGAGACCCATTATGCATTAGTGAGCTTAAGTGAATTCCCCTAAGTTGCACTTAAGGGGGGGTGTTGATGTAAATAGGTATTTACTATTTACACTTTACTTAAGTTAACTTAGGTTAGTGCATTATTTTATTATTTATCTTTATGAGACACCATAGGAGTTTGCATCATTCACTGAGTTGTCATATAGACAACACAATTTTTTGCACTCCTAATTTAGCACATGCTATCTACAACACTGATGTGCATGTTTCACCTTTGTAGGCTTATCTTCTCATCATCGCACTTACTTCTATGCATAATGGTGGATAACCCATATCTGGTGGACATGTGCCTAGTTGTTGGACTTATCATGGTGTTGATTATGAGGCATTCTAGATGCATCTCAGAGTCCTCTATATTGAGGCACTCCTAGTGTACTTGTACATAGAATTGAATACTATACAATTATTCTGATCATACTCTGGTCTAATTTGTGCTTGTGTTTTGAATTCCTTGGTCTTGGGGAAATTCTATCCTAATGCAAATTCTTACAGTTGGCAATTTGTCTTACATTAGTTGGAGGCTTTTCCTAGGAAAAATTGGGATTCGTAGGATGAGTTTTAAAAATTACCAAAAAATGGAAAAATCTATTTTTCTTGAAAATCTGCCAAATATGGTAATTTTTGGAATTGTAATAAGTAGGTGTTGGTTTTTATTGTAGAGACAGAGTAGAGTTGTAGAATTTTAAATGAAGAGTTATGGTATTCTGAAACATTTTTCTTGTGTTAATTTCTGAATTGTTCTTTGATGAGATTGGGTGGCATCAAAATCCATGTCATAAGATGACATCACCAAAGATAAATCATTGAAACACCTCAGTCCTATACAAGCAACTAGGAAGCAACCAAGGATAATTGATTGAAGACTAAAAGGGTTATATCAGGAAGGACACATCATCCACCATAGTTTCATACAAGAACTTGAAAACACATCAAAATATCTAATCAAACTCATCATAGCAAACATAGGACATATTACCATGGTCAAGTATAAAACATCGTAATCAAAACATCATCACAACATCACAAAAAAAAACTTCCAAGCCTATGGCGAACATCCTAACTGGTGAAATTACTAAGTCAACACCCAAAACCTAACATTAGTAAATCCCACATCACAAAGAGTACATACAAAAGTCATATTGATAATTTCATAAGGTTTTGAAAACACCAAGATTTAATTTTTACTTATAGGTTTGCAACTTCTCATTTTCATTTTCAAGTATTGTTGTTCATAATGCTTTTGATCTCAATCAAGGTTTCAGTTTCCATTTCTCTAGTTGCCATATTTACTATGGTTTTCGATTTCACTATAATCCCAAATGATTCAACAATTCATATAAAGTCATTTAAACATTGTTCATAGTTCAATTCATTATCAAAACATAAGAGTTTAGATTTTTATTTCTAAGTTTTTGACTTTATAAAGTTTATAAATCTCCCCTATAATAGAACCCATTTCCACTTTTAAAATTGATCACCCAATTACCACTAACTCACAAAATTATCAGGCATGAACCTACAACACAATAGTGAATTGTGAGCCTCTTAATTGGAAGGTCTTGGGTTTGAATCCACTCAAGCTTAAATTATAATTGAAATAATTAATCACAATAAATAATAATAATTAACCTTGGCTTTGACCTCTTACCAATAAAAAAAAACTCACAAAATTATTGTCTCTATATGATCATATAATAAATAATTAACAAGTAATTATTTAACAACATTAAATAATAAAAATAATTTCATTAAATAATTTCATTCTAATGTCCTATTAACAAATTAATTATTTAATAAATTAATTAATTAATTGCTAATAACATAATTTTTTAAAGAAAATATTTAATCAATTAACATACTTTAATAGTTTAAAGAAAACTATTAATAAAATATAATAATAATAAAATTCTAATTAAATTAATTAAAAATATCAATTTAAATTTTTTTAAAAATAAATGTTTAAGGCCTACCGATCGTAAAGCCAATGCTACTATCGTAGTGATGCTACTGCGATAGCAACAACGTACTATCATAAAGGTAGTAGCTGCTACTATGATAGCAGCCATAGCTACCGTACAACCCCTTCCATGGGAAACCAAGGGTGTGTGGGGGTTTGGTGGCCTTGCCTCCCATTCAAAATTTTTTTTTTTCTTTTTATAATAAAAACAAAACAACACAACACCCTCCCCCTTTTTTCTTAATTATTTTTACTATTATTATTTTTTAATAAATATTGTGAATTTAATTTGATATGGAAACCTAGATAAATCAATCAAATTTACATTCTAAATTTCATTTTTTAAACAAAAAACCCAACTAATTAAAATTTACAAGCACAAGAGTTCTCCAAAAAAATCCATTCCTCAAACACAAATAACTTTGTTACAAAGAAAAATTAAGATTCACAACAAAGTTTCATCAATGATATCAAACAATTCTACAAATTTTTCAAAACAAATTCTCGAGATATGAATTAGATAGAAGATTAGAAAATGGAAATCTATTGCGTAAATTAATCATGAGATTCTACCTAAATCTAATGCCAACATGCAAACACGCAAATGGAAGAAGGACGGGAGAAAATCCCTTCCTTCTGAAAAGCTTTCTTCTCTCAGTCCCCACAAAATGAGCTCTAGATCTCTGATAAAGAGTTCTCCCCTAAATTTGGGGCTCTGATTGTGCAATCACATGAGGGGACTCGCTAATCAATATTCTTTAAATATATAGTTATCTTTTACATTTTCATGCATGCTTTTTCCAATTCAAAATATCTTTATTAAATTAATTTCCTATCTCCTTTTAATTAATTTATTACATTTTAATTTCATGCATACACTTTATGCAATTTAAGTAAAATATCTTTCATGCATGCTTTTTCCAATTTAAAATATCTTTACTAAATTAATTTCCTATCTCCTTTTAATTAATTTATTACATTTTAATTTCATGCATACACTTTATGCAATTTAATTAAAATAAACTTTATTAAAGAATTGCTTACTCTCTCTTAGTAATTTGTGAGACGTTTTTAATATAATATTTATTAATTTAACTAATAATATTATTTAGAGATTATTATAAAATAAACTACTACATAAATTATTATTAAATTAAATAAATATAAAATGTTAAATTAGAACATTGATAAAAAAATTTAAATTTAATTTTTTTATTTAATTAATTTCTTAATTAATTAAATATAATTAAATTTTGAATTTTATTTATAACATTTCTATTAAATTAAATCCTTAAAATATCTTTTAATTTGATTTAATTATAAAAATAAATCACAATAGACCCAAAAATCCAAATATGACAACTCAACTGAAGACAACGAATAGAATCAAACTCCAGGGTCAAAGTCACAAATTCACATCACTTGATGAATTTGGAAAGGTGAAACTAACTCAGATACTTGTCGTACTTTCTAGGAAAATTGGCTTAGGGTTTAAGATTTAGATTCAAGAATTATCTCCCCACTTATACCATTGAAATACTACGATATCATATGCTCATCCTGGCAATTCAGGGAAGCCAATACTTAATACCTACAATCTACATAAAATCCATGCATCTACAAACACATATATTCTAAATTAAATAGGCAATGTTGGGAAGTGGTACATTATGTAGATCCCAACTAGTAGGTGATTATGACTCCATTCCTTAACCATGTCAGAAATGTTAAACATAAAGAAAACGTACATGTACACCATACACATACAAGTATGGAGTAAGTAACCATAGAATTGCATATAAATCATTCCTCTCACTAACATCATGAAATAATTGAAATCACTAATTGAACATACATATATCATCATTGAAATAATCATAAATACATGAAATAACTGCATAACTCAAGTAGCTCATCACATAAATATTACTAAGTATGAAATACATTTAATCTAATCTAGTAACGAAGTACCAATAATCATTAAAAATAATTTAAAAAATAGCCTAAAAGAATCTGACAATACAATAGAAAATTAAAATAGAGGCTGGCATTACATCCACTTCCCCTAGACTTAGGCTTACTCCTAGAAACCTACTACAATGACTAGGGTAAATAAAAGTCAAAGATTATTATCTACAATGTCAAACAAAAGGTTCGTTTAAGAAATAATACAAATGAGTTAACTACGTATACACTTTCAGTTACTTAGAGCAATATGGATCCCATTTAATAATAAACCAAAAACCATAGTCCAACATTCATCTTTTAAACAAATACTGAAATAGATCCACTAAAACACTCCAAAAAAATGATCAACATCTCTAATTCCATTAGAAAACATAAAAGTTATAATGTATAGACATAAATCAAAATTCAAGAATATAAATGTTATGAATTTTCAAGTTTCATTTTCAAAAGTTCCACTACTTCTAATTTTTTTTATTCAAAGTATTTAGGTTCAAGTTTGTAAATCCACTGAAAACAACCAAACAAGACTAACATAATATTTTCAAAAACAATCAAAGGAATACTACTTTAAATATTTGTAAAAACAATCAAAGGCATACTACCTTAAAGCACAATCATAAGAAAACATGTCTGAAATCCAACTCAAGAATTTTACAAGTTTTTCCTTTTTCTATGTTTCAAGTATTAAGTCTAAAGTTGTCAGGTTTCAAGTGTTCAAGTTTAAAGTTTCCAAGTGTTAAAGTTGCAAAAGATACATAAAACTGTTTGATTTTGGTTTTTAGTTTAACTAGTCTGAGTATTCAAGTTTGTAATAGATACATATAACATTTTAAGTTTTACTTCAGTTCAACTAGTTAACCTCTAGTCACATTCCAATATAAAAGAGATCACAATGTAGAAACTCAAGCTTTGATACCATATGTAATGACCCACTAGGTGACCCAAAAGAAATTAACTGTAAGTTTCACTAAGTTTGTCAACAATTTTTTTTTGAAAGATAATAAGTTAACAACAATGATTATAAAATAGTAGAAGCATTAACCTTCACATAAACACATACCATAAAACAAATTACAAATTTTAAGGGTCCCATGATGTTGAATCACCTTTAAGTTTTAATTAATACTAAAACCAATATATACCACATCCATATCAAAGAATAACTATAAGTACAAATTATATTTAAACAATATACAATTACAAGATGCCACTTGGCAATAAACATAATGCATAATCATCCACTATTAAAGTAACAAGGTATGAGAGGCTGAAATAATATACATCATGAAATAGATTACATTGTCTTGTAAGATCTATGAAATAAAATACAATACAATAGTCATAACCATTCATCATAGAAATACAAGAACAGATAGAAAGGAACATGTACACAAACACATCCAATAGTGGCATCCGATGGTTGGATCTCAATAGTATAAGAAAAAGAACTCCCATCCAACCTCATGGAACCCAAAAAGGTCAAATCCCACCATGTTGAGGAGATAAACTCAAGTCCCAAACATGATAACAAACTCAAAAGTCAAAACCAACATCTAGGTTCAAGGAATCAACTGAAATAAAACTATCTCAAAGCATACCAAGATACAATGATGCAGAAGCATTGAGAATGGATTTGGTGGAGTTATGATTTTCATGGTTAGGGGTGTGTTGGAGACACGTTGGAAAACTTTTCCTCATGATTTCATAGAGATTGGATGAATTGAGTTGACGTCTAAATTGTTTTTACCTTGTTGTTGGAACTATGTTTTTCTGATTTTTAGGTGCCTGGTGAAGGCTGTATAACTAATTTTTTGTAATGAATGAAAGTCTATGAAATTCATGCATTGGAGAGGGCCTAGATTAATATACATATTCCAAGGAACAAGTTTTCATTCAATATAAGTTGGGAGATATGGAAATTCTCCTACAGTATCAATTTTTGGCAGTTTGTACGATAGGTTGTTGTATGTGACTTTTAGGATAGATGCATAGATATTCTTAAGAAATAAGCCTTTTCACATTTGTGGAGATTTAGAGGACCTAAAGTTATACCTTCAGGTCAAAGAAAAAGTTTTAATTCAATTAAAGCTATGAGATATCACAATTTTGCTCGGATATCAATTTTTGGATATTTAGTTGTTGTTGGAGGCCAATTTTTTGCATTTAATTTATGTATGGGTATTTAATTTGTGTTTTGGAAAAATTTTGGCTTAGATTGGTATAAGTAGGGGTATTATGGTGTCTTTTAGTTATTCATTCATGGAATGATTCATTCATTTGGAAGAGTTGAGAGTGGAGAGTAGTTGAAGAGAATTTTTTTTTTAGTCTATAGACATAGTGCTGAATGTGAGCTGGTTTACACTTGGATCTTGGATGAAGTTGGAGTAGAGCTAGGGCTGAGGTTGGAAAAAAAGAAGATTTCTTGGTGGGCTTGTGAGTACAAGTTGAGATCTTCCTTAGAGGTTTCTACTAGAGCGTGGATCTAGACTAGCTAGTGTTTGGGTTGGATTTTAAGAGATCTCACAGAATTGATTTTTTAATTGTTGTTTGTATTTGGCCCTAACTCAAAAGGCCTTATATTTGAACATATTTTATGTAATTACTTATATTTTATGAACAAATTATTGTAATTTGGTTTTAGATCTTGCACTGTGGGTTCTTGCTATTGTGTTTCCATTGTGTGGTTATATTATTGGGGGCTAGGACATCTCCTTTGGTGATTCTCCTACCTTGCATTGCATCAAATGGTATCAAAGCTTAGTTGTTCCTAAGTATATAAGAATATTACCAAAGTGTGAGGAAATTTGTACTAGGAACTTGGTTGGGTGAAGTTTATCAGAGTGAAAGTTATTCTTGAGCATGTAGACATATCACCAAAGTTGTCGCACTTTTCACTAAGACTTGGGTTGGAGAAGCATATTTGAGAAGATCTTGATCTAGTGGTGTATTGTCCTTTTTAGAGTCCTAGATATCTTGGTTGTGAGGTGGCAGATCATGGTTCTGACTTGCAATTGTAGAGGTCTTACAGATGGATCAATGGATGCAAAGATGGAAGAGTGATCTTTTTGAGGCATGATCCTAGAGAGTTTGTGGATTTTAGATCCATGGTCCTAGACTTGTGATGTGGTTCTTGAATTTTTGTGTTAGGTGGCAAGTTGTGATCTAACTTGAAAATAATCTGTGTATCTCACAAGGAGCATGGGAAGCATTTGTTGCAAAGGGTTTATGAAGATCTTGGGAGATGGCACTATGAAGATTGGACCCTAAGATGACAACAAATCTTTTTGATGTGGTGGTGAGGAGGTTTTCTAAGATGTCTTCTTGGGTTGAAGCTAGTTTGGTGGATCGAGCTAAGAAGGAGGTTACTTGGTTTGAAAATAGTTTGGATGATCGAGATAAGGATGGGATGAGGAATGCATTTCGTAGATGTTTGTGGAGCTAGAGTCTACTGATCCAAAAGAGAGTTGTCTAGTTGGTTAGAAGAATTATTCAAGAGATAATATGGTGTAAGAATTTGGCTTAGGCCAAAATTCACCCAAGCACTAAAGAACTCAACACAAGCACACAGTAGACCAAAATAGATAGAGTATGATTACAAAGAAAATATCCATTCAATATCTAGCTTGAGAGTACACTAGGAGTGCCTATATATAAAGGCCTTAGGAGAGCTTCTAAAATTCATAGAAGTCAGCATCATGATAAGTCATACAACTAGGTACATGTCCACCAAATACGAGTTATCCTCAATTAAGCACATAATTAAGTGTGATGATGTGAGGATAAGACTACAATGGTGTAGCATGAAAATCAGTGGTGTAGACAACATGTGCTAAATGAGGAGTGCATATAACTATGTTGTTAACATGACAACTCAGTGAATGATGCAAACTCCTATGTTGTAGACACCATGTGCATAATTAGAGTTGCATAACTCATAAGAGTACACAAACTCCTAAGTGTCTCACCTAAATAAACAATAAAATAATGAAAAGTAATTTAATAAAACATTAACCTAAGTAAACTTAAGTAAGTGTAATAGTTAAATACTTATTTACACCAACACCCCCTCTTAAGTGCAACTCAGGGGAATTCCCTTAAGCTTTTGAAATCTAGGATGCAATGCAAGATGGGTCCTAGCTACTAGGCCATGTTAGGTACCCATGTACATAATGATATGCAATCTCTCATAAAGAAGGGAAAGAGGAAAAACCTCATGGGAAAAACCCTCCCCCAAAAAGAGAGATAAATAGGGATGCATGGATGGATGGAGTAATCAAGACCCCCCCATTATGACATACATCTAGTATATACATAAGAGAATGATGAGAAGAGGAAGAGAAATAGGATAGGCTCCCCCCCCAAAAGAAGAATGCCAAACACTGACTACTCTGATGAAGAAACTGATCCAAGACTACAAAATGGTGTTCCACCCCTTAGGAAAAAACAATGCCAAGGGTACAAATGATACATTCCCATGGTTAGTGATGTCTCTAAAACCTGCTAAACTGGCTAAAAAACCTATCCCAAAGAACTGTCTATCTCTGCAACTGCTGAAGAACCGTGCTACAACTATTGACCATAAGTATCCACAATCACTTCAACATATGAGGATTGATCATGTAGAGAATAAACAAGAGAGTCTGATGGATCCCTCATGACAACTAAAGAAGGTACTTCTACATCAAGAAGAAGAGGTAGATCATGAATACTATCCCCCAAATCTATCACTGAAGCTATATCTGGAAGACTGGATGTGCCCTATTGTTCTAGACCTATCACTATGGCTATGTATGAATGTGGACTAAATTGATGGAGTGACCTCTCACTAAAACTATTGATAGAACCCCACATCTTTGAATCTGTTGAAGCACTATCACTAAAATCACTATCAGTATCCATATTATATGATGTGTGGAGAGAAGTAGACGACAGGTTGGTGAAATTTCCTCAAAGTGAACATCCTTCTCCACAAAAATCTAATGTGTCTTAGGATCTAGAAGTCTATATGCCTTCCCACTATCTTTATAACCAATGAAAGTACAAGGCTGAGATGATTGTGCCTTGTGACCCCTAGAAGATGTCTTTGCCTATGCAAGACAACGTCCAAAGACTCTAAAGTGTGTCACAATAGGTTTTTTTACTGCACCATGCCTCAAAAGGAGTTTTTTCATCTAAGGCTGGATGAGGAGAGCAATTAAGAATGTGAGTGGCACTAGAGATTGCTTCGACTTCTAATGATGGATCTAGAGACTTGGCATGGATCATGCAACTTGCCATAGACTTGAGAGTTTAGATCCTCAAAGCTACAACATCTATCTTATGCAGATTGAATGCTAAAGGAGTTTGAAGATCAATGCCCTCTAGTCTACAAAAGTCCATAAGTCTTCTATTTAGATACATGATTCCATTATCCATTCAAAGTACTTTGATGACTTTCCTAGATTTCCATTCTACATGAGCCTTGAAGTCTAGAAACTTTTCCAACACTTCATTCTTGCTATGAAGAAAATAGACCCAAGTGAACCTTGAAAATTCATCAACAAAGATAAGTATGTAGCAACCCTAGCTGAATCCAAAAGGACCTACTAATACCATGTGAACCATCTGTAGAACACCTATTACTCTTGAAGACTTCCCTCTTTATAACTTTCCCTTTGGATGCATATCCACTAAATTTTCTGAACATTCAACCTTAGAAAAGTTGATTTGAGGCAGACCTTTGACCATTTTGTATGTGCAAAGTTTCTGAAGACAATGATAGTCAAGATGACCATACCACTCATGCCATAATTGGGTGTTTGAAGTTGATTGAGATAACAAGACTGTTGAAGGAGACTTGGGCACAAAATGAGAGAAAGAGTACAACCTTTTTTTGTAATTCACTTTCCCTATTGCAACCAAGGAATCATCTTTAAGACTGTGCACTTTTACTGAGTTTGGAAGGAACTCAACTGTATGTCCATCTCCAAGCTTAGTGATTTGGTAGATTGATAGGAGATTTTCATTTAGATTTGGAACATAGAGAACATCTTGAAACTCCCCATTTTCCATTTCAACATTTCCTCTTCCCTTGAACTTCCATTTTGCTATCATCTCCCATGAAGATGTGTGGTACCTTGGAGTGCTTCATTGAAGAAAAATCTTCTTTTGAACAACCCATATGATATGAGGCACCTGAGTCAAATATCCATTCCTTTGAAGAGTTTGCATTTTCCATGAATGCTTGCCTTTTTCTCTTTGAATATGAAGACGACCCTTTATCCTTATAAGCATTAGGCAATGGAACATTATGTCTCTTCATGATGTTGGTCAACTTATCAATCTTTTTAAGATAACACCCATGCTCTTCATACTAGATTTCTTGCAATAAGTGCACTTCTTCTTCTCCTTATTATTGTCCCCTTTCTTGTTGGAATTTGAGGACTTTCCTTGTTGATTCGATTGTGGTGTTTTATTTTCTACATCCTCCGATTTGTTCTTCCATTTCTTCTTACCCTTTCCTTTGTTTGAATATTGTCCAGTTGAATTTTGAGAACCCTCATTGTTGGCCACCAATGCTTTAGGACTGAGGTGATTTGAGAATCCCCATTGATTTCAACTTCTTTTCTTCAACATCCAATAGTTTAGCATATTCATCAAAAGTGACTTTCTTGTAGGCAGACCCTAAGGTAGTCTTTGACTTGTTAAAAGAAGATACAAATGTGGAATATTCTGATGGCAGCTTGTTATGTATGAGATAGATTAGTCTATCATATTTGATAGAACTCCCACAATCAGTAAGCTTTGTCCTTAGTTCATTCACCTTGATGATGTAATCCTAGATTGAGTCATATGACTTAGGATCTAAGGAAACAAGCTCATCTTCAATTTTGAACTCATCGTCTTCAGACACTTTACCATATAGGCTTTCGAGGGTATCCCAAGTTTCCTTGGATGTAGAACACAACTTGATTTGATACATGATCTTATCATCAACCTCCAAAAATTTATCACTTAGGGCTTTCCTATCCGTGGCTACCCAATCTAAAATTTCACTTGCTAATACATTATCACTTGCTGGTTTAGGAAGAGTACCATCTACATATTGTGAAACTCCATTATGCATTAATTGATACCACATTTTAATTTACCATGTAGCATAGTTATGAGGAGTTAATTTAGGAAACTTAAAGTTTCCCATGATGTAGAAAATGAAAGAAAAGTGTAGAAAAGAGAGAACACAACACCAAGAAAACCCCTTTTTTAACTAAATCAAGAAACCCCCCAAAATAGATGCTTTGGGCACTTTATCAGTAGTGTGATTACAATGCGCCACTTGCCAATTTTAGCCTTCATGAAATTTGGATTTTTCTTGTTACAACCTCTTAATAGAGTACAAATCTAAAACTTTACAATGTGGTACAATTCTGAAGCATTACAAAGCAAACAAAGGCCCTATTGCTGAAAGTGACACTTTTGTCCACACAACCCTACAATTTGATAGTAGATCTAGAAGATAGACAAAAAATAATGCACTTTCAAAAAAAAAAGAACATATTTTTGACTCCAAATGTGCTCGTATGGAGCATTTGAAGTTGAAAATTGTAAGATTATCTAGGTACAGTCACCAAAAAATGCAATTTTTGAACAATCCGTGCACCAAAACTAGAAAAGATCTAGACCACTAAAAAATTTAGAAAATTTTACCTAATTTCAAAAAAAATTAATCCTAATTTGGAGTCTAGATGTCTGAGTTATGGCCTCCTGAAGTTGGACTACAAAAACCAAATTCAAACCGGAGAGGGGTTGCATTAGCGAATCATAGGGTTAAATTTGACAGTCATATGACCATTGCAACATTTGTAATTTGGCTAAAAATGATGTCTAGATGAGCATCAAATTTAAGACACCAAAAAGATGATGTCAGTACCCATCTACTTGTGATGACGTTAGTGGTGATGTGGTGGTACGAAATCATATGAAAAATCTTACATGGTAGGGTATGACTGCTGACTCTATAGTGCTGACTCAGCTGATGATGTGGGCACCATGTGCACAAGCGATGATTTGGAAATATGCCACATGTCCAACTAAGACTCATTCCACATGGATAGGTCTGCCAAGGATACAAGGTACTATAAGTGGATGCAGCACTACGTGGCAGGTGTAAAAAACACCATGGGAGTTTAAAAATAATGATGCCTATACTGGAATATTTTCCAAAGATTCTCTGGGGGTTTTTGGATTTTAAATAGACTTGTCATAACTGTCAAATGGGCACCTAGAATATATTGCATAGGCGTGGCACGCTCAAAGAATTTTGTGTGGTTGACTTATTCGTAGGGTTTCCTTTCATAGCTAGCCAAAATATTCTTCGATGCTGATGCTAGAGTTTAGGCAATAGTCCCACATGTGTAGGCATTGCAAACTCAAAGTTAGATAAAAGCAATTTCCCATGAGGTATTAACAAACAAGCCCGCCGGAGAAAATGCTTTTGCCAAAAAGGGGACTCAGCTAGTGGGTTCTACCAACTGGATTTTGGTGCAGTGTGACCAAAT
Source organism: Cupressus sempervirens (assembly GCA_028749045.1). Lineage (NCBI taxonomy): Eukaryota > Viridiplantae > Streptophyta > Pinopsida > Cupressales > Cupressaceae > Cupressus > Cupressus sempervirens. Next base: position 86,727,790 of record CM053785.1, read on the forward strand.
TTTTTTGGAAGATGCACTAGAAAAAACTTTAGTGATGCTAAAGACTATATAAACTTAGACTTTCATGGCCAGAGAAGGATGTTCTACTGTGCAAGTAAAATCTCACATGCGTGGGTTAAGAGGAGCGAAGGACTTGTAAATAGATCACACTACAAATAACAAATAAAATGGAATGTCTGCCAATGCTCTCGCCTAATTGTGGAGAGTAGCTGCTTGTCATGTCTGATCGCTGGTGTGACCATGAATTTCTTGATTATGCCAGATTTGTATTGAGGAATATAATAAGCCCTACAATTAAAAATCCAAATATTCCTAACCAAAATTACAAACCTAAGTTGGGGCGTCATTGCCCAGTTGGCCAAAAAAAATTCTCTGCCTGAACGCCCAACTGGGCAATTAATTCAAAAAAATAATTCTAAAAATACAGAAAAATGTAGAGATCAAAAGAAATGACAAATCCAAAAATTGATAATAAGATCAAATAAATGACCATACCCGAATTGAAAATCGAGGCCTTCGATTTTTGATTTGTAAAATTTTTTTGCCTCACAATCAACTTTCACCCAAAATAGGCAAATTTATAGTCAATTTTCACTAAATCGATGCTTCAAACACAATGGTGAGGTCAAATCTGGCTCTAGATGCTCCCAATTTTTGCAAATCCTCCAAATACATGTTGAAGTGTTGAAGTATGAACAATCTCGAATGGCTATGTGTAGATAATCTCCCTCAGAGTTTTGATACCATGTAAGAATTTGGCTTAGGCCAAAATTCACCCAAGAACTCAACACAAGCACATAGTAGACCAAAATAAATAGAGTATAATCAGAATGACAATATTCATTCAATATCTAGCTTGAGAGTACACTAGGAGTGCCTATATATAAAGGCCTCAGGAGAGCTTCTAGAATGCATAGAAGTTAGCATCATGATAAGTCATACAACTAGACACATGCCCACCAAATATGGGTTATCCTCCATTAAGCACAAAATTAAGTGCAATGATGTGAGGATAAGCCTACAATGGTGTAGCATACAAATCAATGGTGTAGACAACATGTGCCAAATGAGGAGTGTAGATAACTGTGTTGTCAACATGACAACTCAATGAATGATGTGAACTCCTGTGTTGTAGACACCATGTGCATAATTAGAGTTGTATAACTCATAAGAGTACACAAACTCCTAAGTGTCTCGCCTAAATAAATAATAAAATAATGCATTAACCTAAGTAAACTTAAGTAAGTGTAATAAGTAAATACTTATTTACACCAATAGATGGCATAACAAGGTCGAGGTGGAAGAGGTTGGTTTTGTTGATCAATTTGTGGAGTCTAATGTAACACCTATAAAGCAGCTAGGGTTGTTGTCAAAGATATTCCTAATGTTGTTGATGCTGGGATAGACATTGGTTTCCATGATTAGTCAATTGGCTCTAACATGGAGATTGTAGAGGACTTGGTCATGGATGATTTTTTTGTAGTTGGTGATGAGTTGTATGTTGTAGAGCACTTGGTCATGGATGATCTGGTTGCTATTGGTGGTGAGTTATGTATTGCAAAGCACTTTGTTGTGAGCAACGAGATTGCTAGTGTTGTGAGTTTGGCATGTGTTGATGGAGATCTATATATTGCTGCTGATATAGATTTTGTTGCTACTAATGTGAAGTTTTTTTTTGTTTGTGTGGATTCACTAGTTGTTGATGTGGATGAGGCTTTGTTGATGAAGTATTATGTTCAGTTTGTTCTTAGGTGTGAGCATGCTGATTGAGTTGCTAATATATATATTTTTTATGATTTTTTAGTGGATGAAGCATAGATGGTTGATTTTCAAATTTTTTCTATTGACTTTGATGAAGTGGAAGCATTTGGTGAGGATGAAGATGGTTGTTGCTCTTTCTTTGGGCATCAAAGTGTGCGACAAAAAATTCTATTTACCTAGGGAGTCTGATGTAGGAGCATCAAGATTAGATTTGGTGGAGTTATGATTTTCATGGTTACGGATGTGTTGGAAATACATTGGGAAACATTTCCTCATGATTGCATAGATATTGGATGGATTGAGTTGAAGTTTGAACTATTTTTACTTTGCTGCTGGAACTTTGTTTTTTTCATTTTTGGGTGCCTATTGTAGGATGTATAACTAATTTTTAATAATGAATGAGAATCTATGCACTTCAAGCATTGAAGAGGGCCTAGATTATTATCTATGATCCAAGGAAAAAGTTCTAATACATTATAAATTAGCAGATATGGCAATTCTCCTACAATATCAATTTCTGGTAGTTTGCACAATAGGTTGTTGTATGTGACTTTCATGATGGATGCACAAATATTATTAAGGATTCAAAATTTGTACATTTATGGGGTTATAGAGGACCTAAAGTTATACCTTTGGTTCAAAGTGTGAGTTCTAATTCAATCATATCTATGAGATATCATGATTTTTTTGAAATATTAATTACTAGACATTTAATTGTTGTTGGAGGCTAACTTTTGGCATTTAATTTATGTATGGGTATTTAATTTATGTTGTGGAAAACTTGTGGCTTAGATTTGTATAATTAGGGGTCTTTTGGATTCTTTTATTTATTCATTCATGGAATGATTCATTCATTCAAAACAGTTGAGAGTGGAGAGTAGTTGAAGAGTGAGTTTTCTTAAGTCAGTTTATAGTAGGATTGTGATGGAGGTGTGAATATGTGGATAGAGCACTGAATGTGAGGTAGTTTAAACTTGGATCTTGGATGAAGTTGGAGAAGAGTTAGGGCTGTAGATGGAAAACAAGGAGATTTCTTGGTGCGCTTGTGAGCATAAGTTGAGATCTTTCTTGGAGGTTTCTACCAAAGTGTGGATCTAGACTAGCTATTGTCTGGGTTGGATCTTGAGAGATCTTGTAGAACTAATTTTGTAATTGTTGTTTTTATTTGGCCCTAACCTAGAAGGCCTTATAGTTAGGCATATTGCATGTAATCAATTATATTTTATGAAGAAATTATTGTAATTTGGTATTAGATCTTGCATTGTTGCTTCTTGCTATTGTGTTTATCCTGTGTGGTTATATTGTTGGGGGCTAGGACATCTCCTTTGAGGATTATCCTACATTGTTCTACATCATACAAGTATCAACCAAACCTAGAGGCAACACAAACATGGAGGAAATCTTCTATGTCAATGGGCAAGTGTAATCACATGAGTCAACTCTAAGGTTACCCTGGTAGCCTCTTTAGGCTCTGGGCCCCTAGTGTCTCTATGTGGCATCAATATATTTCATACAGATAAGGCACAATAACAAGTCAACTCTAAGGTTACACTGGCAATCTCTCAAGACTTTGACCCCCTAGTAACTTTATGTGGTACCATATCTTATTAATTTATTTTAAACCCATTTAATGAAATATTATCACTAGGGCTCCGACCTCCATTGTGACCCACTTCCCAACATGACATAAAAATAACCTACCCTAAGCTCAATAAAAGAAAAAGATCTCAAATGACTATAAACCTCACATCAATTCTTAAACAAGCAACTGGAAAGCACTTAAATATCACTAATCATAATCATAGATTCCACCAATAAGATCATCCTAACAAGACTGATCCAAAATCAAGTACACATAAATCAAATCCATGCCATAACATGACATCACCAAAACAAATCAATTAATCACCTTAGTCCTATACAAGCAGCTAGGAAGTGATTAAAGATAATTGACTGAAGACTCAAATGGTTATATTAGAAAGGACACATCATCAACCTTAGTTTCACACAAGAACTAGAAAGCATGTCAAAGTATCTAATCAAACTCATCATAGCACACACACAACATATTACCATGGTTGAGTATAAAATATCGTAATCTAAACATTGTCATGACATCATATAAAAGAACTCCCAAGCCTATGGTAAACATCATGACTTGTCAAAGTAGTAATTAAACACTTGAAACCCAACATCAGTAAATCACACATCATAAAGAGTATATACGAAAGTCATATTCATTATTCACAAGGTTTAATTTTCACTTATAGGTTTTCAAGTTCTCATATTCATTTTCAAGTATTGCAATTCATAATGTTTTTGATCTCAATTAGGGCTTCAGTTTCCATTTCTCTAGTTTTCATATTTACTAAGGTTTCCAATTTCACTAGAATCTTAGATGATTCAACAATTCAGATAAAATCATTTAAATATTATTTATTGCTTAATTCATTATCAAAACATAAGAGTTCAGGTTTTCATTTCTAAGTTTTTGACTTTATAAAGTTTATAAATTTCCCCTATAATAGAACCCATTTCCACTTTTAAATTTGATCACCTAGTTACCACTAACTCACAAAATTATTGTCTCTATAGGATGATATATTAACTAATAAATTAATAAATAATTAACTAGTAATTATTTAATTAAAAAATTAATTAATTGATTGACTAAATAAATTAAATTGCTAATAACTTAAATTTTTAAAGAAAATACTTAACTAGCACTTGCACCTTTGAAGGGTGCAAGGATTATGTTGATAGTGTTATATATAAGATATTGTTACATACACTCTATTAAACTTTTCTTTTGTCAAGGTTCATTCTATCATGATATGAGACATGGATTGTGAGTGTTTTCAAGCTATCAAACTTGTAGATTTGGGATACTTGGCCTTTCAAATGGTATACATAAATGTTAGTTCAAGTCAACATGGAAGTTGCATAAATCTGACAATGATCTATCCAAGTTCCATTATTTGTCATTTTTTCATAGTATTATTCAAAATTCATTTCACCTTTCTAAGAAAAGAATGGCTCAAAGTCTGAACAATACTCTATAATGTATACCACTACCATACTATGATACTTTCAGTGTTGTTTTTGGTCACCTTCAAGGTGATATGGTAGGGCTCTAAAAAAAAAAAATTCATTTAGTAGAAATTGCACCATTCTTATCTGCAATTCATTATGTCAAGCCTTTTTTTTGGCTCCCATTTTTTGCTTCATCTAATAGGATGCTTAATTGAGATTGCACATGTCTAATGGATGAAGAGGTAAGTTTAGCTAAAATGTTCTTTAAGATGTATAATTCAAATAGATAATGAAATGTATAATTCAAGCTTACAAATCAACCACAAGTATTTTATTTCAAAAGAGCAAAATGTTATGTTCAACTATTCTATAACAGTCTCAACCTTAGCATAAATTAATAGATTCATTCATGTGTGATCCTATAAAATATGAACCCAACTAGTGGTAGTTTTCATTTAAATACAACCCCACATTATACAAATTAGATGAATTCAAGTTTATGAACATGTACACAAGAAATAAACTCTTATGGTGTAGGAGAGAAATCATTATAGTTAGAAGTGATGCAAGAGCCAAACTAAGACTAATACATCTTTGGTAAGGTGTGAGGATCAAGTACTAATATGTCTTCTATATATAGAAACAACTTATATTTCCTCAACAGAGAGTGAGGAGAGTGTAATTGCATGTCTATGATATATTGACATGATTCTACTTGGGGCAACAATAGATATAGTTTCTGATCTCTATTGTGTTGACACACATGTTCGGTGAGATATTACCACATTCATGTCTTGGTCACAAAATTTTACCATATAGATTACCTATACTTGGATTTTATAATTCCCCTTATATTATATTTTATTGTGTTTTAAATTAGTGCCTATACTTGCATTTTAGAATTCCCCTTAGATTATATTTTATTTTATTTTTAAAAAAAACAATAATTGTTATTTATTTAGATTTCAAAAAGTTGATGATTATTAAAGAATTAATTTCTTATTTTTAATTAAAAAAGTATGCATTGATAAAATATTGTAGATTAATTTATAACAAATTAAAATAATTTTCTAAAAAAATGAACCTTACATAAAAATAATTATTATAACTACTAAAATATCATTATAACTTTAATAAAAATTAACAAAAGAACTTATAAAATAGTTCTTTATTAGAAACCCTTTTAATAATAATTTAAAATTTTCTTACAATCTAGATAAATTAATAAAAAAAATAATTAATCAAATATAAGCTAAAATTATTTAGATCTTGGCAAAAAAAAAGTGAATAAATGATTTAAACTCTGATTAATTAGCTTCGTCTACCACAATTTTCTCAAAGCAAGCATTTGCCTATTTATTTTTATATTCAACATAGCTTGGTACTTTGATGTACACTTTCCTATGTAGAACTATCATTGAAGAAAAATTACAGCTGTATTACATTTACAATTGATATCTAATACTTTGAATTATTATATGGTGTGAGATATAGAATACAATTTTCTTGTTTTCAAGAAAACAAACCATTAGAATGGGTATATCTTGTAGATATTTTGTCTATGCCATAAATGTAGAAAAAATAATATTAGTAAAATACTAATTATACATACTTATGCCTTTGTATTGTTCCATATTATTCTTAGGATATCTAGAAAATGAAATTTGGTGTGTTGGTATATTGTTGAGCAATTTATTTTTCACTTATCAGTTCACTTTTCTGGAGCCATACACTGAAAAGCCTCTATGTTTATATATTTTATGCACTGAACAACCTGTTTTATTTTTCTTGTTTGAAATATTGAGTTTCTCATGCTCATTTTGTATTAATTGTTAACCTTGTAACTTAGGGAACTTCATTTTTTTCTACTCTACCAAATATCAAAAGGATAAAAACAAAGAGAAGGCATTCTATATTCTTTCATTCTCCCACTACTTCTCTCAAAATGTCAAGAACATTGAATTGGAATAGTGAGATCTATCTTGCTTAATGTTTTACCCCATCTCAAACCCTTAAAATAGAGGAAATAAAAACAACATTTTATAAGTACATACAACATCAAAAGTTGTGCCTCATTGTTATTTTCAAAGCTCATAGTTTTATTAAAGACACCAAATTATCATATATAAAATAAAATATGAAAAATAGTATTATTCATGCATACACTCTTGTACGCTTCAAAACTAAATAGTTCGCTCACAGGAGCAATAGCCTTGTTGAACAATTCATTTTGTTGAATCAACTCTTCATTGTTTATCTATTTCCATATTCTACTTGAACTTATTTGCTCAGTTTGAGAAAACTCTATTGGGAAAACATGGATTTGGATGGCAAAATTTTTACGTCATTCAAACAAATCTGGTTCGTATCTATTGTGAGGAGAACCATGAGAAAAAGATGAGAATTTTTTATTGATCTCCATCACCCATGTGAATTTAGTGTAAAGCTTCAATTGTTTTGGAGGGAAGTGAGATTTAGAGTTAGTCCCATTGAAGGAAGGCAATAAGAATTGTGAATGATGGGCTCATTTAGAATCTACACAAACCAATTGAAGCTTTTGACAAGATGCTACATTATTTTTTAGCATCTCCATTTTGCATACTCGTTTCCTAGACACGTGCACCCTTCTCCAAAGGGTTTATTCCTCCCAATGCTTAGAAGCACAAGGGGTCAAACCTATGTGACGTGACAAACAACCCATTTTTATATGTTGTGGGCTTTTTGGCAAAACTTAATCTACACTCTATGTGATCAAAGACTATTTAGCAGAGAATACTCTTTCTTGACATCTCAAATCTTTAAGTTGGCGTAAGACTGCTAGGAAATCTAGACAATCTGGTCAATGATTTTCAAGGAGTGAAGCCTATCGGCTTAATAAATTAACATACTTTAATATTTTAAAGAAAACTATTAACAAAATATATTAATAATTAAAATTTAGTTAAACTAAAATTTAAATCAAATTTAATTAAATTTAAATTTAAATTTATTAAAAATTAAATATATTTAAATTAAATTATTTAATTTAAAATTAAATTAAATTTATTTAATTTATAATTAAATTAAATTAATATAAAAATAAATGTTTAAGGCTCGCCCCCTATTTAATATTTAATTTTTAATTTTTAATTTATTTTATAATAAAAACAAAACAACATAGCACCCCCTTCTTTAAAACTTTATTATTATTATTTTAATAAAGATTGTGAATTTAATTTTATAGGGAAACCTAGATAAACGAATCAAATTTAAATTCTAAATTTTGATTTTTAAACAAATAATCCAACTGATTAAAATTTACAAGCACGAAGGTTTTCCTAAAAAATCTATTCCTCAAACACAAATAACTTCGATACAAAGATAAATTAAGATTCACAAAATGGTTTCATCAATGATATCAAATAATTCTACAAATTTCAAAGAACAAATCATCTAGACACGAAACAGATAGATGATTGGAAAATGGAAATCTATTGGGTAAATTAATCACAAGTTTCTACCTAAATTTGATGCTAACATGCAAACGTACAAAGTGTATGTGGGAAATGTGAACCTCAATCTTCACACACACTTAGGGTATAATTTAGTGGCTAATATTAGTAAATTGGCTAATTTTAGAATTTTTTGGCTAGTAAATTGGCTAATAATTTAAGATTTGATGCAACGTAAATCGTCATAGTTATATAAAATTCAGTTCTAGAATATTTAAAATTGCTCAATAATTTATTTTAATAAAAAAATTAAACTAAAATATTCGCCACAATATTTGTTACATGAATAGATTTGAGTTACCTAAATATAATATATTATTAGAGAAATTAATTTGAACTAACCAATAATTATCATAATTATTAGTTACTTTAGGGATATATCACCAATATTTTTTTTCCACTATTGATTTAAAGTATATGTAACGATTCTCATAATATTCCACAAGGTAAAAAAATGTTCAATTTTGATTTGTAATATTCCATGGTGATTAATGAACTTCCTATTATTATAGAGATTCATCAATATTTTATACAAAAAAAAATTATGATTAAAAAATAATCGTCAATATTAATCATATTTAGAATTAAAAATTGAGAGATTCAAAAATGGAAATAATTTTTTTTTTTTCAAAACAATGAAAAATTTGCCAATATTTTATATCTTTTTTTGGAGGTGGCTTTCTTAAAGTTTACCCTGCACACACCTCAACATGATCATTATATGTGAAATCATCCCGAAATGAACATTGAGTTGTTCATCCAAAATAATTCAGCAAGCCGATATATTGCATCCTAACTAGATGGATTATACTATTTCTCTTAGACCGAGAAGCTAGAAACCAAACCTTTAGTATGAAGGATTTATTTAAGTTAGATGATATGAAAACTTGATCTAAATGAAATATGAAAATTAATCTATATGTAATGCATATATTAAGCTGGGAATAAAGAGAGCATATTATTCTAAATGAATGCATTTTAACGCTTAAATAAGATTATTATGCTAGAAAATGTAAAGCTATGAAAGTAAATGCTCGAGTGATTAATTCAAAATAAATTAGATACTCTCATTTTGCAACCTCCTTAATCAAGAATTGATGACTTCTTAAATAAAATTCTAGAAATTGATCAATGGTCAAGGTCAAGTAGAATAGATAGTTGAGATTGAAAATGAGATTTAGTTAGAGTGGAAACTTCGTTGTGTAAATGAAGTTAATTATTATGGAGAGTTAACTAGTTCTCTTCCAAGTGTGAAAAAGAGTTAACTAGGTTAATTTGATTCCTAATTCTAGTTCACTCATAGTTTCCATTTCTAAACTAAAGAGAGAATTTGGAGAGAATATATAATTTAATAAAATAGAATATGACCTCATAAATAAATATTCTTAATTAATTGAATAATTAAGTTCAATAAATTAAAATAAGGATATATCTTATTAAATAAAATACATTTAATTCCCTTATACATTAGCTAAAAGGATAATTTTAATTCAATTAAAGTATGAAGACTTATAATTAAATTAAACTTAATTAATAGGTTTAGTGTAGCTAATTTGAGTCAATACTTAGGAATTAAATAAAGAGTGTAATTATGATAGATTAGGGTTTTCTACATTTGACACTTAGGTCAAGTAGTGATTATTAGAATCAAAATTGCCTAGTAAAATAAGACTTAGGATTGATCAAATAGACTAGAATTGGTTTAGCATGGTAATGTGCCAATTTAGGGGTATTACATTTTTCTTTCTCTTTGAATGAATGTGCAAGTAGCATGTTTGATTCAAAGAAATCAGAAGTATGAAGCATAGATCAAGAAATGAGATTGGTTCTAAGATTGATGAGGTGGAGACCAATTGATAAGCTTTGTGAGGCTATCTCCAGAACAAAGCTTAACATTAGGTGATCCAGATAGAACACCTAGATACTAATATGTGATGAGATTGGTTTTGAGATTGATGACATGAAAACCAATTGATAATCTTTTTAAGGTTATCTCCAAACTAAAGCTTAACGTTAGGGAATCTAGATAGAACACCTAGATAACAAGATTGATAAGCTTTTTAAGGTTATCTCCAAAATGAAGCTTAACCTTAGGGAATCAAGATAGAACACCTAGACACCGAAGTTGATAAAAAAAAGATTGTCAAATTTCATAGAATTGTTCCTAGAATGATACTCTAGTCTCAGGAGTCAGGGTTAGACTATCTTGATACCTATCCATTAAAAGATGACAAGATTAATCACAAGTAATAGAATTATCCCTAGAATGAGGCTTAATCCTCAGGATTCAAAGTTAGACTATCTTGATACCTATCCATTGAATAGTGATTGAAAGAAAGAACTTATTATCTTTAGAATAAAGCTTAATTCTCAACAAGAGTTAGGATTATCTCCAGAATCAAGCTTAACCCTTAGCCAAATTTTGGAATTATCTCCAGAATGAAGCTTAATCCCCTAGAGTCCATCTAGAACATCTAAATACTACTCCATAAAAGATAAAAAGACCTATCATGAGTCATAGAATCATCCCTAGAACGAGGCTTGATCCTTAGGAGTCAAGTTTAGATTATCTCGATACCTATCCATCAAACCTTGATAAGGATTGTTATAAGATGTGATCATCTTATCAAAAGATGCGATAGATAATGTATGATGCTAGATAGAGGGGAACAAGATGCCCTAAGTGATGAGATACCCCGAATGATGAGGACATAAGATTCAAATTGAGTAAAAGCCAATTTTGGAAGATTTAATGATGTAATCATCCTGTCCCCTTGGGAACAAAATTGAAAGATGACACACTAGAAAAGTGATGCAGAGTAGTATATTGAGAGATACTAAAGAGATCCAACTTTAGAAGAATATAGAAGAGGTCAGAAGAGTCTGAAGAAAATTAGGAGTCAATTTGGAGTGATTTTGAGATCCAAAAGACCAAGTTTGACCAAAGTTGACCAAATTTAACCAGAGTTGACTTTTTAAAGAAATTTTGGAAATTTTGAAGAGAATGTGATTTAAAAATATTCCAAGATTCACAAAGTATTAGAAAGATGGACTACACAAGCTTTCAATCACGTCAGTCCCAAAATTGTAAAATGCATTTTTTAGTTATTTAAGTGTGTTGTATTTGTAATTTGATCTCGAATATGAGTTCAAAGTAGCCAAATTAGCCAGGGGGTAATTTTCATGCCAATAGTAGAACTTTCAAAAATTAGGTCAAAACCTATACAAGGCCCAAAAGGGTCATTTTCAATTCAATTTTACATTTGTCTTTACTAAAGAGGAGACCTTTAAGGAGAAAGATGGTGGTCCTTATAAATTTGCATCAATTCAAGTGCTCTAGATGACACAATGGGTCGGTGGAGTGTGAGCCTCTAGTGATTCATTGATAATCTCACTTTATTTTCAAATATCATACATTTCGAGTTAGTTTTAGGTTATTTTTAGGGTGTTTTCAATATTGCAATGTCAATTTTCATGCGAGGATGTCATTCCTCGCATGATGCCAATCATCCTTCATGCAAAAAAGTACTAAGTCGGTACTTCTTTGCCTAGTTTTATGGGTTTCATCATGCAGAAGATATCCATCTCTCATGTGAGAAACCCTAAACTAGGTTATTATTTTGCTCATTGTTTTGTCTCTTTTCATGCGAGAAAGTGTTCCCGCACGTGAAGATGTGCAAGCTCATGTGAGAACATGAATTCTAGAATCGAAAGCTAGTGTAAACTACAAATTTAATGTTTGAAAATTGATTTTCACATTGATATTTTACACTTTCATTTGTTGTGTTCACTTATCTAAGACTGATCATTTGCCTATTATTTTTGTGTGTACAGGTTAGCTCTCCTAATGTTGGATTAAGATCACATTACCCTCCTTATGGAGACTTTCTATGATAGTTAGATGATGCTAACATGGCACATATTGATACACTCAGATTGTCATATCTTTGCTAGATTCCCCCATTGCTCATGAATCATGGCCTATTGACTGCATTGGTTAAGCATTTCCATTCAAAGATGAACACCTTCCATCTACCCTAGGGAGATATGACTATCACCTTGGAGGACATCTATAAGGTTCTTCAAATACCATTCTATGAGTCACAAGTAGCATATGACATAGTTCCATAGACAAGTACAAAGGCACTAAGGGCCATCTTCTAGGAGGACCTTATCATGGGTAGAGCCATCACATGGGATGAGCTAGTGTGTACCTATGGTCCCACCCATAGGTTTCCATTAGTATTGGCCATATTTATCAGTCACTTCTTAATGATAGATAAAGTTCATCATGATGTAGAGTGTGGATGGGGATAGATGTTGCAGCTGATGCTAGAGGCACCCGAGTGATATAGATGGGGTAAGTGCATGCTTGTCTAGATGTTCCATGAGATGCATGAGATTGTATGCCATGAGAGGAAGAGCATGGCTATTGGGGTCTATGTTCTTCAGGTGTGGGCATGGGAGCATTTTCCTATTACTAGACCAATTTTTATAGATGAGAGACAACCCTTAGAGCTTTATATATGTAGATATCAGGGCTAGCTAACCTAGACAACTCTAGGGAAGATAGAGTAGTAGAGAGGTCGACTGGATGACCTGGTAGCAATAGTGTGGAGACCATAGAGGGAGATACAGGCCTAGGATGATGCAACCTAGGGTTGGATACATTTTTGCATCTCAACCACTAATTGGTTGCTCTATGTAGGTGATAGAGAGTTTATCATTGACACGAGTCTAGCAATAGTATGGTTAGCCATAGGACATATCATAGGACTACTATTTGTATGCATGGCTCTCTACAAATGTGGATTGTGGGTGGTTGGCAAGGTTAGACTTGAGCCATTCTATTAGGATTGAACCATTGATAGAGATAAAAATTACATGTAAATATAAATAATAATAGAAAATAATAGATTACACAATAAAGCACACAAGACACCAAGATTTAATGTGGTTCACCCAAACCCTAGGCTACATCTACCAAATAGTAGGTCCAATATTTTTATGATCCAATGATTAGAACCTAATTACAATCCATAATCCCTTATAGCTCAATACCACTGCAAGAACCAATTTTCACATCACCTTATAAAATAATCCCTAACCCTAAGCCCTTTTATACAAGTACTTTTACCGCTTTAGGGTTATAATTAATAATTACATGTCAGACCAAAATCTTAATAAAATAGGGCCCAATTTTTTTTTTACAAGTATTTTTACCACTCTAGGGTTATAATTAATAATTACATGTCAACCCAAAATCCCAATAAAATAGGCCCCAGAATCTCGATAAAATAGAGCCCCAAAGAATTTATAAAGTATGTATAGTACTTTCTTGATCAGTCACTGTAAACTAACAATCTCCCACTTGGGGATTGATCAGGCTCCACATTAAACAACAATCTCCCACTTGGAGACTGATCTTGTAGCTATGCCAATACTCCATGAGGCTCCCACTAGATCAAACCACCCTAGACTGTGATGTTCTTGTATTCATGTTTAGTCTAGAAGACCAACTAAAGCTGAAGAGAAGTTCAACTTCTCCCTTGTCACTACCTTGGTAAACATATCTGTTGGATTTTCATCTATATGTATCTTATCTAGCTTTAACTATCGATCCTCCAAAACTAACCAAATGAAATGGTACCACAGTTGTATGTGTTTAGTCTTGAAATATAGAGCTGAATTCTTTGCAAGATGAATGACACTTTGACCATTTGTAAAAAAATAATTATCCTTCTAAGGATGTCCCAATTCTTCCAAGAAGAATTGAAGATATATCATCTCCTTGGCTACCTCTATAAAAAAAACATACTTTTCCTCTATAGTGGATAATGCATTAACCTTCTGTAACCTAGAAACCTAGCTCATGGCTACCCCACCAATAGTAAAGACATAGCCTATAGTACTTTTCCTAGTATCAATATCCCCTACCAAATTTGAGTCAACATAACCCTATAAATTAGTAGTAGAGCACCTAAAGTGTAAACACTTATTGGATGTTCCTCTCAAATATCTAAGAATCCATTTGACTGCATTCCAATGATCAATTCCAAGATGACTCATATACCTGCTAACAACTCACACTGCATTTACAATATCTAGCTTGGTGCATACCATAACATACATAAAGCTTCTTACAATTGAATCATAGGGTACCTTGGACATCTTAACCTCCTCTTCTTGTGTTTTGGGACACATCTCTTTAGTCAACTTCAAATGACCAGGTAAAGGTGTACTGACAGCTTTAGCATTCTCCATAGAGAAACATTGCAACACCTTCTCCACATAATTAGCTTTAGATAGTGTTAATTTTTTGTTCTTCCCATCTCTAAAAATCTTCATACCAATGATTTTTTTTGCTTCCCCCAAATCTTTCATAGAAAATGCATGTGCTAACAAGTGTTTTAACCCCTTAATATGATCCATGTTAGACCCAGCTACAAGAATATCATCAACATATAAACATAAAACAATATAGTTATCATCATCCAATCTCTTAAGATAAACACAATGATTTGAATGACACTTGTGATATCCATGCTCATGCATAAAACTATCAAATTTTAGATACCATTGCCGAGGTGCTTGCTACAAGCCATATAATATTTTTTCAATTTGCACACTAAGTTCTCCTTACCTTTGACCTCAAATCCTTGTGGCTAAGCCATATATATCTCTTCATCCAAATCACTATCAAGGAAGGCTATTTTAACATCAAGCTACTCTAAATGAAAATCTTTAGTAGCTACAAGACTTAAAGTAGTACAGATACAAGTCATCTTAACAATAGGAGAAAATATCTCATCAAAATCAATGCCCTTTTTTTGTGCAAATCCTTTTACAACTAACCTAGCTTTAAATCTTTTCTTACCTCAATCCTCTTCTTTTAACCTATAAACCCACTTATTCTATAAATCTCTTTTACCTACAAGCAACTTGCATAAATCCCATGTCTTATTCTTTAGCAAAGAGTCCATTTCATCTTTCATTGGAAACTCCCATTGAATCTTAGTATCCACCTACACAACTTCATCATAAGATTTAGGTTCACCAGCATCAGTATGTAAAATTGAATATCAAGAGGGAGAAAATATTTTTGGAGGCCTAATTTTCCTTGTTGACCATCTAACATTCACTTTTGGAGTATCATGAGAAATGGTTGGAACATCAACTTTTGGAGTATCATCCAGCACTACATAATCATCTTCTTTCTTCTCATGTTGCTACAAAAAATCTTTGTACAACACTTTCTAATTGAATATGACATCCTTGCTTCTTACAATTTTATGATTTTCAAAATCCCAAAGCCTATAACCAAAGTCATTAATGTCATATCCAACAAATACACATTTCTTTGACTTAGCTTCCAGGTTGGTTCTATTTTTAGAATCTATGTGAGCAAATGCTTCACAATCAAAGGTTTTGAGAAAAGAATAACTCACCTTCTTACTAGCCCATGCTTCCTCTAGAATGCCATAGCCCAAAGGATTAGAGAGACGTCTATTAATCAAATAAATAGTATTATTGAAAACCCCTACCCACATGTGTAAGGGAAACCCAAAATGCAACCTCATGTTCCTTGCATGCTCCATTATAGTTCTGTTCATGTGTTCAACCACTCTATTTTTCTATGGAGTCCTTGGAACAATTTTTTGTCTAAGAATACCATTAGTGGAGCAATAATCTTCAAATTCATGACTACAATACTCACCACCATTATTAGATCTCAGACATTTTAATTTTTTACCAGTCTCATTTTCAACCAAGCATTTCTATTTCTTAAAAGTTTGAAATACATCAGATTTCTATCTAAGGAAATAAACTCATACTTTTCTAGTTGTGTCATCAATAAATGTAAAATAATAGTGAAAGCCTCTAAGGGAAGATACCTGAGCTAGTCCCCATACATTGGTATGCACAAGCTATAATTTCTCCTTTTTGTTTTCCTTCCCAGTCTTCACAAAACTCACTGTATTTTGTTTTCCTCACACACAACTTTCATAGAAATTTATATTAACACATTTTAGACCTAGTAAAACTTTCTTTGAATGAAATCTTTTCATACCTTTCTCACTCATGTGCCGAAGTCTATTATGCCATAGCACTGTATTATAATCTACAATAGCTATTTGTTCTCCCTACTCAACTATAGCAATTGTTCCTAAATATTCATTTTTCTCTAAAACAATTAAAGTATAAGGAACAATATGACCTATACAATGATATAAGGTTCCTACTTTTGCACCTTTTGCTACTATAAGGGAACCTTTTGAAACATTCTAATTTTTATCATTAAAAGTAACTACACAACCCTCATCATTTAGTTGTCCTACTGAAATTAAATTCCTACTTAGCCTTGGAACATGTCTTACCTCATGTAGTAGCCAATGATTCTCATTCTACAACTTAATCTTAACTTTTCCATTTCCAACAATTTGACAAGGTTCATTATCCCCCAAATAAACAAGCCCAAAATCTCCTTGGACATAATCAATGAAACAACCTCTATGAGGTGTAGCATGAAATGAAGCACCAGAATCTAAAACCCAAGAATCATCAACACTTTCTAAAGATAGAAGCAAAGCATCCTCTTTGAATTTCTTACTTACCACATTTTCCTCCTTGTCTCCATCTAGTTTATCTCCTTCATTTTTCTTTTGATTCCAACAATCTTTCTTTTTGTGCCCTAGTTTCCCATAGTACTATTAGTTGTTCAGTCCTTTTTCATGTAGAGCCTCACCTTGGAAAAATCAAGAGGAAATCAATCACTCAACTAAGTTGCTTCAAGGGGCACATGCACCTTCCAGGATCAAACTAAAATCAAACTCTGCAATTAACTAACTGGTTCTCTGGATACATATTTAAAATAAGAACATGCAATATGAACTTGAGGAATGATTAAAAACTCCTGAAAACTATTAACAAACTAATTTTTTTCATACCCGGTGAAAACTGGAATGCGACATGAGCTTTCCTAACCTCCTGTCACAACATTTTTCTGCACGAAACTTAATAAAATCTGAACTAACTTTTTTGCAATCTGTTTGACATACTTTTTCGGGAAAATAAAACCTAAAATCAACTTGACCATAGACTGACCATCAAATAGCATTTACAAATCTTTACCAAAGCATAACTATCAAACAATATTTAATTGCTTCCAACTTATATCACCATTATACATGCATGGTTTAACAACCCGATAACAAACAACCCAATCAACATGAAACCTTTTTCATTAACCAAATCTGCAAATTTTTTATTTGAACCAAACGTTTCCCATATCCCATTCAATTATGCAATTTCAATACTCCTCTTGAATAGACCCAAAAATCAAAACATTGAAATGCATATTGATCAATATTAAAACATATCATACATATCTCTACCCACCGTATTTGGTATCACATCTATATTATATGACTCATAGATCGATGAATATATAAAATATGCAATCGATTTTCATATAGAATCTTGCACGGCTGCCTGTGTCAAACATAAAAATAACAAAAAAAGAACAAAAAATAGGAATAAAATCTATATACATACTCTTCTACGATCTTAGAATTAATCGCAAAGAGTTTAATAAATCGTCATTAGCTATACGACTCTCAAAATGAGTTTTAACATAGTTGAATATTACAGATCGATTCCCTTGTAATGAAACTCAAAATCCACTTTTGAAAACTGAAAAGAAAAATTAGAAAAAAAACTCTCCAATCTAAAATGCAAAAAATCAACACAACATGAAACTTTCTATTGCTTTCTTTGTATTCTATTCAATCCCTTTTACATTCAAAAATCTACCTTTTAAACTTTCCCATCTCTTTTCTTGGGAATCTGAAACATCCACAATAAAACAAGAAACTGAATCCTATTTTGGAATCATGATAAATCAGATTTTAGAATATGCCACTAACTCTTCCAGCTATTGAAAGTTTCCCAAAGTTATCAATTTCTAGTTGGATTCATTATTTAAAACACACACACAAAACTCTTAAAACAAACTGACTTAAACATAAAACTGAAATTACTTTGTCCTAAGTGGCTATAATTGGAGAGCTTATATGATTGCTATTCCATTTATGCCACCACATCATAGGACATTATTACAAATGTCAAAATTTAAACACACTTTAAAACATAACATTAAATTTTTGCACAACTTCCTATTGCATTTTTAATCCTACTAGTTCCTGTACCAAAAACTATCAAGTCTATCACTGCAACATACTCCCCTGTAGAATGAATCTCAAGTCCTCTTGAGATGAGGTGTTGTAGTAATGAACCATGCTTTTTTGTTTTGTTCCACATCCATCTGAATATCTTCTATTGGAGGTTTGTTCTTCCATTTTATTGGATACTGAGTATATTGTCTCCTTTGAGTCTTCTTGGAAATACTTGCAAAAAGAAATATTAGAAAAGAAAAATATTTCTTCATCTTTACTTTAGGCTTATATTCATCTTCTAGTTGCAATCCTACATTTTCTTGTCCTTGGATCATTTGTATTTGTCTTTCCTTCTTCATCTTAATCTTTGGTTTGTCTCTGTTTCATAACATTAAAACTATTTGTTGCTGATCATTCATTTCTAGTAACAACTTTATCCCACATATCATTTCCTCTATTGAATACATTTGTGACTCCAGAAAATACACTTTCCAATGAAATTCCTCTTTCTTGTCCTCAAAAACATGTCATGTCTCCATACATAGAGAATACCCAAATACTTGATCCTTTTCATAACCCATAACCAACTTTTCTATAGTCTCTTCTCTTGGAACCAAATCAGATTTCTCAATTTTCATTTCTTCAACCTTGTCATAAACATAATCAAAATGTATTACCTTTTCATAAACACATTCGGCCTCATCTTCTTTTTCCATAACAACATCAAATATCTCTTCCTTGGAAAATTCTTCATTTTGAATCTCCATACTACCACCATTCCTTTGCCATTCTCCCATGATGGCTGCAAACTCTTCCCATAAATCAGATTCTTCTTCAAAACTTGATGCTACACAATCTTTATCTCCATCCTCATGCCATTCCTCTTGACATTTTACTTCATCATGCATATTTAAGGCTTCATCATTTGCCTCCAAAATCTTGTTCATATGAGTACCTTCCAGCATTGTGCTCTTCTCTATTTTTAAAGGACATGTTACTGTTCCAACTACAAATTGTTCACTCTCAAATCCCATAGGACTTTCCTCTTTACTCCTCCCATCAACAGTTACTTCCTGCACTTCTTCTTTTTGCACTTCATGTTCTTTCCCTTCCAAAGGACAACTTACATCTGTCATTTTTGAGATTTCTATCCCAACTTCACATACATCTACACTCTTTATGGCTGCCTTCTCTACAATTTCATTAGCCTCCATGAAAACTTCTTTCACTTCCCCTTTCACTTCATCATGCATTGAAAATGCTATCCTATCAATAAGACCTAAAATTCTTGATTCCTTCCATGTTTCATCACCCTTCAATGGAAACAAAACCATCTTCTTCCCATGCTTGTTGACAGTATATGTGTTCTCTCTACAATCATATATGGTTGACCTATCATATTGCCATGCTCTTCCCAAAATCAAGTGACAATATTTTAAAGGCATAATATCACATTCAATGGTATCAAAATATGGTCCAATATTAAAAGAAACATATGACTTTTCTAAGACATCAATCCATTGTTCATCTACTAACCCATAAGCTCTGTAAGGTAAATCATGAGGTGCTCTTGGAAGATTTAGTTTCTCAACCATTTCTATTGAGATTATATTTTCAAAGGAATCACTGTCAACTATAACTTTGCATACCTTATTCTTGCACCTGCACTTTGTTCAGAATATAGAATGTCTTTGGCTATAGCTTTTTCTTTCTGCTTTTTCCTCCATAATATTTTCAACTCTCATTTTCCAATTTTTAATGGCTACCTCCAAATGTCCACTTCTCCAGTGTTGCATCTCTCTCACACACACAAACAACTTCTATACCTCACCTAGGAGTTCCTTCCATGCCTTTCTCCCCAAGACTTTTGGCAAACAACTTGGACCTCCTTCTAAGGCCCTCATGATAGACCTCCATGTCCACCTCTTGTAGCGAGTGAAGAAAACATCTACAACCAATAAAAACTCCACTAACAAAAAATCAAATCAGAAAACTCTTCCACTTCCCAAATCTTTTACTCAGCTCTGATACCAAAAATGGTGCAGAGCCTCACCTTGGAAACCTCAAGAGGAAATCAATCACTCAACTAAGTTGCTTCAAGGGGCACATGCACCTTCTAGGATCAAACTAAAATCAAACTCTGCAATTAACTAACTAGTTCTTTGCATACATATTTAAAATGAGAACATGCAACACGAACTTGAGGAATGATTAAAAACTCTTGCAAACTATTAACAAACTGATTTTTTTCATACCAGTGAAAATTGGAATGCGACATGAACTTTCCTAACCTCTTGTCGCAACATTTTTTTGCACCAAACTTAATAAAATCTGACCCGACTTTTCTGCAATCTATTTGACATACTTTTTTGGGAAAACAAAACCTAAAATCAAACCGACCATAGACTGACCATCAAATAGCATTTACAAATCTTTACCAAAGCATAACTATCAAACAATATTTAATTGCTTCCAACTTATATCACCATTATACATGCATGGTTTAACAACTCGATAACAAACAACCCAATCAACATGAAACCTTTTTCATTAACCAAATTTGCAAATTTGTTATTTGAACCAAACATTTCCCATATCCCATTCAATTATGCAATTTCAATACTCCTCTTGAATAGACCAAAAAATCAAAACATTGAAATGAATATCGATCAATATTAAAACATATCAGACATATCTCTGCCCACCATATTTGGTATCGCATCTATATTATATGACTCACAAATCGATGAATATATAAAATATTCAATCAATTTTCATATAGAATCTTGTGTGGCTACCTATGTCAAACATAAAAATAACAAAAAAAAGAATTAAAAAAAAAAGAATAAACTCTATATATACATACTCTTCTGCGATCTCAGAATCAATCACAGAAAGTTTAATAAATCTTCATCAGCTATATGACTCTCAAAACGATTTTTAACACAGCTGAATATTATAGATCGATTCCCTTGTAATGAAACTCAAAAATCCACTTTCGAGAACTGAAAAGAAAAATTAGAAAAAACACTCTCCAATTTAAAACACAAAAAATCAACACAGCATGAAACTTTCTATTCCTTTCTCTGTATTCTATTCGATCCCTTTTACATTTAAAAATTTTCCTTTTAAGATTTCCCATCTCTTCTCTTGGGAATCTAAAATTTCCACAATAAAACAAGAAACTGAAACCTATTTTGGAATCATGACAAATCAGATTTTAGAATCTACCACTAACTCTTCCAGCTGTTGGAAGTTTCCCAAAGTTATCAATTTCTAGTTGGATTCATTATTTAAAACACACACACACAAAACTCTTAAAGAAAACTGACTCAAACATAAAACTGAAATTACTTTGTCCTAAGTGGCTATAATTGGAGAGATTATATGATTGCTATTCCATTTATGCCACCACATCGTAGGACATTATTACCAATATCAAAATTTAAACACACTTTAAAACATAACATTAAATTTCTACACAACTTCCTGTCGCATTTTTAATCCTACTAGTTCCTAGAGCAGAAACTATCAAGTCTACCACTGCAGCACTTTTGATTGAGGCCTCCTCCCCTTTGACTTTCTTCTTCATTTACCATGATTTCTAGAATTACTTCCTCTCTCAATCATTTTCCCCCTACTTTGTGCATTCAAAGCACTTCCTAATGTATATCCACCTGAGTTTTTCTTATGAGTTTCCTCACTCAAAACAACACTGATCACATCATCATATTTTAGGGTACTAGATCTAGGAACATAATTACTCATAGCCATTACCAAGCCATTCTAGCTTTTAGACAAAGAACACAAAATCAAGAGAGCCGTAATTTCTTCATCAAAATTTATATCCAAAAAAGATAATTGACTAGTAATAGTATTCAACTCATTTAAATGATCAGCAACAAATCAACCTTCTTCCTTTTTCATATTAAATAAACACTTCATAAGAAATACATTGTTTGAAGTGGAGGGATTTTCATATAGTGTTGCTAGGGTTTTGATCAAATCTTCTGTCAACTTCTCTTTTATAATATTAAATGCCACTAATGGTGCTAGACATAATCAAATCCTTCCAAATTCCTTTCTATCTAAAAGATCCCATTCTTCATTTGACATATATCCCTAATTCTTGGTTTTGCATTCCAATGACATCCATAAATGCTTTTGATATAGATAGTCTTCCATTTTCATCTTCCATAACTAGAAGTTCTGCCCATTAAACCTGTCACCCCTTAGCTTACCCTCATCTGCCATCACTCCCACTCAATAGTGAGACTCCCACTCAACCATGAGACTTTCCTATAAAGGATAACTAAAAAACAACCTGGCTCTGATACCACTTGTTAGGATTAAACTATAGATAGAAATAACAAATACATGCAAATATAACCAATAATAGAAAATAATAGATCACACAAAAAAGAACACAAGACACTAAGATTTAACATGGTTCACCCAAACCCTAGGCTACATCCACCACATAGTAGGTCCAATATTTTTATGATCCAGTGATTACAACCTAGTTACAATCCATAATCCCTTATAGCTCAATACTACCATAAGAACCAATTTTCACATCACCTTATTAAATAATCCCTAACCCTAAGCCCTATTATAAAAGTATTTTTACTACTTTAGGGTTATAATTAATAATTACATGTTAGCCCAAAATCTTGATAAAGTAGGGCCCAAAATCCCTAAACTCCAAAGAATTAATGAAGTATGTACAGTACTTTCTTGATCAGTCACCACAAACTAACACATTCTATGATTGATGTGTGGACCACAGTGATGACACAGTGGGATTACCTACCAACTATAGAAAATGGGGGGATGACACCATCTTATTGGGCATACTTTTTGAGCCATCCCTTCTCTTAATTCATAGACCTAATGCAGATGACTATATCGATACATCCAGTGTAGGTAGCGCAACCACCACCACAACAACTATAATAGGAGAGGGCTAGGTAGAGGACACGTTAGGTGCCTAATTCTCCTCGATGAATGAGATTAGACCTAGATGTCAGTGGTAGTGGAACATGACACAAACATCCTCGCATTGAGAATGGATCCATAGGATCCATTGGAGGGCATACCTAGAGGCCATGTATAGAGGCTGAGGAACTAGTCGAGTAGATAGAGCAGGGGGTGGTGATGAGGAGATGCATGACCATCCTACTATTGAGCCACAAGGTTGAGATACCCTAAGATAGACCTAGGATGCCCTCAAGAGATCTAAAGGTTGATTGAGGATAACACAAAAACACTTGGGGGAGCTGCATATATAGCTCATTGTGCAAGACACACAAATAACAGAGTGGGATCAAGG
Organism: Cupressus sempervirens; assembly: GCA_028749045.1. Classification (NCBI taxonomy): domain Eukaryota; kingdom Viridiplantae; phylum Streptophyta; class Pinopsida; order Cupressales; family Cupressaceae; genus Cupressus; species Cupressus sempervirens. Next base: position 86,751,582 of record CM053785.1, read on the forward strand.
GATCTATGGATTATGAGAGTAGTTGGAGTAAGAGGCTCATAGATCAGAGAAGAAATAGGATGAGATTTAACTATAGTTAGTGAGAGTAACATACTATTATGTGGCATATGTGGTATTAGTACCAGAGGAGGCAGAGTAGGTGTCTCAATTTTTATAGTATGCGAGAGAGTCAATGTAGGGCCCATTTGCCGTTGCACCAAAAGCCATGACTGTTAATGAACATGGAACACCACATAATTAACCACCTGTGGGAAGGGGAGCGTGTCGCATCACCCAACAATCTCCCCCTCGACGCGCATACCAGGTGCTTACACGGGTCGGGAAGGCACCGGGGAGATTTGAACCCATGAGCAGGCCAACACTAGGCTCTGATACCAATTGTAGGGCCCATTTTCTGTTGCACCAAAAGCCATGACTATTAGTGAACATGGATCACCACATAATTAACCACCTGTGGGCAGGGGAGCGCGTCGCATCACCCAACAGTCAAGAGGTGCATGGCCTCTGACAAGACCAAATATGCCTCCTACTCCTCCTCTTATGCCAACTAGAGAGAAGGGAGAGGGATAGAGTTAGCTCATTTTGTTCTAATTTTGCTATGTCTATGTATCATTAGGTGTACCAACACCATCTTGTATCATTTTTGAGATTGATAGCACTTGAGTAGCATTTAGTTTTGCACTGTTCTACACTTGACTCTGTAATACCCCAAAATTGGCTTACTGCCATCTCAACCAATTCTGGTCTATTTTTGATCAATCCTAAAGTCCTATTCCATTAGGCAAATTCTTATTCTACTACTCGCTACTTGACTTAATTGTCAGATGCATAAAACCCTAATCTGCATTCATCATGCTTATTATTTAATTCCTATAGTATTTACTCATATTAGTCACATTAAACCTATTGATTAATATTTAATTTAATTACTAAGTATTTATACTTTAATTAAATTAAATTATATCTTAAGGCTAATGTACTATGGAATTAAATTTATTTAATTTAATAAATACGCCTATCTTGATTAATTAAATTTAATTATTTAATTAAATGGGAAAGGTATTACTAAGAAATTAATGAAAATTATTTAATTAAATGGAATACTTACTTCTAATTAATTAAACAAAGTTATTTAATTAAATAAGAAAAGTGTCTCTAATTAATTAAAGGATTATTTAATTAAATAGAAAAGGTAATTATGAGAGCATATCTCATTTTATTAAATTAAATATCTCACCAAAATTCTCTTTAGTTCAAAAAAGGAAATTTCCAGTTCACTATTGACCAAAAATGAGTAAAATCAGTAAAATCCTTTTTCTACTCAAATTAAATCAGTTAACTCCTTATTCTACTCAAATTAAATTAGTTAACTCCCTTTAATTGGGGAATCTTCCTTTATGACTGAACTTCACCTTTAATCCTGACCGTTGATTGAAATCGATATCAACCGCTGATGAATTCAAGGAAAGTTTATTTAAGAGACCCTCATCTCTTCATTTGGAAAGAGGTTGAATGAGATTTTGCATCGAATTGCTACTGGATTGTGCATTCATTTGAGCTCCTTATTTTCATAAGATTTTCATTGTTAGTTTAATTCTCATATAGATTTAATATCCATACATTTTAGCATAGCTTTCTTTTACATGTTCTTAGATTAAACATGCATACTCCATTTTAGATTAATCTGCATTCTCATATAGATTAGTCGCATTCTCTTTCAAATCCTTCATTTGTAGAGGGTCTAGTAGCTTAACACCTCAAATCTGAGGATATCTAACAAGCATTTCCCTTTAGATAGAAGGCAACAGGTCACCTTGCTGACTAATTTTTGGATGAACAATCCAATGTTCATTCTAGGATGAATCTGCATACAAAGACCATGTTGAAGTGTGTGTATTAGCAGAGACCGCATATTCACGCATACATTTCTAGTGCCCACCATGGGGCTTGAAAATTAAATTTTCTAGCCTCTTTCTGTATTTTTTAAATCATTTTTTTCTTTGTTCGTACTTTTCCATACAGATTCGAGAATCTTTGCATGAGACTATTCATTTTCACGCGAGGATCTAGAATCTTCACTCGAAGATTCTTTCTGTATCGCACGAGAATGTTCCTAGGCGTGCAAAACTTTGCGTGGAACATGTTTCTTCGCACGAGCCAAATATAATTTTGCTCAAGTCATAAAACTTCTTCACGTGGATTGTCAGGAATTTCATGCGAGACTCTGCTGACAGAGGGAATTTTTTGTATTGATTTTTGTGTTTTCTAGTTTTTCTGCTAACTTCTCACAGTTTCTAGTTTTTCTATGTTTTTTGATTTTTTGGAACAACATAACAGCGATTTGTAGGACAATTGGAAAAGCATGATAAAGTTACAAAAAATAGGTAAAATCTACTAAGCACATTGCGAGGATCACCAGGTAACCTTCCTCAGCTGATAACACTTCATTTGGATCTAAAAAAAACATCTCTCGTGTCGAGCTTGTGTGTGTTTCCTTCCATGTTTTCATTTTACAACACATGCATAATTTGATACTAGGGTGTGATCTCCATTAGTATTCATTTAGCAGGCTTAGGTACTAGTGATAGATTTAGATAGCTATTTTGGGTTATTGGACTCACCAATCTGTCGGCCCCTCATTCCACCCCATGGTTGCAAGATCAGCACCAGGTTAAAAGGGAGGGGTCTACAGGAAAGAAGTGTTAAATGCTCCACTAGGCAATCCTTTTGTGCTTTCTAGAACTCACTAGTTTCTAAGTTGTGGACTCATTTTGGTTTGTGTGAGGGGTTAAATGTTCCACATCTTTGGACTCACCTTGCATTAGTTAAAGCATTAAGTGTACACCTTGTGCTCTTTGACTACTTTTGGATAGATTTGCTTTCAGGAATTAACATCTGTACACACATAGTAATTAAGCCCTCATGAACACTATTCATGGATCTTGAGGGAGTGGGTTCCTAGTGAAACTCCTCTCTAAGATGGATTCCTTGTAGGTGGGGAGGATACTTTGAGAATCTCGTAGATAGATGAATCTTCAACTTGTTGATTAAGGCATCCTTTGTCTAGAGAGGTTGATAGATCACTAGGGGTTGATATCATAGATCTTTAAGAGATACTCTTAGTTTAGTGTTTCAGATTAATCTATTTGCTTTGATTGGGCTAAATTTGAAAAGGTGTCAAAACCTTGAATCTAGAAGCTAAGTCCCCTTGTGGTACACTATTGTGAGTGGTCACCTTTAGAGAGGGTTAATCATAGCAGACAATCCCTCTTCAGGGAAAACTGTGTTGACAAAACCTCGAGCGGTAATAGCCATTTTTGACATGGTAGTGACAATCGCTATATAAATGTCCTTGTGGAAGAAATCTCCATGGGTGTGGTTCATTGTGGGTTTTTAGATGTCCCTAACAGCTCTTGAAGATTAAGTTCTCAGACTATGTCAAAACCTCAGTGCGTCAAGATTGGAGGTCACCCCTGTGAGTCATAAAAGTTGTAGAGTCAAACCATTAGTAAATACTTTAGAGAGGCCAAATTTTATTTTCTAGGGATGTATGTGTGATTGCAAAACATTTTGAAAACATACACAAGTAGCTCTCCTAGGGATTAGCACAAACTAAGTCACTTGATTGTTCATGCGCAAGGTTGCTTTTTCCCTTGCTCATTGTTTTCAAACATGCTTGAAATCACTTTCTTGCTATTCTACATGCCTGTTTATCTGCTTGGTTACTGAAATGATCAAAAAATTTGTCAAAATCAGTCGCTATTGTAAAATTGGTCTGCCTTCTCGCACGAAATCATTTTGGTCTTGCACAAAATTATATGCTCCTTGCGTGAAATCAATTTCTTCTCATGTGAAGTTAAATTTTTGTTGTGCATCTTCGCCTAATCCTGCGAACTTCTTCACACAAAATTAAACTGCTATCACTAACCTTCACGCGAGATAGAAACTTCTTTGTACGACTTGTAAAACTTCTTCGCACGACCCATGAAGGTTTTTCGCGTGAGACTTTGTATCAGCATTACTAATTTGGGTCTATTTTAGCTATCTATGGCCTACATGTTGTCCTTTTCTGTGTTTATTTATCGCTATCTATTTGCAAACAATCCTAAAAAAGTGATACTTCGCTTAGCTAAAGACTTGTGTCTTAGGCCTTGACTAGTCTCGTCTCATAAGTAATTTTTTTGGTCTTTATCTTAATGCTTGTGATACTTTGTGTCGCAGTGGTCGTAATCTCTAGTTTTTGTAGCCTTTAAATTAGACCATTTGTGCCTTAGTGAACAACATTCTTCCTATTATCTTGTCCTTTTTGAGACTCAATCTTAGGGTAGTCCTTGTCCAGGTTCTAGCTTCTTGTCCTTGTCTATGACTATCGCAACCAGAAGTGGCAACACATTTTATCCTGATAATCTTAGACATGGTTGTGCTAGGGGTCATAATCATGACATAGGTAGCTTACCTTTTGCTACGCAATCTGTATCTAGTTTGGCTAGTGAGGCATCTTCATGATCTTCCTGACCTTCCAAGTATTCTCAAGTTCAACAAACATTTTCCAATTTGCAACAAATTAGGAATCCTTTTTACCAAGAGGATATTGAGACAGATAGAGGTCCTGCATTCCCAAACATGATGTATGATCCTTTCTCTAGAGATCCTTTTGAAACACAAAACATTGAAACTGAACACATTCCTATAATGACTAATCGTGAACTTGAACATGGTAGTCATAGTCAATATCAAGAACCACCTAGGGATGACAAAGAGAAAGAGAAAGAATATGACACTGATGAGAAATAGGAAGAGGTGGAAATCCTTCTTGAACACATAGAAAAATGTCAAAGAGACAAAAACTTTTAGAAGGTCATGGGAATCCTAATCAACAAAGAAAAAGAAAAATAGTTTCTCAAACTTGCCCAAGAGGGAGCAAAGTTACCTTCTCATTTCGATGTAGAAACCATTGTCAAAACTAAAGAAGAAACAGAGACCTCCAAAATCCAAAAACAATTAAAAATTATGCAAGACAAGTTTGCTCAGATGATGCATGAGAAGGAGAAACCCACAAAGACATATACATTGGATGCTCTTTATTCATTTCCATTTGACAAAAGCATAAACATGCCCCCTTTCCCACAAGGCGTAGAAATACCCAAATATGACAAGTACTTTGGTGCTACTGATCCCCAAGATCACTTGTGAGAATTTGGTGCTTTTTCTATGGAGTTTATACACAATCAAACATACCTCATGCGTTTATTCCCTAGAAGCATAGGTGGTCAGGCTTTGGAGTGGTTCTCACATTTACCTCCTGGTATCAAGATGTTTGACAAAATTGCCAATTCATTTGTTTAGCAATATTCTCATAACATTCAACATCCTATAAATATTCGAGATCTATGCAACCTTAAACAGAAGGTTGGTGAGCCTTTTCTCACTTTCCTCCAATGGTGGAGACAACTATACACTAAGTATTCCCATAAAATCCCAGAAATAGAAAAGCTCGACATTTTCATTGATAACCTCTTACCTGATTTCGGGTATAGAGTCCAATTACAAGGTTGACGTACCTTTGAAGACATGATTACATAGGCTATTTGTATCAAAGAATTTATGGTCAAGAAAGGTGAGCTCACTCTTCAGAGAGACACAAAACAAGGTTCGACTTCCAATAGGGATAGAACCAAACATGTCAACAAGAACTGAGAAATTGTACAGGATGGGGTTGTTGACAATGTCACACCCAAACTTGCTAAAGCAGCATTTAATCTCATGGACTACCTCAAAGCGGCCAAAAATGCTGAGAAGCCTTCCCTTGACAATAAGGCATTTGGGAACAAATCGAGAAACTCATGGACAACACGACCCAAGCGATAGTATACGCCTTTGGGGGAAATTTTGGATGTGGTTTACAAAAATTTTCTACAACACAAGCTTATCTCACCAATGGATAACCCTCGTCCCTATGATCCACAACCACGTCCACCATGGTGGAATGAGACCTCATTTTGTGAGTATCACCAAAACAAGAGACACAAAACTAGCAATTGTATAAACTTGCGTCATAAAGTCCAAGACATGATTGATGCTGGTGATCTTGTGGTAGATGGACATAACAAAAAATCAGACCACCAGGCATTCAAAGAGCCTTTCCCAGCTTATGAAAAAGGAGAGACTTCAAAACTAGAACCCTACAATAAGGTCAACTATACATATTCCAATGATGACAATGTTATTCACATGGTTAAACATGTAGATTCTGAATACTGTGACATTATTACCATAAAGGGAAAGTAAGATAATGACAAACCCAAGACACTATTTGTCTTGAGAGGCCATACTTCCAATAACATGGATAATGCATCTTCAAAACACTGTGCTAACGTTGTTACTTGCTCTCATGCGAAGTTGGTGCTCAAAGGCCCTACACCTCTTACTTCAAATCTTGAACAACACAAAGACAAAGCCCTTGTTGGTCCATCCAGTAAAGATGTAAAACACACAATGCACTTCACTACAACCAGTTATAGTGTTCTCGATCAGTTGAAACAAACTAATGCTCAAATTTCCATCTTTGAGTTACTTAACATATCGCTTGCACACAGGAAAATTTTGGACAAAGCTCTCACTGAGGAAAACGTTCCTCAAGATCTTGATCTTGAGTGATTTCAATCCATGGTAGGTCACTTGACCTCACCTCATCTTATGACCTTCTCCGAGGAGGATGACAACTCACTGAATCACCCACACAATCAACCTCTACACATTGAGGTTATGATCCACCAGACATGTGTTCGTCGAGTATTCATTGACAATGGCGCTAGCCTAAATATTGTCTCTACTGCTTTACTTAGACAATTGGATTATTTTGAGGACTCTGTTGATCCTCAACAAAAGATTACAATTAAAGCATATGATGAAGTGGAACGAAAGTCACTAGGTCTAGTGGTTTTACCAATTCGCGTCGGTCTTGTCGAAAGGGATGTCACTTGTCAGGTGCTTGACATTCCCTTAGCCTACAAAATTCTGTTGGGATAGCCATGGATACATGAGATGCGTGATGTGCCATCCACATACCACCAATGCATTAAATTCCCATTTCATGGTTTTGAAGTTACTATTCCTACCACTACTAGCTACACCTGTAATATGCTCAAAGCTGCTGATTCTTTCGTCCCTACTAATTGTGAGTCTACTGATGGTCACGACAATAAGCTAAAACAAATTGAGCAATCATTTAAATTGAAAGAGACTGGTATGGGAGAGTACCACATGGAACCAGTGCTATCATTAACATCTCTTCCAGAGTCCCTTCAACATTATGGGAGGCCTTCAGAAGCAAAGAATCCATTCGTGTTGACACCTCAGACCAAGTTTAATGGCTCTTTTATCAAGGCTACAGTTCCCTTAGAAGATGAAAGTGAAAATAGAGCCATTTCTGCATGGCTTTATAAAGAAGAAGCTTGTACCTAAGAGTTCATCTGAAAATGAGTCACAATTTGAGTTAGGTACTCAAGAGGAAGAATTTGATGATGAGGATTCCTACCCTCATCCTATTCCTTATGATCTCACTAAATTTTTTGCTGAGCCAGATGACTTTGTGCCACATGTTAGCACTATGGATGATACTAGTGATTCTTTTGAGGAAAATATTGAGTAACTCAAATATCATTCAGAAAAGGGAGAACCTAGTCAGTCATGTCATATTGAGTATTTGTGTAAGAATCCAGAGTCTGAAGGAGAGTATGTCCCTATCACTATTGGGGAGTTCTATAGTCTCTCACCATGTAGCACCGATTCTCATGAATATGAGTTTGACAATCTTTCAAAAGTGACTACTGATAAAGACATTGACCAAGTGCATGTCTATCAAAATTGAATCGAAGTGGGTGAAATGTCTAGGGTTAGGTCATAGGGATCTGATCCAACTAGTGTCCTAGAGTCATCAATTACTAACATTCATACTTTGAGGCATTTGAATACACCTGTGGATGAGGTCATTGTAGGTCTCGAATTGCTGGTCCATGCATTTAATGACTATACTATGAATGCAATTGAACCAGCCACTACTCTCTCACTTGCACATCCCGAGCTTATAGACTGGAACCCCAATGCATCTAACGAAGTCCCCATGTTCCAAAATGACTATGCTCTTGCTTGTTACCTAAACACTATCAAACCTATAACATCTTCCACCAATGAGCAAAGTATCAACATGACTAAGGCCGACATCAAATATCTCAGTCACATAATTAAAAAGAAAAAATGCAAGAGGTCTGATGGTGAAAACCATATTGCGGCAGTGCCGGATACCAAAAAAGTAAAAAAAAAAAGACATATCCAAGGGTGAAAACCTCTCTAAGCTGCCCATGGATGAGATATTTGATGTCCTTCCTAGTCACTTTCAGGAGAGATCATCAGTGTTAATAGAGCCAATGCAACCAATTAACCTGGGCACAGAAGAACATACTTTTGTGATACATTTGGCTCAGTCATTGTCACTTGAAGAAAAGGAACAATTCATTGCCTTTTTCAAGGAAAAGAAATAAATTTTGCCTGGACATATTTTGACATGCTAGGATTGGATCCTGATCTTATCATGCATCACTTGTCCATAGCACCAGGCATCAAACCGGTTAAATAGAAGCTTCAAAAAATGCACCCTCATGTTGCATTGCTCATCAAAGTAGAATTGGAGAAACTTCTAAAGGATGGTTTCATCTATGCAATTGATTATGCTGAATGGATATCCAATATTGTTCTTGTTTCCAAGCATGATAAATCTATTAGGATTTTTATAGACTTTTGTGATCTTAACTTGGTATGTCCTAAAGATGACTTTTCGCTCCCTAATATTGATATGATCGTAGACATGATGGCTAGCTATGAGATGTACTCACTTATGGATGGTTTTTCTAGATACAATCAGATAAAAATTATGCCAGAAGATCAAGAGAAAATGGCTTTCACATGTGCATGGGGAACCTTTTGTTGGAATGTGATGCCATTTGGTTTAAAGAATGCTGGTGCTACATATCAACGAGTTGTTACTACAATTTTTCATGACATGATGCATAGAACCATGGAGGACTACGTTGATGATAGCTTGGTCAAAAGCGCTAAATGCAATACTCATCTATAAGATTTGCATCCCATCCTAGATCATATGGAAAAATTAAATCTTTGGCTCAATCCTAAGAAATGCACATTTGGTGTCACATCAAGAAAATTGTTAGGATATATTGTTTCTGCAAAAGGAATTGAAGTAGATCCAAAAAAAGTACAAGCAATAATGTACATGCCACTACCTCAGAACATCAGTCAGATGAGAGGACTACAGGGAAGGCTTCAAGATATTCGCACATTTATTTCACAATTGGCGGATAAATCAAAACCCTTCACAAAGACCTTACATAAGGGTGTGAAATTCAATTGGAGCCTGGATTGTGAGAAAATCTTAACATAGATCAAAAAATATCTTGTCAATCCACCAATCCTAATGCCTCCTATGCATGGGAACCCTTTTCTTTTATACATTTCAGCCACTGAAGCATCTTTGGGAATCCTATTAGCTCAGGAAGACAATGAAAACAAAAAAAGAGTTATTTATTACTTGAGCTGAACATTGGTCTCTTATGAGAAAAACTAAAACATTATTGAGAAAGCTTGCTTGGTAGTTTTCTTTGCTTCCCAAAAATTAAGACACTACACACTTGCCCACACTACACAGCTTGTGGCTAAAATAGATCCATTAAAGTACTTGCTTAGTAAGGTAGCTCTCACAGGAAGATTGGCTAAATGGGTCATGATACTAAGTGAGTTTGACATCTAATATGTTGAACACAAAGCTATAAAGGGGCAGGCAATTGCAGACCAGCTGGCTGAGGCACCCATATAGAGTCTTCTACCAATAAACATTGATTTTCTAGATGAGTCAATTCTAACACTAACTCACCATACATGGGTTATGTTCTTCGATTGGTCCTTCACACAACAAGGATCAGGTGTTGGTTTACTCTTCATTACATCATAGAGATACTCATTGCTCAAAGCATACAAGATTTTGTTTCCTTGTACAAATAACATTGCTGAATATGAAGCTTTGATCAATGGTATGAAAATTGCAGCTAAATGGAGAGTAGATCGGTTGGACATCTTCGGTGACTCTCAACTTGTTATCAACCAAGTAAATGATGTGTATCAAACAAAGGATGACAAAATAATTCCTTAAAAATGCATGGTTGATGACTTGACAAAGTATTTTGCACACATCACCTTCCAACAAGTTCCACACATAGATAATAAAGTGGCTAATGCCATGGCCACTTTAGCCGCTCTACTACAAATGCTAGATAATGATCTCCGACATGAGTTCTTGGTGGAAGCGTTACACTACCCAACCTATGACACACCTAATTCTAGGATGATCTATTCTATTATAGGACAAGAATCATCCCACTACCATCACATCTATTCCTACCTTCATAATCAAACCATTCCAGAAGGTTTGACCTAAAATGAGAAATGTTACCTAATCTGTAACACTTCACATTATGTCATTATTGCTGATGATCTATATAGGAGAGGTCTCAACGAAACACTCCTTAGGTGTTTAGAAATCAATGAGTCCAAATGCACACTAATTGATGTTCACGAAGGCATTTGTGGATCCCATTCTAATGGCCTAACACTAGCTCGCAAACTCCTTTGTGTTGGTTACTACTAGCCTAAAATAGAGCAAGAAGCTGTTAAGTATGTTGGGTCCTACAAGCAGTGTCAGCTACATGAGAATCTCATTCACGCTCCAACTAGAGAGCTAATTCCCTCTACTACAACATGGCCATTTCAACGATGGGCCTTCAACTTGGTGGGGCAGATTCACTCAAGCTCTTCCAATGGACATAAGTTCATTATCATGGCTACAGATTATTTCACGAAATGGGTAGAGGTAGTCCCTCTCACAATTGCTGATGGAAAAACTATAGCGCTTTTTATCAAAAACTACATCATCTATAGATATGGTATACCATCCTCAATCATTATTGACAATGGAGGACAATTCAAGAATAAAGATCTCAAGGAGCTGTGCAAGAAATTCAAGATCACACAACATTGGTCTTCCATTTATTACCCCTAGGGTAATAGCCAAGCTAAGGCATCCAATAAGGTGATCCTCAAAATTATTCATCACACAGTCAATAAATTAGGGAGAGATTGGCATCTCCATATCAATTCAGCCCTATGGACATATAGGACAAGCATTAGAACTCCAACAGGCACGACTCCTTTTGCATTGGTGTATGGGGCAGATGTTGTGCTTCCAATAGAAGTCGAGATTCCTACCTTGAGAATCTCCATGAAAGGCCTTATCATTGATGATGACTACAAGATAGCTTGACTTCAAGAGCTTGTGTTACTGGATGAACGATGACAAGTGGCATGCGATCATCTATGAGCATATCAACAAAGAATGGCAAGAAGCTATAATTGGAGAATCAGGCCACGTGACTTCTAGCTGGGTGACCTCGTCCTGAGAGAGAACCCTAAGAATCAACAACAACAAATGAAAAAGGGAAATTTTGAACCAAACCGGTTAGGTTCATACATCATTATTGCAGTACATAGATCTGGTGCTTATCAACTTTCCACAACTGAAGGAGAAGTGCCTAAAGAGCCTATCAACACTCTCCACCTGAAGCAATTTTATAGTTGATTTAATCTCAGCAAGCTCTCTGTACATATCTATATGTCCTAAAAAAAATCTAAAAATAAAAAAAATTCCTAAAAAAAATTGTTGCCCTAGTGAAAACCTAACAATAGGTGCCTTGGTAACACCAAAAAAAGGTGAAAAATCTCAAAAGTAAAAAAGAAGAATCTTGCCAAGAAGGTGAAAACCTGGTAAATAGGTGCCTCTTGTTCCTAATCCTCCATCTTGTAGTGCATCTTCTGGCTATTCTGTATAGTCTCTTTTTCTTTCTTTCTTCCTGCTCATGTATCCATGGATTGAGTCTTGTCACAGCTCGGGGGCATTCTCCCTCAGTGTCACTATTTTTTAGATTCTTCTCATAGAATCTTCTCCACAACAGTCAGCAGTGGTCCTCACTGTGTCTGCCTACTATCGCTAGTGTCACTCTTTTTGAGATTCTTCTCATAGAATCTCCTTCATGACAGTCACTAGTGGTCTTCACTGCGTCTGCCTACTATCTCTAGTGTCACTCTTTTCAAGATTCTCCTCACAGAATCTCTTCTGCAACAATCACCAATTGTTTCAGCTATGTCTACCTACTGTTGCTCAGGTTATGTCTCCAGACTCCTTTATGGAAGATATCTTTTGTGTTAGTTACTAGTCATCCTAGTTGTGTCTGTCTACTATCGTTTAGTCCTCTTTAGGTTCTTCATCGTGTAGATTCCTCTTTGATCTCAATCACCAATTGTTCTGACTGCATCTGCCTACTATCGTCACCCTACTAATGAGATTTCTTTCAAACTTGTTCTGGACATTGACACTTGACATCAATCCCAAAAAAATTGAACTCAAAAGAAAGATGATATACTTGTTTGGATATGCTGAGCTTTTCTTTTGTTTTCTTTGTTTTTGCTTTATCATATCTCCTCGAGCAACTCGATGATGTCATCTTTGACTAGAGAAGTAATGACTAGTGGCATGATCTTTTCTTTGCTTTCTATTTGTGGTTTAGTTCCAATAAGTTGATATATTCCTATAAGAGGGGTGTCCACTATAAGAGCCTCTATCTCATATTGGATGGCCGTGTGTACCTTGACTCCTTTTATATAGATACGTCAATGACATTGGTTCTTCTCCTTGTTTGTTGGAATAAACTCTTCTTGCTACAGTAAATACTGATACTCATCTTGCTAAGTGAACGTACGAGTCACTGCGAGTATATCTAGCACACTTTTGTCTCAGGTTACAAATGCAAAGGTCATTGCAAACATAATGAATACTAAATAATTAGCATAAGAGGGATCTCCCATGTGTTTGGTGTGCCTGTCATGCAAGCAACATTTAGGTCATCCTAGCATTTATGCTCTGATGTTTATGTTAACTTTCTACATTAAAAGGGACAAATGTTTTGGTCATTCTAGCTTCTTGTGCCTCGAATGCTTACATTTAATCCCGAAAAACCAATAATGTATGTTATATTCATATTTCCATGATTGCAATGTCAGTGGGAATTGTATAATAGACCAGCTTTATTTTATATCCAGTGATGATAAATCATCAAGGCTTGGTAAGAAGACCTAGGGTTGCATTTAACATAGTCTTGCATTACATACTTTATTTGCATAACCGTGCAATTTGATGGTCATTTTGTTCATACTCCACATGCATCAGATTCCTCCATGGCTGCACAAGCATTTGATTCATTGATTTACACTCCTCAATGGAATACCTGTGACTATCAAGAAAAACATGCAACACTACATGAGATGTTAGTTCATGCATATGCATTCTATCTATGTACAACATACATCTCATGGACATCAAAGTAAAAAAAAATAGACAATGAAATGTACACAAAAATACTCGGCTCAAAATCTCGTATATATATCAAAAGAATAGGTCAGTACAAAAATGGGCACTACTCGAGTGCAATCGATAAAAAATGATACATGTGGTGCTGGCACACCAATCAATACATAGCTAGGGATCAAAATCAAAGATCAAGCACAGAGCATCTAACTCTATCCCAAACTCTTACCTCTAGGAAGAGTAGGAGGAGAAAGGGTAGCAGGTGGCAGAGGCGGTGGTGGCATATTTGGCCTGACAGGAGGTCTTGTGCCCCCAGGCTCTTGCACATATTGAGAGAAGCATTGAACCTACAATGTACCATCTAGTATCATGCTGGTATATACAACATAATAATAGGTGGTACTAGCTGACTAAAAGTAGATCTCATCCTACACTAGCTCCAACCTCCACTCTGTAGTCTCTGTGCGTTCCCTCTATCGATCTATCTCCCACTGTCTCTCCACCAGCTGCGCATCACGGATTGCCACTACAATCTACAACTCTCCCAACTGTCAGGCGGCCTGAAAAACCCACTCATGATACCACTGCACCATGTCCTACATGCCACCTACTGGTTGATCTGGCATATCCTCATCTACCATCTTTGGTGCCTGCTACTATGGAGGTGCTTGCGGTTATGGTGGCACTTGCTGCTGTGGACCCTCCTACTATAGAGCCCGCTCCTCTATCCTCTGCCTTTGCCATCTACTGTGTCCTGCCCCACTGCCCCTAGCACCTAGGTTTGATCCCATCTGATGTGGGGGAATAAGCATCTGCTATACCTGATGTTGGACTTGTGGTTGAACTGACGACTGTGGCTGTGCTTGCTGCTACTGGGGCACCTATCTCTGTACCTACCCTGCCATCCCTAGTGGATCTGTGAGGTGTGGGAATGGATGACTGATAAAAAATGCTTGATATGCAGGCGTCATCCTTGCATCTACTACCTCTAGCAGGTAGTCCCACTAAAGAACAGCTAGACTACAGATATCTATCATGGATCGCCCTAGATCCATCCATGGAGGCCATCCCCACTCAATATCCTTCTACACCTTTTCATAGGCACAATACTCATGAGAAATGTCTTGGGGATGGCCATACTGCCACCACACTCGTGAAATAGAAAATCTCTCAATCACTGATATCGTCCTGCCCACCAGAGGTCGAGAACTAAACAACTATGGCAACTCTCTAGGGGCATCATCCCAGTCCTTTGTCTCTCTCCGAGGTCACCATATAATGGACACCAGGTCATCAAGATGTGTCCGCCAATGCTCAGTCTTACCCAGGTGGGCCTGGGTAATATGCCCTCAATATCTACATATGTAGGGCTCCATGGGCTCTCTGGCATCCTCAAAAATTGATCGACATATGAGAAGATGTCCCAGGCCCAGATCTACAATACATATACCCTCGCTACCATGGTCTTCTTCTCATGGAAGATGACCTTATGCATCTCATGGAAAAGGTGGGCCAACATGCACTGACCCCACCCGAAGATCTCTGGTGCCTCCAGCATCCTGCGAAGCATGGCACCCCATCTGCACTCTAACCCATGCTGTCCTCTATCAGGACATAAGAAATAACTCAGAAATATACCTAGCATGGATGCTAGCATGTGTGTGGGTCCATAGGTATGCATCAGCTCATCCTAGCTGATGGCCTTGCCTCTCGGTAACTCTCTCTCGAACACAACAGATAATGCCTCTGTCCCTACTCGGAGCACTGTTTCATAAATAACCCAAGCACCATGAAAAGGAATCCTCAAAATCCTCCAGATGTCCTTCAGAGTGATGGTCATCTCGCCCATCGACAAGTGGAAGGTGTTCATCTCCAAATGGAAATGCTCCACCAAAGTTGTGAGTAAGTCGTGATTCACCATCATGACTGGAATCTAGCATAAAGAGGACAAACCCAATTGGACAATGTGAGCCCAATCTACATCATCAAGACTCCGCAATAACTCTCCATATGGAGGATAATGTGATTTGAATGAAACATCTCCAAAGACCTCTTACACGCACAAACAACAAACAACAAACAACAAACAACAAACAAATGATCAATATCAAGTCGAAATGAAGCATCAAAATGAACTAAAATGCAATTTTGGAGTGCAAAAATCAAATTTTTATGCATAACTGTCACGAGATTTCACGCAAAATTTGTGAAATCTAGCACAAAGCTCTCCAATTTTGAGCAAAATTATTGTTTCTTCGCTCAAAGATTCTCGTATTCGTGCAAAAAAAGAGCTCCTCATGCGAAAAATTAACTACTTGCACAAAAAAAGAGATGATCGCGTGAGAAAAGACATTCTCGTGTGAGACACGAATCACCTCGCGCAAAGAAACTCAATCTTCATGCAAAACCTGATTCATCCTGCGCAAAGATGCTTAGGCTGCGTACGAAAAAATAGTCTACCCTATTTTTTCACATGAAGAAAGATCTTTGCACGAGAAGAGATTGGCCTCACACGAAAACTGAATTAAACAATCCTAAAACATGCTACAACGTGCAATAAATGACCTCAAAATGCATGAAAACAAAAGTACAAAGATGGAAAATTGACGACTCATCGATGGTCCATAGTTTGCTAGCAAATTGTGTCATTTAGAGCACTCAAAATGATGATATCTCACATTCACTACCATGTCTCTATCAAAGCTCAAAATCACTACAAGACAAAAGCACATATGAATTGAAAATGACCCCTCGGGCCCTTATATAGTTCTTGACCAAATTTTTCAAAGTGCTCAGATTTGCGCAAAAATCACACCCCTAGCTGATTGGACCATTCTAGATCCATTTTCAAGATAACATTCAAAATATGACACACCTAAGAGCCTCAAAAATGCATTTTAAAATTTAAGGGACCGATGCAATTGAATGCTTGTGCAGCCCAAATCTTTTTGATACTTTGTGATTCTTAGAATCTTTTCAACTTTACATTCTCCATATTTTCAAAATTCATTTTGAAAATAGTCAACTCAAGTCAACTATGGCTAAATTTGGTCAACATTTGGTCAAACTTCATCTTTGCAACTTCACAATTATTTCAAATCAAATCTTCTTTCGATCATTCTGGTCTCTTCTATATTCTGTTGAATATCACATTTTTCCTATATCTCATGATATACTGCTTCAAATCATATTTTTGGTGTGTCATCTTTTGATTTCACTCTTGAGGGGTAGGATGATTAAACATCATTAAATACCTACTGCTTGGGGCATCTGATTCCCATTTTATGTCCTTATCACTCGGGGCATCTCATCACTCGAGGCATCTTGTTCCCTTCTATTTGGCATCTTTGCTATCTATCTTATCTTTTCATCAATTGATCAACCTTATAACAACTCTTCTCAGAGTTTGATGGATAGGCATTGGGACAGTCTAAACCCCTTCTCCTGAGGATCAAGCCTCGTTCTGGGGATGATTCTATGACTCATGATTAGACGTTGTTATCTTTTATTACTCTCGGTTATCTAGATGTTCCACATGGATCCTTAAAGGTTAAGCTCCATTTTGGAGATAGTCTTCTAAATGTTATTACTCTCAGGTATCTAGGTGTTCTATCTAGATCCTTAAAGGTTAAACTTCATTCTAAAGAAACCTTTTAAATGCTTTCAATCTCAGGTATCTAGGTGTTCTATCTGGATCCTTAAAGGTTAAACTTCATTTTGAAGAAACCTTTTAAATGCTTTCAATCTTGGGTATCTAGGTGTTCTATCTGGATCCTTAAAGGTTAAACTTCATTATGAAGAAACCTTTTAAATGCTTTCAATCTCAGGTATCTAGGTGTTCTACCTGGATCCTTGAAGGTTAAGCTCTATTTTGGAGATAGTCTTCTAAATGCTTATCAATTTTAGGGATCTAGACATTCTAAATGCTTATCAATTTTAGGTATCTAGACATTCTGTCTAGATCCTTAAAGATTATGCTTCATTCTGGAGATAGTCTTCTAAATGCTTATCAATTTCAAGTATCTAGACGTTCTATCTGGATTCTTAAATATTACACTTCGTTCTAGAGATAGTCTTTTAAATGGTATCAATCTTAGGTATCTAAGTGCTCTACTTGGATTCCTTGGGATTAAGCTATGTTCTAGAGATAATCCTTAAAAGCTTACCAATTGGTCTCCATGTCATCACCTTCGGAACCAGTTTCATCTTTGCATCATGCTTTCTGATTATCTTTGAATTGAACATGTTGCTTGCACATTCATTCAAAGAGGGGCAAAATGTAATACCCTAAAATTGGCTCACTGCCATCTCAACCAATTTTGGTCTATTTCTGATCAATCCTAAAGTCCTATTCCATTAGGCAAATTCTTATTCTACTACTCGCTACTTGAATTAATTGTCAGATGCAGAAAACCCTAATCTGCATTCATCATGCTTATTATTTAATTCCTATAGTATTTATTCATATTAGTCACATTAAACCTATTGATTAATATTTAATTTAATTACTAAGTATTTATACTTTAATTAAATTAAATTATATCTTAAGGCTAATGTACTATGGAATTAAATTTATTTAATTTAATAGATACGCCTATCTTGATTAATTAAATGTCATTATTTAATTAAATGGGAAAGGTATTTCTAAGCAATTAAAGAAAATTATTTAATTAAATGCAATACTTACTTCTAATTAATTAAACAAAGTTATTTAATTAAATGGGAAGCCATTCCTAATTAATTAAATGAAGTTATTTAATTAAATAACAAAAGTGTCTCTAATTAATTAAAGGATTATTTAATTAAATAGAAAAAGGTAATTATGAGAGCATATCTCATTTTATTACATTAAATATCTCACCAAAATCTCTCTTTAGTTCAAAAAAGGAAATTTTTAGTTCACTATTGATGAAAAATGAGTTAAATAAGTTAACTCCCTTTAATTTGATAATCTTCCTTTATGACTGAACTTCACCTTTAATCTTGACCATTGATTGAAATCGATCTCAACCGTTGATGGATTCTAGGAAAGTCTACTTAAGCGACCCTCATCTCTTCATTTGGAAAGAGGTTGAATGATATTTTGCATTCAATTGCTGCTGGATTGTGCATTCATTTGAGCTCCTTATTTTCATAAGATTTTCATTTTTAGTTTAATTCTCATATAGATTTAATATGCATACATTTTAGCATAGCTTTCTTTGACATGTTCTTAGATTAAACGTGCATACTCCATTTTAGATTAATCTGCATTCTAATATAGATTAGTCACATTCTCTTTCAAATCCTTCATTCGTAGAGGGTCTGGTTGCTTAACACCTCAAATCTAAGGATATCTAACAAGCAATTCCCTTTAGATAGAAGGCAACAGGCAACCTTGCTGGCTGATTTTTGGATGAACAATCCAATGTTCATTCCAGGATGAATTTTCATACAAAGACCGTGTTGAAGTGTGTGTTAGCAGAGGCCGCATATTCACACATATAAACTCCATATATATGAGATTTTAATTCAAGTATCTTCACATGTGTTATCTTTCTTTCTTTATAGTTTTTTGTACATGATATGTCAATGCTATGATTATGAATGTAATTTTGATTCTATGTATGAATGTAGTGTCGATGAGATGAGTCATGATAGAATGTATAAAAGGAAAAATGTGAATGAACTAACATCTCAGGTAGTGTTCTATTTTGCTGATAGTGATAGGTATCACATGAAGATTGAGAGGATGAACTAAAGAACCAAATGCTTTTGTAGTCATGAAGAAACATGATACTTTTAAGAAACCAACACTCTCTCATCACAAAGGATGCAAGTAGATTAGTGATCGAACTATGTGCTTATGCAATGTAGCCCTACACTAGATGCAACCCTGAGTCTAGTTACCAGGCTTCAAAAATTATCATCACTGAGAATTTAGCTGAATCCCAGATGTCATTCAATTCCCACTAACATTGCAATCATGGAAATATGAATAGGACATAATTTCTAGTTTTTTCGAGATTAAATGTAAGAATTTGAGGCACATGAAGCCAAAATGACCAGAACATTTGTTCCTTTTGATATAACAAGATAATATAAGTATCAGAGCATAGAGAATAGGATGACTAGAATGTTTCTTGCATGCAGACACACTAGACACATAAGAGATCCTTCTTATGCTAATTAATCAGTAAGTATTCTATTTGCAATGACCCTTGCATTTGTAACCCGAGATAGAAGTGTGCTAGGTATACTCATAGTGACTTGTATGTTCACTTAGTAGGATGAATATCAATATTTACTATAGCATAAAGAGTTCACTCCAAAAAGAAAGGAGAAGAACCAACCTCACTGGAGAGTCCATGTAAAATGAGTCAAGGTACACATGGCCATAAAATATGAGATAGAGTCTCTTATATTGGACACTCATTTTATATGGATACTTCAGTTTATTGGAACTAAACCATAAAGAATAAAGAAAAGGAAAGATCATGCCTTGAGTCCTCACTTCTCTAGTTGAAAGAGACGTCATCAAGTGGCTCAAAGAGACATGATAAATAAAAACCAAAGTAAACAAAGAAAAGTTTAGCATATCCTAAACAAGTTCATTATTTTCAGTTCAATTTCTATTTTATAGGATTGATGTCAAGTGTTAATGTTCAAAATATATGTGAAAGAAATCTCTTCAATAGGAGGACAATAGAAGATAGACATAGTTGGAACAACTGGTGACTGAAGTCAAAGAGGAATCTTTAGTAAGAAGAACCTTAGTAGAAAAATGAGTGACAATAGATAGACATAGTTAGGACAATTGGTGACTGACACAAGAGATCTTCCATGAGAGGAATCTCAAAAGTGACACTAGAGATAATAGATAGATGTAGTTAGAATAACTGGTGACTAATGCAAGAGATCTTCTATAAGAGGAATCTCAAAAGTGACACAAGAAATAGTAGGCAGAAGCAGTTAGAACAACTAGTGACTGATGCAAAAGGGATCCCTATGACATTGTAGGGTGTCGCCCTCACCTTTATGAAAAGATTCAATACATGGATACATGAGTGAAAGTAGTAGGCTAAATCAAGAAAGCAACTATACAAGAGCTAGAAGATGTGCTACTAGATATAACATTTTAAACAAGAGGTTCCTTTTACCAAGTTTTCACCTTCTTGGAAGAGATTCCTTTTTTTTAGCTACCATGATGCCTATTTGCTAGGTTTTTAGCAATGACACTTTTTTTTTTCTTTTTTCAATTTTTTTTTGTATTTTTCTCTTTTTTCTCTTTTTTTAATATTTTTTGATTTTTCAAATGTTTTTGGTATTACCAAGGTGCCTATTTCTAGATTTTCACTAAGATAATAATTTTTTTCAAGACTTTTTGCAATTTTTAGACATTTTTCAAGACTTTTAAGTATATACAAAGAGCTTTTGGAATCATATTAGCTATATAACCACTTCAAATGGAGAGTATTGATGGGCTCCTTAAATGCTTCTCCCTTGGCTATAGAAAGTTGGTAAGCACTAGATCCAAACATTGTAGTACCTATGTATGGACCATGCTAGTTGGGTTTCACCTTCATTTTTTGTACCTATTGTTTCTAATTCTTAGGGTTTTCTCTTAGAACAGGATCACCTAGTTGGAAGTCATGTGGATAAACTTTATTATTGTAGCTTCTATACATGCACTGCTGATAAGCTCAAATATGATCACATGCCACTTGCCAACGTTCATCTAAAAATTCTAGCCCTTGAAGCTAGGATATTCTATAAAAATCATTACTAATGAGGCCCTTCATGGAGATTCTCAGAGTAGGAATCAAAACTTCAATTTGAAGCACAACATCCACTCCATATACCAAAGTAAAGGGAATTAGATACTTATTCTATAAGCCATAAAGCTAGATTAATCTAAAGGTGTCAGTTGCTTCTAGATTTATTAACTGTACAGTGTAAGATCTTAAGGATCACCTTGTCTGATGCTTTCTATTGTCCATTACCTTAGGGGTAATAAATAGAAGACCAATGTTGCATGATTCTAATTTTTTTTCACAACTCCTTAAGATCCTTGTTTTTAAACTATCCTCCATTGTTAGTAATGATGGAGGAAGGTACACCATACCTACATATGATGTAATTCATAATGAATAGAGCTAAAATTTATCATTTTCTATAGAGAGATGGACTACCTCTACCCACTTAGTGAATTAGTTTGTAGCTATAATGATGAACTTGTGTCCATTTGAAGAGAATGGGTGAATCTATCCCACAAGATCAAAGGCCCATTGTTGGAATGGGTACAATGTAATAGATGGAATTAGCTTCCTAAATGGAGCATGAATCAAATTTGCATGGAGTTGGCATTGTTTGCAAGACTTGCCATATTTGATTTCATCTTGCTCCATATTTAGCCAATAGTAACCATATCTAATAAGTTTATGAGCTAGTGTCAAACCATTAGAGTGAGATCCACAAGTTCCCTTGTGTACATTAATTAATACACACCTAAACTCATTACGTTCTAGATACCTAAGGAGTGTTCTATTGAGACCTCTCCTAAACAAGTCATCAAAAATAATGACATACCCTGAAGTGTTGCACATTTTTCATTCTAGGTTAGATTATTTGGGATGGTTTGGTCATGTAGATAAGAGTATATATGGTTGTAGTAGGATGATTCATGTCCTATAATATAATCAATCATCTGAGATATAGGGGAATTATATGAAGTATAGAGTAAAGTTTCAACTAGGAACTCATGTTGAAGATCATTCTCTGGCATTTGTAACATGGAAGCAAGAGTAGCCATTGCATAAACCACTCTATTGTCTACTCAAGGAATTTATTGAAAAGTGATATGAGTGAAGTATTTCTTCAGGTCATCCACCATGCATTTATAGGGGAACAAATTTTCATCCTTTTTTTTATATACATCATTAACCTAGTTAATTATGAGTTGTTAATCACCAAAGATATTTAATTCACACACTCTCTATTCAACTAAAATTTTCATGCCATTAATTAGGGCTTCATATTCTGTAATATTGTTTGTACAAGGAAAAAAAATCTTGTATGCATTAGGAAGTGAGTTCCTCTATGGTGTTATGGATAAGAGCCTAGCACTAGATCCTTATTCTATAAAGGAATTGTCAAATAACATCACCCAAGTTTGGTGTGACTATTAGAATTGATTCATCAAGGAAGTCGATGTTTAGTGGAAGAAGACTCTACATTGGTGCTTTTGTTAATTGATCAGTGATCACTTGTCATTTGATAGCCTTCCTCTCAAAATATTGAATTTTAAATTCACTTAAGATCATGACCCACTTAGCTAACCTTCCTATTAGAGCTTCCTTACTAAGTAAGTACTTTAGTGGATCAATTTTAGCAACCAGCCATATAGTATGAGTGAGCATGTAGTGTCTCAACTTTTTGGAAGCAAAGATGACTGCCAAGAAAGCCTTCTTAATGATACTATAATTCATTTCATAAGAAATCAGCATGTGTCTCAGTTAGTAGATAACTCTTTCCTTGTTATCATTGTCTTCTTGAGCTAGCAAGATACCAAGAGATGACACTCTTGCTGAGATATACAAAATAAGAGGCTTCCTATAGATAGGAGGCATAAATATTGGTGGATTAGTAAGGTATTTCTTTATTTGTGTTTGACTCTAGTCACAATCTTGGCTCTAGTTATATTTGACACCTTTATGCAGAGTCTTGATAAAAGGTTGTGACCTATCTACTAGCTGTGAGATGAATCTAAAGATGGATTGAAGGATTCCTTGTAAGCACCTAATCTAATTGATATTATAGGGTGGAGGCATGTCCATGATTTCTTGAACTTTTGTTGGATGAACCTTGATTCCTATTGTAGACACAATGTAACCAAGCAGTTTCCCAAATGTTACACCAAATTCACATTTCTCAGACTAAATTTCTCCGTACAATCTAGGATGGGCCCCAAATCGTGAAGGTGATTTTTTTTTTTGTACTCTTAACCAAGGTATCAATTATATAGTCCTCCATGGTCTTATGAATCATATTGTGGAAAATTTTTAGTAACTTCCCTTTGATATATGGCACCAACATTTTTTTAGACCAAATGGCATTGCACTCCAATAGAAGGTTTCCCAGGTACAAGTGAAAACAATATTTTCTTTATCTTTGGGTACAATTTTGATTTACTTATAACTAGTAAATCAATCAATGAGTGAGTACATTTCATATCCTATTGTCATGTTCATTATCACAACAATGTTGGGGAGTGGAAAATCATCCTTTGAACATGCTAAGTTCAGATCTCAAAAATCTATATAGACTTTGATAGATTTTTCATGTTTGGAGACTAGAAAAATGTTGTAAATCCATTCAACATAATCAATAGCATGGATGAAACCATATTTCAACATCTTTTCTAGTTTATCTTTAACTAGTATTGCAACATGAGGATGCATTTTTCTAAATTTTGTTTGACGGGTTTAACTCTTGGTGTAATAGATAAATGATGCACTATGAGATTAGGATCTAAGCTAGGAATGTCTATATATTTCCATGAAAAATTTATCATTTTCTATTAGAATAAGGCAATGAATTCCCCTTTTTCTTCTAGAGATAACAACTATGCAAGATGTATCATGTAAAGTTGTTACTCTGTTACCAATTTGATCGGATATGCCAATTCTATCAACAATAACATTTTTCTTGAAAATGACTAGGAGGTGCATCAAATATCTCATCAATAGGCACCTCAAAGAGGTTTTCACCTTTGGATACATCTTCTATGTTTACTATTTTAAGTTTTGATACTGCCACAATGTGGTTTTCACCATCAAACCTTCTATTTCTTTTATATTTTATTGTGTGGCTGAGATATTTATGCCAAATTTAGTCATGTCGATGCTTTCTTCACTAGTGGAAGGTGTTATAGGTTCAACAATGTTTAAGTAGTAGGCAAGAACATAGTCATTTTTTAATGTAGCAACTTCATTAGATGTATTGCAACTCCAATCTATGAGCTTGGGATAGGTGAGTGAAAGAGATGTGGCAGGTTCAATAGCAATAATCATCAAATGCTTGGACAAATAATTTGAGACCTATGATAATTTCATTTGCAAGTGTGTTCAAATATGTTTTAGTTCTAACATCATTAATCAAAGATTTGATGACACTAGTTAATTAAGGCTCATCTGACCTAACCCTAGATGGTTCACCTACTTCGACTAAATTTTCATAGACATGCACTTGATCTAAATCTTTGTCTATAGTTGTTTTTGAGAGAGAGCTGAATTCATACTCTTAAGAATCTATGCTACATGGGGAAAAAATATAGAATTCCCCAATAGTGATAGGGAAAAATTCTTTGTCATCATCTAGATTTTTACATAGTTTCTCAATGACCAAAGAATGACTAGACTCTCCTTATTCTTGTTGCCTATGGGGAGAAT
The DNA here is from genome assembly GCA_028749045.1 of Cupressus sempervirens. Classification (NCBI taxonomy): domain Eukaryota; kingdom Viridiplantae; phylum Streptophyta; class Pinopsida; order Cupressales; family Cupressaceae; genus Cupressus; species Cupressus sempervirens. The sequence goes on from CM053785.1 coordinate 86,776,497, forward strand.
CAATAGTTTCGTTAGAAGAATCACTATTAGTATATGTGGTGCTAACATGTGGTACACAAGCATCTAGTTCTATGAATAATTTAGCAAGATCAACAAGAATTGGATAAGGATAAGGGTCCTCATCATAAATGTCATCCTCATGGTCAACTGACTCAACTTGTGACTCATGGTCAGATGAAATTTTTGGTTCTGGTATAAACATGTTAATCCCTAGATGGAAGGGAATCTTCTTGAAGCCTAGGCCAAATGTATCTCAAGACATTCTACCTATCACTTTGATACAATCAATCAAACCATTTTTGTTGCATCCAATTGGACCATTCCCCTTATAGCCAAAACATTTCATGGGTTTAGGAACTTGACCATACTTTTCATGAGTATTTTCATGGGACTATTCTATGAGGTCAACTAGGGTTTCCTCTTTGTATATCCATGCAACAATGGCTCTATTTTCATTTCCTCCTCTAGAGGTATAGTAGCTTTGATAAATTGTACTTAGTTTTAGGTGTTAGCACAAAAGGTCTCTTCACTTCAAATGGTCTCCCATAATGATAGGGAGACTCAAGAAGAGATGTCAAAGACATAACTAGTTTATGTGATATTCACCCCTTCCAATTTCTTTCATCTTGGGTGACTACTTAATTTGTTTCAGCTTATTAACATGATGGTCTATGGACTCCCTATTAGTAGGTACAAATCTTTCAGTAGATTTTAGCATGTTACAAGTATAGCTATCATTTGTAGGCATGCTGACCTAGAGCTGTGAAATGCAAACTTTACACATTGATGATAAGTGGAGGTCAAAGCTTTCATTTCATGTATCCATGGTCTTCCTAGTAAGATGTTTAAAGCTAATAAATTGTCAAGGACTTGACAAGTGACATCCCTTTCTATAGGACCAAGTCAGAGAGGCAACACAACAAGACCCAAAGATTTACACTTGACTTCATCATATGCTTTGACAGTTATCTTGTGATGAGGATCAATGGACTCTAGAATAGCCCAATTGTCCAGGTAGAGAAACATACACAATGTTAAACTAGCTCTATTGTCAATCAGCACATATCAGACACATTTATCATGTATCATGACTTCAATGTGCAATGGTTTAATGAATTGACATCCTCCTTAGAGAAGGACATAGTAAGGTGAGGTTAGATGACCTACCATAGATTAGAACCTATCAAGATCAAGATCTTGAGGTACATTTGTCTCAGTGAGGGCTTTGTTGAGAATCTACGTATGAGCAAGTGAGATTTTGAGCAATTCAAAGATCATGATTTGAGCATTTGTTCATTGTAATTGATCAAGGATATTGTAGCTAGTAGCCATAGGTGATTTTTTAACTTATGTACCTTTTCTATATGGACTGGCAAGAGGTCTGTCTTTGTATTGTTCTAAATTAGGAGCAAAAAGTGTGGGCCCTTTAGTACTAACTTGGCATGGGAATTCATAAAAACATTGGCACAAGATTGTGATAGCTTTTTGTCAAATGTATTAGAAGTAGGGCCCCTTAAGAAAAAGGGTGTCTTAGGTTAAGTGTTGTCTTGTTTTCTCTTGATGGTGATAACATTACAATACTCAAAATCCATTAGTTCAACCATGTAGACTATCTCATCATCATTAGATTACATATAGTTGATCTTTTTATGAGATTTTTATTTTGAATTTTCTCCCTTTTCATAGTGTGGGAATGGCTCCTTGAAAGCCTTGTGATTTGTGTTCTTGTTATGTCCATCCACAACAACATCACCATCATCAATTAAGTCTTGGACTTTGTGATGCAAGTTGACGCAATTTCTGGTTTTGTGACCATTTTTTTGGTGATATTTGAAAAATGTAGTTTCATTCCACCATGACGGCCATGGTTGTGGATCGTAAGGATGAGAGTTATCCAATGGAGAAATGAGCTTGTTTAGTAGCAAGGTCTTATAGACCACATCCAAAGGTTCAAAAAGAGGTGTATATTCTCATTTTTGGCATGTACCCCATGATGAGTTATTCAATTTTTTTCCAAACATCTTGTTGTCAAAAGGAGGTTTATTAATGTTCTTAGATGCTTTGAGATTGTATGTAAGATTGAAAGCTGCCTTAGTAGGATTAGGAGTAATGTTGTCAACAACTTCATCATGCACCACCTCTCATTTCTTGTTTATATACTTAGATTTTTCCTTATTAAAGGTTGATCCTTGTTTGGTGTCCTTTTGAAGGGTTATTTTCCCCCTTTTGACCATGAATTTCTCTATCTAGATAGCTTGTGTAACCATGTCTTCAAAGGTATGTGGACCTTGAAGTTGAACTTTATACCCAAAGTTAGGTAAAAGCTTATCAGTGAAGATGTCAAGTTTTTCCATTTTAGGAATCTTTCATGAATATTTGGTGTAAATTTTTCTCCATGTCTGAAGGAACTAGAGGAAAGGTTCCCCAACTTTCTATCTAAGATTACACAAGTCTCATACATTAACTAGATGTTGTATGTTGTGGGAGTATTTTTGAACAAATAATTTAACTATCTCATCAAATATTTTGATACCACGAGGCCACTGTGAAAACTATTCCATGGCCTGACCACCTAGACTTTGTGGTAATGGATGCATGAGATATTTTTTATTATGCTGAAATTCTATAGACAAGGCATCAAATTCTTGTAAATGATCTTGGGGATTGGAAGTTCCAAAGTATTTATTGTACTTGGGTAACTCAACTCCTCTAGTAAAAGGAAGAATGTCTATACTCTTTTCAAAAGGAAATGGACAAAGAGTTTATAAGATCTATGGTTTTGTAGGTTTTTCCTATCACACATAATTTGAGCTGGTTGTTTTTGCATGATCTTCAGTTGTTTTTGCAACTTAGATGTTTTATTTTCCTCTTCAGATGTAATGATTTTTGAACATTAAAGTGACGAGGTAGCTTGGCTCCCTCTTGAGAAAATTTGAGAAAGTATTTCTCTTTCTCATCATTAAGCAATATTTCAATGACTTTTTGGAAGTGTTTATCCTTATGAAATCTCTCAAAATCTTTAAGAGGTATCTCTTCATTTTCATCATTCTCATTTATAAAAGGTTCTTTATGTCTTTTGTTCCTTTGGTGATCTTGTTCTCCACTATGTTCTCCATTTTATGGGTCTTGATCAGCCATTTTAGGAATGTGAAAAGTTTTAGTGTATGTTGGTTGAAAAGGGCATCTAAATAAGAATTATATTATGTTGTTTGGAGATGTGTGATAGTTTCTAGATCCTCCTAATACAAGGGATTCCTAGTTTGTTGTAAGTTTATGGAAAATGTTCTCTAAACATGAGGTGATCTAACAAGTGAAGGAGATCATGAAGACTCCTTACTAGATGAATTGGAGACAGACTGTGTATAAATTGAAAAGTAGCCTCTACCATGATTAAAACCCCTAGCTCTACCTTGTCTAGATCTATGGGGATAAAACATGTTTCCACTCCTTGTTTCCATAGTCATAGACAATGACAAAGAGAAAAATCCTAGATTAGGACCACACTAGAATGTAGCCTCAAAAATCAACATAAGTGTTGTATACTTGGGTATGAGTTGTATGAGTAATGGATAAAACAAACAAGAGTTATGACTATCATGATAGAAAGTATGACAAACAAAAAAGGACAAAGATAACTAAGTGAGGAGACTAGTTCATGTGTAGATTGCAAGTTGTCAACTAAGCAAGAAGTTACTATTTGACACTATTTACAGATGGAGAAGTGATCAAGTGTTGTCTTAAAGAATGTTAGAACACCTAAGCTAGTTCTTTCTTTCTTCACTATAATTGGTAAGGCTACTAGTTGTTGAGATCTGATTGAAAAGATCATTGCTAAAAGAGATTATTGAAAGAGGAAGATTGTTGAAGTAGACTATGTGTTTCAATCATTTTTTTTGTCACTAATGTCAAAGCTAATATTTTCTAGTAAGAAACTTTCTTACAAGATTCAAGTACTATCCCTTAGTTGATTGATAAAGAGGATTTGATAAATAAGATGTAACAATAGCACCTAGAGGAAAGTTTGAGTTATGATTATCAAATGAAGTGCAAGGATTAGTTAAGACAATGATGACATGATGTATTAATAATCTACTTGAGGTTACAAAGGCTGGTTACACTTAGAAACTTTAGAAGAACAAGTTACAAAAAGACTATTTGCCAAGATTGACCAAGTTGTTAGTAGGTGCTGAGAAAAATTAGTGCAAGATGAGTATAAAATTAGTTGGAGCCATGTAAAAGAAAATTCTAGTGTATGCCAAGTAGAACAATAGATGCTAAGTAAAGTTTAGTTGATGTTGAGTGATTTGATAGTTGATGTCAAGCAACACAATATGTGCCAAGCATTAGAAGGTTGATAATGCCGAGCTACTGCATTATGTTAAAGATCAAAGATTCACTAAATCTAAGCTGACATGTTTGTTTCCTTCAAACTTGTGAACCAAGAGAAAGACAGGTTGATGAGCTCATGACACATAAATTTTTGTAAACCATTTCTAGGAGAATTTGAATGGATTCTAGGAGGAGTGTTAGAAGAAAGATGGAATATGAGGTAGATACATTGTAGCCTACCTAATTTTTCCAAACTCTAAATTGGACAATAGAAAATGACAAAGTATTTTAATTTCCTATTTATAGGAATGTCTATTCATGAAGAAAAAAATGAGAGAGGGTTAGAGAAGACAAGGAAAGAACACAAAAAAGAAGGAAGATAGGAAGTCAAGGACTCTACTTCATCAAGTGACCTACAGGGTGATTGCATTGACATGCTAAGAAAGAAGACTTAAGGAGATATATGCTTGAAGGGTGAGCAAGCTATTAGAACTACAAAAGTATGAAAGCCAAGTAGGATCGAGGACTAAATGGTGATTTATAATCTAGAAGAAAAGTTGTAAGTTGTATCAAATCAAAGCTCTACTGTAACTCTCTAATAATTGTATCAATCTAGGGTAAATACTTTGGATTAAGGTTGACCAAACAATCATTTAAAAATTCTTTAACTAGGTGGGATTCCAAGTGAATAGCCTAAAGTCCTCTAACAAGGCTGACTTCTAATAGGGTGATGGAAATCCTTTAACTGGGTCACATTTAACAGTGTGTGTTGTAACCTTTAACATGGTTTTCCTTTCATAGGGCATCACTTCAGAAGAGTGAAAAGGAGAAGCATGTTATCAGTGGTTTTTCCCAAATTGGGTTTCTACATTAAATCATTGTGTCAAGTGTGTTGATGAATCTTTTATGTTTCATGTTTACATTTTTCCAAGTTGATTAAACACTAACCTACAAGTTTTAGTTATTATAAGGATGCATGCATAGATATGAATGTTTTATGGGTTCACTAAGCTAAGAGAAAAGTTTTATTCCCCCCCCCCCCCCCCCCCCAAATGGTATTAGAATCATCTACTAAAGAGAACTAGTTTGAAGGTACTAGAAGCACAAAGATCAAGATGTCAAAAAGAGATGTACCCAAGCTTAATAGAGACAACTTTCCTGAATGGAAAAGTTTGATAAAGCTACATCTTGGAGGACTAGAAGATCATGCACAATCCACCATCATAGTGGAACATGTTGATCCTATTGGAGTTCCAACCGTTGAAGATATGAAGAAGAAGAAAGAACATAATTAGGTGATGTTGGAAATTGCATCTACCCTAAGCTATGCAAAATTTGATGATATTGAAGGTTGTAACACTGGAAAGAAAATATGGGATGCCTTGCACACTATCTATGGAGGAGAAAAAAATGTTCAAAGAGCCAAATCTGAGTGTCTTAGATTTAAGTTTGACGATATGAGAATGGAAGAAGGTGAGAATATTTCTCAATATGTTGCTAGGATAAAATACATTGTTAGTGTAATAAGAGGATCCATTGGTCATATAGATGATGTTTATATTTTAAGAAAATTCTTAAGAATACAATTGCTTATTTATGCTATTAGAGTTTCTACAATCCAAGAATTGAGATGTATTCTAGGAAATAATCTAACTCTTGAAGTTTTGGTAGGTAGAATCATTTCTTTTGAGCTATCTAACTTTGATAATTACAAACCAGAGAGTCTTGAATCTTCTTTCAAGGCTAAGTTGTTATTGAAAGATTTTGATGAGAAGAAGTAGTAGAAGAAAAGAAAGATAAAACATGTGTCTAGTGACAACGACACATATGAAGAAGATGTTGAACAACTTGAAGCACTGCTGGCAAGAAGATTCCATAGAGGAAAAGGCAAGTTCAAAGGTAACTTCCCTATCATTTGTTTCAATTGCAATGAGAATGGTCATATTGCGGCTAGATGTCTAGAAAAGAAGAACTACAGAGGAAGTGATAAATAAAAAGGTAGAAGAAATGAAGACAAAGGCAAGAAATGCTACATTGCTAAAGAGGATGATTCTGATGATCATGATGATGAAGTAGTTTATGTTGCAATGAAGGATGAATCTGATGAAGATGAGGAAACTATACATGTGACTTGTGTGAACAAAAATGATAGATGGATCATTGATAGTGGGTGCACACATCACATGAATAGAGACAAAAGTAAGTTCATTAACCTAAATTATTATGATGGAAATGGTGTAAGATTTGGTAATGATGCACCATGTTTGATAAAAGGAAAGGGTTCTATCAAACTCACAGATAAGATCTCATTTGACAATGCTTACTATGTTGAAAGACTAAATTATAATATGTTAAGTGTGTCACAATAGAACAATTTGGGATGCAAGGTTGAATTTGAAACAAGATTGCTAAGATATATGACACAAATGGGCAACTAATTGGAAAAGATGATCAAACTAAAAGTAATATATTCTATCTTGATATAAAGGATGCTACTTGTCTTGTTGTCAAACTTGATGATGCATGGCTATGGCACAAAAGGTTATGTCATGTTAACTTTGATAACTTGGTTAGTATCAGTAACATGAAGAAAGTTAGAGGTTTACCTAAGTTGAAAAAAACCTAATAATATGATACGCAAACAATGTCAGCTAGGTAAAATGACAAAGTCAAGTTTTAAGAGCAAAATTTATACCTCTAAAGAGATACTTGAGATTGTTCATACTAACTTGTGTGGACCAATTGAAGTGCAAATCCACAAGGGATAAAAGTAGATAACGTTATTTGTAGATGATTATTCTAAAATGATGATAGTAATGTTTCTAAAATAGAAATTTGATTTTTTTCAAATGTTTAAGTGGTTCTTTGGCAAGAGTTGAGAAAGAAATAGATAAAAGTCTAAAATGTTTGAGATCAGATAGAGGAGGAGAATTTACATCAAATGAGTTTGAAATGTTCTATAATCATAGAGGAATCAAAAGACAAACATCTACACCTAGAACCCATCCACAAAATGGAATTGCTAAAAGAAGAAATAGGTCAATAATAGACTGTACCAAAGCACTCTTGATGGAAAAGAATGTTTCTCTAAAATGTTGGAGAGAAGCTATCAGTACAACTATCTATACATTGAACCATGTGAAAATCCAGAAAGAAGTACATGATGTTGAACCTATGAAAAAGCCACAAGAATAGAAATCATTTGTATACTTTTATGAAGGAATGCCTACTAAAGAAAATGTTGCAAATCAAGTTGGAAACCAACATCAAGTTTTAGTGATTGTCGAGTCACATCCTATGAATACTGAGTTGAATTTAGGAATTGAGCTACATTCAGATGTTGAGTTATAGAATGAAGGAGTTACAAATTCTAATTTTTATAATAGTACATATGAAAGAGATGCTAAAATACCTACTAGAAATATGCACAGTGACTTTGAAGCTAAAAGACAAAATGAAGAAATAAGAGCTAAGCCAAGATTCTCCAAATATGTCAAAAGACATCATCCTGCTAATCAAATCATTGGAGAGAAAGATGCTAGGCCAATGATAAGAAATAGATTCAAAAGTGAATCATGTTTGTTGAGCATGAAGGAAACCAAGATAGTAAAAGATGCATTAGAAGATGTTGACTAGTGCAAAGCCATGGAAGAGGAGATTGAAAAAATGGAGAAGAACAAAACATGGAGTCTAGTTCCTAGACCAGAAGACAAAAATGTGATTGGTACCAAGTGGGTATTAAGAAATAGCTAAATAAAAATGGTGAAATAATAAGAAACAAAGCAAGATTGGTTTGCAAAGGATATACACAAGAGGAAGGAATTGGATATGGAGAGACATTTGCCCCTATTGCAAGATTAGAAGCAGTAAGAATTCTACTTGCTTATGTTGCCTACAAAGGATTCAAAGTCTATCAGATGGATGATAAATCTGCATTTTTGAATGGCATACTAGAAGAAAAAGTTTACATAGAATAGCATGAAAGATTTGTTGATGTTAAAAATAAGAATATGGTATGTAGACTACACAAAGCTCTATATGATTTGAAACAAGCATTGAGCATGGTATGAGAGACTTCGTAAGTATCTTGTGAAGATTGGATTTGAAAGAACTGACAATAACAAAAATTTGTACATAAAAATAGAAAAAGGTAAAGGTATTTTGTTATCTAAAATTTTTGTTGATGATATAATATTTGGAGAACAAGATGCTTTATGTAAGGATTTTGCAAATCAGATGAAGCATGAATTTGAAATGTCGATGTTTGGAGAGATCAAATTATTTGTGGGATTGCAAATATATCAGATGAAATGTAACATATATATCACTCAGTCAAAGTACATCAAGGAAATATTGAAAAATTTTGGACTGGACAATGGTGATAGGACATAAACTGTCAAAGAATGATGATTCTGTTGAAGTGACTCAAACACTATATTGGTCTATGATTGGTAAATTTCAATATGTTGTACATAGAAGACCTAATATTACATTATTTTAAGGAATAGTTGTAAGATTCTCTGCAAATCCTAGGGAAAATAATTTAATGGCCGTGAAAAGAATAATGAGATACTTGAAAGGAACATAAGAGTTTGGCCTATACTACAAGAAGAATGAAAAGTTTGACTTGAGAGCCTACCCTGATGCCGATTGGGCTAGAAACATAGATGATAGAAAGAGCACTAGTGGAGGAGCACTTTTCTTAGGCAAGATACTAGTTACATGGACTAGTAAGAAACAAAGTTGTACCTCACAGTCTACTACTAAAGCTAAATATGTTGTTGTTGCTATGAACTGCACAAACATTGTATGGATCAAGAAACTACTCAAAGGATTGAAGGAATAAATAATAGAACCAGTGATATTTTATTGTGATAACACAAGTGCTATCAATATGACAAAGCACATTACAATCAAGTATCATTACTTGAGAGAGTTACTTCAAGATAAAGAGATGAAGATGGAATATGTTAACACAAAGGAGAAAATTGTTGATATCTTCACAAAACCATTGCCTAAGGATACTCATGAATATGTAAGAGGTAAATTAGGGGTGATACCCCTGTCAAAGGCTATCTAAGTAATAAGAGGACTTCCCTACATCAAACAAGTTGATTGCTAAATGTTACAAATTGATGCAAAGAATATTACTTTAGGAGCTACCTAAAGTAATAAGATGCTAAAACTCCAAAACAATTAGAAGAAAGGTGATAGATGGAGAAATTGGAGAAACTACAAAAGTCTATATTTGCATCTTAAGATGAAAAGATGATATGTCTTTGGCATTTTTGTCAAAGAAGGACAAAGAGCATTAAACTGATCATTATCAAAAGGAGTTACAAGAGATATTCTACTAATCAGAAGGGAGAAAGTATATAAGAGGAAGATATCAAGTGATTGTTATCTTAGAGGGAGTTAATTGCTGATGTTGTTGATCAAAGCAAAAAACAAATATGATGAGGAAGATATAAAATAATGAAGAGGTAGAACTCTTAATCTACCTAGTAAGAGGGAGTTACAAGAGAGAAACTTAGAGGGAGTCATAAGAAAGAATTTTGTAACCTAATTAGAAGATGGAAGTTGGTAATAGAGGGAGAAATTTTGAGATATTTTGGTATGAGTTTTCTTTTTGGTATTGTCTTATTGTTTTAACCTAGTTAGTTTGGCTAAGCAAAGTGTTTTACCATTTAGGTGACTTGGTTGATCAATTTGGTTTGCCATCAATGCCAAAGAGGGAGATTGTTGAAGTAGAATGTGTTTTAATCATTATTTTGTCACTAATGTCAAACCTACTATTTTTTGGTAAGAAAATTTCTTATAGGATTCAAGTACTATCACTTAGTTGATTGATGAAAGGATTTGATCAATATGATGTAACAATAGCACCTAGAGGAAAGGTTGAGTTATGATTATGTAATGAAGTACAAGGATTAGTTAAAACAATTATGACATAATGCATTGATAATCTACTTGAGTTTACAAAGGTTGGTTACACTTAGAAACTTTAGAAGAACAAGTTACACAAAGATTGTTTGCCAAGCTTGACCAAGTTGTTAGTAGGTGCCGAGAAAAGTTAGTGCAAGCTGAGTAACAAATTAGTTGGAGCTGAGTAAAAGAAAATTCTAGTGTATGTTGAGTAGAACAATAGATGTTGAGTAAATTTTAGTTGATGTCGACCATTAGTAAACTTTAGTTGATGCTAAGAGATTTCATAGTTGATGTTAAGCAACATAGTATGTGTCGAGCATTAGAAGGTTGATAATGCCAAGCTATTGCATTATGTTAAAGATCAAAGATTTGTCAAATCTAAACCGACAAGTTTTTTTTCTTGAAACTTGTGAACTAGGAGAAAGATAAGGTTGATTAGCTAGTGACACAAAAATTATTGTAAACTATTTCTAGGCAAATTCGAATGGATTCTAGGAGAAGTGTCTAGAAGAAAGATGGAATATGTAGTAGATACATTGAATTCTACCTAATCCATCCAAACCCTAAAATGGACGATAGAAAATGGAAAAATATCTTAATTTCATATTTATAGGAATGTATGGTCATGAAGTAGAAAAGGAGAGAGGGTTAGAGAAGACAACAAGTCATGAAGCCAAAAAGGAGAGAGGGTCAGAGAAGAAAATGAAAGAATAGAGAAAAGAAGGAAGATAGGAAGTCAAGGACTCTACTTCATTAAGTAACCTAAAAGATGACTGCATTGGTGTGCTAAGCAAGAAGGCATAAGGAGATATATGTTTAAAGGGTGAACAAGATGTTATAATTGTAAAAGTATGAAAGCCAAGTGGAATTGAGGACTGAACAATGATCTATAATCTACAAGAGAAGTTGTAAGTTGTATTAGATCAAAGCTCTACTATTACTCTCTAACAATTGTATTAGTCTAGGGTAAATCCTTTAGATTAAGATTAACCTAATAGTCATTTAAAAATCCTTTAACTAGGGGCATTCCAAGTGAATGGTCTAAATTTCTCTAACAAGGCTCACTTCTAATAGGGTGATTGAAATCCCTTAACTGGGTCACATTTAATAGTGTGTGTTGTAACCTTTAACAAGGATGGCCTTTCATAGGGCATCACTTTAGAAGAGTGAAAAAGAGTAGCATATTACTGGTGGTTTTTCTCAAATTGGGTTTCAACATTAAATCATTGCGTCAAGTGCGTTGATGAATCTTTTATGTTTCATGTTTACATTTTTGCAAGTTGATTTAATAGTAACCTAAAAGTTTCAATGATTTCATGGATGCATGCATAGATATGAATGTTTTATTGGTTCACTAAGCTAAGAGAAAAGTTTTTTTTGTATATCTGGACCTTGAATAATTGATTCACCCACTCTCTTAGTTATTCTAAAAAATTCCAACACTAGCAACATTGGAAACAAAATATTATTAGAATGAGTAACACTAGCTTTTTCTTTCTTAATTATAGTTTATTAAATAGGTTATGTTACTAGGTGTTCTAACATTCTTTAAGGAAACATTAAAAATAAAACAAGCTGAAATAATAATACAGTTCAATACAATGTTTCACAATTGTAGAAACTAATAAACTTTCTTAAGAAGTTAGCAATATTTTCCATAGTTGGGCTAGAAAGGACAAATACCTTAGGACACATAAGAAGAATTAAGTAACAAAAATATAAATTTGAAAAAAGAGGCCACTATGAAAAAAAACATATTTTTGGCATTTGGCACTAGAAACATTATAAACAATTTTCCTTCCTACACAAATTCCATATATATTGAGCCACTCTCTATTTACAAAAGTGCAAGCACATAGCCAATCCATGATAATTTAAAAATGAAAAGACAACATTGTACATGTTAATACATGATCAATAAACATGCACCTTATAGTGTGCTCCACCTAGAACTAGAGAAATATCTATGCCAATTGCTCTAGAAGAACCAATCACAACCACCACAGGAGCTTCAACCAACTTAGGAGTTTGAACAATTACTTATTTAGTTGAAGTAACTTGAGCCTTAGGCCCTACATGGCAGTGTATATAGATAGCTCCATGCAATGGAATCATTGAGAATGATTTAAAAACTTTAAAACACATGGAGTTAGCAAGACCAAAGTACAATTTCAAAGTTGTTACCACATCACTCCGCACTTTTTGCTCATGAAGGCATGTATTGGTCATGCATTTAATGCATTCTCAATGGAGTTCTAGTTCCAAAACATTGTTCACATCATTTTTTATTTACATTGTTTTATTTATTTCATGCCTAACAAAACTACATGTTTTAGTTAGCCTCATAGGCATCAATTTTAATTATTTGTTAGCTAGTTTTCATAATATGCAAAACTTTAATTTTCATGAAATCTCTTTGCATGTTATTTTTTAGGTTTTTATTATTATATTTTTTGCTATGTTCCTTGATCAAAAGTCAAGGTAAAGTGTTTTAGTTTTTCTTTATAATGTACTCTTTAATTTCATAAATTGACATTCAATAAAAATATAGTTTTTATTCTGATTTTGGTTGTTCATTGTTTATGCTCTATTTTTTTATTTTTTTGACTATTAGTATAGCATAAGAGATTTAATTGTAGATCTTCAATTGGTATCAAAGTAGCTTATAGAATATTATTCTCTTGTAGGTAGAGCATCAATTTTCTCTAAGATCTTTTACAATGGAAAATGGTGGCAACTTTCCATTCCAACTTCTATTATATTCTGGAGACAACTGTGAATATTAGAGTATCAAGATGAAGACCCTACTATTATCTCAAGATATTTTGCAATTAGTAGGAGAATACAATGAGCTTTCACACCTAAATTCTTTACATGACTTAACACATGCTCAAAATAATTAGTTGAAAGAAGACAAGAAAAAGGATAATCAAGCTCTTTTCTTCATTCAAAATTCATTGGATATGTTTATTTTCCATCGTATAATAGGTATGGAAAAGTCAAAGGATGCATGTGAAGCTCTTCAAACAACATACCAAGGATTTGACAAGAAAATATTGGTGCGACTTCAAACCCTTCGAAGATATTTTGAAAATTTAAGAATGAGAGAAGCTGAGTCCACTCATGAGTTTATTATGAGGGCTCAAACTATTATCAATCATCTTAAAACTCAAGGGAAAACTATCATAGAGATAAAATTTGTACAAAAGATTCTGCAATCTCTTCCTCCAAATTTTGATCCAATGGTCATAGCCATTGAACACAGTAAAGATACATCTACCTTCAAAATTGAATAGTTTATAGGTTCTCTGCAATCACATGAAGAGTGCATGGAGTGTTCAACAAAGAATCTAGTGCAAGCCTTCCAGTCTATAGTCAAAATTGAAGCAAAACCTACAACCCCTTTTCAATCAAAAAAAACTCAAGGGGAGTCTTCTACATCAAGAGGATGTGGTAGAGGATGAGGAAGAGGAAATAATTGAGGAAAAGGAAGGAGTTCTAAGGATCAAATAAGCATCCAGTGCAGATATTGTGAAAGGTATAGACACTATGAATCTAAATTTAGAAAGAAAAAATATGGTTTAAATAGTTCAAGAGCTAACTATACTGAAGAATATCTTGAAGATGTAAAGTAATCCACATTCTTTACATGAAATTTGAAAAAAGAACCTCAGAAGGATGTATGGTTTCTTGATAGTGGGTGCTCAAATCGTATGATAGGTAAATTTGATCTCTTTGTCAAATCAAATGAATCTAAGAGAATTCAAGTAAAATTTGGTGATGATAAAGAGGTTGATGTTATGGGAAAAGGTACCCTTCTAGTGAAAACTAAAAAAGGAGAAATTACTTATATTCATGACACCTTGCATGTGCCCAAGTTACAAAATGATCTTTTGAGTATTGGGTAGCTTGTAGCAAAACATTATAAGGTTTTTTTTGAGGATAACTTCTACAAAGCTTTTGATAAATTAGCTAACCATCATCTTGTAGGAAAGAATTCTATGATAGAGAATAGATTGTTTACTCTCAGTTTGGTTTCCACTAATATGCATGCTCTTAAGTCAACTAGAGATGATTTGTGGTTATGGCATCAAAGGTATGGTGATTTGCATTTTTAGGGCTTATGTTTGCTTCATAAAAAGGACATGGTGAGAGAATTTTCCTCTCATTTAGGAAAAAGGAGAATTTTGATTAGGGTGTGCTCTTAGTAACCAACATTAAGAATTTTTTCTAGTGAAAAATTCATGGAAGGGAAAATCTTCTATAGAGCATGTGCATTTTGACATTTGTGGTGCTATGTAAGAGGAATCCTTGGGTAAGAATATCTATTTTTTTAAACCTTTATTAATGATTTCTAATGCCACAAATGAGTTTATTTTCTTTAGAAAAAATCTGAAGCACTTGGATGCTTCAAGAATTTTACATCTATGGCAGAAAAGCATAGTGGGTATTCTATTAAAATACCCAAAACAAATAGAGGGGGAGAATTCATCTACAAAGAGTTTTTTGATTTTTGTGACATGCATAGAATTCAAAGATAGCCTATGACATCGTTTACCCCCTAGTAGAATGTTATTAAAGAAAGAAAGAAATGTATACGAAGTATGTCAAAGTCTAAGTGTGGCAACCATGTTGAAATTTATATTTTGAATTGAAGGCCAACAAAAGTGCTTCAGAATATCACTCCAAAGGAATCTTGGAGTAGACACAAGCCCTTAGTAGCTCACTTTTGTGTATTTTGTTTCCCTACATATGTTCATGTTCTTGTTTGAAAGAGGAAAAATTTGGATGCCAAATCCCAACTTTGTATCTTTGTGAGATATTCTGATTCCACCAAATGATATAAATTTGATAAACCTGATAAAAAGAAATGGATTATTAGTTGAGATGTGGTTTTTGATGAAGGGGGAGTATGAAAATGGAAGAAAGAAGTTCAACAATCTAGACCATTCACCATGGGTAATGAAGATGTTCAAGTTCCTCCTCCCCCCATAAGCTCAAGTGGAAGTTGAAGCCCAAGTTCACCAAGTTCACAAAGTTCCTCTTTTGATGAAAGTTCAAACTCACAATCCAATCCAAGTTCCTCACAAAAGATATGAAGTTTAAATGAAATATATCTGATGAGTTCTACTGTGGATCCATTTGCTAACTTTGCATTGTTAAGTTCCATTAAAGTTGAACCTTCTCTGTATGAAGAAGTTATGATAGAACCAAAGTGGATTGATGCTATGAATGAAGAGACGCATGCTGTTGAGACAAATGATACATGGGAATTGGTTCCACTTCCAAAAGAAAAACATGTGATTGGTGTCAGATGGATTTACAAGGTGAAATATCATGTTGATGGTTTTGTGAAAAGACACAATGCTAGACTATTTTCCAAGGGATTCTTTCAAACACTTGGAGTAGATTATTTGGAGACTTTTTTTCTAGTTTCCAAGTTTGATACATTTAAAATTATATTGTCTATTTCTGCTCAAAACAAGAGGCCAGACTTTTTCTCTAGTTTCTAGATTTGATATAGCTAAAGTTATATTGTCTATTGCTACTAAAAAAAAGTTGTTGGTCTATTAAATGTATGTAAAATCAACTTTCCTAAATGGTTATATTGATTAAGAGGCTTATGTGAATCAACCTATTGGCTATGAAAATTTAGGAAAATAACACTTTTTTTACAGCTTAAAAAAGAACTCTATGGGGTTGAAGCAAACACCACATTCTTGATATGCATGAATTGATAGTTGTTTCTTGAAGAAAGGATTCATTCAAAGTTCTTTAGAGCCAAGCTTCTATATCCAACATGTTGGTAATGATATTCTAATTGTTTTCCTTTATGTTGATGAACTCTTTTTTATAGGTAATAATGTTGGAAATATAAGAGGAGTAATCAAGAGGGGAGGGGTAAATTAGTTACCACAAAAAATAAAATCTAAGATCCCTTAAGATGTCAATAAAATTGAAAAAAAAAGTCCGTTGAAAATGAAATGTTGTTGTAACTTGGTTAACATAGGAACACTCGATTAACACTAAGAATTACTCTCACTCAAAAAACACTAAAAATAATTGCTTCTTAATATGTTTAGTGTGATTAACCTTAATTAATTTAGTTGCAAAAGCATAAAGAAAATAATATGAAGACAAGAGACACCAAGATTTAATGTGGAAACCCAATTTGGGGAAAGCCACCAATTGTAACTAGTTATTATGTTTCATTCTTTTGAAGTGAGCCCTGTTAGGAGACAATACTCTTAAAGATTACAAAACACATTGGTAGGTGTGACCCTATTAATTGATTTAGTTCACCCTATTAGGGGTGGCCTTGTTAGAGGTCTAAAGAAACTTCAATCTAGAAATACTACCTTTTTAGAGGAGTTCAAAAATAGTTTTAAAGCTAACTCTATTAGGTGATTTGATTCACTACTACAATTATTAGAGAGTAACAATGATATGACCTAATTGCTAATGCAACTATATTTTTTGATTTCAAATCTTCATTCTGGCTTAAATGCTTGATCCTCCTTGATCAAAATATTCTTTAGAACTTGGTCAATTTAGATACTCTGATATCCTTACAATTTGCTTCCTTGATGTGTCTTTTCAATCCCATATTTATTCTTTAGTTCAATCCTCAACTTGGCCTTATATTCATATATTTTACCTTGTCAAGTTGACTTGAATACAATTTCAAAGAAATGAAATTAATCCCATGAGTGAGCTAGAACTAGCCAAAAAAACTAATAGATCAAATATATTGATATACAAAAATCCTTCATTAGATGACCCAACTCAGTCAACAGTAAATCAGAAATGAATTTCTTTCAAACTTCCTTTGGTAATCAAGTGAGCTCAATTAACACTCATTCCATTAAAGCTTTTTGTTGGTAACTGAGTGAGCTTGTATAACATTGGTTCCTTGTAGACTTTCCTTAGGCGACTGAGTGAGCTTAGTAGACATTGACTCTAAACTTGGTTAATGTTGAAATGTTCATCATACATAGGAACTTCCTTTGACTCCTAAGTGATCTCAACATACACTGAATCCTTAGTATATGCTTGACATTTGTATAACATTAAAGACAACTTACAATTGGGTGATTGTATCCAACAATCTCCCTCTTTGGCATTGATGGTGACACAACATGTCATGATACATAGAAGTTTTAGAGAAGAATAGAAGTAAGGATAATAACCTTAGTTTCATTCTAATTCTCATTCATGAGAACCCTCTCCATCAGTGTGAACTCCTTTTGTCATCAATCTCTAATTATAATAAATCTAATATCTCCTTCTAACAACAAAATCTCTCTCTTTTATATCAACTCAAAAATTTTGAAACAACATCTCAAACATTCACAAAAATTTCTCTGATATATGACAAAAAACTCTCCCTCTTTGACATCTTATGCCAAAGAAAACAATCAATGCAGTTTCCATGTACATGATGTACAAATTCATATATAATCTGCTATGACAATACTACATCAAGTTGACTGATCTTCAACATGCTTGTTTGATGCATCACTAAAATCTAATTACTAAGCTTCAGATAGGGGATGACCCTTAACTTACCGCTTACATACAAAAATGCATGCTTAGGTAATGGCTTGGTGAATATGTCTACAATCTATTCTGTTGTATTCACATATTGCAATCTCACTTCTCTATCTTGGACCAATTCTCTCAAGAAATGATATTTTACTACAATGTGCTTGGTCTTGGTATGCATCACTGGATTCTTGGATATGTTGATTGCACTAGTATTATCATAAAATATAACAATTGGGTCCTTTATCTCCTCCTTCATACCTAACAATAGTTGCTTGAACCACACAATGGTGGAATAATTGATTGCTACAACAACATATTCTACTTCTTCTATAGACTAAGAGATATAGTTCTACTTCTTTCTTATCCAAGAAACTAGCCTCTTTCCAAGAAAAAGTGCTCCACTACTAGTGCTCTTCTTGTCATCAACATTTCTTGCCTAATCAGCATCAGTGAATGCCTTCAATTGAAATTTACCTCATTTTTTATACCAAAAACCACAATCTTCAATACCTTTTAGATAACTCATGATACTTTTGATTGACATCATAAGACTTTCCTTAGGATTAGTAGAGAATCTAGCCACCATACTAATTTCTAATGCTATATCGCATCTTGTGTGCACTACATACTGAAGTTTTCCAATCATTTATTTGTATGTAGTTAGATCTACGTCCTCGAAATCATCATTTTTGGAAATCTAATGTCTAGTAGATATAGGTCTTCTAATTGGTCTAGAACCATCTATTCCAAATTTAATTAGTATCTCCTTCATGTATTTTTATTGAGTAATGTAGATACCATCCTTCATCTATTGAATTTGGAAGATGGAAAAATACTTAGTCTCTCTAAACATGGACATTTCAAATTGCTTTCCCATTTTCATAGAAAAACATTTGCACAAATCATCATCTCTAGTAATGTATCATCCACACAGAAGTCTATCAACACAATCTTCTTATCCAATCCTTCTTTGATGTATAGGTTTCTATTATCATTAGTTATTTGAAAACCAATCTTTATGAGATAATTATGTAACCTTTCATACAAGGCTCTTGGGGCTTGTTTGAGACCATACAAATATTTTTGTAGTCTAGAAATCTTGTCCCTTTTCCTAAGATCAATGAAACATTTTGGTTATTCAATGTAGACTTCCTCTTCAATGATTCCATTCAAGAATGTTGATTTCACATCCATTTGATATGCTTTGAATCCTTTGTGTGCTGCATATGCAAGGAGTGTTCTAACACCTAGTCTAGCAATAGGAGCAAAAGTCTTTTCATAATCAACACATTCTTCTTGAGCATAACCCTTGCAAACTAGCCTTGCCTTGTTTCTTACAAATTATCCATCATTTAGCTTATTTCTAAATACCCATTTTGTGCCAATTATATTATTATCCTTGGGTCTAGAAACAAGAGACCAAGTTTTGTTCCTTTCAATTTGATTAATCTCTTCAATTATTTCCCCTATCCAACTTTCATTTTCTAATGCATCTTTGATAGTTATAGGTTCAAAATCAGTAAGAAAATATGTAACTTTTAATTTTTTCTTTGTCATTATATCATCTAACTAAACTCCAATAATTTTCTTGGGTGAATGATGCCTTCTGACATATCTAGTAAGACTAGGCTCCTTCTTTCTAAATTCACTAGGTCCACCATGATCTTTTGAATCATGCTCAAGTCCCACTATCTATGGCTCAAGTCCATCAAATGACTTAGTTTGCCCTAGCTACAACTCAAGTTGAACTAGGGATTTTGGGGACTCAAGTGGTGAATACTACTAACTGCCATTTTCTTGAACTTAAAGTAAAGTATTAGGCTTGTAGTAAACAAAGTTTCATTTTTTTAGGTTCTTTCCTACTTTGTTCTTCAGACTCTTCTGCAAACTCATTAATCTTTACATGTGCACTTTGTATAACTATGTGAGTAGATAGATTCAACCATTTGTTTGATTTGTTCTTATTGGAGTATCCCAATAATAAGACTTCATCACTTTTTACATCAAAATTTCCTTTTCTTGACTCCTTCAGAATATAAATTTTTCTTCCAAATACTTTGAAATATCACACATTAGGTTTATAGCCATACCATAATCCAAAAGGTGTTTTATTTTAGTCCTTCTTCAACTTAACTCGAATCAAGGTATGAATTGTAGTGCTAATTTCTTCTATCTAGTATTTGAAAGCAACACTCTTCTCTATCATCAACATCCTTGCACAATACATGATTGATCTAATCCTTCTCTCAACAATGCCATTCTATTGAGGTGTGCCAGGTGTAGATACCTATCTTTTAATTCTATTTTAAATTAATTGAATTCATTTGAGATGAATTCACCTCCTCTATCTAACCTTAGACACTTCAATTTCTTTCATTTTTCTTTCTCATCTCTTGCCAAATACCATTTGAACTTTTGAAAATTTCATGAGTTATCCTTTAAATACATAACTATCATCATCCTAGAATAATCATTAACAAAAAAATAAAGTGCTTATCTCTAGTGTATCTTTGTATGCCAATAGGTCCAAAAAGGTTTGTATGAACCAACTCTAAGGCTTCTTTAGAATGATAGTTCTTGCTTTTAAAACTTGTCTTTCTCATCTTTCCAATTTGACAACTCATCCATATCATGTTTCTTTAGGCTTGGAATGTCTCTAACCCTTTTGATCTTGCTTATGTTGAATGGGTTATCAAAATTCATATGACACAACCTGTTATGCCATAACCAACTTTCTTCTACTTGAGCTATGAAATATGAATTTATAGTTAGATCTAGGTACAATAGATTACCTCTTGTTTGATTATTGTTGGGTAGTCATTTTGCATGAGGTCAACAGTAGGAATTCATTGCACAAATCCTCTCTTGAAAAGCTAATCCTTTTGGATCAACTCCAAGGTTCAATATTTGTCTTGTGACGTACCAACATCTGCTCAGTTGAAGATAAATGTGATTGTTCATGAAGAGGCCTTTTCTATAGGGTATAATTTAGTGACTAATATTTTTAATTTGGCTAATAATTTAAGATTTGATACATCCTAAATCGCCATAGTTTTATAAAATTCAATTCTAGAATATTTAAAATCGCTCAATAATTTATTTTATTGAAAAATTTAAACTCAAATATTCGCTACAATATTTGTTACATGAATAGATTTGAGTAACCTAAATATAATATATTTTTGGAGAAATTAAAATGAACTGAGCAATAAGTATCATAATTATTAATTAATTTAGGAATATATCACCAATATTTATTATTCACTATTGATTTAAAGTATATGTAACTATTCTCATAACATTCCACAAGGTAAAAAAATGTTCAATTTTGATTTGTAATATTCCATGGTGATTAATGAACTTCCTATTATTATTGAGATTTGTCAATATTTTATAAAAAAAAAAATTATGATTCAAAAATAATCGCCAAAATTAATCATATTCAGAATAAAAAATTGAGAGTTTTGCAAATATAAATAATTTTGCTTTTCCAAAATAATGAAATATTCGCCAATATTTTATATCTTTTTTTGGAGGTGACTTTCTTAAAGTTTACCCTGCTTTGCTAGTTTTGATTTAAACTCAAAATGAAGTAAATATATTTTCTATCTCAAAATAAAACACAAAAGAACAATATTTTTGTATTTTTTGATTTTTCAATGAATTCAATCTAATAGTGCAACTAAAATGAGTTCCTATTCTAACAAGGGGTTAGCAAAGAAAATAATGAAACTAAAAGAAAATAACATAAAATTGAAATAACTTGAAATTGAAATCCTAAACGGACATAAGCTACAAAAAACAACATGTTACGAGTTAAACTTTTGAAGAAATCGGTAGGAAACTAATGAGAACAAGAGCAGCGCTTCCTAGAATCCACTGATGCAGTCGGTCATTGATGGGAAAGTTCAATAATCGAATGATGTTTCACTCTTCATAAAAATGCAAGGCCACAAAAAGTGCACTCATGTGAGACAAAGAGTTATGTAGGCATAATTTGCGATCTCTCCTCAAGCTCGTTACATTAGTGAAATTCATAAACCTATAGCAAACACTAGAACTAAAAGATCACACAACTAGAAACAACACAATAAACCTTCAGCTCAATCACAATCTCATGAATAAAATTCACAAAACAATGACACATTCGGGCAAGAATGACTACACTCCAAATATAAGCACCAAAAGCATAATTTTATTGCATAATAATTGTAGACCTTTTTACATTTTACAATGGGGTATTTATAAGAAATCATCTCCTCAATTTGTGTTGAGAGTGAGAGATGACTTCATGAAATAAAATTCTTATAAAATATTAAAACAAACTAAATATATATATATAGACTAACAATTAATCTAGTTCTTAGAGGGACTCCATCCATATTTTATTCATTAATTGGATGCATGAGCCCTTTACATGTAAAAAACAAAGAAAGCATGAGAGAGAAAGTAGGAAAAAGCCATTAGTCAAAGTGGAAGTGCACAGAGGCACCAAAAATAGAAGTTGGTCCTTCACTAGGCATGTGTCAAAGTTAAACTGCCATCAAAATGCGTCGTTGATGCATGGAAGGTGCTATTTTTGGAACTGGTAGTTAACTATTGATGCACCTCTGAATTGCAGAGTCGTAGACCTACATACCTACATACTTGCATACCTATATGAAAATGTGGAGCTTTGGACCTACAAAGCCACGTAGCCATGGATCTTGAAAGGCTCAAAATCTCAAAATTTTACTAAGTGTCAAAATTGAAATTTTGGCATCTAGGTTTTTTTTTTCCTCATCCCAAAGCTATGTTTGGATATTTTCCTTTGAATTTATCTATCATCTCAATAATTTTGGCCACATCTAGAAGATCTAAAGCCTCATATTTATCCTTTACCTTTTGTCTGTAGTTTTCCACCTCAATTTGAGTCTCTACAAAATCTCTAAGTTTGGTGTCCAACTTTAACATTTCTTCCTCTATTTTGAAGGCTTGCCTGATATCTTCATCACTAGATGCTTCCTCTAAAGTCTTCTTGAGATTCTCCACTACTACCTCAATTGGAAATAGCTTCTCTCATTCTTCATCTTCAAAAATGTCCAAGCATGCATCATTGTACAACTTTTTTTCTTCCAAAATTCCCTCTCAGGCTTGGTCCTTGAGCCGATGGATCTCCTCTTGCAATGTTTCCATCACTTTATTGTCATATGCTATCTTCTCTATCTAATCATCTATCATGTCTAACTCTTCTCCAGTATATACATCGATCAAAATGCAATACCTTTGGCCCTTTATGGCTTGTAGAGTTTGAAATCCTTGCTCCATGCCCATATCTCATCCATGATACTGAAGTCTTGCCTCAAAATTGTTATGATCTTATTCATGTTCCCCTGTGTAGCATGCAATAACTTCAAATTCCCTGTGATTGTGGTAACACTTCTATCCTCAAGGCTTTCTTGCCATTCCTGAAAAGCTCTCAAAATTGGATTGAGCCACACACCTTCCCCTTCTCAAAGAATGGTATTTAGAGTCTCCTTGGGGCACTTAGGATCAAAAGGACCAACCACTTTAGCTAGATATCCTTTTAGGATCTCAACTTTCCTTCAAAGAATTCATAATTTAATCTCATCTTACTCCATGTGCCTAAGAACCTCTTTGACTCCCATAGTCATCATTTTTCAAGTTGAATCCCATGTAGGCTTTCCCAACATAACATCCTTCAATTCATAATTCTCCAGACTAACAACTTCTACATCTATATCTTCAGGAGGGAGAGCCACTTGTGCAAATAAATCTTGGTACTGTATGGTAGTGACAAACATGAATGGTGTTGCATCATGTAATGGAGGCTTAGGTTTGTTCAAGATCTCTACAATATCGCAAATATCATCCTCTAAAGCATAGAGCTAAGGCTTAGCACTCTATTATCTCCTTTTGGAACCATCTTGGAATGTGTTTCTCTACAACCTTGGCTCTTGATGACAAAGGGGTGTGTTCAACAACCTCCTCCCTTTATCACTCTTACTTGGAGTCATATCCTATTGTGATGATTCTACTTCTATAACTTTAGTCTCCATAGATCTTGTAGTTTGCTTCTCAACATCTTGGGAAGGTTGTTGCACATATTCTACCATTTTCCCCTGCTTTGATGCTTCATTAGTAGCCCTCAACTCTAGTTGCTCTTGTGGTGATGGTACTTTTTGAACTTGTTCCTTTTCTAAACTCAGAGGTGGGGGAGTTACTGAACCCTTATCTACCATCATAATCTATGGTAGAGATGGAGGAGTAATATTAGGACCCTATGTATCTAGCAACATTTGTGTCCAGTCTTCCTATTGGGGTTCACCTATAGGAGTGTCTCTAATTTTATGTCCAACCAACTCTGTACCCATGAGCATGAAATCAAAATCTATCATGGAGAAAAAATCCTCACCTCCTTCCCTTTGCTCATTCACCTAGTGTTGCAATTCATCTTTCAAAGAAGAGAGTTCTAATGGTTCTACTTGGGTGGATGGTAGGGTATTGGTGGCACTCTTTCTTCTTTCTAACTCTACAACTTTTGCTAACCAAGATCTTCTTTGTAGGGGTACTTGTTCCTCCCCTTCTTCTAATTTTGTTTCTTCCTCATCTTCTTTTTCCTCTAGAATAGTTTTAGGAATAGATGGATTAGGTACCAATATTCTGATGATCCTTTGCCTTTTTTTCATCTTAATCTTGATCCTCTTATGTTTCTTGGAGATGGAAGGAGAAGGGCGATCTTCTAATATAGGAGGAATGGAGGCTTCTAGAATCTCTCCCTCTTCTGGTTGGCTTGGCACAACATGAGGAAATTGAGGTTCATCCTAGATTTGAGAGGCTCCAATACCTTGGGACTCTTCTGAGCTTTGTTCATGCTTCTAGGAAGAAAAATGTTCTATAACCTATTCTATCAAAATCCTCTAGGGAGAGGTTCTCTTCCTCTTTCCCTTCCTTTTAGGAGGGTGATAATATCCCACTGGGTGATCAAGCTAGTAGATTGTCTCTAGCCTAATAAGAGATTGGAATGCAAAGATAGGAACTGTGACTTTCCTTCCCTTACCCCTTTCTGGGTGAGCATATGCATGGAAGATTATAGTATCAAGAATTGGATCAAGTGGAAAAGGTTTCTTGATCCAATCCTTTGTCATTCTAATGACATGTCTCGCTTGATGATTGATGTCATCTCCTTCCTCTCTATCAACCTCTGCATTCAAAATGGGTCTTTCATTGACTTTTTCTACATTGAACAGGGGATCCAATAATTATTTAGAGTCTTGTAGCCTTATCTCATCAAGGATATTAAAATGGAGAGCCTTTTTCACTAAATAAAAAGTCATCCTACAATAGTCCCTGATGCGGACATCTTAGTCATTTGTGGCATTCATCCAATGATCTTCAATGGCATCCTCATGATGGAAGTCCTTTCTTTCCAAGATTTCCACTTTACCCACATTGTCAAAGTATGGCTAAGGAGAGTCATATTCTTCAAGAGGATAGTTCTCCCATTCCCACTCAAAGGTTGGAATATCTTATTTTTGCTTCACCTGATATGACCCAATGACCAATGGCCATTCCCAATAGGGTCTCTGTTACCTATTTATCTTCTCATAGGCCAACTCAATTTTCCTAGAGATCTCCAATAGTACCAACTTGTCACTTGGGTATCTCAGAAGCTTCTCAGGATTGATAGATGGACCACCCACCTGAAGATACATGAATGTCTTGAACTGGATAAAGTAGGCTCCCAGAGCTATGATCTGTGTCTTGGCTTCATCAGATAACCTCTTCCCATAGTCTCCCTCAATGAATCAAATGACCACAAAGATGAATGCATTATTCACAATCCTGTACTCCTTGCTCTACGCTGAGAGCTTCTTCTTCACCAACTAAGGGTAGACTATGTATGGCTAGGCATTAGGGTCCTACATACTGCCTTTATTGTACAAACTAGGATAATTTATTGCCTTTTCTGCAAGTAGGTACACCATATAAGATGTTATTTAAAACTTCTTCTTGTCCTTCACCATCCTTAGTTGATCACACATGTTTTCACTTAGTGTGGTGGCCCAATCTAGTGGTATCCATGCATGTTTGATGGTCTCAATGAAATTGACCATGAATGTAGTGAGATGACTTGTTGCAGGTAAGCCCATGACTTTGCTTAGGAGAATGATAGAGTATCTAATGTCATCCTTCATATATCCTTGAGTACTATCCACTTTTTTGGTTATCCTTCCCCGAGGAGGCTTCATAATTAGGTATAAGAATTTTATAATGTCAATGGACTCTTACTAAAGCTCCTTGTACCATCTCTCAGTCACTTCATAAGAAAGTCAGATGAACTAGTCTACTCTTGGTAGGGAGAAAACCTTCTCAATGTTATCAGGTCACAAATCTAGTACTACTTCCCTTGTGCCGCTCTTGACCACCCTCTCATCAGGAACAAAGTGTTGTGATAGGGCCATGATTAGTTTAGTTGATTGCACCGACACAAGATGTGATACTACACTCACTAATCTAGAATGGATCAATGCAGATACCAAGGCTGACCTCTCCATCGGCTTGTTACAATTTTTTAGGAAATCTCCTAGATTCATGTATGTGAATGTTGATGCATGGTGCACGTGTGTGAGGGTGAGCACACAACAATTTAATTTTAATTTTTTATCAAATTTTTTTTTTGAAACTTGCATTTCAATTTTTTCTTTTTTGACTCTAAGATTCTAAATTTTAAACAAATTTTATTCTCCTAACTCTCGAACTATTATTCTAGGTGTCAAAAAAGTAGGGGATCCCCATTCCTAGTGAGGAATGGTGCATGTGTTGTGGACACCACAAAAATTACCAATCCCAACTAGATTTCCATTTCCATCTAGTAGCTTGGCTTTCTTGAATCCAATGTTATTCAATTGTCACATGCTGCAGTCCTTCAACCCAATAAGCATTGTCACATCTAAGATCAATTGTTAGTGCAATAAAACCTTTTCCCTTCACATAACAATGTTCATCATTTCCAACTTTGACACTCCCACCATCACAATGTTCCACAAACTCAAATTTAGATTTATCTCCAGTCATGTAGTCAGAATAATCACTACCAATAATTTATGTATCATTCTTACTAACATGAGAAATGAGGGACATCTTATCATTCTCATCATTTGATTCATCTTTAACAAATATGTAAATCATTTCATCTTCTGCAATACTATCAAAATCTTTAGCCATGTAACAAGATTTCTTACCATTGTCCTTGTAATCTTTATAGCTTTTGAAATCCTTCTTTCCTTTGTATGTTTCATGCTTCTTTTCTTCTTTTCCTTCTTTATTTTGACACCTTGCAAAAATGTGACCAACTTCTTCACAAGAAAAGAATATCAAAGGAATTTTTCCTTTGTACTTTCCTTTGCCTTTTTGAAATCTTCTTGTAAGAAATGCTTCAATGACTTCAAGTTCATCATCAGAATCATCTTCATCTTCACTCTTAGACTTCTTACTTTTAGATTTTGCATCTTTCTTCTTGAATGATATCTTGGCTTGAAATGTAGACTCATGGCCACTAGAGTTAGGAACATAATTATCAAAATTATTTAACTCAAATGTTACCAACCATCCCACTAGTGCATCTAAGGTTATAGCATTCTTAGGATCACATCTCATTTCTTGAATAGCTAACACTCTAATTACATAAACATGAAGAAGTGTTATGAGTACCTTGCTTACCACTATTAATTATCAATTTTCCCACCTAAGGCTTTGATTGTGCTCACACTAGCTTTGATTCTTTAACTATACTATGAAATGTTGTCATCTTCTTTCATCTTCATCTGATCAAACTAACCTAAGACTTTTTGCCTTAGCTCTCCTCATATTATTATCACCTCCATAGATATCCTTCAATTTGATCTTCTTTTCTATAATTTATTCCATAGTAAATGTTACTATTGGTGCCACATATTTGTTCTTAAATTATTTAAAGCTCGTGTCACCACTAGTTGCCAAATAGAGATTCATAAGTTCCTATCATGCTTGGAAGTTATCTATGTTTAGCTTAGGGATCTCCCTTCTATAAGACATCTTGATCTTTAGCTTAGGTCTTTCAAACCTTCTCTACAAACACCAAAATATCTAATACCAATTATTGGAAATATAAGAGAAGTAGTTGAGAGGGGAGGGGTAAATCAGTTACCATGAAAACAAATCAAAGATCCCCTAAGATGTCAATACAATTCAAAACAAAAATATGCTGAAATTGAAATGCTATTGTAACTTGATTAACAAAAGAAAACTTGGTTAACACTAAGAGTTACTGTCACTCAACAAACATTGAAATAATTGCTTCTTAATATTTTTAGTGTGATTAACCTTAATTAATAAGCGCGCTCAGGCTGGAGTAGTACTGGGATGGGTAACCTCCCGGGAAGTCCCGGTGCTTCACCCCTGTGAGCATCACCTAGATCCAATGAGTGCTAAGTGTTCCATTTATTCTCATGAGAGATGGATTCATGTTGAATCACTACTCATGAAATATGGGTCATCGAGTTTGACTCAAAAATCACACAGTTAAATCCTGATATTCATATCACAATTTGACTAGCTGTGGAAATTATCTCCTACTTATCAATTGATGAGCTTAAGGGGCTTTCTAATGAATGGTTCATAAGGCACAACACTTGGTGAAGGTTTTGCAAATGGGGTTGCAAGCTTTGGGTTTAACTATGGAGGAAACTCCGTAGTTAAGCGCGCTCAGGCTGGAGTAGTACTGGGATGGGTGACCTCCCGGGAAGTCCCGGTGCTTCACTCCTGTGAGCATCACCTAGATCCAATGAGTGCTAAGTGTTCCATTTATTCTCATGAGAGATGGATTCATGTTGAATCACTACTCATGAAATATGGGTCATCGAGTTTGACTCAAAAATCACACAATTAAATCCTGATATTCATATCATAACCTTAATTAACTTAGTTGAAAGTTTATAAAGAAAATAACATGAACATAACAGACACCAGTATTTAACGTGGAAACCCAATTTAGAAAAAAACACCAATTACAACTAGTTGCTAGTTTTCACTCTTTTGAAGTGAGCCCTATTAGGAGCCAACATTCTTAAAAGTTACAAAACACACTGTTAGGTATGACCCTATTAAAGAATTAGTTCACCATGTTAGGAGTGGCCTTGCTAGAGGTCTTTAGACACTTCAATCTAGAAATGCCGCCTTGTTAGAGGATTTGGAAAATAGTTGTTAAGCTAACTCTATTGTGAGATTTGATTCACTACTACAATTATTAGAAATAAAAATAACATGATCTAATTGCTAATGCAACTATATTTTTTGATTTTAGATCTCTATTCTTCCTTGAATATTTGATCATCCTTTATCAGAATGTTCTTTGCAACTTGGTCAATTTAGATACCCTAATATCCTTATAATTTTCTTCCTTGATTTATCTTTTCAATCCAATGCTTATTCTCTAATTTCAATCCTCAACTTGACCTTATGGTTGGTTACATAGATTCTAATTGGGTTGATTCAATGGATGATTAAAAATTAACCTTTGGTTATGTTTTCTTGCATGGTTCTAGAGTTGTTTCATGGAGTAGTAAGAAGAAGGAAACCATGGCTCTATCTTTAGCATAAGAAGAGTATATTGTAGTAGCAAAAAAAATAGCCAATTGTGAAGCAATATGGTTTTGAAGGATTCTAGAAGATTTGCATTTGGTTCAAGAACATCCTACAACTATTTTTTATGATAATAGTAGTTCCATTGCAATGACCAAGGATATAGTGTTTTATGCTATATCGAAGCACATTGAAATCTACCATCACTTCATTCAAGATTTGATTCAGATGGGTACTTGTCAAACTTATCATTTCGAGAATAATGAATACCAAAATTGTGTGTACCACTCACATACCTTAAGATTATTTTTGTAGCTTTCCAATGAGACTCTTGTGGATCTTTCATGAACTGAGAGATAAGGTTCATGACATACATAATATCAACCCTCATTTTAGTAAGCTCCTAAACAAACTTATGTATAATGTAGGATCAACATAGGGACTTGGATCATCCTTTGTTAACTTTTCAGTAAGGGCTATAGGGGTAGAAAATGTTGTGAATGGCATCATTCTAAATCACTTCAATAAATTAGCAACGTACTTGGTTTGAGAAATGGATATACCATTAGGTTTTTGCTACACCTCCACCCTAAGAAAATAATGCATAAGTCCCAGATCTAACATCTCAAATGTTTATTTCATTTCTTCTTTGAATTTATCCATGAAAAATGGGCTATTTGTTTGAGACAATCATTCAATTGGATGTTGTCTTTGATGTTACACAAATGTGAAGTATATATCAAGAAATCAATGTATGTCAAGCTCACTCAACAATCAAAGGAAGTTCTAGTGTATGATAAGTACTTCAACGTTAACCAAGTTTTGAGTCAATGTCTACCAAGCTCACTTGGTTGCCTAAGGAAATTCTCAATGGAACCAATGTTAACTAAGCTCACTTGGTTACCAAAGGAAGTATGAAGGAAAGTCATTTCTGAGTTAGTTTTGACTAAGTTGTGTCAGCTAACAAAGGATTTTCCTGATTCAATATATTTAATCTAATAGTTTCTTTGGTTAGTTCTAGTTGACTTATGGGATGAATTTTATTTGTTGGAAATTATATTCAAGACAACTTGAAAAGGAAAAACATATAAATATTAAAGGGTAAGGCCATGGTAATTGTTCCCACTTTTTAACCAAGTTTGACACTAAAATAGATATTTTTAACAAAAACTTGATTTTCAAATGCATATTATGACAAAATGGTAAAAAAATTTATGATGATGTAAACTAGAGATTTTTAGAATTTTCTATCTAGTTTCTAAAAATATCTTTTAGTTTTTTTAATAATTTCATTTGAAGCCCCTTTCTTTATCTCCTCTGAGAAGTGCTTTATACGAAAATTGATATTTTCAAAAAGTGATGGGTGTTTTGATAAACATAACTTTTTTTAAAATAGGATAGTTACAAAATTACTTTTGGGCTAGAATAGTAATATCAATAACTAGAAATTTTTTTTGGTTTTGTTCAATTCCATAAAAAATTATAGGTTTTATTTAGTGTCAAAGTGACACTAGCGATAATTTAGACATAGGTTGCTTTTGATCAATATAACTTGATTTGTATATATTGAAATACATTTTTTCTTGACTTGCTAGAAAGCTTATACACATACCTTTGATGATCATATTCTTTTTTAAAATTATTGTTTACTTATATATTTTTTCCAAGGTATCAAATGGAGGTTTCTAAAATGACTAAAAAAACTTATATTTAATAAAATTAAAAATAAAACATCACAATAAACACAATATATGCTAAAATTATATTCATTGGAAAGCTTATTGAAAGGAGAATAGATTTATAAACTTAGTTTCAATGTTTAAAATTATTTGGTCCTTGTTTGAGCCATCAAAAGAAGAAAATTTGTCAAAAATTGAGCATAATTTGAAACTTTTACTTTTTTGGAGGCTTCACACGAAGAAGACTTCAGTCTAAGCCCATTTTTGGGTCTTCAATTAATCAAAGAGGCTTCATGTGAAGCCCCTTGGGTGGTTTACCTCTTATCAAGGGAGGATTGAAACAAATCCCCTTGGGTTTTTAAACAACATCCAAAAATGGTTTTGTGGGACAACAAGGGGGCTTTGTTTGAAGCCCTTGTGCAAGCAAGTGGGCTTTGGTTGAAGCCCCTTGGCCAACCCGTCCATGACCAAAGGGATTCAACCACCTATTAGCTTCATATGAAGCCCTTCAGAGACATGTTTAGGTGCCAAGGGGCTTTGAGCAAAGCCCTTAGAAATAATTTTGGGTGCTATGAGCTTCGTTTGAAGCCCCTAGTCAGCCTAAATTAGTCCTATGGGCTTCATTTGAAGCCACTAGTAAGCCCAAAATAAAATATTTGAAATTATTTTGTTTGGTATAAATAAAAATTGTTGTCTCATATTTTAATAAATACACAAAAATGTTAAAAGGAATTTGTTGTTTTGAAGAAAATGGAAGAAGACTTAAGATAATTTGAAATATTTTGTTGTTATTTTGTAGATCAAATTGACAATTTAAAATATTTTGAAAATCGAAGGTGGGATGATGGCAAGGAAGACAAAGTAAATTTGCAAGAAATAGATGAACTAATTCAAAACAAAGAAATTGTGAGAAAACTTTAGCAAATTAGCACAAAAGAAGAGAAGGTATGTATATGCGTAAATTCATATGGATGCGTTTATTTGAAATTTAATAAATAATTTTCTAAATTTATTCATTTATATGCATGTAGGTCTTAACAAACAATCAAAACATTAGCAAATACATGTTGAAAAGACTTGAGATATGACCATCTAGGATATGGCAATCTAAGACATAATAATTTGGGACATGACAATCCAGGACATAAAAATTTGGGATATGGGATAAGTGCACCATGTTGTGGTGCCAAAAGGGGGTATAAGTGGACACCTTTTTTCTAAAATCAGTAATTTTTGAACTTCAACAAGAATTCGAAGATAGTTATGCTCAAAATTTTAAGATATGACAAAAATGAAAGTAGTAGTCCTTTGAATCTAGCTTCTAATCTTCTAATTTTTTTCCAAAATGGTTTATTTTTAGGTCCTCAAAAAAGGGGGCCACAGAAAGTGGTACTATTTATTTAGAGAAAACATAACACAGTACAAAGTGTGGCCCCCCTAAAATTTTAATTTTTTTTTTCTTGAAATTCTTTAATTGCTCTAGTCAAAAGTTACCTAACACTATGTAGTTTATCCTAGATTGTTTTGGGTAATTTAATAATGTGTATTTTTTTTTATGAATTTTTTAATTGCACATATCCCAAAAATGTGAAATATCTGTGTACTCCCCCTAGAAATGATTGAAACTAATCTAAAATCAAAACTTCTTTTTTTCAAAGTGTGTAGAATGGAGTCTAGTTTCTTAAAAACTAAATTGTTGCAAAATTCGATGAACAAGCTAAAATCTATAGCCCAATTAGTACATGTTTTTTTTTGATAAAAAATGGACATACATTCAAAATAAATTATAGTTGAAAGGCTTGAAATACTTCAAATAAAAACTAAATTATATAGTCATATAGCTAACATAGAGACCTACAATGTCATGTAACCTAATTTTATTGGTGCTCAACCATGGGGAAACTTGAAGGAGAGCACGCAAGAAAAATCAATCATTTTTTATATGTTTGCAACAAAACATGTCTCAAAGAAATTTAGAGACTCCAAACCTTTGGCTTGGATCCCCAAGGTAAAACCAAGCCTTAGACTTGGTAGAATGCAAAAGTTTAAATACCACGTGTGCACTATAGTGCACACACACTATTTAAAGATTTTTAAATTTTGGTCTTAATAGCATGGGAACACTTTAGTGCATATGCACTTAGTGCACACACACTATTAAAACCTAAATTTCAATAGAGAGGGAATGAGAGAGGTAGAGAGAGAGAGAGAGAGAGAGAGGGATGGGAGTGTGTGTGTTTCTATGGGAGAGAGAAAGAAAATAGGGGATGGGAGAGGGGAGAGAGAGAGTAGGGGATGGGAGAGAGAGGAAGTGTGAGTGAGAGAGTAGGGATTGGTAGAGAGAGTAGGGGATGGGAGAGAGAGTGAGCGTAGGGTATGAGAGAGAGAGTAGAGAGGGAGACAAAGAGAGTGAGAGACAATAGGCAATGGGAGAGGGAGTGGAAGAGGGAGAGAGAGAGGGGGGAATGGGAGTGTGTGAGAGAGAGAGAGTAGTGGATGGGAGAGGAGAGAGAGAGGAGGGCTAGGAGTGAGTGTGTGTGAAAGAGAGAGAGTGTGGGATGAGAGAGAGAGAGAGGGTAGGGGATGGGAGAGAGAGTAGGAAGTGGGAGAGGGAATGGGAGAGGGAGAGAGAGAGAGAGGGGGATGGGAGTGTGTATAAGAGAGAGTAGGGGATGGGAGAGAGTGTGAGTGTGAGAGAAAGTAGGGGGTGGTAGAGAGAGAGTATGGGATGGGAGAGAGATTGAGAGTAGGGGATGGGAGAGAGAGAAAGAGAGAGATAGAGGGAGAGAAGGATGAGAGTGAGAGAGAGAGTAAGGGATGGGAGAGGAGAGAGAGGAAGAGAGAGGGGATGAGAGTGTGTGTGAAAGAGAGAGAAAGTAGGGGATTGCAGAGGGGAGAGATAGAGTAGAGGATGGGAGAGAGAGAGTAGGCAGTGGGAGAGTGGGGATGGGAGTGTGTGTAAGAGTGACTAGGGGATGGGAGAGAGTGTGAAAGTGTGAGAGAGAGTAGGGGTGGCAGAGAGAGTAGTGGATGCGGAGAGAGAGAGTGAGAGAGAGAGAGTATGTGGTGGGAGAGGGAGAGAGAGAGGGGAAATGGAGTGTGTGTGAGAGATCTAGAGAGTAGGGGATGAGAGGGAGATGGGGATGGGAGTGTCTTCCTATGAAAGAGAGAGAGTAGGGGATGGGGGAGGGGAGAGAGAGAGAGAGCTTGATTAGCTCAAGAGGAAGAGAATAGGGGATGGGAGAGAGAGTGAGAGAGAGAGTAGGTAGTAGGAGAGGGAGTGGGAGAGGGAGAGGTAGAGAGGGGGATAGTAGTGTGTGTGTGTGTGAGAGAGAGAGAGAGAGAGATCTAGAGTAGGGAATGGGAGAGGAGAGAGAGGGGGGACTGGGAGTGTGTGTTTGTGAAAGAGAGAGAGAGAGACTAGAAGATGGGGGAGGGGAGAGAGAGAGAGTAGCCTAAGAGAGAGATAGAGAGTATGGGATGGGAGAGAGTGTGAGAGAGAGAGTAGGTGGTGGGAGAGGGAGTTGAATAGGGGGGATGGGAGTGTATGTAAGAGAGAATAGGGGATGGGAGAGAGTGTGAGACTATGAGAGATAGAGAGTAGGGGATGGTAGAGAGAGAGTACAGGATGGAGAGAGTGTTTGAGATAGAGAGAGTAGACGGTGGGGAGAGAGGAGGAGGAGGATGATAGTGTGTGAGAGAGAGTAGGGGATGGAAGAGAGAGAGTGAGAGAGATTAGGTGGTGGGAGAGGGAGTGGGAGAGGGAGAGAGAGGGGGATGGGAGTGTGTGTCTTGGAAAGAGAGAGTAGGGAATGGGAGAGGGGAGAGAGAGTAGGTGGTGGGAGAGGGAGTAGGAGAGGGGGATGGGAGTGTGTGTAAGATATAGAATAGGACATGGGAGAGAGTGTGAGACTGTGAGAGAGAGAGAGAGAGTACAGGATGGGAGAGAGAGAGTGAGAGAGATTAGTTGGTGGGAGAGGGATTTTGAGAGGGAGAGCAAGAGAGAGAGGGGAGGATGAGGGTGTGTGAGTGAGAAAGAGAGAGTGGGGGATGGGAGAGAGAGTGTGATAGAGAGAGTAGGTGGTGGGAGAGGGAGTGCAAGAGAGAGGTGGATGGAAGTGTGTATAAGATAGAGAATAGGGGATGGGAGAGAGTGTGAGACTATGTGAGAGAGAGAGTAGGGGGTGATAGAGAGAGTGAGAGAGAGAGTAGGAAATGGGAGAGGGAGTGGGAGAGGGAGAGAAAGAGAGAGAGAGGAGGATGAGAGTGTGTGAGTGAGAGAAAGAGAGTAGGGGATGGTAGAAGAGAGAGAGGGGGGGATGAGAGTGTTTGTATGTGAAAGAGAAAGTAGGGGATGGGAGAGGGGAGAGAGAGTAGGGGATGGGAGAGAAAGAGTAGGCAGTGGGAGAGGGAGTAGGAGAGGGAGAGAGAGGGGGGGTGGGAGTGTGTGTACGAGAGGGAGTAGGGGATGGGAGAGAGTGTGAGAGTGTTTGAGAGAGTAGGGGGTGGCAAAGAGAGTGAGAGTAGGGGATGAGAGAGAGAGAGAGAGAGAGAGAGAGAGAGAGAGAGAGAGAGAGAGAGAGAGAAGAGAGAGATGAGAGAGAAAGAGAGAGAGAGAGAAGGCGATGAGAGGAGTAGGAGAGGGAGATAGAGAGAGAGAGAGAGAGAGAAAATAATGGTGGGAGAGGGAGTGGAAGAGGGAGAGAAAGAGAGGAGGGATGAGAGTGTGTGTAAGAGGGAGAGAGAGAGAGTAGGGGATGGGAGAGAGAGAGAGAGTAGGTGGTGGGAGAGGGAGAGAGAGAGAGAGAGGGGGATGGGAGTGTATGTCTATGAGAGAGAGTAGTGGATGGGAGAGGAGAGAGAGAGTGGGGGATGGGAGAGAGAGAGAGTAGGCAGTGGAAGAGGGAGTGGGAGAGGGAGAGCAAGAGAGAGAGTACGGTATTGGAGAGAGTAGGCAATGGGAGAGGAAGTGGGGAAAGGGAGATAGATAGAGAGAGAGGGAGTGTGAGAGGGAGAGTGAGAGAGAGATGGGGGATGGGGAGTGTGTGTAATTAGAGAGACAGTAGGGGATGGGAGAGAGAGAGTGAGAGAGAGAGTAGAGGATGAGAGAGAGACAGTGAGAGAGAGATTAGGTAGTGGGAGATGGAGTGGGAGAGGGAGATAGATAGAGAGAGTAGGGATGGGAGAGGAGGGAGAGAGCAAGAGAGAGTAGGGATGGGAGAGGAGAGAGATGAGAGAGAGTGAGAGAGAGTAGGCAGTGGGAGAGGGAAATAGAGAGAGAGAGAGTAGGAGATGGGAGAGGGGAGAGAGAGAGAGAGAGAGAGAGAGAGAGAGAGAGGAGAGAGAGAGAGAGAGAGAGAGAGAGAGAGAGAGAGAGATGGGAGAGGGAGTGGGAGAGGGAGATAGATAGAGAGACTAGCAGTGGGAGAGGGAGTGTGAGAGGGAGAGTGAGGAGAGAGAGGGGAGATGGGAGTGTGTGTAATAGAGAGTAGGGGATTAGAGAGAGTGAGAGAGAGAGTAGGGGATGGGAGAGAGAGAGTAAGTGGTGGGAGATGGAGTGTGAGAGGGACATAGATAGAGAGTAGCCTAAGAGAGAGAGAGTAGTTGATGAAAGAAGAGAGAGAGCGAGAGAGATTGGGGATGGGGGGAGAGAGAGTGAGAGAGAGAGTAGGGGATGGAAGAGAGAGTGAGAGAGAGTAGGGGATGGGGGAGAGAGAGTGAGAGAGAGTAGGCAATGGGAGAGGGAGATAGATAGAGAGAGAGTAGGGGATGAGAGAGGAGAGAGAGATAGAGTAGGGGATGGGAGAGGAGAGAGAGCAACAGAGAGTAGAGGATGGGAGAGGAGAGATAGTGTGAGAGAGAGTAAGGGATAGGAGAGAGAGTGGGAGAGGGAGTAGGCGATGGAGAGGGAGATAGATAGAGAGAGTAGGGGATGAGAGAGGAGAGAGAGCGAGAGAGAGTAGGGGATGGGACGAGGAGAGAGAGAGTGAAAGAGTAGGGGATGGGAGAGGAGAGGGGAGAGGTAGGAGAGAGAGAGAGAGAGGAGAGAGTAGGGGATGAGGGATGGTGGGATAGGAGAGATTATTTTGCACATAGTGCATGTGTGCTTTATAGTGCATACGTGCTATAGTGTGTACACACTATGTGAAAATACCAAAAAATGTCATAATACAAGTTTGGGTCCCTACTAATCTATATTCTACTTTTTTCTGTTGTGTATTCTATTGTTCTATAGAAAACACATGTTTCAAGCCATTGGAAGTTAGAAAACACTATTTGAAAGGCTTTTTGAACATACTTTTATTCTATTTGAAGCTAGCAAACACCAAATTCAATCATTGGATACACTATTTGAATGCTTTTTGAATATTCTTTCTATAGAAAAGGTTAGTGCAATCCTTTTTAAATATTCTTTGTTGTTATATAGAGACAAATTTGATTATAATTTGACATTTTGTTTAATATATAGTGAATTCATTAAAATTTGTATGTTTGAATGAATTGTTATTTGGAAATGGTTAGAAATTTGACAACCCTATTTAATATATATTGTGTATTCATTGAAATAATTGTAATTTGTATATAAGTATTTGAATGATTTGTAATTTACAAATTTTAAGTAATTCAAATGTTTGAATAATTTGACATATAGAAATCATCATCATGCCAAGGAAGAAACCAAAAACTCAAATAGAAAAAGAGAGGGAGAGAGGTTTGGCAATTAAAAGAGATAAAAGAAAATTGCAAAGAAATAATGAAGAATTGACTGTTGAAGAGGAAAAATAACCACCATTACAAAGAAACAAAGAGGAAGAATTAGAAAGACAAAGAGAATGAATGAAATTTTTTATGCTCAAGAAGATAATTGAATTGTGAAACTACACCATCTTCCAATGTTGGAGTCATATTAGCATCTCATGTTGAAGAGATGCTAATTTGTAGATCAGACAATGTACACACTCCATCATGTCATGTTGAAGGCACGACATCAACATATCAATTAGGTGATATTACCATGTTTTGCATCTTATTGCCAAGGTACATCATCTTCGGTTCAAGGTACACAAAGCACTCAACCTTATTTTTATGTCCAAAATATTGAGGGAATGGAAGAGATTATAGCACCTTCTAGAATTCATTTTAGAAGACCAAAATATTTGATTGATATTGATACTAACATTTTGAAATCAATGTTTGACAAGATTAGCAAGCATATTTGTCAAAGAAAAGTTAATCTTATGTGGAGATTATTCTTTGAAGATTTAAATATTACAAGTCAATGAAAATTATTTAATGAAATGATGAGAAATTTAAAATTTAGGCCTATTATGAAGATATTTGGGCTAAGAATGATGGATGATTCAAATAAAAAAGGCATTATAAAGAATCCATTCAGTGCTTATGACAAAGTGGGTTCTAAATCACACACCAAAGATAGTAATATCACAAGATGAGTACTTACATCAACAATAGTAGGTACCCAAATGGAAAAAGCATGACTCATGAGAAAGACTAGAAAAATATTGAAAATCAGTAGAGGTACCCTAAGGAGAGCCATGCTAAGGTATGAGAGATTGGAAGATCCAACAAAAAATGAGTTATGGACATTTAGTGGTAGACTACCATAAAAGGATAAAGAAATTAGTGAAGTTTTGAAATTATTGATCAAATATTTTTGGACAAATAACACACATGTTTCCCCTAATCAAAGAGATGTTGTAAGAAGGAGGATTGGTAGCCAAAATTGTGACTCACATGCAAAGCATTTTTTCGACTCAACTCAAACATAAATTTTTGCAAAGTTTATTAGTATGTATTCTCAAATTTGAATAAGTCAAAAAAATTTTGAGATGGGTAAACTTTTTTATGTGAAGATAATTCACACATGCACAACTTGTTGTAGGATACACATTGAATTTTCTAACCATTTTGATGTTTTTAGGCATATATGTGTGTTTTTGCATTCTAAGTTTGTTTTTTAGGATTGTGACATGAATGAGCCACCTTGATATTCAAGGGAATTCATATCCAACATTTTATGTGAAATAGGGGATGAACAACAATTTTACAAGACACCATGCTTGGATGGTACATGCTTATTTTGTGGTTCTCTGCAAATGTAATCAACATATGAAAATATGGATAGTACACATGTAATTGGAAATAAAATAGTATATTAGGGGAAATATAAGATAGTGACATATGCTGTAAAAAATGGAAAATAGGGTAAAAGATGTGATTTAGTCATTGAAAATATTCTAGTGTATGAGTTCATGAATATTTTTTGTGAAAATATTATTTATGAGTATACAAGGCATACACATAGAGCTCGATGGCTTGATTTGCAATTCAAGTTGTGCAAGGATACATTTCCATTGGATACCATTGTTTTGGTTGTAAAATTTGTAGAGAATTACATACTACAACCACAAAATGAGGTGCAATAAAAGTATTATATGTCTCAATAGGTTTCCATATTTGTTCACATAACATTCATGCATTCACCTACAAGTACAGAGGATGATAGGAAGATTTTGAGGGAGTACCATTATCACATCTGTGATGATCAATCAAATTCTACAAAGTTTGTACATGGTTGTTTTCAACTATTTTATGGAGATTTGGCTAATAGGAGCAAACCATATCATCAACACATTATTTGGTTAGACAATTGTGCATCTTAATTAAAGAATGCATGGATGTTCTATTGGTTGAGCAGGATGCACAAGTTGTCTAGAATTCAATATATGTGAAATTTCACAAATGATAGTCATGGAAAGGGAGAGCTTGATGGTGCAGGCACATGCATAAAAAGAGCCTTAGCTCGTGAAGAACTAAAGTACAAAGATGGAGCAATATTGATAGATGCAAAACCCATTGTCCAATGGTGTAATGCTACAATGGGTCTAGGTAAGGAAGGTGAGTCTATGGTTCGTAGATTTTTTTGGTTAATAGATAATACTAACATTGCACCATATGAGAATTCTTGCACACTAATAGGATCAAGTGAGTTGCAGTCTTTTAGAATCTCTAATATAGGTTCATGGAGTATCCACACACGAAAAAAGGAATGCTATTGTCCATCATGTGTAGAGGAAAATTGGGATGACTCTGAGTCAACTGAATGGGTTGACAAATGGGATATATAGGTTTTGGACCCAATTAACACCTATCATCCCCTACAAGCATTGGAAATAGTAGAGATAGATTAGTCCATTGAATTTGACCACTTGTCTGATCTAGTGCAACTTGGTAATATCTATATTTATATATCTTTGTAATTTTAATATGTAACTTTATAACTTTTACCTAAGTATTTTTTGAATTAATGATCGCATTTTGTATATTTATCACCGCACGCCATGTTTTTGCTATTATTGCACCTAAAGACAATGAAGAAGGGATAGATTATTATTTGTGTCATTGTGTCCAAGCCAAACAAAAATTGGAACACTTAGTTATAGATGGTGAAGGTTTAGAGTACCATGTGGTTGTAACTAGCAGATAGCTTAGACGATATTCTATGAAGAACCCTAACTTGTGGTTATTCAAGGATTGGAAAACAAAGAGGAAGATTGTTAATTATTCAAACCTTATTGTCATATCAAATGTACACTTGATAAAATATGGTGGAAAATCACATAATAAGACTCTTTGGAAATTTTGTAAGTTAGACTAGGAGGCAATACTTGAGACATCAAAATGTAGAGTAGATCTAGTTGGTTCATTAGATTGAATAGAGAGAGAGAGAGAGAGAGAGAGAGAGAGAGAGAGAGAGAGGTGAGGTGCATGGGCACCATGAATCATAGGCCCCTCACATTTTCATTTTTTTTTTTTTATTGTCCAAATTAGTCTTATAATTAGAATAAGCATCATTGGACCTAGGTGTGGTAGATAGAGTATTGGATGTCATTTAA
Source organism: Cupressus sempervirens (assembly GCA_028749045.1). NCBI lineage: Eukaryota > Viridiplantae > Streptophyta > Pinopsida > Cupressales > Cupressaceae > Cupressus > Cupressus sempervirens. Next base: position 86,817,520 of record CM053785.1, read on the forward strand.
TGTCCTTAGAAGAGTCACTATTTTGGACTAAAGATCAAGGCATACATTGCAATAGGGAAATTAATAACCTAAGGAATGAGTCATTAGCTTATGGAAGGGTCCCTAGCATAAAATTTCTAAGGGATAGCCTAAATAACAAGTTAGAAGTGTTAAGAAGAGCAAGCAAGAAAAATCCAAAAGTTTCTATATTGCAATTTTGTAAGCTTTGCAAAATGTTGATTTTGCAAGAAATTATGGATTTTCTTTTTAAAACTTGAAGGAGGCTGATGTAAACCATAAGGATGAAAGGGAAATACCTAGGAGGAGATATAAAGACTTTCCAAACTCTAAAATGAGAGAAGTTAATATCATTGTGTATGGTCAACATTCTTTAACATTATATTTGAAAGAATTGGTACCTCAGTTTTCTTGAAAGAATAATATATGTTATTTTGGATGTCTTTGAAATATCTGTAGCTGGTACCCAAATTCTTATTCATTGTCTTTCAATATTCATGGGAAACTAAGGTATTTGGTTACCTAATAGATCCTAGAATCTTAATTAGGGTCCTAGAATAGTCCTAGATGGACCCATTTGACCTAAATATGTAAAGAGCAAAAATTGCTCAAAAGTTGCAATGTTGCTCAAAAATTTGCTGAGCAACTTTTGCAATTTTTAGAAAAAATGTGCAAAAGGGAGTTTGGGAATTTTTAATTATCCATGTTCATGTATATGAGCATGGGAAACATTTTTTTGAAGGTTAGAAGGTTTCTAGTCAGATTTGCATTTCTAAGCAACTTTTACAGATTTTGCAATTTTGTACAAAAAGTGCAACTAATGCAAAGTTTACTAGATTTCACTTCTAGGAATTGGAAAAGGTTCCAAATTATTTTTAAAAAACTAAAAACACCTAATCTTAGGCTATCTTGAGAAAAAACTCAAAAAGACCCAATTTTTCCTAATTAGCAACTTTTGCTCATATCTTGCACAAAGTGGCCTAAGCATACATATCTTGCTCATATATTTCTCACTGTTCATCATGAGATTGAACTGTCTTTTCTATTAGCTCTAAGTGGCTAGGTCAACCCTAGCCCCAAGTTCATCCCATCCTATTGAGTGCTCAAACATTCTTGGGCATGCCAAATTGAAACATCCCTAAGAGTCACTAAATGGCATAGGATAGTGATATTTGACGAGACACATTGTGGAGCTCGTGCAAGGTATGGATGTGATTCTTGTTTCTATAGAAATGTGTTACAAATATCTACAATAACCTTTCTCTCTTTTTGGAGATCTCACTCCATTTTGATTTTATGGCATCATCTTGGGTGATGTTGAAACTTGTAGTGTTGGCTAGTACAAAGTTTCCAATTGCCAAATCTCCCTCTCTATTCATTGTGGGATCAAATTATCTATTCTATGAGCTTTAAGTGGCTGGGTAAACCATAGTCCCAAGCTTGAGCATGCCGAACCAAAACATCCCTAAGAGTCACTAAATGCTATAGAGAAACAATCTTTGATAGGGCATATCTCAAAGCTCGTGCAAGGTATGGATGTGATTTTAGGTGCTATAAGATTGTGTTGAAAAGACCTATAATAACTACTCTCACTTTTTGGAGATCTTACACTATTTTTTATTTTTTGGTACCATCTTGGGTAATGCTAAAACTTGTAGTGTTGGCCAGTACAAAGTTGTCAACTGTGAAATCACCCTCACCATTTGTCATGGGATTGAATTGTCTATTCTGTTAGCTCTAGGTGGCTAGGTAAGCCCTAGCCCCAAGCTTATACTTTCCCATTGAGTGCTCGAACATTCTTAGGCATGCCAAATCGAAATGTCCCTAAGATTCACTAAATGCCATAGGGTAGTGATCTTTGACGGGGCATATCTCAAAGCTCATACATGGTTTGAATATGATTCTGAGTGCTATAGGACCACATTGTAGATACCTACAATAAAATCTCACCCTTTTAGAGATCTTACTCCATTTTGATTTTGCAGTGCCAACTCGAGTGATGCCGAAACTTGTAGTGTTGGCCATTACAAAGTTGTCAACTGCCAAATCTCCCTCACCATTTGTCATGGGATCAAACTATCCATTCTATTAACTCTAAGTCACTGGGTAAACCATATCCCCAAGCTTGTCCCATCCTATTTAGTCCCCACACATTCTCTGGCATTCTGAACCAAAATGTCCCTAAGAGTCACTAGATGCCATATGATAGTGATCTTTGATGGGGCATATCTTAGAGCTTCTGTGAGGTATGGATGCAATTCTAGGTGCTATAGGACCATGTTGGGGAGACCTACAATAATCACTATTTCTTTTTGGAGATCTTACTCTATTTTGATTTTGTAGTGCCATCTTGGGTGATACTAAAACTTATAGTGTTGGTCAGTACAAAGTTGGCAACTGCCAAATCTCCCTTACCATTTTTCATAAGATCGAACTGTCTATTCACTAGTAGAATTTTGGCAAATAAATGACTATGTGACTAAAAAATTTAGTCACAAGACTAATCTTTTTAGTCACATGATTAAAAGTGATTAGATTATAGTAATATTAGATAATTTATAAGTGACTAAATAAATGACTAATCTAGTCATCAAGCAAAATTACAGGGTTAGACAAAGATAAGTGACTGAATCAATTATCAAATAAATGGCTAAAAAAATGATTACTAATAATTAGTCACCCAAAAAAATGACTAAATCAATGAGCTTTGAATTTTTATTCATATTAATACATTCTTTTAACTTTTTTCTAATGTTTAGTACTTATTGATAAAGTTTTTATTTTACCAATACATCATTATTAGTAAACTTTCTTTAATATCCTCTCAACTGATATTGAACTAAAAATGAACTGGTCACCCCAATCTATAATCAAACTCCTCAAATCTACTCCTAAAAAAAACCCTTTATGCACTCAAAAGAAAATAAGAAGTCTAACTTTTCATATCAAAAATATTAATAGCAACTCTTAATCACATTGTTTTTTTTGCACGCTCCTCAAACCAAAATGGATAGGACAACTTCATAAGTGTGCAAAACCATTCAACTAATTTGAGTTTTTATTTTATGTCGCTACATAAATTCGTTTTATAGGTAACATTTTTTAGTTTGGAGTAATCTATAATTGTTAGGGATGTTGACACTTGTATTTGTCTTCTAGTTGAATATGTAGTCTATCAAACACATTTTCTTCTATTTCCTTTAAAATATATTCTTCCAATAAGCTTCTAAGGGAGAATAAGACTATCACATATACTTATCAATATACAATGCAAATTACAAAACATGTACTTTTAGCAAAAAGTTAACAAAAAACAAAACATGTACTTCTAACTATATATATTTTATTGCCAACCTTATCATTTTATTTATTTATATAGTTAGAAGTAAAGAATTTATTTATAAAGTTAGAAGTATTTTTTGATTTGATATGTATTAGTAAAATATATAAGGTTGTAATTTGCATTGGAGGTTGCTAATCAAAATAATAATATCAAATTAATAAATACTTTACCAATATTGAAAGATTGAAAAGTTTTTGAATTACACTAGAATTTTTAGAAATGAATGCATAATTAGTTTTTAGCTATGATTTTATATATATATATATATATATATATATATATATATATATATATATATATATATATATATATATATATATATATATATATATATATATATATATATGCATGTGTGTGTGTGCGTGTATACATATGTCAACATTGATACAACTATAATGAATTCTAATATAATATTAAACTTTTTTTTAGAGAGAACCATAAAAGATGTAATAATTCCTTTTGAATTTTATAAAATAATTTAGTTAAAGTTATAAATATAAAGTATTTAAACAAATTCAATTACACAAAAGCTAAATGTCCTAGGTATTTAAACTATATATGCTAGTTTAGTCGGTGGTTCTCTAATTTGTCTATTTTGACCTATAATTATTCTAAATAAAGAAGAAAACCTATCCAATTGTGTCCCCTCCCTCTAGGTCTCATGAAAAGTTATATGTAATAGCCATGGCATCCACGAAACAAGATGCAAATGTGCATCTATATCCATTTCTCAGCGATCTCATCGACCGGGTTATTGCTACTGTTAATTTGTCAGTAATTTTTTTAAAGCTAATTATCATGACATATTAGATCCATTGTTCTATCTGCACACAAATGAGTTGATTTTCATAAATAATTAAGGATTTTTTCCATCATGTTAACCCATAAATCAAAAGATCTTTTCTCTAAAATGGAATTTGACTTATGCAACTTTTGAATCATTTTTTCCCATGAACGGAGCTTGGTGCTTATGATTATTCTTTTTATTATCATTAAATTTGTGTCCATAATATTCTGAAGCTCACCGTCGATTCTGTCATCTACTGTGCCAACTATTCTCTGTCGCCTACTCGAGATTCACAACACGCTACTCTGCAGCTAGATTCGAGGGTAATTATCGTAAATCTTGGTATTTAGAATGTGTTTTTGCTGTTGACCTATGTCTTTGCTGCAATTGCAATCATGAACATGAATAGTAATTAAGAATTTGTTTATATATTTTTATAGCATTTTGTGATTTTTTGGATGATATGGAATGAATTCACTTGCTTTTGACTTCGTTTTTGTGGAATGTTGGTGGATTCACTTGCTGGAACATTGTTTTTAGCATTTATTGTAGTTTAGGATTTTGCATAAATTGCTCCTATGCAAGACACGAAAAACCCTAGAATTTGTAACGAATTTAATGGGTTGAATTTATTATAATTTTGAAATGATTATGCTTATTATTATCATCTAGAATTCCTATGGCAAGTTGAGAAGAAATGGTATCTCTTATCTAGTATTATGAAACCCTAGATATAATATTGTCTAGGGATTGTTTATTCTTTTTTTTTAACAATATATTTCCTTCTTGTATGGGGTAACCTTGTGCTTAAAAGCTACACATAAGATGAAAGAATTATCTTGGAAATTCATCTAGGGCTTTCTTATGGTTTGTACATTGCAGTGCAACATATATAAAAGTAAAAAAATCATTTCGTATGTTGTTAAGCATTCAACTTGAAACCATTGGAGGAGCTCTTCTATAGTCAATTTTTGATGAATTAATGATCCCTCCCAAAGGGTACATCTAAGATTTTAATTATTTACTCTATAAGATACCTTTGGTTCCAGCACTTGTATGGGCTTTTTGGTTGGTCAATTTCTATTATAGGGCATCCTTCCACTTCAATGCAATAATAAAGAGGCAAAACCACAAATGAATTCACCTTGTCATTGATGTACACAACATCCATAATTATTTGGTGGTTCACCTGACTAAATTTGTATATTTAAACATTTAATATATCCTCTTGATATTTAAATATAAGTTTCCAATGTGAAAACCCAAATGAATCAATGAGTGAGTGCATCCCATTTCACTTGTAATCTTTACTAGTGTTTGGGTTCTTTCCCAAGGGACATTTATTTAAAACAATTTATATGCATTATGCTGTAGAATTTCCCTTGAATAATTGCATTCAAAAAAAAGCATCAGACTCTTGTATGAGAATTTTTTTTTTTTAAAGATTTTTGAAAAGAAGAACATGATATCTAATAGATTCTTTAGGATTTTAAACTATAAACCAATTCAAAATAAATGGGTTACAAATATTGAACTACAGAAAAACAGAGACTTGAATTGAATGTAAAATTCAAATTGATCTTAGATTTAAATGATATTGAATGAACTAATAAAATCTATACTATTTCATATCCAATCATGATAGAAATAAATGACTATATATAAATTTTGGGCTATAGTTGGAATTCAGTGATTACAAGCCTCATTTACAACGATCATCAAGCATAGATAATACTGAATTTCAACTCAAAGCTTTTACCCACAAGTTGACTGTTGTATGATAGGCTTACCTTAGTCATTTATTCATTTATGTACAAAATAAATGAGTAAAAATACCATTCCTACAGTATGTTCACTCAGAATTTCCTAGTTATGATATATAATGTGATTTAATGTTTGAATTGTTTAGATTGTTCTCATAACCAGTCACCTCGTACTTTCTTGTCCAAAATCCTTATCACCTAATATTGGCTAAAGATTCATGAGTATCCCTAATGTAGCTAAGAAACGTTATGCTAGTCTTGATGTTGGGAGCTCAGACATTAGCATTATAATATCAGAAGACACAGTCAGGGTGGACATTCTACCTAGGTTTTTTTTATTTGAAAAGACCTTGTATTCATGAAATGTACCTACAAATAAAAATATTTTTTTCCATTCCTAGATCACACCTATCATATAAATAACCATTTTCAGACCATGGTATCAAATAGCCCATACAAGAGTTGGTTGTGCTTTATTTTTAGTTCCTTCCCATGGCAGGAAACTATTGCCAAGGGTTTCTAACTAAACAGTGATTAATCTTTGTTCCAACCACCAATCATAAATTTATTTTAATTAAAATTTATCTTCCCATTACTACCTCTATCAGCAACGATGCATAATTTTTAACAAGCCTATCAATTCAAATTTTGTTGTTGTTCTCCTATTGGACTGTAGAGATGGTTCTAGGATATGATAGAAAGCTATAAGGTCCTTATGGAAGAGAAGACACATTTCTTTATGAGAGTATGTTGGATCGTGTGTGCTTAGTTATGGGGAGATGGGGTTGTGCAGTGGCATTAGGAGAGAGGAGTAGAATGGAGACACGAATCTGCATGTAGAAGAGGGGTGGCAATTATAGTTTGAAAGCTTTTTGAAAACAACCTGGTGAAGAAGAATTGTATCTTCATTAATCAAAAATTAAGCTTTCCATGTTACTCTCAATTCCTACAATGGTGGAGGAGTGAGGCATTAAAATCATCCAAGTTCTACTGAAAGTGAGGAGCTGGCCGATTAGTCTTCTGCTAAGAGGCAACTCTGGAGTCAAAAATTTGATAGTGAGTTATAATTCCTGAGGTTTTGTGGAATCACCAATGAAACTTTATCATTATCAATGTGAAATTTTAATTGATTCTTAAAGAAACCTAATGAAGAGGAGACAGAGCTAATATGATGTTTGTGTAGAGGTAGCAAAGTGGTAATACTACTACAATGGCCTAATTGTATAGGTATGCTTACATTCCACTTTGATTTATACACTAGAAAAAAAGATTAGACACCAAACCTATTATTCAGAGGCTTCACGATAGATGCATATTGTTATTGGTCTCACATGCTTGTAATAAAAATTTATTAACATTATATTTTTCTGCTGGAAGTGTTTCGAGGCCATTAGTTTTGTCTAATATTTGATCATTTGGATGTCAAAAAAGAGAGTCATTCATTCTGAGGTGATTGATCATTTGTGATAGACCTATCAAAGTTAATTCCTTTGTGTTTTGGAGGTGATTTGTATTGCTCGATGTTAATGAGTGGTTGTTTCCTACCTTTGGAGGTGATCTACAAAATCGACAGGGCCTTGTTATGTCAGCATGGCTACCATGTCTACATCTTCATAACAACATTCCTACAACAAAATCTACATATAATGTTCATCTTCACCCCTATTTTCATGGTATGCAATGTTACAATATGTTTATCTATTACATGTTTTGTTACTATCATATGAATGATGTATCAAATTCAAGTTAATGAGAATTGCATTTCTACTTAGTTTATAGATTGTTTTGCTATATTTATCTTCGATGTTTTTAATGGAAAAATGATCTAATTTTAGCGTTTGTTTTTCTAGTATAAATGTTTGGCACATTTCATTTGGCCAAAATGGAGACTTCACAAGTTTTTGTACAAGAGAGCTAAGAAATATCAAAGTGAGATGTTCGAACAGTTGGGGTGTTTTTAATAAATGTGGGGGAATATCAAAGTATTTTTGTTGGCTTTATTTTAGGCTGTAGATTGTTAAAATATTACTTTTTAAAATGAGTCATGTTGGCGAATTGTAGAAAAACCATATTACTTTTTTAACTGAGGTGTGTTGACAAATTGTAGAAAAACCTGAGCATCTGTAAACGTACACGTGGAAGCATAGTTGTTACTTGGCAAGTTAAGGATAGATATTGTATTAGAGACTCTGCATGTAGAGATGGTGTCTACATTGCTGACCCAAGTGGTGAGCATATACAAGAATGTTGAGGACATGCTAGACAAACATGGGAATGCAATTATTTTTTTCCACTCTTTACTCCAATCAAAATGCTTTCGCATTTAATAGTTTCTATATCATTTTCATTGCTAGTTACTCAATATCACAATTAATTGATGCATCAGTAACATCCACTTGATTTTGGTACCAATTAATATCTATAGCTAATTAACATGATCTCAAGTTTAAGTTTTGTCTTGTCAAAATTGGCAACCTACCCTTTACTAAATCTCTAATATATATTTCTATGTTGTTATGAATAGTTTGGAAACATTGTATTACAAATTACTAATTCACTTTCATTATGGTATAGTTTCATAAATTGCCTCTTATATTTTACAAGAAGCAATGCTGCGTGTACTGGAGGACATGTGCTGATTTATTTCATGTAGCATGAACATGAATGGAGTTGGAGTTAGGATACTGATGAGATTTTTAGCTCCCACTGGGTAATTTTCAAGTTCCCTAAAATTTACAGAACAAGCAATAAAAGTATTTTTTTTTCATAATTTGGTGATGGTTAAACACTTTTTACTGACAAGCTTAGAGATACAGATGAGCTTAGGATTGTGAAATTTGATTGTGGCAGCAATAATTTCAATAGCCATTTTTCTTCTCTTTTGGGTTCCCATTATGTCATATCGCATTGATTTTGCTTTTCTTTTCAAACCAAGTACAATAATTTTTGAGGAAATATCCAATTTAACACTCACTATTATCCTGAATAGTGTGCAACTAACTCACCCCTTTATTTTATTTCTCTATTCTATTAGTTTGATCTTATGAAAACATAAATCCTTAATTTTGGAAAGAATATTTATCTCTTTGTCTTGTGACAATTCTATATAATGTGTATTTTTCTTATAGTAGCTTATAGTAGAAGCCACTTGGTGTAATTTATTCTTGCATGGTAATGGATAATTCCTATTGTTCTAAAGTATCTTTTCATAGGAGCATGACTATTTTGTCTGTTGCTTTTTATATACAATTTCAGCTTTTGTTTAATAACATTTTATTATATCCAAGCTAGGTACAAGCTTAATTGAAGCAAGTTGCAACACTAGTTGTTTACCCATCACATAAAGCATATGCATTAAAGGCAAGGGCACAACTACTAGAGGTGAAGGCATCTAAGAAAACACTATAGATAGGTGTTATTGGATTAGGGTTATTATTTCATTAAATTGTTTCATTTTACAACTCTTATACTTAATGGATTAAATACTTTTTTTTGAACAACATCTAATTTGTGTGTACATAGTTGCATTTAGAATGCAATTGTCAATTAATTTGAAAGATGATCTTTCATTGGCCTTCATAGTTACTTGGTTTATTTAGTGTAAAGGTTTATTTTCTTGACATAAATTGCACAATCAATTGTATCTCTTTTCTAAGAAGTTAGCACAGAAACAATACCTGTATGGCCAAAATGCCCCAAATTATATTTTATAAGAGCCTATCACTACAATAATTTAGAGAAGTATAACTGACATAAAATATAATTTTAAAATGCTTGAACAAAAGAATTTAAAATTGTTGAATTGTTATTGATAAAGATTTAGATTATTGTTTTTCATAATAACTAAAATTTGTGTTGTTTGAGAAGAGTATATCATGTTCCAAGACCATGATCATTAAAGGGCACTAGCTCAATGGAAGAGTACGTGTTTTATAAGTAGGAGGATGGCGGTTCAATTCCATCATGCCCTAATATGACTAAATTAATGATTAAATAAACTACCAAATATCTTACCAAATATACCACCACATATACTACCAAATATACTACCATAAACTACCAAATATACTACCCAAAAAACTACCAAATATACTACCAAATCAACTATCAAATCAACTACCAAATATACTACCAAAATTACCAAATAAATTACCATATAAACTACCAAGTAACAACAATAAATGACTAAATCAATGATTAAAATAGTTTAGTCATAAATTTGGTTGGGAGATAAATGTCTGGCAATAAACTACCATTGGTCACATGATCAAAATTAGTCACATATCTACATTTTTTAGTAGTTTATTTGGTAATATATTGTTGTTTTTCTACTAGTGATTTTGTTATCTTTGAGTGGTTAGGTAAACCTTAGCCCTAAGTTTGTCCCATCCCATTGAGCACTCAAATGTTCTTGGGCATGCCAAATTGAAAGATCCCTAAGAGTCACTAAATGCCATAGGGAAATGATCTTTGACGGGACATATATTAGAGCTTGTGTGAGGTATGGAAGTGATTTTGGGTGTTGTAGGACCATGATGCAGATACCTACAATAACCTTTCTCACTTTTTGGAGATATTACTCTATTTTTATTTTGCAGTGCCATCTTGGGTGATGTTGAAACTTGTAGTGTTGGCTAGTACAAAGTTGCCAACTACCAAATCTCTCTCACCATTCATCATGAGATCAAACTATCTATTCCATTAGCTTCGGGTGGCTAGGTAAACCCCAGCCCCAAGCTCATCCTATCCCTTTGAGCACTCAAACATTCTCGGGCAAGCCAAACCAAAACATCCCCAAGAGTCACTAAATGCCATAGGGAAACGATCTTTGATGTGGCATATCTTAGAGCTTGTGCAGGATATGGATGCAATTCTAGGTGCTATAGGACTGTACTGTAGAGACCTACAATAACCTCTCTCTCTTTTATGAGATCTTACTCTATTTTGATTTTGCAGCACCATCTTAGGTGATGCTGAAACTGTAGCATTAGCTAGTGCAAAGTTGCCAATTTCCAAATCTACCTCACCATTCATCATGGGATCAAACTGTCTACTCTATTAGCTCTAGGTGGCTAGCTAAACCTTAGCCCAAAGCTCATTCCATCTTTTTGAGCACTCAAATGTTCTTGGCCATGTCGAACAAAAATGTCACTAAGAGTCACTCAATACCACATTGCAACAATCTTTGATAGGGCATATCTCATAGCTTGTGTGAGATATGGATGCGATTCTATGTGCCCTAGGACTATGTTGTAGAGACCTACAATAACCTCTATCTCTTTTTGGAGCACCATCTCGGGTGATGCTTAAACTTGTAGTATTGGCCAATACAAAGTTGCCAATTGCCAAATCTCCCTCACCATTCATCATGGGGTCAAAATGTCTATTCTATTAGGTCTAGGTGGCTAGGTAAACCCTAGCCCCAAGCTTGTGTCATCCTATTGAGTGCGCAAACATTCTTGAACATGCCAAATTGAAATGTCCCTAAGAGTCACTAAATGCCATAGGGCAGTGATATTTGATGGGGCATATCTCAGAGCTCGTGCAAGTATGGATGCAATTCCAAGTGCTATATGACAATGTTAGGGAGACCTACAATAATCTCTATTTATTTTTGGAGATCTTAGTCCATTTTAATTTTTTGGTGCCATCTCAGGCAATGTTGAAACTTGCAGTGTTGGCTAGTACAAAGTTTCCAACTACCAAATCTCCCTCACCATTCTTTATGGGATCAAACTATCTATTTTGTTATCTCTAGGTGGTCGATTAAACCCTAGAACCAAGCTTGTCCCATCCTATTGAATGCTCAAATATTCTTGGGCATGCTAAACCAAAATGTCCCTAAGAGTCACTAAATGCCATAGGGTAGTGATCTTTGTTGAGGCATATCTTAGATCTTGTGTGAGGTATGGATGTGATTCTAGGTGCTATACGACCATGTTGTGGAGACCTACCATAACCTCTCTCTCTTTTTGAAGATCTTACTCCATTTTGATTTTGTGGTGCCATCTCTATTGATGCTAAAACTTGTAGTGTTGGCTAGTACAAAGCTACCAACTATCAAATCTCCCTCATCATTTTCCATGGGATCAAACTATCTATTCCATTAGCTTCAAGTGGCTAGGTAAACCCTAGCCCCAAGCTCATCCTATCCCATTGAGCACTCAAATGTTCTTGGGCACGCTGAACCAAAATGTCCCTAAGAGTCTTAGGTGATGTTGAAACTTGTAGTGTTGGCTAGTACAAACTTGCCAACTGTGAAATCTCTCTTACCCTTTGTCGTGGGATCAAACTATCCATTCTATTAGCTTTGAGTAGCTGGGTAAACACTAGCCCCAAGATCCTCTAATCTTTTTGAGTGCTCAAAAGTTCTCAAGCACATCAAACTGAATCATCCCTAAGAGTCACTATATATTATAGGGCAGGGATCTTTGATTGTGGCAACTAGATATGTCATCTCATCCAATGATGGAGACTCATGATAGAAGGTAAAGGGGTGATCATACACATCATTTCGGAAATGCTATTTTTTTTATGGTAATAAGGTAATCCTTTTTTGTAAGGTCAAGAAACATGAGGTCACCTATAAACCCAAGTTACCTTAGTCCTAACAATTATTATTTTATTGTTGTTTTTGTTAATAAGTTGACTCAATAAGTGTTTTGAGAGTCATTACGCCTTATATAGCTGCATGTTATCATTGAATGGAGTTAGTGAAAGATTTTAAGAATCTTCTTGGTTGTCTTAATATTCATTTCATGGGTTTGAAACATAATCACTTCTCTTTGTGAAGAGTTGTCCAAAAATCAGCAAATTACATGTTGCAAAGAAAATACAGTCATAGGATCTTGGAAGATTTTTTTCACTCAAGATGTTGAAGAATCTCTTAGAAGGATGGAATAGATGATAGACTAAATTTTGTGAGATATTTATTAGCTGTTCCTTGAAGTTTCTAAGATGTTATTTTGAAGCAAGGAGTTGATTATGATCTATTTCTCAAATTCGCTCATTTTGCCCTTATTGCTTCTAAAGTCTTGAATAGGGAAAGTGATCAAGTAGTTTCTTGAAGTTGGGTAGAAGTTTCTTCAATTTTGTAACCAAGTTGGAAAGAGTCTTTGAAGACACTTACGAAGGTGGGAAAGGTAGTTTGCCTTAAATGTGTTCTTGCTAGGAATCCACTAGCTTTTGGTGTGAGCACTCTACATCATTTTGGATGCAATTTACATTAAAATGAAATACATGAAATGTACTTAAAATTTAAACAATAAAAAAAAGATATATTATGATAACCAATAATTTCATACATGAACAAACATATAATATATTATGATAACCAATAATGTCATACATGAATGAACATATAATATATTATGATAACCAATAATGTCATACATGAATGAACATATAAGATATTATGATAACCAATAATGTCATACGTGAAAAAAAATATCATATATTAACCAATAATTTCATAACTCTAATAATGTCATGCATCAAATATATGTCATACATCAAATATAAAATTTCATATATACATCAAATGTATATCGAATATGTCCACTGACATAAAATCCAACATATATGTCCACTAATGCCTATACATGTTTGTCTATCAACCATATCTTCTACTTCCCATGAGGGGAAGGAAACAAATCCCTAGAGGTCTTCAATCATCATGTGGAGGGAGATGATGGTGATGATGGGGTCTTCCTCACACACTTGCTTGTCCTCTTATTTAGGCTCTTCTCTAACTCGAGTTGATATAAAAAAAGTAGATATGAATCAATAATTATTATACATTTAAATCAAATATATATACACACAAATTTAATTATTTTCTTACTGCCATGAAATAGCCACTCTATACGTCCACCTCAAAGGCTCATAGACAATCGAGTGTAACAAGGACCTACAATAATTCAATGACTATAATCACTTCTAAATAACATTAGAAATTTTGGTACTAACTATTATAAAAAAAAAACTAAAACCAAGAAAATTCTTTCATACCTCAGTCAATGGCTCTAAACTAGCCATTGCTGCAACAACTCCACGATCGATGGATTGGTGAAGATGAGGAGGAGTCTCATATGTATACAGCTGCATGTCATATAATACAATTTACATGTAATATGAAACACGAAACAAATATAATAAAATGAATTCAAATAACATGAAACAAATGTACCTCTACAAAGCTCCTATCATGCCTAGCCTTGGAGTCCCTTGTGAATATTGATGGTCTAGTAGAGAAGTGATGCACATGCATAAATTTTTTTTGTCAATCATTCTATGATTACTTAATTAATATATGTATTAATTTAAATGATTAAATCAATACATACCTCTTCACTCATCTACAAGACAAAAAATGGGGCCAGGGGATTAGTATTGGGGCTAGCAACACTCTTACCCTAAATTTTGAACAATGTCAATACATGCTAACTAATTAGTCATTCACTAAACATACAAAATTTGATCAAATTAGTTTATTCCAGCAAGACTACCAAATGTGCATAATGATCCATATGATGTGCACACATAACCACAATACATAGAAGGATCCTCCTCAACGAATGGACTTGTGCAATGAATGAGGGTTTGCATCAATGAATTAATAGTCCCTAGAGTGCTAGTTTCCACATGCTTACCCTATGGCTTGACAACAGGTGCCCTAACTACATTAGGGGCACGATGTGCCCCTGACCTCTCAAATAATGACCCCCCACCTCTACCCCGAGATTCTAATATATCAAAATAATTGAGGATCTCCCCAAGGACAAATTCACAATACAATTTCTTTAAGAAATACATTGGAACCTTATAATTATTGTAGGGAGGGGCATCAAAGACCATCCACCATCTATTGCAAAAGTTATTTCTAATACCATCATGTATGCACCAATGGATGGGAAACCTTTTAGTTATATGTCTAACAATATTTTGTTCACCAGTCTTTTTAAACAATTCAAAAATCCTACCTTTTTCTTTTTATTTATTTATTTTTATACATCTTGATATGATAATTTCTTTTCATAATATCTTCTTTATTTATCCCTATTAACATGGCAAATATCCAACTAACCACTAACAAAAGCTACATGGGTCATAAGGGATTTGAGGGAAGATGCCGATTTTGCTCTCATCAGATTAGTTTGTCCACAAGATTTCAACCTACCAATGAGTGCTTCTAATTCATTTTTTCCTCTTTCTATTTCATTCATAATGTTGTCTTGGGTGTTAGGAGGAGGTCTTTCAATAGGTGTAGGTTCTAGAATGTCTTGCTCTTGTTGTGGAGGGTTTTCATTTTGATTTTGCTGATCCAACTGAGGATTTGATAGTTGATTATTTACATTTCCTGATAAGAAACCAATTGCAATATAAATAAATAAATAACTTTAAAGAAAAATTGAAAAAACCTACAAAACAATGTAAAACTTACAAACTAATTCAAAAACATATAAAACACTACAAAAACAAGATTAGAAAGCATACTACGTGATCTGGATCTTGAACTTTGGTGATAAGGAGGCATTTCGAGGAGGAGGGTGACCAAATTCCTCAACTTCTTTAATTCGCATGTGCGTTGTTTGGGAGAAATGCAAAAGCTAAATGAAATGATAAAATGGGCCATGGGTTTGCAACCCATTTATAATTTTTTTTTTTCAAAGAATGTACATGCTATAGCATGCATGCACTTTAAAAAATAAAAAATAAAACATTAGGTGTCATGCTTTCGGCACCACAACTTGGTGCACATACCCCATGATAATTATGGACATGAACCAATGGAACTTCGAGAAGGGTCAGGATTAGTTTCTCAAATTTCTCTAGATGAATGCATTAGACTAGCCACAAGTGTAAAGAAAAATATTAGTCATAGAAATTTAAATAATTTACTTGGATGTGGATAAATTGATCACTTGCTAATATTAAATCATTAAGTCTTTCCAAAAAATGAGGTATGAATAAGATAGTAAAAGATATAGCAAGTAAATTTGATGCTTTGGAAACACTTAAAAAAACTCAAGTACTTACTCGTGTTCTTTTATAGAAAAATGTGGAAGAGTCATTAAAATTTTTAAGTGTAGACATAACATAAAAAAGGAGAAATTTTTTGAACATGCAAAGTGATATTGTCGAAAATGTTAAGAAATGTTTGAGCTCTATAGGGAAGAAAACTCAAAGTAAAGATAAGATCACTACAAGAAGAGTTATGTTGCAATCTATTATTTGTATTAGTATACCAAACAATAGACAAATATCTTTAATTTCATCACATATTGGTTTTAGTAGAAAAACTGTATCAAAATATATTAAGAGAAGAATGATTTTGGATGATAGCACTTTGGAAGCAAATTGGGCAATTATGGGTAGAGTTCCTCATTGTGATATGATTGATGATAGAATAAAAAAATTGGTAATATCATTTTGGAATGATAATACTTTTCCTTCATCAAATACTAGAGATGTTCTTAGACATAGGGTTAGACCTAACCTTTATGAACATCATACAAAACATTGGTTGGACATAACACAACATGAAATGTTTGTCTAATTTTTGTAGTTCAAATCTAGATATAAAGATTGAGCAAACATTGTTTGAAAGATTGAAGCCATATTATGTTAGGAGAAACAAAGTGTTTGAAACTTTTTGTTGTCATTATCATATTGAATTTGATCTCCACTATCAAGTTTATCAAAAAATTATAGAAGAAACTTTTGGTTATGAAAATACGCCTCCTAGTAGACAAAGTGAGTTCATCTCATCTATTTTCTATGAAAAAATAGATGATCATGTTGGTCAAATCAATTGCACTAGAGGAATATGTGACCCATGTTATAATTTGGCTCTTTTTCCTTTGAATAATGAAGGTATTGATGTCACTAAAATGATAACTTGCAAGGGTTACACGTATGTAACAAATCAAACTAAATTTGGGAAAAAATAGAAAAGAGTATAATATGTTGAAGAGGAGATGAATGTGGGAGCTTTTATGGACAAATTTAAAAGTTTGATACAATCATATATTTGTCATGCATATTTTGAAAAGTGGCAAGCACAACAATTTCAACACTTAGAGACCATTTCCCACTTGGAACCATTTTATTAGTTGTTGACTTTGCACAAAACTATTTCTTTGTTCATCAAAAGGCTATTCAATCAGACTACTATTTTTTAGATCAGGTTACTATTATGGTACCAGTGTGCTATTGTAATGCACAATTAGATTTAAATGGTAATCAACGCATAGTTGAAGTACGAGTCATCAAAAAAGAATATGACTTCTACATAAGTGATGATAAAGAACATGATATTCATTATGTAGAACATTGTTTCAAATTTTTTTCACATATATCAAAGAAAGAGGAATAAGTATTGATAAACATTATGTTTGGTTAGATAGGTGTGCTAAACAATTCAAATCATCTCAACCATTTTATGCACTTTTTTGATATCATTGTGATGAAAACATACCACACGTATGGAGTTTCTTTGAAAGTAGACATGGAAAAGGTGAACATGATTGTGTTGGAGCTTGTATCAAAAATACTCTATGAAAGTATTAAATGAATTATAAGGGAGTTCATATAAATAATACACATGATGTTGTTGAATGGTGCAAGACACATTTTGCATCAAATGAGATTGGTGCATCATCAAGAGTGAGTCAAATAGTGTCATGTAGAGTATTTTGGGAGATACCAAGTAAATGTACATGTGTGTTTATATATTTTCTCTTAAATCTAATTTAAGTTATACACACATTGCACATGCACACACACACACACATGCATGCACACACAGATGCACGCATGCATGCACGCACGCACACACGCACACACGCGCGCGCGCGCGCACACACACACACACAAATTTATTTCTAATTTGTTTTTGTATATATATTAACTATGTGTCCTCAAGTGTGGATAGAAAAAGCATGCATGTTTGCAAGAGGATAGGAAAAACATGATCCTTACATTTTGTTATGAGTACCAATCATCATAATTGGACATTGTACATGAGATACTATTCATGTTTTTGTTGTTATTGCATTGCCAAGAATTACAATTAGTGAATCAATCAAGATCATGGATATATAGGTGTATGGACTTTTGTGCCACTTGTTGTTACTAATATAGATAATAGAGATGAAGATGAAAACTTTGATGACATTCCATTGATTTCTACTAAATATAACCATATATCTAGACTACTTCAAATTGGTAAGTAAAATTTTAAAAATAATAAATCTATATACAAATATATTAAAGTCACAGAGAAATTTTAGAGCTCACAAGATATATGTATAATATTTAAATTGTATGTATAAGGGAAGTCTTTGCAGTTATCGTTGAGCCTAGAAATGTAGAAGGAGTGAGTTACTATTTATTGCATTGTACTTTTGAAAGGTTGGAATTTAAAGAAAATGATGGAATGTTATTCCCTATGGGTACATGTGCTTTAAATTAACTAATTTAAATTATGAGTGTGTTCATATTTAAATGATGAAAAATTATTTGAAATACATTGTCTATAGGTTCAGTTGTTTTGTAGGGAACATATCTCAGGCAACAAATATTAGTGAAACATGGAATTTACTTTGTTGATTACCAACCTAACAATAAAGTGCTTCAATCTAGTCACCATGGTATTGCTATGTCCATTTCTCTACATCGAGTTAAACATAAAGGTGGATGTCGCAAGTGGAGATTAGATATTGATGACCAAGAGAGAATATTAAATGTTCTCCATGAGCATGTGGAACCACTTGGAACCACTTGACATCTATTTCATATCTGTAGAACCTGCTAAAGTTTAAGGAGACAGAAGTGTGAGGAGAGAGAGAGAGAGAGAGAGAGAGAGAGAGAGAGAGAGAGAGAGAGAGAGATTTGAAAGGAGAGATAAAGTGTGAGGAGAGAGAAAGTTTGTGTGAGAGAGAAAATGTGATGAGAGAAAATGAAGAGAGAGAAAGCAAAAAAGGGAGAGAATACAAGGAGAGAGAAAGTGTGAGAAGAGAGGGAAAGAATGGGGAGAGAGAAATTGATGAGAGAGAAAGTAAGGAGAGAGAAAGTGTGAGGAGAGAGAAATGGATAAGAGAGAAAGTAAGGAGAGAGAAGTGAGAGGAGAAAAAGTAAGAAGGAGAAAGTTCAAGAAGAGAGAGAAAGTAAGAAGAGGGTGAGTGTGTGAGGAGACAGAGAATTGGTGTGAAAGAGAAAGTGTGAGGAGAGAAAATAAGAAGAGGGAGAAAGTATGAGGAGAGATAAAGTGATGAGAGAGAAAGTAAGGAGAGAGAAAGTGATGAGAGTGAGAGAGTAGGAGAGAGAAAGTGAGGAGAGGGAAATTGATGAGAGAGAAATTTTAAGGAGAGAATGATGAGAGAGAAGTGAGAGGAGAGAGAAAGTGTGACGAGAGAGAAAGTGAGACAGAGAATTTGAGGAGAGAGAAAGTGTGAGGAGAGGGAAAGTGATATGAGAGAAAGAGTGATGAGAGAGTGTAAGGAAGAGAAATTGATAAGAGATAAAGTAAGGAGAGAGAAGTAAGAGGAGAGAGAAAGTGATGAAAGAGAAAGTAAGAAAAGGGAGAGAGTGTGATGAGAGAGAAATTGATGCTCAGAGAGAAAGGAAGGAGAGAGAAGTGAGAGGAGAGAGAAAGTGATGAGAAAGTAAGAAAAGAGAGAGTGAGGAGAGAGAAAGTAAGGCTTGAGCGAAGTGAGAGGAGAGAGAGAAAGAAGAGGGAGAGAGTGTGAAGAGACAAAGAACTTGTGTGAGAGAGAAAGTGTGAGGAGAGAAAATAAGAAGAGGGAGATAGTGTGAGGAGACAAAGAACTTGTGTGAGAGAGAGTTCAAGGAGAGAGGAAGTGTGAGGAGAGAGAAAGTGGTGAGAGAGAAACTAAGAAGAGGGAGAGAGTGTGAGAAGAGAGAAAGTGGTGAGAGAGAAAGTAAGAAGAGGGAAAGAGTGTAAGGAGAGATAAAGTGATGAAAGAAAAAAGTAGGAATAGGGAGATAGTGTGAGGAGAGAGAAACTACAAAGGAGAGAGTGTGGGGAGAGAGAAATTAA
The DNA here is from genome assembly GCA_028749045.1 of Cupressus sempervirens. NCBI lineage: Eukaryota > Viridiplantae > Streptophyta > Pinopsida > Cupressales > Cupressaceae > Cupressus > Cupressus sempervirens. The sequence continues at coordinate 86,837,472 of CM053785.1, forward strand.
TGAGTGAGAAGTGAGAAGAGAGAAAATGAGAAGAGAGAAAAAATTTGAGGAGAGTGTGTGTGTAAGGAGAGAGAAATTAATGAGAGAAGTGAGAAAAGAGAAAGTAAATAGAGAGAAAGTAAGAAGAGGGAAAGTATGAGGAGAGAGAAAGTGAGAAGAGATAAAGTTTGAGGACAAAGAAAGTTAGAAGAGAGAGAAAGTGTGAGGATAGAGAAAGTGAGAAGAGAGATAAAGTGAAGAGAGATAAAGGAGAGAAGTGAGAGGAGAGAGAAAGTAAGGAGAGGGAGATAATGAGAGGAGAAAGAAAGTGTGATGAGAAAGAAAGTGTGAGGAGAGAGAATGAGAGGAGAGAGGAAGTGATGTGAGAGAAAGTAAGGAGAGAGAGAAAGTGAGAAGAGAGAGAAAGCCTAAGGAGAGAGAGAAGTGAGAAGAGAGAGAAAGTATGAGGATAGAGAAAGTGAGAAGAGAGAGAAAGTCTAAGGAGAGAGAAAGTGAGAAGAGAGAGAAAGTGTGAGGAGAGAGAAAGTGAGAAGAGATAGAAAGTGAAGAGAGATTTTTATTAATTTTTATTCATCTCTAAGATTTAAGTTGTTTTTTTTACATCTAATCCTATTGTTGGTTTTCTACATCTTAGATCATATTTTTAGTTTTCTACATCAAATCCTATTTTTGGTTTTCTACATTTAGAATTACATTTTTTGTTTTCTAAATCTAATCATATTTTTTGTTTTTATTGTTTATCTACCTAGCGTTTAAATAAACTAAACATATAATATTTCTTCCATTAACTATAATTTTAACAATAATTTCTAACACTTAAACTAAAATACAAAATATAAACATAAAATTAATTACTGTATACTAAAAATAAAAAAATATCCATTAAAAGCTAAATAAATTCACAAAACTAACTAATTTTTTAAAGAAACTACTGATAATTCATCAAAATAATTAAACAATGATTATAAATAACTAAATATTCATTAAAAATATAAAAATGAACATACCTAGTACACTAAATGTTTGAAGGAGGTTGAATATGCTAATATGAAATGATGGTCTAATTGCAAACATCATGAACTTCACTCCAACCGCTAGTCCAAAATAGTCACCATGAAAATGACATTCAAAAGTGGTAAATCAACTTAAAAGTCACCAGGGTTAGGATTTTTAAGGGCTTCTCATGAAGCTAAGAGGCTTTGAAGGAAGCCCACGATGTCACTCAGAGCCCAAGCGGACCTTTGGGCAGCAAGGGCTTTGAGCTTCAATGGATGCCCATCCTTCGCTCGAAGTGCCCAAAAAAAAGTTTATCCCACTTTTCATCTAATATATTCATGATGAAAAGTGGGAATGATTTGCATAGGATGACCCACAATGGAGTTACAGTTTTCCCCAACCTTTGAGAAAGTTGTTGATATCTTTAGCAAAGCTCTCACTACCACTAGTTTTATTTCCTTAAGAAATTAATCCTCTGTCTCATTCCCATTGTTCATGCAGGGGAGATTGAAGGCATGCGTCGTTTCCTTCACCACATCACTCCATAATTTTTGATCATGAAGGCATGCATTAGTCATGGTGGAGTTCTAGTTCCACCGCATCATTCGCATCATTTTTTATTTAGATTGTTTTATTTATTTCATTCTTAATAAAATTTCATCTTGCAATTAGCTTCATCAGCATTAGTTTTAATTATTTGTTAATTAGTTTTCATAATATGCAAAACTTTGATTTTCATGCAATCTCTTTGCATGTTATTGTTTAGGTTTTTTTATTGTAGTTAGTACTATCTTGATCAATAGTCACGGTTAACTATTTTAGTTTTCTTTTAATAATATACGCTTTAATTTCAAAAAATCGTTGTTTATGCTTTATTTTTTATTTCTATGATTATCAGTATAGCATAAGAGCTTTTATTTTAGATCTACAAGTATAATGGGGTGCTCTATTTAATTTAAATTCACAATTTTATTTTCTCCATTTTAATTGTACACTCCTTAAATCTTCTCCTACTACACAAATATTTTCATATTTTAGTTGTATACTTGTTATATGTTTTTCATAATAAATTTTTCTTTTGAACATGGATTTCATCCATCAATGTAGGCTTTGATGAAATTTATAGTTGCTACCACTACTAGAATAATATTTCCTACCATAGTCATGTCAATAGTTTGTATGTAGAAAAATTTTGTTCTTAATGTCAATTCATCCAAATTTATTTTTTGGGGAGACACGCCTCATAAAACTTCTTTCTTTGAATTTTTGTTTTTTTGATTCTTCTCAAATGAGTACAAAATTATGATAATTTAATTTTCAGATTTTATTCTCTATGCTTAATTATTTTTATCGATCAGTGAGTAGGTTAACTCTTTTTATGGTAAGTGTTTTTGTGCTTATAGATTATTTGGTTTATTGGTATAAATGATTCTAAATGATTCTAATTCTACAAATCTCAAATAGATTTTATTTGTGTAAATGGATAGAAAAGTGCATAAATCTACTTCATGTTCATAACAATTAGCTTCCCTGTAATTCTTATTTTAGGTGAAAATTATCTTGAAAGTACATCCTTACAACATGGAGTATATTATGCCCCCTCATGATTTGACATCTTTATATGAGTTATTTTAAATTTGGGAAAAACAAAAAAAGATCAATGGAAAAATACTTGCTTCCACATGCATTGAGGAAAGACATATGCTATGGAGAAATAAATTTGCTTGTCTGTTTTGGATCTTTGGTAATTGTAGACAAATGATTCATAAGATTTATCAAACATCCTTGCTTTGTCAATGCATTGAGACACTTTATCCTCTTATTTATTTTCACTATTATTGTAATTCCATTAGTTTATGTTGCATCTCTACAAGAGGAATGCAATTAAAGACAATAACAACCATTATGCTACTTCTCAACATTAGAAAATTTTTATCGAAGAACCAAAGTTAATGAATGCATAAGAAGAAAATGTCAATCTTGAGGCTTCTTAATCTCTTATACTCCATATCAATGATCATTCCTCTTTCTAATTTGAAGGAACATTCATCAATCCAATACCTTGTATTTTTTAGTGTTGGAGAAAAAATAATTTTAGGGTTGATTAATCTAAGATTGGGGAGGTAATTTCTGAATTGACTTGTATGTTTAAGTAGTTTATACTTATTTTATTTGTTTGTATTGAATCATACTGATTTACATGCTTATATCAATCTATTTTTTGCCTAAATGTGTAGTGCTCTTTGTAGAAATTTTTTTTTGGTATGATGATCATCTCATTGTATGTCTTTTGTCAAATTATCTCTTAGTGATAGAGCTTACTCTATCCTATAATGATAAACAATATTGCTCTAACTAAAATCATTAGAATGATGTCTTTGTTAGCATGAAACTTTTCATAGATATACATTCCAATAGTTACATTACTATAAAAAAGTTACACTCTTATGAAAAAAAATGATCAATTTGATATTAATCAAAAAATGCATTTGTTTAAAAACTAAAGAATTCCTGCCCAAGAATATAAACTTAGACATTAGTGTTGCAAGAGTCCTAGTTTGGACCAAAAACTATGCATCCTAGAAGATAAAAATTAAACATAAATTCAAAAGCACAACTTCTCAGTGATTTTGATGACATTTTATTCTAAACTATCGATACCAGTCACATGACCTATTCTTTATTTGGACCCGAGTAAAGATAGTCAACATGATTCTTATAATATGCCATCTAGTAGCTTGTTTATGAATTCCCTATTACTTCCCATAGTCTATTAAAGTCTTAAACATGATCAATTTAAATTTGAGCTGGTATTATTCCATGCTTGAGAATTATGAAATAATTCATCAATGATAGAAATACATCCCATGGTTTTAAAGAAGAGGCAAAAAGTTCTATAATTTTATATGTAGATTAAATTATATTGTACTATCAAAGAATCTCAACATGTCACATCTTTGGGCCAAATATGTGGGAAAAATTACTCCACTCAACTTTCTTTTATGTCCTTTGCATCACTCCTCACCATGGAAAATTTGTACTTTCTCCTTTCACCAATTAGTAATTTACTAAATATGTTTGAAAAATGTTCAGGAAACCAATTTCTCAATCTCAACTAAAAGATCTTGAATGTGGTACATTTCAAAGATGAAGATTCATAGTATGACATGACCATGGTGAATAAGTAAACTTGGTACTATTAACTAACTACTTATTTTGGGAATAATCAAGGTTTTCCAAGAATATATTAACTAACTGCTAGTTTTGGAAATAATTAAGGCTTTCCAGAAATAATATTAACTAACTAATAGTTTTGGGAGGTTTTCTAGAAGTATATGTTAAGACTTTAAAGACAAGTTCTAAGATATTTGGCTAGTGAATGTTTGTTACTAATAATTAGTTGAAGAAATAATCTATTAATAGTTTGCTAGTTGACACTCTCTCCTTTGTAGATTATCAATTGTGAGGATAGTCTCATGTAAGGTTGTCCACCAAAAGAAATTTATCTTTTGCATGATCCATGGGTGCCAGAGCTTCATCTAATCTCCTTGGACCACATCCCCCCTTAGAAAACAAAGATAAACCAATTTCACTATGAAGTCATGCAAGGGGGTAAGTACCCAAACCAAAGAGTCATCCACAAAGGTGGAGGAAATCTGATAATAATGAAGAATATTTTGTAGTTCCAGGGCAAGTCTCATGCCAGTAAACTCTTGATTCTAAATTTGTATCCATTGATGATTTGAGGTGATATAGCTTCAAGTGAGAGTATCATTATACCTATTACAAGTCTCACGTAAGGGTTGGAACCTAATTTTCATGAGGGGATCATATTGGAGCCATTGGTCTTCCCAAAAGTCAATTTTGTTTCCATCCCCCAAAATCCAGTGAGTACCCATCTTTAGAATTTTATGGGTGTGCACCACATTGTTCCAAATTTTAGAACCCTGGGGGAGAGCATGGGTCCATAGGAAATGATGGAATGGGTCCCCTCCAAGATACTTGACCTTCACAATGTTGCACCAACTACCAAGAAATTTTATCAATCTCCAACCAACCTTAGCTAGGAGGGCCTTATTTATATGTCCTATCCTCCTTATATTCAAACATCTAAGGGCCTTAGGTCAGCAGACATTTTCCTAGCTCACCAAGCTCATCTTAGTCTTCTTTTAAAACCTCACCATAAAAAATTTCTTTGGATTTTTTGTAAAATATCTCTATATCTACCTGGGATTATAAAGATGGACAAAAAATACACAAAAATTCCATACAAAGAGGTTGAAAGAAGCTAGAGTTTCCCTACACTATTTAGGATCTATCCTTTCCATCTCACCAACTTTCTTTGAAAGTGTTCAACTAGGCCATTCCATTACTGATTTGAGACTTCTTTAATTATAAGTGAGAGACCAAGATTGGTATCTGAGAGAATTACCTCTTGGCATTCCAATATTCTAGTCACCTTTTCTCTCAAATTAGTGTATGTGTTGAAAAAATACACTTTTCTTTTCTAATACTTTATGGGCATATGCACCGAGTTGTGGTGCCAAAAAGGTGACAAGTTTTTTGGTTTTTTCTTTCTAATTTTCAATAGCATGTATGTGATATTCTGATGTCCAAAAAGCTATATGATGGGCTATAGACCTGCGGCCCATCATTTTCATTTTTTTTTTTGGCTCTCCAAGAGCGCGTACACAGGTTTGACAACAAAAATTCACCACCATTTTCCAAAATGCCTCCTCGCCGACAAAATCCAAGACAACGAGCACACCCCCGATGACGAGGTAACTAATATAAACTTAACTTTTCATTGTTTAATATGTTTTCCATATTGTTTTATTAGTTTTTGATATTCTTTTGTAGGGTTTTTACAAATTTCATTTAGATTTGCTTATTTAGTTTGATTTCAATTGATTTTTTATCAGGAAATGTCCATAATCAATCAAAAAATCCACAAAACCCTCAAGAACCTCAAAATCAAAACCCTCCTCAAGAAGAACAAAAAATTCCAGAACTTGAACCAATTGCAAGACCTCTGCCAGGCACACAAGAAAATATAAGAAATGAAATACAGAGAGGCAAAACTGAATTAGAAAGACTCATTGCTCAGTTGAAAGAATTCGAACAAACCAATCCAATGAGGGCTCAATTGGCATCATCCCTCGAATCCACTAACACTCAGATAGCCTCAAGTAGTGGTTAGTTAGATATTTGGTGGGCTAAGAGGGATGAACAAAAAAGATTTTATGCAAATAAATTGACATATGAAGATGTTAAAAAAAAAGAAATATCAAAAGGTAGTATGTGTGCATTATTTAGAAAACTCGGCGAGCCAAATACTGTTAGAGAGGGTACTAAACAACTCCCCATCCATTGGTGCATACACGATGCTATTAGAAATAATTTTTGGGGTAGATGGTGGATGGTTTTTGATGCCACTCCTTGCAACAATCATGAGGTCCCCATGTATTTTTTGAAGAAATTATATTGTGAGTTTGTCCTTGGGGAGATCCCCAATTATTTTGATATGATAGACTCCCAAGGTAGAGGTGGGGGGTCATCATTTGAGAGGCCAGGAGCACATCATGACCCTAATGTAGTTAGGGCACATGTGGTCCATCCACAGTACGAGCATGTGATTATTCCTTTAGTTGTGAAGGAACATGTAGAGGCTAGCACTCTAGGGACCATTAATGCTTTGACGTAGACCCTCATCCATTCCACAAGCCCATTATTTGAGGGGGAGCCTTCTATGCATCGTGGTCACATGCACACTTCATGCAGATCCCTATGCGCATTTGGTACTCATTGCAGAGATGGTCCAGATGATGGGCTTGTCACCGATGAGTTCCTGAACAAGACATTTGGAATTGACACATAGGTAAACTACTAATTTGATCACATTTCATATGTATAGTGAATGATTAATTAGTTAGCATTTATTGACATTGTTCAAAATTTAAGGTCAAAGTGTTGCTGGGCCTAGCAGTGATCCTCCAGGCCCATTTTTTGTCCCTTCGATGAGTCCTGAGGTATGTATCAATTTAATCATTTTTATTAATACATATATTTATTACATAATCATATTAAGGATTGAGAAAAAAAATTATGCATGTCCATCAGTTCTCCACAAGACCCTCAACCTTTACCACAGACACAAAGTAGAGACATCATACAAGCTTCACACAGGTACAATTGTTTCATGTTAATTTAATTCATTTGATTATATTTATTCCATGTTTCATGTTAAATATAATGTGTATTGTATGGCATGCATCTCATGATGTCGGACACACCTCCTCATCTACGACAGTCTGTTGATAGTGGAGTGGCCACAGCTATGGCTAGCTCACAACCACTGACAGAGGTATGAAAGAATTTTCTTCATTTTAGTTGTTGTTTATAATATTTAATCTCAAAATTTCTAATGTTATTTATAAGTGACTATATTTATTGAATTTTTGTAGGGTCTTGTCACACCTGATCATCCATGAGCATTTGAGGTGGACTTACAGAGTGACTATTTGTTGGTGGTAAGAAAATAATTGATTTTTTGTGTACATATATTTGATTTCAACGTATAATAAATATTTATTCATATCTACTTTCTTTGTATCAGTTGGACCTAGAGAAGAGCCTCAACAATAGGTCAAGTGAGCGTGTCAGAGGGCCCTGTCATCTCCATTGTCTCCCTCCACACGACAGCAGAGGATGTCGAGAGACTTGTTTCCTTCCCCATGTATATATATAGGCATCAGAGAGACATATTCGACATATATTTCATGTACATATGACATTCTATATTTGATGTATGACATTATTGGTTAATATATGATATGTTTGTTCATATACGACATTATTGGTTATCATAATATATTATGTGTTTGTTAATGTATATGACATTATTGGTTATCATTTTATATTATATGTTTGTTCATGTATGACGTTAAATTAGATATGTTCATGTATGATATTAAATTAGATATGTGCATGTATGAAATTAAATTCAATTGCTAGAGAGTTGCCATTATGTCTACCAACTAGTAGATGTTATTTTTTTCTTTATTAGTATTTCTCAAAAATTGCAAAGAAGTTGTTTCTGGTGAATAGTTGTAAACAATTGTGATCATCGACTTCATGTACTCATGGCTTTGGCTACGAACACTCGTAACTTTGGCTATAAGAATCCATGGCTTTGGCTATGTGCACTAGTGGCTTTGGCTGTGTGCATTTATGGCTTTGGTTGTAGGCACAATATAGCCTTGGTTGTAGGTTGTCTTTCTTGTTGCATGTCAAAGTTACCTTCAAGAATATCATTAGTCTAAGATCATTACAATTAAAATACTATGACATAGTACCTTGGAAATAATAGTCTTTAACCCATTACTTTATTTGTTTAAACATCATGTAGTATCTACTATAGTGCTTCTACTCAAATATGTTTTCAAAAATACTTAGTATGGCAAAGAAATGTCTATGGAAAGCTTGTCAAATAGGATATTGAAGAACTAAATGTGGACAGTCATTAGTACCCATCAATAAGAACACGGACATTTTTCTCAAGCAAGCCATATGAAATTAGCTTAATTTATAAATTTCCTTTGCAAATAACTAGAAGATGCTATGAATCTTAATACAGAGTTAATCATGAACTCATTATTCCATCCAAGAAGCATATATCACCCTAAGCCAATTAACCGACGGGATAAAAATTAATTCAATTTCAACAAAATTTTGAGTATAACAAGCATCTTAGGGATTCTTACAAGAATTAACACAATGTTCACAAGAGCATTACAAGTTCTCATAATGCTATTTCACATATTGTAATCATATTCAATTTTGAATGGTCATTTGTGTTACAAGCATAAATTTTGAATTCCCTTATACATTCTATCAATGTTTCACATTGAACCTGATAGAGAACATCACAACACATAACTAGCAACATAGAACATACCTCCTAGCCACCTCAAGAACATAAAATTTCAAAAACCAAAGTGCACAAGTTTAAATTCAAAGCCTCAAAGGTTAAGAGAACAACAAAAATAAATAAATAAATAAATACAAACAAAACCCACATTTGATGGAATCATAGAAAATCTGGTGGCTAGATAGTTACAAGCTGATTCAAGCTAATCCTTCATTTACCATTAAGGTTGAAAATAACATATCCAATTGAAAACCAATTTACATATACAAAGTGACTAACATTAATCACAAAGAGGGAGTAGAAGCTACACACTACCTTGCGTCCAAGGTGCGTTAAAGAACATAACAAAACTCTTGGAGATCATATAATCCTAAGTTTACATAATCTGGTAGTGACACATTTCATTAACTTATGAAACATTTACCAAGTTCCATGATTTTTCTTTCCAAAAATGACATGCTAGATACGCTTTCCAACAATATAATTAAGATACACATCACCTGAGATGGCATTGTAGAATGAAAATGAAATGGGATCTCCAAAAAGTGAGAGAGGTTATTGTAGCTCTCTACAACATAGTCTTGTAGGAACTAGAATCTCATCCATATCTTTCACGAGCTCCAAGATATGCCACGTCAAAGATTGTAGCCTTGTGGGATTTAGTGACCCTTAGGGACATTCTGGTTCAATGTGCCTAAGAATGTTCAAACACTGAAGGGGACAAGACGAGGTTGGGGATAGGGTTTACCCGGCCACTTAGAGCTAATGGAGGAGACAGTTTGATCCCATGACGAAAGATGAGAGAGATTTGGCAGTTGGCAACTTTGTATTGGCCAACACTACAAGTTTCAACATTGCAGGAACTAGAATCTCATCCATATCTCGCACGAGCTCTGAGATATGCCCCATCAAAGATTGCAGCCTTGTGGGATTTAGTGACCCTTAGGGACATTCCAGTTCAGCATGCTTGAGAACGTTCGAGCACTGAAGGGGAGAAGACAAGGTTGGGGATAGGGTTTACATGGCCACCTAGAGCTAATGGAGCAGACAGTTTGATCCCACGATGAAAGATGAGAGAGATTTTACAGTTGGCAACTTTGTACTGGCCAACACTACAAGTTTCAACATCACCCAAGATGGCATTGTAGAAAGAAAATAGAATGCGATCTCCAAAAAGTGAGAGTGGTTATTGTAGGTCTCTACAACATAGTCCTATAGGAATTGGAATCTCATCCATATCTCGCACGAGCTCCGAGATATGCCCCGTCAAAGATTGCAACCTTGTGGCATTTAGTGACCCTTAGGGACATTGTAGTTCAACGTGCCTGAGAATGTTTGAGCACTGAAGGGGACAAGACGAGGTTGGGGATAGGGTTTACTTAGCCACCTGAACCTAATGGAGTAGACAGTTTGATCCCACGACAAAAGATGAGAGAGATTTGGCAGTCAGCAACTTTGTACTGGCCAACACTGCAAGTTTCAGCATCACCCGAGATGGCATTGTAGAATGAAAATGGAATGCGATCTCCAAAAAGTTAGAGAGTTTATTGTAGGTCTTTACAACATGGTCCTATAGGAACTAGAATCTCATCCATATCTCACACGAGCTCCGAGATATGCCCCATCAAAGATTGCAGCCCAGTGGGATTTAGTGACCCTTAGGGAAATTTCGGTTCAGCATGCTTGAGAACATTCAAGAACTGAAGGGGACAAGATGAGGTTGGGGATAGGGTTTACTCGGCCACTCGGAGCTAATGGAGCAGACAGTTTGATCCCACGATGAAAGATGAGAGAGATTTGGCAGTTGGCAACTTTGTACTGGCCAACACTGCAAGTTTCAACATCACCCGAGATGGCATTATAGAATGAAAATGAAATGTGATCTCCAAAAAGTGAGAGAGGTTATTGTAGGTCTCTACAACATGGTCCTGTAGGAACTAGAATCTCATCCATATCTCGCACGAGCTCCGAGATATGCCCTGTCAAAGATTGCAGCTCTGTGGCATTTAGTAACCCTTAGGGACATTCCGGTTCAGCGTGCCTGAGAATGTTTGAGCACTGAAGGGGACAAGATGAGGTTGTGGATAGGGTTTACCTAGCCATCTGGAGTTAATGGAGTAGACAGTTTGATCCCACGACAAAAGATGAGAGAGATTTGGCAGTTGGCAACTTTGTACTCGCCAACACTGCAAGTTTCAACATCACTCGAGATGGTGTTGTAGAATGAGAATGGAATGTGATATTCAAAAAGTGAGAGAGGTTATTGTAGGTCTCTACGACACAGTCCTGTAGGAATTGGAATCTCATCCATATCTCATACGAGCTCCAAGATATGCCTTGTCAAAGATTGCAGCCCTGTGGCATTTAGTGACCCTTAGGGACATTCCAGTTCAGCGTGCCTAAGAATGTTCAAGCACTAAAGGGGACAAGATGAGGTTGGGGATAGGGTTTACCCGGACACCCAAATCTAATGGAGTAAATAGTTTGATCCCACGATGAAAGATGAGAGAGATTTGGCAGTTGGCAACTTTGTACTCGCCAACACTGCAAATTTCAACATCACTCGAGATGGTGTTGTAGAATGAAAATGAAATATGATCTCCAAAAACTAAGAGAGGTTATTGTAGGTCTCTATAACATGGTCCTCTAGGAACTAGAATCTCATCCATATCTTGCACGAGCTCTGAGATATGCCCCATCAAAGATTGCAGTCCTGTGGGATTTAGTAACCCTTAGGGACATTTCGGTTCAGCATGCCTAAGAATGTTCGAGCACTAAAGGGGACAAGACGAGGTTGGGAATAGGGTTTACTTAGCCACCTAGAGCTAATGGAATAGATAGTTTGATCCCATGAGGAAAGATGTGAGAGATTTGGCAGTTGGCAACTTTGTACTAGCCAACACTACAAGTTTCAGCATCACCCGAGATGGCGTTGTAGAATGAAAATGGAATGCAATCTCCAAAAAGTGAGAGAGGTTATTGTAGTTATCTATAACACGGTCCTGTAGAAACTAGAATCTCATCCATATCTTGTACGAGCTCTGAGATATGCCCCGTCAAAGATTGCAGCCCTGTGGCATTTAGTGACCCTTAGGGACATTATGGTTCAGCGTGCCTGAGAACGTTCGAGCACTAAAGGGGACAAGATGAGGTTGGGGATAGGGTTTACCCAGCCACCTGGAGCTAATCGAGTAGACAGTTTGATCCCACGACGAAAGATGAGAGAGATTTGGCAGTTGGCAACTTTGTACTCGCCAACACTGCAAGTTTCAACATCACCCAAGATGGCATTGTAGAATGTAAACGGAATGCGATCTCCAAAAAGTGAGAGAGGTTATTGTAGGTCTTTGCAACATGGTTCAATAGGAACTAGAACCTCATCCATATCTTTCACGAGCTTCGAGATATGCCCCATCAAAGATATTTGAATTCACAGTGTTTAATGAGAATATAGTTGAGGCTTGCTTTACTTTTCTATGTTAACTTTGGCTTTCAATTTTGGTTTCCCTATTTATCTATGTGAAAGTTCCAATTTTATAAGTAACATGGATACAATAATACTAAATTAAGTATAGGTCCATGGTTCTAGGAGCTTCACATAGCTTATCTTCAACTATGGATCTTGTAAGCATTGTACCATGACTATTGGTGTTGTGAGAATATACAAAGCATATATATTGTTTGACCAAATGTCTTCAATGAACATGAACTATATGGAAGAAGAGAAGACATGTTGCAAAGTCTTTGAAAATTTTCTTCAAGAAATGTATGGAGCCATGGGTGATTCATCCAAATTATTTGGTAAAATAAGAGGAGGAATGAATCAACCTTGATGATAGAGGTAAATGCTGAATAATATTTATTTAATCACATTGTTTGAAAAAACTTTAATGACCTTTAAATACAATTGAAAGAAATGGAATTGATCTCCCTTACTCATGTAGATGAATAAAATTGGAATTTAAAAAGGAGAGGGACATCCACCATAAAACCATGCAATCATGCACTTCTTGTTGGGAGTATCATAAGTTCATTGTTAGATGGATATGCCAAATGTGGAAGAATTAAAAGGAAAATATGTTGATTGATTGAATACAAGCATCAAACCAATGTGATAACAAAAAATCAAAGTTGATTCCATAAGGTCTAACAATATCATATAATTCATTTATCAATAATTTGAAACATCATAAGCATATGTATAATAATGTCATACATGAAATATATGTGAAAAATGACATACATAGAAAAAATTATACAAAACATATGCCCAATAATGCCATATAGGTGTAAAATGTACATCATTAGATATATACTCTTTCCAACTAGGGGAACAAAATAAATCCCTAATTGTCTTTAGTTGCCAACAAGTGGGAGATGACCAATGTATATAACGAGGTCTTCCTAACATGCTCACTAGTCCATTAGTCTAGAATCTTCTGTAACTCGACATGTTACAATCAAAATTATATATGAATAAATAACTATTTTATATTAAAAATATATATATATTTACACATAAAACTTAATATTTTCTTACAGCTAGCTGATAATTCCTCTGTATATACACCTCAGGGATACAGTGATGGTCAGGAATAATAAGACCCTACAAAAACCATCAAAGTTACCACTCAATTGTGGCTATGAATTTTATATTTAATTTTAGTACTAATGAAATTTTAATGTAAACTCTTTCATACCTTAGTCATTGGCTTAGAACTAGTGAGTGCAATAAGGACTCGTTGATCAATACAATGATGAAGATGTAAAGGTATCTCTGATGTCAATAGTTGAAAATGATAATACATGAGACTCAAATGTAGTTATGAAGAATACACATTTTCTTTTGTCTCCATATCAAATAAAATATTTTGGTACCTCTATGAATGTAGTATGACATCCTTCATTTTATAGTGTTGATCCCAAAGCTACAACATTTATTATTTATTATACATGTATGTAAATCTGTTAAGCATCAAATTCAACACCTTTGTCTGCAAACTAATGTACTATATGTTAGAGTAATAAATTTATTTCCTTAGTAATTAAATTATATTGATATAATTACTAAGTTACTTATTATATTGATATAGTTTACTTATAATTCCTTTCAATTTACAACTAATTGAAATGATTTCCCCAATTTTCCATCTAGTCACTAGAAAATTGGATTTGTTGTCTCTTTCTCTTAAAGAACTAGATCTACTAGTTCCTTTGGTCTAGAAGCCTTCCATTGAGATTGGGATTTTGAAAGGTTCAAGGGTTGAGGAACTTTTTATAGAATATCTTGAAGAAGGAGAGGTCATGTATAATGGTTTTTAGGAAGGCTAGAGTTCCATCCAGATGGTGTTGCAAAATGGCCAAGCGGAGGAGGAGGTAGAAGAATAAATAGAATAAATGCATGAGAAGGAGGGTCATGAGGGCAATGGATTCAAACCCACAACCAAGCTTTTATACCATTGTACAAATCACAAATTATAAGACTGTGCCTTTCATGATAGTCGCATTTTCCTATTGGCAAATGAAGAATGACTTTTGGAACAAACATAATAAATAATTTCAAATACAAATGAAGCCAATGTATTGTATTATAAGCTCGAATGGTAAAGACCAAGCCCAAACATTTATTAAGGTGTAGCATTTATAATTGTCAGGTTCATGTGAAGAAGTCATCGTTCATATTCTCATTGTTGTGTAATTTGATGATAAGAAGAGTACAATGATATAGAGGTTGATAGTGACTTAAAACTTTACAAAATGCAATCAATGAGAATTTTACATTGAGGGGGGAGTAATAATCAATGTTTCATTCTCATTGTTTGACAAAGTCTTATATAAAGAGGGAGTAGACAGATTATATGGTTTAGTCTTCTTCAGAGAATCTTAGTCATATTAGTTCAGAAGGATTCATGATACAACTACTATACTTAGCATGACCAATTGATGCTAAAAATCTTAGTATTGATGCTACAAACCTTAATATTGACATAATTTAACCTCTACAATTCCAGGCATAAGATGATTAGCATACAATGGTACTTGAACAAAGACTACTAATAAATATTGAGGATGTGAATTGATAATACCATTTCGCAGATGATTTTGGCATCTCACCCTTTATCTATTGTGCGTCAAATTTATTAGCCCTCTTCTTTGGTGACCTACAAATGAAGAATTAGCATAGTAACAAATCTAAGATAAGATTAAAAAAATGGGTCCTATTAAAGAATCTAATATAAATTCAAATAATGTATCTATATTCTAAACAAATCAAAACTAAATCTCATCACTTACACATCATAACAATATGTTCCACCTTAGTCATGTGATAGTCTTGGGGGAGAGGTTGTAACATTGTATTTGGATCCAATTGATCACTTTTTCTCTCTCTCCCAATTCAATCTAATGAGCTAACTGGATCTGCTCAACATTTTAATGTCTCAAGCATTACCTCATGGTTTGACTCACAAACTTTCCAAAGAATCTTATTATATGGTTTTCCACCATATTTTATCAAGTGGACATTTTATGTGACAACAAGGTTTGAATAACGAAGAATCTTCCTCTATGTTTGCCAATCCTCGAATAACCACAAGTTAGGATTCTTCATAGGATATCGTCTAAGCCATGTGCTTGTTACAACCACCGCACTGACATGGTACTCTAAACCTTCACCATCTATAACCGAGTGATCCAATTTTTGTTTGGCTTCAACACAACAACACAAATAATAATCTGTCCCTTCTTCACTATCTTTAGGTGCAATAATAGCAAAAACATGGCCTACAGTGAAAAATGTACAAAATGCGATCATTAATTTAGAAAATACTTGGGTAAAAGTTATAAAGTTACATATTGAAATTACAAAGATATATTAATTAATATATATATATATATATATATATATATATTACCAAGTTGCACTAAATCTGACAAGCACTCAAAGTCAATAGATGAATCCATATCTACCATTTCCAGTGCTTGTGGGGGACGATAGGTGTCAATTGGGTCCAAAACCTGTATATCCCATTTGTCCACCCATTCAGTTGACTCATAGTCATCCTAATTTTCCTCTGCACATGATGGACAATAGCATGCCATTTTTCATGTGTGGATACTCCATGAACCTACATCAGAGCTTCTAAAAGAGTGTAACTCACTAGATCCTATTAGTGTGCAACAATCTTGATATGGTGCAATGTTAGTATTATCTATCAACCAAAAAAATCTACAAACTGTAGACTCACCTTCCTTACCTAGACCCATTGTAGCGTTACACCATTGGACGATGGATTTTGCATCTATGAATATTGCTCCATCTTTGTACTTTAGTCCTTCATGAGCCAAGGCTCTTTTAATGCATGTGCCTACACCATCGTGCTCTCCCTTACCATGACCAGCTTCTATGAAATTCCACATATATTGAATTCTACACAACTTGTGCATCCTGATCAACCAATAGAACATCCATGCATTCTTGAATTGAGATGCACAATTGTCTGACCAAATAATGTGTTGATGATATGATATGCCCCTGTTAGCCAAATCTCCATAAAATAGTTGAAAACAACCATGTATAAACTCCGTAGAATGTGATCGATCATCACTGATCTAAAAATGGTACTCCCTCAAAATCTTCCTATCATCCTCTGTACTTGTAGGTGAATGCATGAATGTTATGTGAACAAATATAGAAACTTGTTGAGATGTATAATACTTTGCTTGCACCTCATTTTGTGGTTGTAGTGTGTAGTTCACTGCAAAATCTACAACTAAAACAATGGTATCCAATGGAAACATATCCTTGTACAAATTGAATTGCAAATCCAACCATTGAGCTCTATGGGTATGCCTTGCATACTCGTACATAATCTTTTCACAAAAAATCTTCATGAACTCATACACTGGAATCTTTTCAATAATTAGATCACATCTTTTACCATGTTTCCCATCTTTTAGAGCATACGTCACTATCTTGAATTTTTTGTAATCTACTATTTCATTTCCAATTGCATGTGTACTATCCATATGTTGACAAGTTGATAAAAGTTGCAAAGAACCACAAAATAAGCACATACCATCCAAGCATGATGTCTTGTAAAATTTTTGGCCGTCCCCTATTTCACATAAAATGTTGGATATGAATTCCCTTGAAGATCTTGGTAGCTCTTTTATGTCACAATCCTGCAAAACAAACTGAGAATGCAAAACTACAAATATGTGCCTAAAAACATCAAAATGGTTAGAAAATTCAATATGTATCCTAGAACAACAAGTTGTGCCTGTGTGATTTATTTTCACATAAAAAGGTTTACCCATCTCAAAAAATCTTTTACTTATTCGAATTTGAGGATACATACCAATAAATTTTGCAAAAAATTGTGTCTGAGTTGAGTCCAAAAAATGTTTCGCATGTGGCTCGCGATTTTGGCTACCAATCCTCCTTCTTACAACATCTCTTTGATTAGGAGAAACACTTGTTATTTTTCCAAAAATCTTCGATCAATGATTTCAAGGCTTCACTAATTTCTTTATCCTTTTGCGGTAGTCTACCGCTAAATGTCCATAACTCATTTTTTGTTGGATCTTCTAATCTCTCACACCTTAGCATGGCTCTCCTTAAGGTACCTCCACCAATTTTTAATATTTTGATTGTCTTTCTCATGAGTCAAGCTTTCTTCATTTGGCTACTTACTATTGTCGATGTGAGTACTTGTCTTGTGATATTACTATCTTTGGTGCATGAACCCACATTTTCATAAGCACTCATTAGATTCTTTACAATATTTCTTTCATTTGAATCATCCATCATTCTTAGCCCAAGAATCTTCATGATAGACCTAAATTTCAAATTCCTCATCATTTCAACAAATAGTTGGCATTGACCTGTAATATTTAATTCTTCAAAAAATAATCTCCACATATGATTAACTTTTCTTTGACAAGTATGCTTGCTAATCTTGTCAGGCATTGATTTCAAAATGTTAGTATCAATATCAATCAAATATTTTGGTTTTCTAAAATGAATTCTAGAAGGTGTTCTAATCTCTTCAATTCTCTCAACATTTTGAACATCAATATAAGGTTGAGTGTATTGCGTACCTTGAACTGAAGATGATGTGCCTTGGCAATAAGATGTAAAAGATGGAATATCACCTACTTGATGTGTTGATGTTGTGCTTTCAACATGACATGATGGAGTGTGTATATCATCGGATCTATAAATCAGTGTCTCTTCAACATGAGAGGATGATATGAATTCAACATTGGAAGATGGTGTAGTGGATGATATGACTCCAATATTTGAAGATGGTGTAGTGGATGATATGACTCCAACATTGGAGGATGGTGTAGCTTCACAATTCAATTGTCTTCTTGAGCGTAACAATCTCATTCGTTCTCTTTGTCTTTCTAATTCTTCCTCCTGGTTTCTTTGTACTAGTGGTTCTTGATCCTCTTTGAAAGTTAATTCTTCATCATTGCTTTGCAATTTTCTTTGTTCATGTAGTAATTTCATTTTATCTCTTTTAATTGTCAAATTTCTCTCCCTATCTACATTTGTTTGAATCTTTGGTTTCTTCCTTGGCATGATGATGATTTCTACATGTCAAATTATTCAAACATCCCAATTACTTAAAATGCGTAAATTACAAATTATTCAATTACATATAAAAATTATAATTATTTGAATGAATACACAATATATATAAAATGACTTGTCAAATTTCTAACCATTTCGAAATAACATTTCATTCAAACATACAATTTTTAAAGAATTCACTATATATTACATAACATATCAAATTATAATCAAATTTGTATCTATATATCAACAAACAATATTTAAAATGGATTGCACTAACCTTTTCTATTAAAAGAATATTAAAAAATTCTTCAATTCACGTATCCAATGATTGAATTTGGTGTTTGCTAGCTTCCAAAAGTGTTGAAATAGTGTTTGCTAGATGTTGAAACCCATGTTTTCTGTCGGAATAATAGACAGCATAACAGACCAAAAGTTAAAAATGGATGAAATGAGCCCCAAGGTTGGTTTTTGACCATTTTTTGGTGATTTGAGATAGTGCGTATGCACTATAGTGTGTATGCACTATAGTGCGTACGCACTATCTCAAAACACATCACTCCCCATTCTCCCTACTCTCTATCCTCCCTACTCTCTCTCCCATCCCCTCCCTCTCTCTCTTTCTACTCTCTCCCATTCTTTACTCTCTCTCACCCTCCCTCTCCCACAAACTACTCTCTCTACCTCTCTCACCCCCTCTCCTCTCCTATCCCCGACTCTTTAGATCTCTCACACACACTCTTATCCCCCCTATCTCTCTCCCTCTCCCTCTCCTACCACCTAATTTCTCTCCCCCATCCCCTACTCTCTCTCTTGTCTCCCATCCCCTACTTTCTCTCTCTTACACACATTCCCATTCCCCCTCTCTCTCCCTCTCCTGCCGCCTACTTTCTCTCCCCCATCGTCGTACTCTCTCTACCACCCCCTACTGTCTCTCACACTCACACTACTACTACTTACTATCTCTCTCTCTCTCTCAAGTTCTCTCTCTCCCTCTCTACTCTCTCTCCCCCATCTTGTACAAGCTCTCTCTGCCTCTCCCACTCTCTCTCCCATTGCCTACTTTCTCTCCCCCATCCCCTACTCTCTCTCTCTCGTCTCCCATCCCCTACTCGCTCACACTCTCACACTCTCCCCCATCCCCTACTCTCTCTCTTCTCTCCCATCCCCTACTCTCTCACACTCTCACTCTCTCCCATCCCCTACTCTATCTCAATTACACATACACCCCCATCCCCCTCTCTCTCTTTCCCTCTCCCACTGCCTACTTTCTCTCCCCCATTGTTGTACTCTCTCTCTCTCTGCCACCCCCTACTCTCACACTCTCACACTTTGGCCCATCCCTTGCTCTATCTCTCTTACACACACACTCCCATCCCGCCTCTCTCTTTTCCTCTCCCACCGCCTACTTTCTCTCCCCCATCATCGTACTCTCTCTCTGCCACCCCCTACTTTCTCAAAATAGATCACTCCCCATCCTCCCTACTCTCTATCCTCCCTACTCTCTCTCCCATCCCCTCCCTCTCTCTCTTCCTACTCTCTCCCATCCTTTACTCTCTCTTGCTCTCCCTCTCCCACCACCTACTCTCTCTACCTCTCTCACCCCCTCTCCTCTCCCATCCTCAGCTCTTTAGATCTCTCACACACACTCTTATCCCCCCTATCTCTCTCCCTCTCCTACCACCTAATTTCTCTCCCCCATCCCCTACTCTCTCTCTTCTCTTACATCCCCTAATTTTTCACTCTTACAGGCATTCCCATTCCCCCTCTCTCTCCCTCTCCCACTGCCTACTTTCTCTCCCCCATCATCGTACTCTCTCTACCACCCCCTACTCTCTCACACACTCACACTACTACTGCCTACTATCTCTCTCTCCCTCTCTACTCTCTCTCTCTCTCTCTCCCATCTTGTACAAGCTCTCTCTGCCTCTCCCACTCTCTCTCCCACTGCCTACTTTCTCTCTCGCATCTCTTGCTCTCTCTCTCTCTCGTCTCCCATCTCCTACTCTCTCACACTCTCACACTCTCCCCCATCCTCTACTCTCTCTCTCCTCTCCCATCCCCTACTCTCTCACACTCACACTCTCTCCCATCCCCTAATCTATCTCTCTTACACATACACCCCCATCCCCCCTCTCTCTTTCCCTCTCCCACTGCCTACTTTCTCTCCCCCATCGTCGTACTCTCTCTCTCATCCACCCCCTACTCTCACACTCTCACACTCTCTCCCAGCCCCTGCTCTATCTTTCTTACACACACACACACTCCCATCCCCCCTCTCTCTTTTCCTCTCCCATCGCCTATTTTCTCTCCCCCATCGTCATACTCTTTCTCTGCCACCGCCTACTTTCACACTTTCACACTCTCTCCCATCCCCTACTCTCTCACTTTCATAGATACACACACTCTTATCCCCCCACTCTCCTTCTTCTCTCCCATCCCCTACTCTCTACATCTGTCACACACACTCCCATCCCCCCTATTTCTCTCCCTCTCCCTCTCCCTCTCCCACTCCCTCTCCTATTGCCTACTGTCTATCTCTCTCAAATTCTCTTTCTTCCTCTCTACTCTCTCTCTCTCTCTCTCATCCCTTACTCTCACTCTCTCTCCCATCCCCTACTACTTTCTTTCAAATTTTCACACTCTCTCCCATCCTTTACTCTATCTCTCTTATAAATAAATACACATTCCCATTCCCCCCCCTCTCTCTCTCTCTCGCAGTCCTTGTCCCACTGCCTACTCTCTCCCATCCCCTACTCTATCTCTCTTAAATGCTTCCATTCCACCTCTCTCTCCCTCCCACTCCCTCTCCCACCGCCTACTCTCTCTCTCTCTCTCTCTCTCTCTCTCTCTCTCTCTCTCTCTCTCTCTCTCTCTCTCTCTTACACACATTTCTATTCCCCCCTATCTCCCCCTCTCCCACTCCCTCTCCCATCGCCTACTCTCTCTTCCATCCCCTACTCTCTCTTGAGCTACTTTGTCTTCCCCCTCTCCCATTCCATACTCTCTCTCTTTCACACACATGCAATCCCATCCTCCTCTCTTCAAGTTCTTCCTCTCCCACTCTGTCTCCCATCACCTACTCTCTCTCTTCTCCATCCCCTACTTTTAATCTCTCTCTCCCAACCTATGCTCTCTCTCACACTTCCTCTCTCTCCCATCCCCTACTTTAAATCTCGTTCCCCCATCCCACACTCTCTCTTTTCCACCCGTACTATCTCTCACACTTCCTCTCTTTGCCACACCTACTCTCTCTCTCTCTCTCTCATCCTATACTCTCTTTTCCACCCATACTCTTTCTCACTTTCTCTCTCCCATCCTGTACTCTCTCCCCTCTCCTATCCCCTATTTTCTCTCTACCTCTTTCATTCACACACATAGCCATTCCCCTATCCCTCCCCACCTAGTTCTCTTTTGCAACTTACATCTTAATAGTGCATGCGCACTATAGTGCTTGCACCCTATAGCGCGCACACACTATTTAGAACTGAGGTTTAAATAGGACGTGCACACTATAGCACATGCGCGCTATAGGACGCATGCACTATTTAAACCTTAATCAAACCCAAGCCTAAGGCTTGGTTTTGCCTTGGAGATCCAACCCAAAGGTTTGGATTTGATGAATAGGCCTGAGACATGTTTTCCAGCAAATATACAAAAAATGATTATTTTTTCTTCTGTGCTCCCCTTCAAGATTTCTCGTGGTTGGGTATCGATAAGATCAAGTTACATAGCATTATAGGTCTCTGTGTTAGCTATCTAACCATATAATTTATTTTTAATTTGAACTATTTCAATCCTTTCATCTATAATTTCTTTTGAATGTATGCTCATTTTTTGTCAAAAACCACCACGTACTAATTGGGCTATAGATTTTAGCTCATTCATCGAATCTTGTAACAACTTGGTTTTTTAGAAACTAGACTCCATTCTACACACTTTGAAAAAAACAAGTTTTAATTTTAGATTAGTTTTCAATTATTTCTAGGGGGAGCACACAGATATTTCACGTTTTTGGGATGTGTCTAATTAAAAAATTTGTTAATAAAAAAAATAGACATTATAAAATTACTCAAAAAATATGGGATAAACTACATACTATTAAGTAACTTTTGACCAGAGTGATTAAAAAATTTCAAAAAAAAAGTTAAAATTTTAGGGGGGCCACACTTTGTACTGTGCTATGTTTTTTTGGAATAAATAGTACCACTTTTTGTGGACCCCTTTTTTGAGGACCTAAAACTAAACCATTTTGAAAAAAAAATAGTAGTTTAGAAACTAGATTCAAAGGACTACAACTTTTTTTTTGGTCATATCTGAAAATTTTGAGCGTAACTATCTTCAAATTGTTATTGAAGTTCAAAATTTGCAGATTTCAGGAAAATGGAGTCCACTTATACCCCCCTTTTGGCACCACAACTTTGTGCACTTATGCTTATGAATTGTACCAAAACCATCGCATAATAATTTAGAATATCTTTCCACTCCCTAGCTTCATGAATTGAAGAGATTCCAAATAAGAAGGTGTCATAAAAAAATTGCTAGATAATTTGTGGTGGTCATAGGGATGTAGATTTGGAGCCTTTTATTCTGCTAGAGTTAGACATGGTGACTAAATTTTTACTCAACACCTCTTCCACAATGATGAATAGGTAAGGTGATAGGGGGTCACCTTGTCATAGACCTTGGGAGGAAGAAAAGAATCTGCTAGGGGCACCATTAAAAAGAACAAAAAATGTGACCATGTTCACAACACTCATAATTCTGATAACTTGAAGCCTAAATTATTTAGGATAGCAAAAAGAAATTCCCTGTAGACCTTATCATAAGCCTTGGAAATATCAAGTTTAAGGGCCATACCTAGGTTCTTTCTCCTTTCAATAGAGTGAATTACCTCATGTGTGGTTATGACCACATCAAGGATTTGCTTCCCTAGCATAAAACCATTTTAGCATGGTCCTATAAACCTATCAAGTAGGTGCTTGATGCAACTAACCATTATCTTGGCTAGAACTTTATAGATTGTGTTGTAGAGACTAATGGGTCTAAAATTTTCTAGACATCTAGGGTCATCTATCTTAACAACTAGAACTATGAATGGAAGGTTAAGTTCCTTCAATAGTTTGTTAGTTCTAATGAAGTTGTTAGCTGTGTGAACCACAACGTACTTAACAATATCTTTGAATTCTTGGAAAAAGGCTAGGGGAAGCCAATTAGGTCCTGAGGATTTGTGCTGATTCATACTAAATAGTGCCATTCTCACCTCCTCCTCCTTGACCTTATCAGTCATGGGCACATTCATCTGTTTATTCACCACTACATTTAAGAACCTTAAAATATTATTTTGCATCTCACTACTAACCTAAACTAATGGGGGTTGTAGATTTCCTAGAAATAGTTATTGGCCTTATCTTTTATCTCCTTTACTTCCTTTATCTTCTAACCATTATCATCAACCAAAAGGTTTATGGTGTTTCTCTTTTTTCTCCTTGACGTTGATCTATCGAAGAAGGTCATATTTTGGTCACCCTCCAACAACCACTGGACCCTAGATCTTTGCTTCTAGAAGATTTCCTCCAGATTTAGGAGGGTCTTCCACCTATCCTAACACTCCCTCTCCTCCTTTTGTTGTTCAATGTTAGCATTACGTTGTGCCAGATAATTTTAAAGAGATTCCAACTTCTTTTCAATAATATTCTTTTCCTTGAAAATATTTTTGAATGAAGATTTTCTCCATCCTCTTAGAACCTCTTTGTAGACTCTTTCAAGTTTTCTAGCAATACAAAACATAGTCATTCTTTCAATCAATTTATTCCACCACATCCTTGAATCTTAGGTGTGAGTGTCACACGATTTAATACTTGAAGGGCCTTTGTCTGGTAGTTTGGCTTTACACCCATGAAAAAACTAATAGAGTAGTCTGATATGGTCCTTGGATCCAACTTTAAGGATTTATGTTGGACAATGTCCCTAGCAACTAAGCTAAGGGCCTTGTCCAGCCTAACCTAGATCAAATTTATCCCCAATCTACTGTTAGACTAGGTGAAAGTAGGACCTTGGAGATCAATATCAATCAAGTCATTCCTCCTAAGGAAGCCCTCCAAGTCATGCATACTTTTAGAAAAGTCCTTTGAGCCCCTCATTTTCTCTAAAGGATAAAGTGGGGTATTAAAATCACCCATGCACAATATGTTTCCCTGTCTGATAGAATCAACCACTTTAGTTTCCTCATCCTAAACAACTAGTTTACCATTTCAAGTGTCAGGAGCATAGAAGTTGAACAAATTCTAGCTACCATCTTGAGAGGTGAAACACATGACCACAAAGTGGGTATTGAGGAGGATCATTGAGCCCACCACCTTCTCTAGGTTCTACAACATTGTAATGCCACCAAAAGCACCATTAGCATCACTATAAGAAAATTTGACACCTAGCCAAATGTAAGTAGCCACTCTAGAGAAAACCTGCTCTACCATTTTCACTGCCTACAAAAGAATCATATCAGTATCAAGTTCAATAATCTTTTTAAAAATTTCATACTACTTCCTAGGACTATTAAGCCCTCTCGCATTCTAGGATATAATCTTCATCTCTTGTGTTGTTGGAATTCCTTCAGTGTTTTTTGTTTCACCTTATACCATATCCTTTTCTATTTCCTTCTTACAAATGTTCCTAATTGGAGGTCTCCCTAACTTCATTTTTGACCCAACATCAGCCCTATTTACCCCTCTAGGATACCTCTTAGGGGTTTTCCATTTACATTCATTACTTAGGTAGTCAAGTCTTAGTATCTTAGAGGTAGGGGATAGTATTTTGATAATACCTAGGAGTGAAACCACCAGGGTTTCATTTGTGAGTGGTGAGTCATTCCCCTTGATCTGGAATAAGTTACAGGGGTTAATCACTTCAAACTCATCCACCATCCCTTGATTTAGTTGTCATCCTCTAGGTTGAGCTAGTTGCATGGCTTGTGCTTCAACATTCTCCCCCTCCTCTTTCTCAACTATTTCCTTTTTATCAGTTTGACCACATATGATCTCCTCACCTTGCTCATTAACACCCTCCTCCATAGGGTCCTAACCTTCTCCCTATCCTTACTAAGAGTTTTTTTTAGATCATGGAGTTCCTCCATGCTTATTTCCATCAATCTTACTAGTTCCATGCTCTCGTGGTGTTTGGTCTAGTTAGCCATTTCAATAGTGTTCGAGCTTCTACCACCATCACACTTAGTGAGGTAACTTTTTCCATGAGTTTCTCACCCCTTTTTCATTCCATAATCAAATGGACAAACATGTTGCACCATTGGTAGAAGGGAGCAACATTCTCATAAACTAATGATTGAGACCAAGTAACCTATTTAGATTTCAGATCCACTATGATTGGCAATGGTTTATTCATACCCACATTCACACAAAACCTAACAAAACCTAGTTTACTCTTCAAGCTAGTCATTATATCCATTTTGATGAACTGTCCAAAGGAGTTTCCAATTCATCTAAACACTCACTCATCCTTCCAAGGGGAGTCCAAGTAATCTTATCCAAACCTGTGTAGATTTATAGAGATCACACTCAGCGTTAAACCCTAGTTTCCATTTGTGACCATCAAAAAGTGTTTACCAAAGTTATAGGATCTTGCCATGATTGACTCATGATCCATTTTAGTAGTGAAGCTAAAAAAAAAGAGACAGTCTAGCATTGCAGAGATGGTCATCGAACCTGATAGTTTCCACCTAGTAAAGCATCATTTTCTCACCATATCCACTATAGTTTGGTACAAGACAAACTTTCCAACAAGGTACAAGGAAAGACCTGAAGAAATTGAATCAACCATAGAGTTTGGTAGTGAGATCTGTGGTCTTGTAGCCCTTGTGGAAAACATGGGTTTCTCTCTAGAGTCCACAATAATCTTAGATTTGACGACAACCCCTAGCTAGTTTGACTTTGGGGTCACAACCTCCTTCACAACAATTGTTGGTGCCTCGATAGGATGGGGGCCCAAATAGGCATAGTCTTCAAGAACATCACATGATTCCGTCAAGCTAGGATTTACCACATGATGTGACACTTGGACATTCTAGGACTTAGTGGACAAAACCAGTTCCAGATCCGAGCACACAAATGCCAATTCCAAAGGAGGGAATAACCGTTGGGGGAACCATCCCTCGATGAATGAGAAGGCATAAAAATGGGTTGCAGGCTATAAGTGGGAAAGTTTGCAAGGGTTTTAACAATTTATTTTCTAAAAATATTGTGCTTTACTTTGAGTTTGATTGTTATATGCATTGATTCTATCTTATTTTAAAACATGTTACTTTCATGACAAGATCTTTACTTACCGAATATAGCTTCACAACAATAAAATATTTTTAGATCCTAAGTTGCAAACTTGCATTGCAACACATCTGGAACAAGATGTAAGAGAGAATATAGCCTTGCAAAGATTATCATATTGCTTCTGTCAAATCAAGCCATGCTTAGAGATTATGAGTGGAAACATAGTTACAGAAAATTATTGCAACAAGATTCAACAAATTAACTTTTGTGATGAAACATTAACTATGTAAAAGACCAAGTCTTTTATGTGATGCCAATGAGTTACTCCAATAAGCCGAGCACAGCAAAAAGAGTAGGAGGCACAACTTACTTTTAAGCTCCTACCAAAGACAGGATACTATTGCATTCGTTGAATGCAATTTTTCAATTAGATTAACCAATCAAATCAAAGAATTTAAAAGCTTTTATGAAACTTACAATGTGTATATCTATTTTTCATTTTTCCTTATTTTATAAATACCATTTTGTGTTTATTCTATTGGTCCATACTATTTTTGGTAGGGAGAAAATTCAATTTTCCTTAACAAAAGTACATATATTTTTCCAACAACAATAATGACATGCATTAATGATAGCTTTATCTTTTCTACAATTATGACAAATTAATTAAAGTTTTCAAAAGGTAATTATTTTATCTTCCACCTTACTACCTAAGACATAAATGCATGTCTAATCAGTAATTTCTTACCAAAGATTGTAAATATATCAATTTAGGTTATTTTTGAGTTTGAGTTTATTTAAAATCTTACTAAAAGGCTAATTATCATTCATTTAAAAATACATTTACTTATTTTATTCTTCATAACAATTTGAAATTATTTTATTCTAATTTTAAAATTAAAAGTTTTATTCAAAATTATAAATAAATTAATTAATAGAAAAAGTATATTTCTAAGAATATAATGATTTGATTTTTTTTTACTAAAAATATTCATAAATTTTGTTACTAAATTTTTTTAATTTAGTTTCTAATGTTTTATATTTTTTGTTTTAAATATATTTATTAATTCTACATTGTTCCTTACTTTTGTCAATCTTAAAATGCTAACTTTTTCACACTATCTTTAACTAGCTACTTTTTTCAATCTTGTTTTAATTTTTTTTTTGTATTTTAAAATTTGTAAAATTAATATTATTCTTCAAACTTACTAACTCTTTTGTTGGTTTGGTTTAAGTAGTCAACAATTTATATTTTAAAATTTAAGATTTGAATTTATATTGGAAAAGGTAGAAACAAATACTCCATTGATAAAACTCAATTTTATAATTGTTATTTAAATATTTCTTAAAATAACATAATCCTTAATCTTAAAAAAGAAAATTCTCTTCCAACTATTTCTATTCATTGTCCCTATAATCATATATCATTCTCTCTTATAAAGTTTTTATATTCTTCATTTCTATCTATTAATCTCTATTATCATTATCTCTCTTCTCAATTTGTCTTCATATATATAAATCTCCATTCTCCTTCTTTTCTAACTATTACAAGGAATATATCTTTTTAACTTTCTCTTCAATGTGTCAAGTACAAATAATAACAACTTTTTTTTGGATATCATGTAGGTAGAATCTCATATTGTATCATTTTTTTGATAAATGATCCATTCATCGCTTCTTGTGAATTGGAAGGCCTTCACTCGAAAAACTTTGTCATTGCTCCTTCGTCACCGTAATGTGTTTCCATTAGTGTAGTCTTCCAAGCTTCTTAAAAGAACCTATAAATTTTAGTGGCCAACACTCAAACAACCCTCTGGCTAGTCTAGGGACATGAAGTCCCTGTGCATTGGGCTATTAACTAGCAATAGGATCACCACTTCATATTCATCAATGCACATTTATTAGTTTTTTTCTTACTTCTCTAAATTTTATTTTTTCTGTCTTATTTCTACTTTTTATTTTTTCAACCCACAACACTGCAACCATTATGCATATGGTAGGAACTATGACACTCGTATCTCTTGTTCATATCGACATCATTGTGGAAAAATATCTATAAAGAAATGGAAGATAGGAAACATCCATTTCATTACTTAACCAGGCAATCTTAAAGTCGTCTAGGCTGAACATCTCTATCAATGCAAATTCCACGATATCAAGACTTTACTAGAAGCAATGACAATAATTGTTGTACTCAGTAAGGATCAACTTACCCCTATAAATACATGTAAATGGAAGCCATGCTTGTGCATTATTTAGAACATCTGATTTTTAGTGCATCTAGGTCTAATGGGAATCTTTGTATCTTCTCGAGCAATTGATCCTACTGTTAAGTTAATAATGAAGGATGGGAGCTTCAAGGAGTTTTTTGCGCCTGTAAAATTTGAAGAAATATTGAGAAGAAAAGGGATTTTTTTTTAATCTACCATTCTAATTGAATGGCATTTGATCACTACTTAACTCCTCTCAATCCACACATGATTTACTGCAACTTGATGAATTGTATTTCGTCCTTCCTGAAATAAAGTTAAAATACCCATTGCCCGCTTCTGAGATGGCTTCCTTGTCCATAAAAGCCCTTTCTGCGTTCAGGAGTTATGCATTTTGAGACAAATATTGAGGATATCAACTAAAATCACAGGTTTCTCTCAACAAATAGAATGGGGGAGTTTTGTGTTGCAGACGAAACAAAATATTTGAAGTCCAGAAATTTTGGGTATGAATTAAGATCTGTTAAGAAAAATAAGCAGTCAGCGTCGACAGGGAGTATGGGTCCACGAAATGCATGGAAGACGACACTATCCACGGTTCCTGAGGGATTTTCTTACTGAAATATTAACAAATAAAAATATTAAATTATTTTTATTTTTCTCAAATTATAATTAGAGTTTTTAAGCATTTTTAAATATCTGAAAACTATTCATGTCTTCCTGTCAAAGAATTTGTAAATAAGTTCCATATTATTATATAAGACCATACAAAAAACATTGCTTTCTATCGATCTATCTTTTTGATCTTTTAGGAAAAAAAAGCAATGACATGACATGATGTATTCGTTATATTTTTGTAAAGTATGATTAACTAGTTGACATGACATATACACTAAAGACTTAACTATGAAATAGTTGTCCTTTATAATTATGTCCTCAATTAATAACTAGCAATCACATTTTAATAAGCTGTAATAAGTTCACCGAAATGATATTCAAGTTTAATTAATAATTGAAATAATTGTGTTCCAAGAAAAGATGGGCAAAAACATGTCCAACATTGCAAAGAAGAATATTTGATATGGTACCTTATTTTTAGAGATATTTTTTGAGATTCTATTATCATTTAAGGAAACTAAAATTGCCTCCATCTTTTTTTAGATTCTCTTTCATTTAGCAACTAAATTTGAAAGAGCGAATACTTAATAAGGAAATGTAATAGATGATCAAATATTTTTCTATCATTAAATTGATTCTAACAAAAGGTTCATAAATATTTTTAAATTGGTGATTGAGAACAAACCACATGACCCATTGTCATGAAGAGGAAGAAAATGATTAGATTGCAAACTTATCCAAGAGCCAAATAGATGCAAAGGTTTGGGAGAACACAGAGGGAGTGAAAAATAAGAAAAGAATAATATACAATAATAATAATATAAACAAGAGGTACAATGTGGTAGTAGATTGAAAGATATCCAACTATTGGGTAACAAGATTCAACAATATTAGAAAAGCTACTAATTACTTAGTAATAGTTTGTAGGTTTTAAGGAGGATGTAAAATAGTTAAATGCAAAATAAATAAACACTAATTATAGAATCCAACTAATTTTAGCAAAAAATTATGAGAAACAAAATCAAAATAGGCATAGGATAAATTTGATAGAGAATATCTGTGTTGGATATAATTGTTCAATCATGTGTTGTCTTTGATGTTACACAAATGCCATATCAGTTATTAGACAGAGTCTATTGAGCTCAGAATGTCAACTAAGTGAATAACAGTTTCTACCGAGCTCAATTAGGCATTGAAGGCTTCTATGGTAGAAATAAGTTTCTACTAAGCTTAAAAGGTTAGCGAAGCAAAATCAGTCTCTACTGAGCTTGCAAGGTCAGCAAAGGGAAATCAATTTCTACTGAGCTCACAAGGTTAGTGAAGGGAGTTTAGTGTTTACTGAGATCACTTGGTCTCCAAAGGATTTTACAAAGTACATAGTGTTTACCGAGCTTCAATTGGTTAACATTGGAAATCATTTCTATAATAGTGTTTACCAAGTAGGTCAGCCAATGAAGGATTTTTTTGTTTTGGGAAATAAAGTTTAATTGTTTCATGTAATATTTGTAGCCGATTGATGTAGTGATTATTGGTAAATGTAACTTGTAAATGAGCTGACTTGACAATTTGTAATGTACAAATAAAAGGTCAAGTTGAGGATTCTAAATGTATGGATGAATGAGCAAGTATGCAAGTGATTTGATTATGTGAAGAGGAAGGTGTGAGAAAATTTTGAAGAAGGAACAGATATCATTGAGGAGTAGCAAAGTTGTATTCAATCAGAGAGGATCTAGTGAAGCAGAATAGAGATTTGTAACAACAAAGTTTAGTTGCATCTCATTTAGGTCATTCATTGTTACTTTCTAACAATTGTAGAAGAGATTTCTAAATTTGCTAATAGAGTTGGTTTAACGGCCATTTTGTAAACTCTCTAACAGGGTGGATAGTTCTATTGAATTATTCTAAATTCCTCTAACAAGGCCACTCCTAGCAGGGTGATCAAATCCTTTAACAAGGTCACACCTAATAGTGTGTTTTGTAACCTTTAATAGGGTTGACTCCTAACAAGGCTCACTTCAAAAGAGTGAAAATTGGTAGCTAATTACTTGCTGATTTTTTCCATATTGGATTTTCATGTTAAATCTGGTGTCTCTTTTGTTGATGTTATTTCTTTTATGCATCCTGAAGAAGTTCTAGAAATTGTGGATACTGATTTGTGTGGACCTATTAGAATTGAAAAAACTTATACTAGAGAAAAGTTCTTCATTCTTTTTGTTGATGATTACTCAAGAATGATGATTGTCATGTATCTAAGAAAGAAATCAAAAGCATTTGAGAAGTTCAAATGGTATTTGGCCAGAGTAGAAAAAGAAACAGGCAAAAGACTTAAATGCTTGAGGTTAGACAAAGGTGGTGAATTCATCTCCCATGAGTTCAATAACTTTTGCATTGAAAGGGGAATCAAAAGATAGGCAACAACCCCTAGAACTCCCAAGAAAAATGGAATAGCTAAAAGGAGAAATAGATCTATCATGGACTATGCAAGAACTTTAATGATTGAAAAGAACATTGCTATCAAATACTAGAAGGAATCTATCAACACTGCAGTTCATACCTTGAACCAAGTATAGCTGAAGAAGGACTCATTCAAAACCCCCTATGAGCTATGGTATGACTATAAACCCAATATAAGTTACCTAAAAGTATTTGGAAGAAAATGTTATATCTTGAAAGAATCTAGAAAAGGTAAATTTGATGTGAAGGGAGATGAAGGAATATTTTTGGGAAATTCTTGCAAGAGTAAGGCATATAGATGTTTGAATTTGTCTACTCACAAAGTCATAGAAAGTGCACATGTGAAAGTTGATGAGTTTGCAAAAAGAACTAAAGAAGAAAGCCAAAAGGAACCAGTAGATTATAGGAGATTTGTTTTCATTGAACCTAATATAGTGCTAGATACATCTGTCAATCAGGAATCTTTCACTCCCAAATCTTCAGTAACTAAGTTGTAGCAAGTTCAAATCAAGTTGAAGGAACCTGAGTCACAGTTAGATGCTACCAAGCCAATTCCTACCAAGTCTGAAGGACCTGAGTAGTAGATAAAATAGCTAGAACCTGAATTTAAAGTGCAAGAAGATGACAATGCAATTCATTCAAAAGGCAAGGAACTTGTATGAGCCAAGTATGTCAGGAGACATCATACACCAGATAAGATTGTTAGAGATAAATCTAAAGGCACTATGACAAGAAGTAAGTTAAAAGGTACTTGTTTTCTTGTTAATTTTGAACCTAGAAGTGTCAAAGATGCATTAGAAAATGAAAGTTGGATTGAAGCTATGAATGAAGAGATAGAGAAAATAGAGAAGAACAAAACATGGACTCTTGTACCTAGGCTTAAAGATAAAAATGTAATTGGAACCAAGTGAGTATTCAAAAATAAGTTGAACAAAGATGGTAAGGTGTCAAGGAAAAAAGCTAGACTGGTATGTAAAGGCTACTCTTAAGAAGAAGGAATAGACTATGGAGAGACTTTTGCTCTTGTTGCAAGATTGGAAGGTGTCAGGACCCTACTTTCATATGCTACATACAAAGGATTTAAAGTTTATTAGATGGATGTTAAATCAATATTTTTCAATGGTATACTAGATGAAGAAGTCTACATTGAATAGCCTAAAGGTTTTGTTGATCCAGACAAGAAGGACATAGTCTACAAATTACACAAAGCATTGTATAGTCTGAAACAAGCCCCTAGAGCATGGTATGAAAGATTGCATAACTATCTTATTTAGATTGGTTTTCAAAGAACTAATGATAATAGTAGCTTGTATATCAAGCAAGGACCAGATAACAATATTGTTTTGGCAGAAATATTTGTGGATGATACTTTGTCTATAGGAAATGATGATCTTTGCAAAGAATTTTCAGAACAAATGAACAAGGAATTTGAGATGTCAATGTTTGGTGAGATCAAATTCTTTGTTGGTCTTCAAATTCAATAGAGTGAGAATGGCATCTACATCACTCAATCTAAATACATCAAACAGATACTCAAAAAGTTTGGTATGGAGGATTGCAAACTAGTTGGAACTCCTATTTGCATTGGTCTAAAGCTTACCAAGGATAATGAATCAAAAGAGGTAGATTAGACCCTATATAGATCAATGATTGGAAATTTGTAGTCTGTGGTTCATACAAGGCTAGATATTGCTCTTGCAGTTGGCATTCTAGCAAGATTTTTAGCAAAACCAAGAGAAAATCACATGATGGTAATCAAAAGGATCATGAAATACTTGAAAGGCACTAAAGAATATGAACTATGGTACAAATTTGGAGGAAATCTAGATTTGAAAGTGTTTACTGATGTAGATTGGGCAAGAAACATTGATGATAGAAAGAGTACAAGTGGAGGTGCATTCTTTCTTGGAAAGAGGTTGGTTTCTTGGACAAGTAAAAAGAAAAATTGCACATTCCAATCTATAGCTTAAGCAAAGTATGTTGCAGCAGTAGTAAACTATTTTAATATTGTCTGGTTTAAGAAGTTATTGGAAGGCATGAAGGAGGAAATCAAACAACCTATTGTTATGTTTTGTGACAATACAAGTTCAACCAACATATCTAAAAATCTAGTGATGCATTCAAAAACCAAACACATTGTAACAAACTATCACTTTGTCAGAAAATTAGTGTAGGATAAGGCGATTAGATTGGAATATGTCCATACAAAGGAACAAATTGCTGACATTTTCACCAAGCCTTTACCTAAGGATGCATTCTTGTATCTAAGAGGTAAGTTAGGGGTCATTCCCTTATCCAAGGCTCACTAAAATGAAGTTTTAGTAATGCATCAATAGGTACCAAGTTGAAGATCTATTAGTTGATGTAGCATAATAATGAGAACATTGCATATGAATTAGTACATAAGGTACATTACTATTCATTTGATTTGTGTTGTCTTTGGCATGTGTTGTCAAAGAGGGAGAATATATTGTCATCTGTCATATCTTTCTGAAATTTGAATTTGATTGTGGAAAGTTTTTTGTTTGAAAAGAAGCTATGTAATTCCTTCACAGAGGGAGATTACTATATTTGAGAAGTTTGTGGAATAAAATCTAAGAGGGAGAAATATTCTGTCAGAAAAAGACTTGTTTTCAAATTTCATTTTGCTATGACATGTTGTGTTGCCATCAATGCAAAAGAGGGAGATTGTTGGATACAATTGTTCAATTGTGTGTTGTCCTTGATGTTACACAAATGTCATATCAGTTATTAGAAAGAGTCTACTGAGCTCAAAAGGTCAGCTAAGTGAATTATAGTTTCTACTAAGCTCACTTGGGCATTAAAGGCTTTTGTGGTAGAAATCAGTTTCAACTGAGCTTATAAGGTCAGTGAAGGAAAATCAGTCTCTACCAACTTGCAAGGTCAACAAAAGGAAATCAGTTTCTACTAAGTTCACAAGGTCATCGAAGGGAAGACAGTGTTTACCAAGACCACTCAGTCTCCAAAGGATTTTATAGAGTTCGCAGTGACATTAGAAATCATTTTTGGAATAGTATTTACCAAACAGGGTCGGCCAATGAAGTATTTCTTTGTTTTGGAAAATAAAGTTTAATTGTTATATGTAATATTTGTAGCTGATTGATGTAATGATTATTGGTAAATGTAACTTGTAAATGAGCTGACTTGACAATTTTTAATGTATAAATGAAAGGTCAAGTTGAGGATTCTAAATGTATGGATGAATGAGCGAGTATGCAAGTGATTTGATTGTGTGAAGAGGAAGGTGTGAGTGAATTTTAAAGAAGGACCAAATATTCTTGAGTAGCAGAAAAGTTGTATTCGATCAAAGAGGATCTAGTGAAGCAGAACATAGATATGTATCAACTAAGTTTAGTTGCATCTCATTCAGGTCACTCATTGTTACTTTCTTACAATTGTAGCAGTGATTTCTAAATCTGCTAATAGAGTTGGTTTAACAGCCATTTTGTAAAACCTCTAACAAGGTGGACAGTTCTATTGAATTTTTCTAAAGTCCTCTTACAAGGCCACTCCTAACAAGGTGATCAAATCCTCTAACAAGGTCACACCTAACAATGTGTTTTGTAACCTTTAATAGGGTTGGCTCCTAACAGGGCTCACTTCAAAAAAGTGAAAGTTAGTAGCTAGTTACTCGTTTGTTTTTCCCATATTGGGTTTCCACATTAAATTTGGTGTCTCTTGTGTTGATGTTATTTCTTTTATGCATGCATGTCAAATATTTATGAATACTTAAAGAACAGTAATAAGTTAACATCTATCGAGTTACAAAATCTTATGTGTGGCTACTGAGTGATAGTAGTAACTAAGTTTTTAAGGCATCTAAGGGATCTGTGGATTTATTTTTGATGTAATTGATTCACCCCCCCTCTCAGTTACTCCATCTATATTTCCAACAATCTAAATTATAATATCTTAATAATTTTAAATAATGAAGCTTTTACCACAAGCAATCTCTAAGAAATAAAACAACCAGTTTAAAGTTTTTCATCCGAACCTGTTTCATTTAAATTAGCATTTTTTAAATACATTTGAAACCTCTATTTTTAATCTATAACAAGGATAGCCATAAATGTTGAAAATCTATGTTCTGCAAAAACTATCGCCCATCCGGTGCATCCCCATACTATTTTCCTATTCAATAAGAATTTTTAAGGGAAACTTCCTTTTTGTGTTTTTGCATTATTCCTGCTGAATCAAAAGAAGACTCAATGGAATGTAAATAAACATTCTTTCATCCAGGAATAGGATACATCTAAGCATACACTTGCTTGCACGATATATAGCCTATATTTAAATGCAAACATGCATACATATATGCATTCTATTCTATAAATGAGCATTAACTTATTATCGACATAACAAATCATTTACTATAGTTGTTAAAATAATTTTTAAATTGCATAATTATTTCCAATTTTATGGAGAAGCATGTCTACAAAATCAATTTTTGTTGGAATTTTGAAGCCTACCAACCACCTACCTATGAGAAGTTACATTCCAAGCTCTCCTCTGGTACTGCAGCTCCAACAATCAAGATATTTAATGTAGCAGATAAATTTGAATTCAAAAAAGAGAGAATAGTTTTGTTTGAACAACATGAGACAAAATTGGGGAATTTATTATTCATTCTAAGAAATCCCAGACATTCTATGTGATTGTTAAGTGTTCATTAGAGCAGAAACAACATAAGATGTTATCAGAGTGCAACATCACGAGTGATTGATTTTCTAAGTTTTGTGAAAGTAAAAGTTTGTCCTATATGAGCAGAGTCTATTCTAGGATTATTGAATGTAGCCATACATTATTGTAAGTTTTTTTCGTATTATATATTTTGTTTTCTAGATTTTTATTTTTACCTTCCAGATTTGTATTAGTTTTTTTTGGTTAATAGAAAGCAAGCAAGAAAGTAGAACTATCCATCTCTAGTGTATTGTGTTTGTCTTGTCTCCATTTATCTATTATGTTGTGCATTTAGTAGTTTGGAAAAACTAAGAAGCAATTTCTTATTTATACATTTCTTGGAATGTTGTTCTTGATTCTCACATAGGTTAACACACTTCCTTGCTTGGTGTTAACCTTTCTCGGTCTTTTTCTTGACTGGTATCTTTGTTGAGTAACTCGATCTCTATTGACCGAGTGACTCAGTCCTTACCTTTGCTAAGCTTCCTTGTATTGAATAAGCAACTACATTCTAATTCTTTCCAGGTTTCTTTGTGTTGATTGAGTGACTCAGTCTCTTGTGTTGATGAGAAACTCTATTTTCTATTGTTGGATCCCTCCACTAGGTTACTAATTTTTTTTTACATGGTATCAGAGCCATCTAGCCTCAGATCCTTGTGATTTTGGGCATTTTTTTTTTCTATGTTTTGAAGTTTTTTGCATAGGAGACATGGCTAGAGATGTAGGAAAGACTTGGTAGCAACCACTATCCTTTAATGGAAAAAACTATGACACTTGGGAAAAGAATATGAGAACCATTATGGTTGAAAATGACTTGTGGGAGCTTGCAAATAATAGATTCACCAATGTAACCAACCCAACACAATATGTTACCCTCACCAATAATCAAAAGACTCAATGGAAGGAGTCAAGAAGGAAGGATGCAAAATTGTTAAGCTTTATTGAGGTAGCCATGACTGAGGCAATTTTTTCCAATATAGCAACAACTAACTATTCAAAGCAAGCAAGGGATATCCTTAAGATGAATTTCAAAGGGAATGATAAAGTATGAGTAGTGAAGCTATAGATGATTCAAAGGGAATTTGAGAACCTTCAAATGAATGATAATGAGTCTATTGCAAACTTTAGCCCAAGGATCTCTAGTTTGGTAAAGCAATTGAAACCAAATGGAGAAGATTATGAGGAGCAAAGAATAGTGGAAAAGCTATTGAGAAGTCTACCTCAAAAGTATGATAATCTTGTAATGCCCATTGAAGATGCAAAGAATCTCACTACTTTGATAATGGATGAGTTTATGGTACTCTCCAAACTCATGAGCACCGAATCAATAGATCAACAACACCTTCCCAAGAGAAAGCTTTTAAATCTTAGTCCAATGTAAGAGGCATGGGGAGAGTGAGAAATAGCTCTGATAGAGGCTATAGAGGCAGAGGTCATAGAAACTTTGGACAAAGAAATGATATCTAGGAGAAATCTTAGGATGAGCAAGAAACCAAGAGGGAGTAAGCAACCCTAAAAATAGCTTTAGAGGAGGCAAGAAAAATTACAACTCTAATAAGAGCAATGTGGAGTGTTATTACTACCACAAATTTAGCCATTATGTAAGTGAATGCTTGAAAAAACAAATAGACCAGTCAAGGCAGAGTGCAAATGTGGCTAATGTGAATATGGGTGAAGAAAACAATCCCATAGCCTTCAGCATGTGTAACATTGGTGAAGAAGGCATCCTTGGCATATGGTATTTGGGGAACAGTTGTAGCAACCACATGAGTGGTAATGAAATCTTATTTTCATTTATTGATAATAATTTCAAATCTGAAATTAAAATGGGAAACAATGAAACTATCCCTATTGTGGGCAAAGGATCTATTATAGTTTGGACCAAATAAGGTGAGAAGAAAGAAATGCAAAGTGAGAATTATAGGGAATTTGTGTCATGTGTATCTCATTGGGCTAACTCATGGAGACTTCATTAATTAACTTAGAGATAGAGTATAGAGTTTGGTTTTTGAATTCCTACACAATGATGCTCTAAATATCCATTGGAAGTGAAAGTTAAATAAAACTTATGACTTGACTTCATGAATTAGGCCCTAGTAGTGTGCATCAAAATTTCCCCTCTTAACTTGTTTGATGACAACAATTTGATCACCATCAAATAGAAACTTGGGTACCTATGATTCTCAATAAAAAGATTAGTAATTATGCCTATCCACAAAAATTGATGGAGTTATGTGTGTTTCCTCAAGCAATCAACAGGATTTCTCTAGACTTTCTACAATATGCATGATACTTGTCTTAATTAATGGGTCGAGGCCATTCTCCAAGCATTTGCACCATTGCTAAATTGTTCATGCTAGGCCTGTAGTTTCAACATGCAAACGATGTCCAAGATTTTAGTACTACATTGGGAATTGGATCTTTGTGACTTTTTGTTAGGGTTAATCTTCCAACTAGTCAATAAATAATTGTTACAAATGTGAAAAACCTTGTTGAGTTGCAAGAAACACAAGTTTAGTTTAGGTGTGAGTCAAAGAGTTCCAGGTTGAATCAAGTTCTTATTAT
Source organism: Cupressus sempervirens (assembly GCA_028749045.1). Taxonomy (NCBI): domain Eukaryota; kingdom Viridiplantae; phylum Streptophyta; class Pinopsida; order Cupressales; family Cupressaceae; genus Cupressus; species Cupressus sempervirens. Next base: position 86,876,805 of record CM053785.1, read on the forward strand.
AGATGTGTTTGAGTTAGGTGTCCATAAGTTTCAGTTAGCTATCAAGTTTGTGTGTATTTTCAATCATGAAGTAGATTGTTTTCAATCTAATTAGAAGTCATTTAGGAATGTTATTGGGTCAAAAATTGTATAAATTTTCATCTATTATTCAATAGAATAACGAGCTGAAAGTTCTTTCTTTTCTTTTTTACTGTTGTTCTACTTTTTCCAATACTTTCCCTTATGAGGATGCCTCCACTAATAAGCACCATTGAGATAAAGTCACAATAGCATGTATGTCTCTTTTCTTAGTTGCTCTAAAGTGGGCACTCATTAATCAACTTGATACCATGTAGAAGGGAATATGAAAGTTTATTATGACCATTCATGTGCATTGACCTCAAGGTATTTGCGGATGCTTTACACAATAAACATCTCGTCCATTTGAATGAACTCACTTTTTATTTGGCCAACTATTATCTTTGTTAATATTTCCCAGCATGAGTAAGCTATCAATGTGAGTAATATGATTTCAAAAAAAAGCATTTGAGATCTCATCTTTTTCATTAGGTGTTGTGGCAGAGTCATAGAGCTCCACATCACAAAATAATCTTTAAGCTAAGATTAAGAAGTCACCACTTCTTAAATCTTGCAATTGTATTAATGATCAAATCTTTTGAACTTGGTGCTTAAATATGAACTTTTTTTTTTTCCCCCTTTTGAGCCATCGAACTTCTGAATCTACATTCTTATTAACTATTGAATCTACATCTAAATCCACATTTTGAACCTAGAAAGGTGCACCTTTTAATCTGAATTTGAACTTGATTACCTGGGATGTGAACTCAAAATTTTGAACCAAAAAAAACTTGGAATCTTTACTGCTACATTGAACTTTTGAACTAGCAAATCTTAAACTTTGAACTTTAACCACTGAACCTTAAGGTTCAAACTTCAAGTTCAAGATAACTGAACAAAATACTACCTTCTTTAGAAACAAAGATTTACAACAACATCATTAGAAATTAAAAAAACTAGAACATATTACACATGATTGAAGTATTCATTTGGAAATTACCATGAGTCCTCCATCTTTCACTCTTCTTCTTTGTCACTTGCATATTTTAGGGCATGTGCATTTTCTCATTTTTAGAGGATTATTTTTACTACTAAGTTTTCTTTCTTTGTTCATTTATGAAATATTTTAATGTACATGGGTACCTTATTATGCTAGAAGTTGGTGTAATACCCCAAAATTGGCTCATTTCCATGACAACCAATTCTGGTCTATTTTTATCAACCCTAAAGTCCTATTTCACTAGGCAATTCTCATTCTGATTTTCGCTAGGCACCAAAAATATATATGCAAAACATGTGACCTCGGATTCTCACACACACTTCAACATGGTCCTTACTTGCAAAATCATCTTGGAATAAACATGGATTTTTTTATCTATGAGTTCTGACAGAGTGACCTGTTCCTCCTAAATAGAAGGATTTTTTCTATTTTCTCTCAAATCAAGAAGCATGCAACCAGACCTTTTAGTACAAAGGGTTTTTATGCAACTATATGACTATGAATTTAATCTAAATGAGAATGTGATTAATCTAATAACAATTAAGGAAATTTTAACTATATGATTGCATTTTAATCTAAATGATAATCTAAAATTATGATCAATATTGAAAGCTAGAGATTAAATGAGTATTTAGTTTGACAACAATTCAATACCATTCAAATTCCAACCTTTGTAATGAAGAATTAGAAGCCTCTTAAATAGAATTCTTAAAACCTACCAATGGTTGAGATTAATGTAGATCAATGGTCAAGATTGAAGCTAAGATTTAGTCAAGATGGAAGATTCCTAGTATAGGTGTAGTTAACTAACTCAGATCTTGAGCTTAATGAATAGTTAATTTAAATTCACCTAAATGTGAGAATGAGTGAATTAAGTCAATTCCAATTCAAGAGATAGATAACTTGAAATTCCCATTCTTGAACTGAAGAGAAGATTTTAGAAAGTTATTTAATTTAATAAAATGAGATATGTCCTCATAAATGCATATTTCATTTAATTGAATAATCACATTCAATTAATTAAAGTAAGCATTATTAAATTAAATAAATTTAATTCCTTAGTACATTATCCTTAGGAGATAATTTAGTTTAAATAAAGTATAAAAACTTTAAATTAAATTAAATTTATTCAATAGGTTTGAAGTAGCTAATTCGATTCAATACTTTGCGAATTAAATGAGTAGTGTGATTAATGAAAATTAGGGTTTTCCACATTTGACAATTAAGCCAAGTAGCAAAATTTAGAATGAGAGTTGCCTAGTGAAATAGGACTTTAGGGTTGATCAAAATAGATAGAATTGGTTGTCATGGCAATGAGCCAATTTTGGAGTATTACAGTGGGTACCTTATTAGGGTAGTGATTGGGACCCATTTCTTATATTTTACTCCTAAGTTATGTTTGTGATGGGGGGATGTTAACATGTGTATTTTATACTATCTTATTAAGCCTAATTAGTCATCCATGATCATTTTACACTTGTCTACACAAGTCATAATCATTTAGGAGTTCTCTAGGGACGTGTCAATTTCATTTCAGCACATCATCCTACTTTAGTTGATTATTTTTCATCAACACTCTTTGTTGAGTAGTTCATGGTTACTTTCATGGTTTCACTTTTACCTATATGTACTCACCTCTTTTTCATTATGAAAGCATCAACTTTGGGCTCATCTTGCTATGGGTGCTTTTTAAAAAATCTTTAGTAGATCTTAGTAGAATTCTACAAACAACAAAAATAATTGGACTTAATAATTATATTATGTAATAATCACCTATATACCACGTGGATGATCAAATTTAAGTGACACCTAGTTTGTGAAGAAGCTAGATTATAATACCACAAAGCTCACATGCTAGTATATGTCATAATCAAATTCTTCCTAGATGGATAGGCTTTTTATTACTTTCTTAGTGGTGATTGAACTTATAATCCATCCAACTAGGTAGAACTTCACTATTTGGGATCTATATCATGTGTTCCTATGACCCTTGGGATGGAAGATGAACCTCTACTATAGTTTAAGATACATAAAAATCTTTATCCAATCGATCAATATGTACTTGACTAAGTGATAGTTATGTTCATCACAATTGTTGAAAAAGATTAGGAAAATGATAGAACCCACAATGTAGTGTGCAACACAATAACATTTATTTTCTATACATTCCCAATAATAAGGGATCAATGTGATCAATTCTCTATTTTTATGTTAGTCTAAAGTTATACACTAAAACTTCTTGTATTAAAAATGGAATCCTAAGTGTATAAGGGTCACACAAAATTCTCTACATAATTGAGCCTTGATTCAAACTAGTAATCATATAAGACCATGATGTTAGATCTTAGGAATATTTTTAAAATAAATTGGTAGGTCATCTTGACTATAATGAATAAAGAACTAGTTTACTTGATTTTTTTGTGTCCATGAGGATGCCAAAAGAAAACTCAAATAAATAGGATTATAAACGTTATATCCAATATTATCATCTTCCATTATGATTATTTTACTTCATAATATTGAATTTGATTGACTTTGAGTTTGATTTTTATATGCATACATGTTGATTCTATCTTATTTAAAGAAAAGCTACATTGCATCATCATTCCTACCAAATGTTCGTAGGGCAGGTGTGGTTGCTTGAGAAATCCATAGTTGGTGGTAGATTCTAATTTGACTATTAAAGCAACTAACTGCATCCACAAATATAGGAGTAGGAAAAATTTTGGTAGACAAACAAAATAAAGCCCTTACATGTAAATAAATCACACCTATGTTCCTAATTCAACTGATTTAGTGTCAAATAGAATAGGAGACACCATAGATATCTATCTTAGACATAACGGTTCACATTGAAATGTGAATGAAGTTAGTGCCGTCTTTTGTAGCAAGGGTTTTTCTACTTCTACAGAAAAGGCCTTTGCAAGCATTCTCTTGCCAATTCCAGGGAGTCCAAACAACTAAACACCCTTATAGGTCTAGAGAGATATGGAATTTCCAATTATGAACCCTACCTAAAGATATTATATCCAACATGCTTCTATTTTTTGCAACCATATTCATCTTCTCATCATAAATATTTAATAACCAATAATGCTATCATGGGCATAGGTACAAAATTATACTTTAAAGGAAGGGATTACTACCTTGAGAAGTCCCCATTTCACGAATAGTGTTGGTTTTAGCTTCTAGAATGGTAGACCAATTACAAAAATAATACTATAGGAAAATAGATGAAAATCTTTCATTACTCTTTTCCTATAATACTGATATAAAACCCACCAAGGATGATTCTAGCCTTGTCAGTTGAAGAGTTAGCTCAAAGGGGACTTAAAAAAATTTCAATTTCGGGACAAAAGGAATCATGTATTAGAAGCAAGCAATAAGTTTGAGAATTTTCCAAAAATCCTTTAAATAATCATGTTCTTAAGAAAAAATGGATTTGTGGAATATCAGTGTCACTGGAATTTAATTTTTCTTTCTAGATGATTTATGGTTTTGTATTATCTCTTCATATTTCTTGAGATTATTTTTTTTGTTTTTCTATCTCATATCCTGGGACATGTATATTGTTGCATTCTCCCTTCATGTTTTTTTCCATTATGTCACAACCGAAATTATCTTCGAAAGCAATATGCATGCCTTTACATTATAATAAAATATCAACATCTATTTTAAGTTTATGAGTATTATTAGTCTATTATTTTGACATGGTGTTGTAGAAAATTATTTTGAATGTGATGATTTGGGATCAATTTGTTTTTCTAACTTAGGGCTTCTAAGTTCTTGTAAGTGTTTCTTCCTACCATGTTTTCTTGTAGATTACAAAATTTATATTACAAAGATCAATAATTATGATTTATTATTTCAAATATTGAAGAATCAAAATAAAAATATTTTGCACTTGCATGTCTCATGGCTTTCTTCTTCTTTGAAGATAGCAAAAAAGTGAAGCAACTTTAGTAACAAAGTGAAAGACATAACCTAAGAATGTTGATTTTTCTTTTGAGGGAGATGCCCCTATGAAAGAAACTAACACTCCTAATAAATCAAATCCATCTTGTACTCCCCCTAAACTGACAATTATAAATCATGAAATATATAAATAATTCAATTTTCTTCAATAATAGTTAAAAACCTAATATTTATTGTTATAGGAAGTACCAAGCCATAGGTCATTCCAGTTGGTGAAATTGGTTTGTCCTGTACAAACATGGGAGTGTGAAGAACCTCCTTATAGAAATATCGTGAGAATGCTCAAAATAATAGAATACAAAGTGATAGCAGAACTCAGAATGAATCTACTGATCGCAGGCCACTTCGAGGGGGTAACCTCCTTTGAGCAAGCTCAATACAATAAATTCGTCCGTGCCCATCAAGGGCCTCAACCTATTCTTATATACTGAGTATGATCTAGAAAAGTAATACTACCTATGCATGTGGGATAATAAAATATACTCACGGGACGACTTACAAAGCATATGCGTCCAACAACACTACTCTAACAAAATAAACAGAAGGAACACACAGGTTCCTAACATCCCCTCTCCCTTAGAAAAAGCTTTGTCCTCAAAGCTTAAGGTGTGGAAATTGTTGTTGAATCTGAAGAAGGGGTTCCCAGGTAGCATCCTCTGGTTGCATGCCATGCCACTGAATCAAGACCTCAGAGATGGAGCGAGAGCGAAGCTGGCGAGTGCGCTGGTCAATGATTGCCACCGGCTCCAAGATAATGGATCCTTCCGTATCCATTTCAGGGAGAGTAGTTTGTGCTCTGACAGTGGTACCCAGAACTTTCTTTAGACAAGAAACATGAAAGACTGGATGAATGCGGGAAGAAGGAGGAAGTTCCAGTTTATAAGCAACTGAACCAATCTTCTGCAGAACCTTATAAGGCCCATAAAATTTTGGGGCCAGCTTATGACGCCCTTTCAGCTTTAGGGAGGATTGTTTGTATGGCTGTAGACGAAGAAAAACCATATCCCCAACTTGAAATGAGCGCTCAGAACGGTGTTGATCTGCTTGCTGTTTCATCCGATTACGGGCCATGTGAAGATTATCCTGTAAGGTACGAAGAATCTGATCCCTGCTGCGGAGAACTATGTCAACTGCCTGGACTGGTGAGCTGTTGGGAGTGTAGGGAAGGAGCACTGGAGGTGCCTGACCATAGACTGCTTCATATGGAGTCATTTTAGAGGCAGTGTGGTAAGAGGTATTGTACCACCATTCAGCTAAAGGGAGCCACTTGGCCCACTGATGTTGCTGTTCGGAAGTGAAGCAACGAAGATAAGTTTCCAAGCATTTATTGACAATTTCAGTTTGACCATCAGTTTGTGGGTGATAGCCCGAACTCATCTTCAGTTTGGTGCCAGTTTTCTGAAACAGTTCAGTCCAAAAATGACTGGTAAAAGTTGCATCACGATCAGAGACAATGGAAGAAGGGAGTCCATGAAGACGAAATATCTGGTCCATGAAGATTTGTGCAACAGAGGAGGCAGTATAGGGGTGGCTGAGGGCACAAAAATGACTATATTTCGAGAGACGATCAACCACAACCAAGATCACTGTCTTGCCACCGGATTTAGGAAGCCCTTCAATGAAATTCATAGAAATATCAGTCCAAATCCGTGTAGGGATGGGCAATGGTTTGAGCAAGCCAGGAAGGAGGGTCGTTTCACCCTTGTGGCGTTGGCAAGTATCACATTCAGCCACCATCTATTGAATCGTCTGTTTCATCCCTTTCCAAAAGAAGTTTCTCCTTGTTCGCTCATAAGTTTTGAGGAAGCCTGAGTGCCCTGCTGAAGGAGAAGCATGGAGTTCATAAAAAATAGCCTAATGTAGAGCTGGGTTCTGAGGAAGCACTAGCCGACCCTTGTATCGAAGAGAAGCACCATCCCAAGAGTAATGTGGTATAGCAGAAGGATTATTGGCTAGCTGGTGAATGATTTGAGATAAAGAAGAGTCACTGTCATAGCCCTGCTGAACAGATGCTAACCAATTGGGAATGGGCATAGAAATAGCGGAAAGGGAAGCTTGATTATCAAATGTGCGAGAAAGAGCATCTGCCACAATATTCTCCTTACCCTTCTTGTAGGTGATCTCATAATCATACCCCATGAGTTTGCTGACCCATTTCTGTTGTGTAGGAGAGGATACCCGTTGTTCCAGGAAGTATTTCAAACTTTGGTGATCGGTTCTGATGCAAAAATGACTCCCTAAGAGGTATGGCCGCCACTTCTGTACAGCATGCAAAATAGCCATCATTTCTTTTTCATAAGTAGAGAGGGCTAGATTCTTACCAGAGAGGGCTTTGCTAGTGAACGCAATAGGATGGTCATCTTGCAGGAGAACAGCACCCAATCCATTGCCGCAAGCATCACTCTCAATAGTGAAGGGTTTTGAAAAATCTGGCATCGCGAGAACAGGTGTACTGCACATAGCCTGTTTCAGTTGTTCAAATGCAGTCTCAGCAACAGGGGTCCAGGAGAAGGCATCCTTTTTTAACAGAGCTGTCAATGGTGCTGCAATTTTCCCGTAATCTTTGACAAACTTGCGGTAGTAGCCAGTCAACCCCAAAAAACCCCGAAGGCTCTTGAGAGTTTTAGGATGCGGCCAAGTTTTCATGGCATCTATTTTTGTAGGATCCACCCGCACTCCATGGTGTGCAACAATATGCCCGAGATACTCCACTTCCTCCTGGCCAAACACACATTTAGATAGTTTTGCACAGAGTTGATGATCAGAGAGAAGTTGCAAGACAAGCTCCAGATGATGGAGATGCTCAGCCCAAGTTTTGCTATATATGAGGATATCATCAAAGAAGACCAGAATGAATTTCCGGAGGTATGGTCGAAATATGTTATTCATCACTGCCTGAAATGTTGAAGGAGCATTCGTGAGGCCAAAGGGCATGACTAAAAATTCATAGTGACCATCATGTGTGCGGAAGGCAGTTTTGGGTATATCCTCCTCATTAACCCGAATTTGATGATACCCAGAACGAAGATCTAACTTGGAGAAAAAATGAGCCCCATGAAGTTCATCAAGAAGTTCATCAACAACTGGAATGGGAAACTTGTCCTTTATAGTGAGATGATTAAGTGCTCGGAAATCAATGCAGAGTCGCCATGACCCATCTTTTTTGCGAACAAGCAGAACTGGAGAAGAAAAGGAACTGGTACTAGGGCGAATAATACCTTGGTTCAGTAAGTCACAGACAAGTATCTCGATTTCGGTCTTCTGATGAAATGGGTAGCGGTAGGGCCTGATGTTGGGCGGAACACTGCCAGGAAGGAGCTGAATACGGTGGTCCTCTGGACGAGAAGGAGGTAATCCCATAGGTTCAGCAAATACACCAGAATACTTGTCCAAAATGTGTTGGAGATCGGCAGGAGTGCTAGAGACTGCTGATGGCTGCATCTGAATGGAATGGAGCTGAGCGATGACACCATGTGAATTCTTCTTAAGAAGTTTTTCCATACGGTGTGAACTGATGATGCTGAGAGACCCTGGTTGTAAGCCTTTCAAAGTGTGTTGGTGCCCCTCGGCTGAAAACTGCATCCAAAGTTCAGCAAAATCCCAGAGAATGGGGCCAAGAGTGCGTAACCATTGGGCACCCAAAACCACATCATAGCCACCTAAGGGTAAGGCAAACATGTCAGAGCGCATGTTATAATCTCCAATAGAGAGACGCACATTGCGAAATTTCCCTTTACAAGGTAAAGTGCCCCCATTGGCAATCATGACTTCAAAGCTAGAGCAGGGATGGATAAAGCAATCAGCCTGTTTGGCTATTCGTGGATCAATGAAGTTATGAGTGCTACCAGAATCAATGAGTATAGTAAGAGGGATCTTCTTGAAGAAACCCTGGACCCGCATGGTTTGTGGAGTAGTGACTCCTGCCAAAGCATGGACAGATATCTCTGGTGGAGCTTCTGGTGAAGGAGGTTCAGGCTGGTGAGGCTCAACCTCATCATCCACTGTTTCCTGAGCATCTACATATTCTTCCAGTTCTGGTGGAGAATCCACATCCAAGAGATAGAGCTTTTTCTTAACACATCTATGGCCCCGAGACCATTTCTCATCACAATTATAACAAAGCCCTTTGTCTCGCCTGACTCGCATCTCTGTTTTAGACAAGTGCTTGATCGGAGTAGTTCTGGGAGCTGGTATGACTGGAGGGTTGTGAGAACCTGTATTTCTGAATGGAACAAAATTAGATCTGGAGCGTTGTAGAGAACTAATCTTGTCTTCCGCTAGCTTAGCCAACCCAAGGGCTTCCATCATTGTAGTAGGTCAAAACATTTTGACTTCTGAGCGAAGTGCATCCTTCAGACCACTGACAAAACAACTACGGAAGAATTCATCAGACAAGCCCTCTGTGTAATTAGCTAATTTTTCAAACTCTGTCTGGTATTCTCTTACAGTGCCTGTTTGACGCAGTTTAGTGAGTGCTCCTGTGAAATCATCAAAGGAACTAGGGCCAAAGCGCTCCAAAATGAGGGTGCACAGTTCTCTCCACGTTGGGCCTACATTAGCCTTGATGTACCAACGGAACCATTGAAGAGCTTCATGTTCCAAATGAAAAGATGCAAGGGGGACTTTGTGGTTATCCAAAGTATTATGCAAGCTGAAATACTGCTCTGCCCTATAGATCCATCCAGTCGGATCAGAACCATCGAAGCGTGGAAAATCAAGCTTTGGTCCACGGAAATTGCCAGAAGAGGACCCAGTATCTCCTGAATGGTTTCGGCTCATGGCTGACTGCTGAAAGTTAAGACCCAGAATTTTGTCATCCAGATCTTGAAGTTTGGTTTTGAGGGATGCAATTTCCTCTTCCATGATTTTTGCTCCTGTACGCGTAACAACCATAAAGCAAGGTTTTTTTTTTTTTTTTTTTTTTTTTTTTTTTGGAATGGGTAGAAGATGAGAAACAAAAACTTTTTTAGTTACGGCAAACTTGGATTTGGGTAAAACTCATATAGGAAATGGGTGTTCGACGGGTGGTGGGAGACTATCTAGGAACAAGGGAAAAAGAAAAATGAGGGTTTCAAGGGTAGGGAGGCGAAATGAGGCGAACAGTCCAAGAGGGATAAGGGAGCAAAATGAGGAATTGAATCTTGTGGCTCAGTTTGGTGGCGATTGGATGAGAGGTGAAAAAGATAGGGCAAACCCTAAAATTAGATAAATGAGGGATTTAGGGCTTTGATATGTAAAATTTGGGGTTGGGTCGCCAAGGAAGGAAGTATGCAAAATGATATTGCAGACGTTCTGTGGAAGTATGAGAAAAAACAGAAAGAAAACAAGGAAGCTACGACTAAAAAACAGAAAAAATTTTACTCTTTTTTTTATTTTTTTTTTGAACAGTCGACTTAGAAAAATTCACTCACAGACAGAACAACTGAAAAGAGTTATTGCAATAACAAGAGATATTAGAAGTGAGAGGAACCTGAAGGCCACGACAGAAAAAAAAAAATTTTTGATGTAATTTCCACCCAGCGAGCCAAAGAGAGTGCTCTGATACCAGATGTGAAGAACCTCCTTATAGCAATATCGTGAGAATGCTCGAAATAACAGAATACAAAGTGATAGCAGAACTCAGAATGAATCTACTGATCGTAGGCCACTTCGAGGGGGTAACCTCCTTTGAGCAAGCTCAATACAATAAATTCGTCCGTGCCCATCAAGGGCCTCAACCTATTCTTATATACTGAGTACGATCTAGAAAAGTAATACTACCTATGCATGTGGGATAATAAAATATACTCACGGGACGACTTACAAAGCATATGCGTCCAACAACACTACTCTAACAAAATAAACAGAAGGAACACACAGGTTCCTAACAGGGAGCTTTGGAAAATGTCAAAGAGGTCTAGACCTCCTTTGAAGGGGGACTTGTCAAGGTTGAAGGTAGTAATCCCTTCCTTTGAATTATAATGTCATAGCTATGCCCATGATAACTCTGGTAAGAAATGAAGATCATCTCTTGGAATATAAGGGGCCTAAATGGGGCTCACAAACAAGAGTTAGTTAGGAATATGATCAGAGACCAAAGACAAGACTTTTTATTGATTTAAGAAACCAAAATGAGAAAAGAAGTGGTAGGAAAGATTTTTTTCAACAAAAACATGAGTTGCAAGGCCATAGAATCAGAGGGAGCTGCAGGTGGGGTGAGGATCCTCTATAATAGCAAGGCTTATTAGGTTTCTACTATCTATAATGGTAGCAATGCCCTCCTATGTAAGATGTCCCACATACATAGTAATGAGTCCTGGTTTATTTTAAACCTTCATGCTCCCAATTCCAAAAGGGAGAGAAAGGCCTTTTGGGCTAAGCTCACAGAGGTTATAAACTCTAACAACATAAACAAAGGAATTATATTGGGGGATTTCAAATCCTCCCTAATTGATGATGACAAAAGTAGAGGGATTGCCTTGGATCAAGAGAGTAAGTTAGACTTTTCAAACTTCATTAACAATTTGGCCTTAATGGATGTTGATATAAAAAGGGGCAGATTCACTTGGTCCAATAGGAGAGTTGGGAGGGATTGTATCTTAGTCTATCTTGATAGAGCTCTTATTTACCCTATTTGGCTGCAAACTCACTCTTGCAAGCTTTCTCTTCTCCCTGGATTGGGATCGGACCACTCCCCCATCTCTCTCTCAATTTGTCCCCTTTCTTTCAAAAGGTCCTTCCCTTTCCATTTTGAGAAAATGTGGATTTCTCATCCAGCACTAGAAGCTGAGAGTTTTCTTCATGGTGGAACATCAAGGTGGAGGGTACTACAATGTTTAGGGTGGCCCAAAAATTGAAGAATGTGAAAAGAAATATTAAAATATGGAACAAAATAGACTTCAACCATATTTTCTAGGAAAAGGATGAGAGGACTGATCAACTTCACACTATCCAAGAAGTGATATGACAAGATGGATATAATGATCAGAACTGGTTGGAGGAAAGGATTATTCTCTCTGACCTTCATAACATCATTACCAAGGAAGAACAGTTTTTGGAAGCAGAGATTAAGAGTAGAGATTGGAACACTAGGCTTTTCCACTTAACCACCTTAAAACATAGGGCTATTAACAAGATTTCTAGCATCAGGAAAGGGTAGGCTTTGTTATCTAAAGACAATGAGATAGCAGATGAAGCAGTGTAGTTTTTCTCTACTCTCCTCTCTAAGGATCTCACTTTCTCAAGGCTCAATTAGGACAATATTTTGTCTGCCATTCCTTCTATTCTACAAGCCCACCGTAACTCAATGCTTAAAGCTATTCCTACCTTGGAAAATTTTTTTCAAGCTATCACTTCTCTTCCAGGTGATAAGGCCCTCGGCCTGGATGGTTTTCCAACTTTCTTCTTCCAAGTCTACTCCGAAGTGGTCAAAGGGGACGTTATGAAGGCTATGTAGGAATTCTTTGGGGCTACAAACCTTCTGAAAGAACTCAATGCTGAAATCCCTAGGGGTAGATTCGATGGACAAGTTTAGGCCCATCAGCCTTTGTAACTCCTTTTGCAAAATCATTTTCAAGGTTCTAACTACTAGGCTTCTCAAAGTTCTTCATCTGATTATCTCCCCTCAACAAATTGGCTTTGTTCTAGGGAGACATATTTTAGATTCTATTATCATGATGCATGAGGTGATTCACTCTCTTGAAGCTAGGAAGAGGGAAGGTTTCCTACTCAAGCTTGATATGTCCAAAGCTTATGATAGGGTGGATTAGAATTTCTTGATGGCAGTCCACCAAGCTTTTGGCTTTGACTCCCAGGTTTGTAGACTCATTTCTCAGCTCATTTCTTCCCCTTCTTTATCTATTCTAATTAATGGCTCCCCTTCAAATTTATTTTTCCCTTCAAGAGGGTTGAGATAGGGTGATCCCCTATCCCCTATTCTCTTCATCATTTTGGCTAACTGCCTGGGAAGACTTATTTTAAGAAAAAGATAGGACCAGAGCTTGTAAGGTCTCAAGTCTTTATCTAGTCATCTTTCTTTCACCCACCAGCAATTTGTGGATGATATTATTCTGGGGGGCAAGTCCATGGTCCAAGAAGCTAGAAAATTCAAGGGTTTGCTTAATACTTATACTAGGGGATCTGGCCAAACTATCAACTGGGACAAGAGTTCTATTTACTTCATCAACACTCTATTGGAGAGACAAAGGAAAATTTCTTTTATATTAGAAAGTGGTATTGGCACTCTTCTTGCAAGTTATCTTGGCATGCCTCTAGGTTCCAAGCCCCTGAAATCTTTTTGGAATTGCATCATAGATAGATTCAAAAAATAACTTACGAGATGGAAAGGTGCATCTCTTAGCCAGGTAGGAAAATGTACTTTGGTAAAATCTATTTTCTAAAACCTCCCCACTTATACCTTAAGTCTCTTTGGGATCCTGGCAAAGCAAGCTAATAGAATGGAGAAGATTTAGAAGGACTTTCTCTGGACAGGGATGGAAGACCATAAAAGATATCATTTAGTTGCCTGGGACCATGTTTTCCTTCCAAAATATTATGGAGGCCTTAGTATTAGAAAAATTAGACATCTTAACAATGCCCTTCTAGCCAAACAAATTTGGCGCATCTTTCAAAGTATAGGAGAATGGAAGGAAATCATGACTAAAAAGTATCTGAGAAGGCAATTGCTTACCCTTTTGCTTCATGAGGCTAATATCCCTCAAGGATCTTACATATGGAATGAGATCCTAAAGGCTATGACATTGGCTAAGTCTAAGGCAAAATGAAAAGTTGGCAAATATGAGAAAATCTTGTTTTGGCAAGATGACTAGACTAGCCAGGGCCCTCTCATTGACCACCTAAATTATGGTAGATGGGTAGAGAAATGCATAAGAAGATATGGTCTGAAAGTTAGTGATTAAAAAATAGGTAATGGGTGGCAAGAATTGTCTTTGATATCCCTAGGTCTTAATCCCCTAATGATTACTCTGAATGCTATTCCAATAAATAATAAGGAGGATGAAGTCATTTAGGAAGATAATTCTAATGGCCATTACTCTATCACCTTTGGATACTTTTCTTTGTGGGATAGAATGGAGAAACCAATCTAGGAAAAAGCATGGATCCCTGGTCTTACCCCTAAACTAAATATATTTTTCTAGCTTCTGCTCCAAGACAAGATCCTTACTCTAGACAATCTCACGAAGTGTGGTTAGATTATCCCCAACAAATGCAGCTTATGTAGTAGGCTTTAGAAATAGTCAATCATTTATTTATCCATTGTCCCTATTCCTCTAATGTTTGGAACCTCCTTACCAAGGACTTTAGGATCAACTGGTGTCCTTCGGCCAACATTCAAGATTTCTTCAGCCAATAGAGGAGCTCACATAATGACTTAATCTCTCATTTAATTGACTCATGGTACCTTTTGCATTTCTATTGGAGTATTTGGAAAGAGCAGAATAATCAAATCTTCAGAGATAGGGAAGCCCCTGAGTTTGTCATTGTTGAGAAAATTGAAGGTCTAATGAAGGAGACCTTCACCACCACCAAGGAAGGTAACATTAAAGAAGGAGGGAATAAAAAATAGAGGAAAATGAAAAGTGATAGGAAAAGACAGGAGGCCAGGTGGTCTTTTCCCCTTGAAAATTGGTTCAAGGCCAATTTCGATGGGGTAGCTAATGGGAACCCAGGCCCTACGGACAATGGAGGAATCATTAGGAACAGCCATGGGGGAGGAGTTATGACTTTTTCTTGCCCACTCAAATATCAAAAAAATCATTTCACTGAAGCTAGTGCTGCTAGTCACATTGTCAAGCTAGCCCTGGCTTCTGGGATTGAGAACCTATGGCTAGAGGGGGACTCATTAAACATCATTAATTGTCTCAATGGTCATGCTAAGCCCTCATGGACCATTGCAAATATAATAGAGGAATTAAATTCTAACCTAAGAAACTTCAACAAGACCTATATTAGTCATGTGTATAGGGAGGCTAATTTGGCTACTAATTAGTTTGCCAATGAAGTAGTCACTAATAATACAAAGATGATGTGGTAAATCGATGACATCTTTCTGGCGGCAATAAATAACTTCCTATTGCAAGATTACATTCAGGGAAGTACCAAAAATATCCAAAATAAATGATGGAAAGACTTACAAGATTTCATGTAGCAGGGGGTGTTATTAAAAATCATGCAAAACTCTTTACTCATAATAGTGTGTACGTATGACACATTTTATGGGTTGTTTTGAATACTACCATTAATATTGGTATTTCCAAAAACATTTTAGAGTTTTGCAATTTGAAGAAGGTTGAGGTCTATAAGAAATTAGTGAGTAGGTGGGGGCTTTCAGTATTAGAGGATATTATGGTGGGAGAGAGAAATAGGAGGGAGCCATCGGGAGAGGTAGGGAATTGGAAGGAAAAACTGAAGGTTTGGCACAAACTAGTAGACGACAAGATTTCTCAATCCTTGGAGAAGCACCATGGTTTTGATGCAGGGATAACCAAGGTTATGGTGGACTTATAGAAAAATGAGAGAGTCAAAATTGATGGGGTCTCCCACCAAGTCAATGTGGAATTGATAGCCTAGGTTGCCAAAATCCCTCTGGAAGGGACCAATTTTTTTAGAGATAAGAAAATGTCAACAAACGCTGTCAAAGTTTTTGCGAAGGATGAAAAAGAGCTGAATAAACTCATCAAGGTGGAGACATACTATGATATGGAGTCAATCAAAAAGCTATGGAGGTATGTTCTCAAGATCATCATTGAGTATATTTCCCTGGACCCTAGATTTGACAAGATAAGAACACATCATTTTGTCTTGCTTAATCATTTTAGACATAAAATCTAAATTTATTTTCCTCTCTACCTTTTCACCTCCATGAGCAAGGGTATCGAGGGTTTCAAGAGAAAATCCACTGCTAATCCTACACTTCATGAGGGATTACTCCTCCTAGTTTATGAGTATCTAAAGGCTCAAACTAGGAGAAAATCCCTTGGAAGAGGAGTCCAAATCCAATATAGGTCTTGTTGAACTTTCTTTCTTCTATAGGGGATGCAGGTAGAGGGTTTCCTTTCTTCTTTGGATTAAAATCAGAGGAAGAGGAGTCCAAATCAGAAGAAGAAAGGAAACACTCTACCTGCATCCCCTACAGAAAAAGCCCGAGAGGTTTACCACTCATTCCCCCTAAGCCTGAGCCTCAAGAGGTGGAGGAGGATACTAAGGATGAAGAGGACACTGATTCAAAGGAAGAGGAGAAGGAAGAGCATAATGAGAAGGAGGAGAAGAAGGGGAGGGATAGTGAAAAGGAGGAGGAGGCTTTTGCCAATGTGTCAGGGAATCCTAAGAAGAGGAAAGATGAAGAGGCCTTTGACACTAAAGACCAGATTCCTGAGATTCTTGGCCCTAGCCCCACTTCTTCCCTGACTATAGACATTTTGGGAAAAGAGAGTGGGGAGGTGATAATGAAAAATAAGAGGTCTTGGAGGGATTTTAATTTGAATAAAGCCAAACTAGGAATTTTCAAGGAGCCTTTGAACATTCAAGTGATGGAGGATATTGATGGCAAAACCCATTATGATGATCTCATTGATCTTGGTCTAGTTGTGATTTCAGATAATGTTAGGGAAACAAAGCTTAACCTTTTGAACAATGCTACGAACAACATGATAGACAATTTTTGGTCTATCAAGTGGTTTTTCCATGAAATTGAAGAACTCAAGGGGAGAAAAATCTAGGAAGGTGACCCAAAAAAAGGCAATGACCAGGGGAATAATGAAGAGCATAGAAGTCATGATGGAAGCCAACTACATATCAACATCTAGGATCATAGGGCCAATTAGGAGGACAAAATCATAAAGGTTAAAAAAAGAGTCCAAAGGATATAGTTCTTCCACCAAAACCTAGCAAATTGAGTGATCGCCACCTTTAATACCCTGAATGAAAATATTAATAGCCTAGGTGAATCACTGATTAATGCTAGACTTGGTAGGAAATTTTTGGAGAAGGCCAACCTAGACAATGGGTAGGCTAAGGATTATCCGAAAGAGACTAGGGACCAAGTGGATCCTCAAAACCAGGACCAGGTGGATGCTCAAAACTAGGACTAGGAGCACACAGACAACAGGAAGACCATAGAAGCTATAGAATCCTTGCAGGTTCTTGATAAAGAGAATTTATAGTTAGGTTGTTGTTTATTTCCTAGTGTAGCTGGTTCTTTTTTGATCTAGTTTTACTGGTTTTTTGTTCCTAGCCATGGGCCAGTTTTACGGTTGGCTTTTGTTAAGCTACTTTGTTTGTGTTGGACTTTACTAAATAATTCTATTTTTGATATGCTATAATACTTTTAGGTTTTAGGACCCCTATAAAACCTATTTTACTTAATCAAAAACATTATTGGTTAGTAAATGTTTATGATGAAAAGATGCATATGGTTGCAAAACACAGCAATATATTGGATACAATGTCTTTAGATAGGGTTCATAATTGGAAACTACATAAGGGCATTTTTCTACTTGGACTCATTGGAACTAGCAAGACAATTCCTGCAAATGCCCTTACTATAGAACCATTATGTCCAAGGTAGATAGCTATGGTATCTCCTATTCTGTTTGACACTAAATCATCAAAATTGGGAACATAGGTATGATTTATTTACATGTAAGGGCTTCATTTAGTTTGGCTACAAAAATTTCTCCTACTGCTATAATCCTGGTAGGTCTGAAACTAAATTCTACTTCTTTTTTTGCATTCTCATTGTCTTGCCTATGCTATCACCAATGCACGAAGGGTTTTTGTTTCAACTTCTTTTTGCATTATACAATATTTCTATGATATTTGTCGCGTGATCTATACAATACCATTGATTAGGGGTGGATAGCTATTTTTCTTAAAGTATATTGCCCTATTAAATTGGCGTGATAACTTTTCTTGTTGTTTTGTAGTTGAAGCCTTTGCACCATTTAGCTCGTCAAATATGTCAAAATTGTAGTGACAAGATTTGTAAGATAGAAAAATTAGAGCTTCTTTTTGTCTATAATGACTATTCCTTCCAATCCACTAGCCATTCTACAAGTATGAGTGGAGAGAGGGAAACCAAGTCTTCCCTCAATGTAAATCTATATACAAGAGGCATAACGGTTAGAATCTATCTATTGTACCTTCAATTCATTTTTCTTAGGCACACTTGTGTAAAGATGTTAAATACTTCCTTGTAATTATAACATGTCATCTCATGAATCTTATAATCTTATATTATTCGATAAAGAAATTTGATTTCATAGGTGAGCATAGAGCTCTACTTTGAATTCTAGAATTGGTGTTGATCCATGCGAGCAGTGGGCTTCAATGAATGACTTGAGCTGATTTATGGCAGAGGAATTGATATGGATGTTGATCAGGTGCCACAACCTATGATGCCTAAGTCGTTATTGTTGATAAATGGTTGGATTGTAAATTTTGTAAATTATTTTGTAGTTGTTTTAAATGGTTATATTTATTACTTTCTCTTTATCTTTGTGCTTCAGTTCTTTTGATTCAATGTAGGAGTATGGAATATTTCCTAAACACTATGCACATATAATACCTCAATTTATTCTAAATATTTAATTTTGGTTAAATAATTATGTCTTGGAGTTGGTATATGATCTGATTTCTAGGATCTAGGACTATTATAGAGAATGTTAATCAATTACATAAAATTAATTTTAAAGCTTTAATAAATAAAAATTAACGTAATTGCAAATAAGAAAACACAAAATGAGATGATAGAAAGAGAGATAGAGACACAACACACTTGATTTCAAAGTTCGTCTGGGAAGGACTACGTCTCCGGGTCCAGCTCCAATAGGGGTTCCGATCCGATTAACTCCAATAAATCAATACAAGTGATTTGTGACAATTCCCTTCAAGTACGTGCAGCAAAATTCCTCCTATGTGCAGGAAAAATCACTAAGTCTCCACATAGACAAACTCTCTCTCACCATTTACATAGTTTCTCCCTTAATTTTCATACCTTCAAAAGACATCCTACCCCCCTTTTATACAAAATAATTTGCCTAAATTGGCTCAAAACCAATTAATTTAATAATAGGGAATAAAACAAAACACCCCCCTCAAAAATCTCCTTTGCCATTTTTACATTTTGGCATTTATACAATTTTGGTGGTTAAATAATTAACCAAATAACCTCAAAAGGCTATTTTAAGGTGGATATGGCATTTGGTTATAGGTTAAATAAAACATTTGCTATTAATATCTTAACCTGCCTAAGTGGCGTGTCGACACATGCTTGTTTTAGAATCCATGGGGTCGGGGTTTCAAACCCCATGGGCAACCACTTAAAAAGTCTTTGGCAGCATTTTAAGAGTTCAATAGCAATCTTGACAAATGGTTATTGGCAACGCCGTGTGGTCTAATGGTTGAGAACCAATTTTGTTTAGTAGTGTTCACAGGTTTGACCCTAGCCACCGACCTTCAAATTGGCATGCATGAATTTTTTCCATGTAGATGCCTTCCCACACCACGTCGATGATGCCATGTCAACCTATGAATGATTCATCAAATCAACTTTGCTAATTAATTCAGGTGCCACGTGGCTTCCTTGCCTACACGTGGCACCACCATTTTTTTGCCTTGAAATGCCATGTAAGTGACATGTGTCACCTTTGAATTCCACCATGTCACTATGCTGACATCATTGTACGGATCTGCCACATCATCATTCATTTTGCTCAACTAACTTTGACCACACATAACTTTTGCATACGGAGTCTAATTTTGACGAAACAAATGTTTTTGAAAAGCTCTCGACGAGACCTCTGATTTGGAACTAACTTTGACCAATTTTGGAAAGTTTGAAATTTCATCTTTTTAATGACCTCTACCCAAGGTTTGACCCAACTTTGACTGGCCATATCTCAAGCGTATGAACTCCTCTTTTGCCTGTTCAAATTGCGTTGGGTGCAAAATTTTGAGGACTTAAAACTTATGTCATTTATTAGAGTTTTGGAGATACTTCAATTTTTGGTGAAAATATCCATCGGATCAGTATATGGCGATACATATGTTTAGGGGGACATCAGAGGAACTCATAACTCGGTAAAAAAATTCCCTTTTCTTGAAGTCATTCTTGTTAAAATATTAAATGTAGATAGACATTTCCCCTAGAGCCAAATGCCCACCTACCACCTGACAGTCTATAGAATGGTCAGAAATGTTAATGCATGGTCGGTGAGGTTTTGAAATTGAAAAAGAGGGGGAAATTTTTTTGAAGAGAGACAAAAGGAATGTATCAGACTCTTTCAATCAGGTCAAAGTAAAGAGATCAGAGCAGAAGAGTTGCAGAGAAGAGAAGGAAGAGAAGGAAATTGTTCAAAAGGTCAAGTGAGTGTTCAAAGGATAGAAGAGTTGTAGTTTCATGTTGCATGTGTTGGATCTTATCTCATTCTATAATTTTTATTATTTTGACCTATGAAGCAGTGATTGCTCTAGGCATTGTTGTATGCAACCATTAGAGCTATAAGTTTAGAGTTTAAAGTTTGAAGTTTTACCAGTTTGAAGTTTTTAGGATTTTTTGGTTGAAGTCGAATGCTCCTATATTTTGTAATAATTTTATCATATTTGAACAAAAAGCAAGCAAGCAAGAAAGCTATTAAAATCTAGTGTTCTTCTTCTATTTATTGCATTTGAGAAGTTCATTGTTGAAAGCTTCATCCTTCAACTCTCTGCATTTTAATGGCAGTCTGTTATATTGCTCACTTGGTCTAGTCTTCACTGAGCTCACTCTTTATTATTATTGCCTAGTTCACTTAGCATCCTATATTATCAAGTTCCATCCTATAGTGGTGACCGAGCTCACTTGGCATACCCTTTCTGAGTTTCCCTTGTATGCCAAGTTTACTTGGCTTCCTCTTGTATCAAGTTCACTCGACATGTTACTACCTATCACTCGACATCCATTGGTGCCAAGAAAAATTGACACTTGGCACCTTCATGTGACAAGAAAATTTTTAGGGTTATGATTTATTTTCCACATGGTATTAGAGCTTTGAGGCCCCACATCCATAGTGAGTTAGGGCATTTGTTTTTTTGGGATATTTGACATGGCAAGAGATGCAAGAAAGATATGGCAATAGCCACCATCCTTTAATGGACAAAATTATCATACATGGGCAAAGAAGATGAAAACCATAATGGTTAAAAATGATTTGTGGGAGTTTGTGATTAATGGATTCAATGATGTGACAAACCCAACTTAGTATGTTGCCCTCAAAAATCCACAAAAGAATTAGTTGAAAGAGTCAAGGAGAAAGGATGCTAAGGCATTAAATTTGATTGAGCAGCAATGATAGAAACATTCTTTCCCAAGATTGTAGTAGAAAATTATGCAAAGGAAGGATGGGATATCCTTGAGATGAACTTAAAGGGGATTGATAAGGTCAAAGTATTGAAGATATAGATGATCAAAAGAGAGTTTGAGAACCTTCAAATGAAGGACAATGAACCTATTGCAAAGTTTAGCTCACGAATCTCCACTTTGATAAACCAACTCAAATCAAAAGGAGAAGACTATGATGAGCAGAGGATTCTAGAAAAGATATTGAGGAGCTTACCTTAGAAATATAAAAATCTTGTCATCACCATAGAGGATACCAAAGACCTCACCACGTTGACCATGGATGAGTTGATGGGAAATCTTCAAACCATGAGCATTGGATAAACAGATCAACAACTACTTCCCAAAAGAAGTCTTTTAAGACTCAAGAGAATTCAAGAGGTAGAGGAGAGGTAGAAATGACTCTAGCAGAGGCTCAAGAAGAAGAGATCATGGAAGGAATGGTCAAAGGAATGTTGGCATAGAAAGTTCAAGAAGAGCAAGCAACCAAGAGGGAGCAACCACCTCTCAAAAAAGCTCTAGAGGAGGTAAGAAGAATTACAACTCCAACAAGAGCAATGTTGAATGATACTACTATCATAAATATGGGCATTATGCAAGTGAATGCTAGAAGAAATAGGGCGATTAGTCAAAGTAGAATGCTAACGTGGCTGATGTGAACATGGGAAATGCAAACAATCCCACAACCTTCATCATGTATAACATCGATGGAGAAGGAATCCCTAAGGTATGGTACCTAGACATCGGTTGTAGCAACCACATGAGTGTTAATGAAGCTTATTCTCTTTCATTGATAGGACTTTTAAGTTTGAAATTAAGATGGGAAATAATGGAACCATTCCCATAGTGGGCAAAGGATCTATCATGGGCTGCACCAAGAAAGGTGAGAAGGAGATAGAGAATGTGTATTTTTCCCCTCATATGAAGCACAACTTAATGAGTTTTGGATAACTCATTCAAAATGGATACAATGTGTTGATGGAAAGTGACAACTTTATCATTCATGAGAAGGATGGGAGTAATAAATTACTTTCAACAGTCCAAATGACAAAGAACTAGATGTTCCCAATGAGGATAGAGACATCTTTCTCTTCTCAAGTAAATGTTGCACCTCCCAAACATGTGTGTACAATAGTACAGCAGCAATCAGCTCTTAGGAGCGTAATTGAACACCCCTCCAAGCTTTGGCATCTCAGGTATGGACATCTTTGCTTTGCTAGTTTACATTTTTTGTCTAAGAAAAGAATGGTAGATGGTTTGTGAAGCATTATAGATTCATATGACAAGTGTGAGGCTTGCATATTGGGTAAGCAACATAGGCTTCCCTTTAATTCTAGAAATCCTAAAAGGGCTTGAGCACCATTAGAATTGGTGCATTTTGATTTGGTAGGCCCTGTGCAAACTACTTCTATTGGGGAGAGTACATATTTTATGACATTCATAGATGATTTCAGTCGTAGGACATGGGTGTATTTTTTGAAGAACAAATCTGAAGCATTTGACAAATTTGTTGAATTTAAACACTTGGCTAAAAAAGAATGCAAACACTATGTTAAGGTCCTTAGATCACATAGAGGAGATGAGTATAACTCGAATATGTTTGTAAATTTTTGCAGGAAGAATGGCATCAAGAAAGAGCTAACAACCAATTATACTCCACAAAAAAATGGAGTGGCTGAGAGGAAGAACATGACCATTGTTGAAATAGAAAGAAGCATGATGAAAGAAAAAGGACTCCCAACTAAATATCGGGGAGAGGCTATAGCAACAACAGTATATTTGATTAATAGGTGTCCTACACAATCTATTCATGACAAGATTCCTCTTGAGCTATGGTAAAAAAAAATATGGATAGTTGAACACTTGAGAGTGTTTGTATGTGTAGCATATGCACATGTGCCTAAAGAAAAAAGGCAAAATATGGATGAAAAAAGTGTGAAGTGCATCTTTAGAGGATATAGCTCAAAATCAAAGTCTTAGAGATTGTATGATCCAATTAATAATAAGATCATCATTTCAAGAGATGTGGAGTTTCTTGAAAATCATTCATGGGATGGCTCAGTAGATGAATCCTCAAGCAGTTCAAGTAAGTGCCTACTATTGAAGAGGAAGAAGAAGACATGTGTGATTAGCAAGAAGATGGAGCAAAAAGCATGGATTACAGAAAAATGCAAAAAGGTAAGAAACCCTTAACATGCCAAGCAATAGCTCCAAGCACATCAAGACAACCTTGAGCTAGTATGCAAAATGGTAGTAGCAATAATACTAAAAATTTAGATACCACTCTTGCCCCTTATTACCAAGAAAGACTAAAATTCTAAGGGATATATAGCAAGATGAAAGGTATGATAAAGATTATAATGAGAGTGTAAATTTTGCATTATTTTCTCATTGTGATCCAATTTATTTTAAGGAAGCTATAAATGAGGAGAAATGGTGTAATGCCATGGATGAGGAGATAGATGCCATTGAAAGAAATGAGACATGGGAGTTAACTACTTTGCCTCCCAAGAAACAAGTAATTTGAGTGAAATGAGTATACAAGACCATGTGCAATACTGAAGGAAAAATAGATAGGCATATGGCATGTTTATGGTCAAGGGGTACAAGAAGCAGTATGACAGAGATTATGATGAGACATATGCCCTAGTTGCAAGAATGGAAAGTTTGTGTGCTATCATAGCAATTGCAACCCAACACAAATGGAAGGTATATCAAATGGATGTGAAGTCTACCTTCTTGAATGGTGTATTGAAGGAAGAAGTTTATGTGGAACAACCACCTTGTTATGAAGTTACAGGTGAAGAACACAAAGTGTATAGATTGAAAAGAGCTCTATATGGGCTCAAGTAAGCTCCAAGGGTATGGTATAGCAAGATTGATGCATATTTGATGAGCAGTCACTTTAGAAAAAGTGATGATGAGCCCTCTCTCTACATCAAAGTAGAAAATAGTAATGTGTTGATTGTTGTCTTGTATGTAGATGATTTAATCTTCACTAAAAAAGATAGTTTCCTAATTGGTGAGTTCAAAGAGGCCATGAAAAAAGAATTTGAAATGAAAAACCTAGGTCTTTTGAAGTATTTTCTAGGCATAGAAGTAAAACAAATGCATGATGGCATCTTCATCTCTCAAGAAAAATATGCAAGGCAGATTTTGGAGAGATTCAAAATGTAGAACAATAAAGTAGCCCCAACATCAATAGTAGTAGGTCTGAAGTTGAGCAAGGAAGATTATAGAAAAAGTGTGAATCCAACACTATACAAGAGCATGGTTGGAAGTTTGATGTATTTGACTGAAACTCAACTAGACATAATGTATGCAATAAGTTTTATTTTTAGATTTATGGAAACACCAAAGGATTCCCATTAGCAAGAGGGAAAGATGATCCTAAGTTATATGAATGGTACCAAGGGATTTGAGATTTTGTATACTGCAAAAAATAATTTCAAGTTGGTGGGTTATACAGATAGTGATTGGGCTAGAAGTTTAGATGATAGGAAGACCACTTTTAGATACATGTTCCATATGGGATTAGGTGCAATTTCATGGGCATCCAAGAAGCAACCTTTTGTTACCCAATCTACAGTAGAGGCTAAATACATAATAGAAAATGCAACAATATGTCAAGCTATTTGGTTAAGGAGGATCTTAATAGATTTGAATGAAAGGCAAGAGGATGGAACCATAATTTGTTGTGACAACATCTCCTCAATTGAATTATCCAAGAATCCAATCTTCCATAGGAGAAACAAACACATAGAGATCAAATATCACTTCAATAGAAAGTTGGTGGAGAATGGATATATTAAAATAGAATTTTGCAAGTTTGAGCAGCAGCTAGCAGACATATTTACTATGCCATTAGGCATTGGAACTTTTGCACACCTAAGAGAGTGTCTTGATGTAGTTGATTTGGATCAAGAATGATCCTTGCTTGTTTGGTTTAGGACAAAGGGGGAGTGTTGAAATATTAAATGCAGTTAGACATTTACCACTGGAGCCAAATGCCCACCTACCACCTGATGGCCTGCAGAATGGTCAAAAATATTAATGCATGTAGGTAAGTTTTCAAACTTGAAAAAGAGGGGGAAAACATTTTGAAGAGATACAAAAGGAATGTATCAGGCTCTTTCAATCAGATCAGAGTAAATAGATCAGAGTAGAAGACTTGTAGAGTAGAGAAGGAAGAGAAGGAAATTGATTAGTAGATCAAGACAATGTTTCGAAGATAGAAGCACTTCAATTTCACATTGCACATGTTGGATCTTATGTCATTCATTAAGTTCTTATTATTTTGACATGTGAAGAAGTGATTGCTCCAAGAATTTTTGTATGTAGCCATTAGAGCTATAAGTTTAAAGTTTTACTAGTTTGTTTTTAAGGTTTTCTATTTGAAGTCAAATGGTCTCAGATTTTCTAATAGTTTATCATATTTGAATAGAAAGAAAGCAAACAAGCAAGCATACTAAAATCTATTGTTCTTCTTCTATTTATTGCATTTGAGAAGTTCATTGTTGAAAGCTTCATCCTTCAGCTCTTTGCATTTTAATGACAGTCTGTTATATTGCTCACTTGATCTAGTCTTGACCGAGCTCACCCTTTACTATTATTGTTGAGTTCACTCAGCATCCTATATTACCAAGTTCCACCCTATAGTAGTGATCGAGCTCACTCAACATACTCTTGTTGAGTTGCCCTTGTGTGCTAAATTCACTTGGCACCCACTGCCTGTCACTCAGCATCCATTGGTGCTGAGCAAAATTTTAGGGTTGCAATTTATTTTTCATAATTCTTATATGTTTTTATTCGAAATACCACTTTAGAGGCAAATTTTTTGCATTATTTTGAGATTAGTTGTTATATTAAGACTACATTTTCATCAATTTGGTCGACGACTTTCTGCTCTCAACAAAATTTTTTAGCCATGGAGATTACAAAATTGGATTAATTAACTCTACTAAGCTCATACAGTCTAGTTGGGAAAATTTTGTGATTTTTTTTTAAGCTACTTGAAATTAACATCTATATTACCATTTTTCACCATCATTGATGGGCTAAGATAAACATATAATTAAGGCAAAAAAATCACTCTTTAGAGAAGAGTTAATGTTCCTTACCTTTGTGAAAATAGTAATTTGCAAAATTAGAAAAGTTTGTATGTTGATTTTCTTTAGAATTTATTTTCTGTATCTTTTATTAAAAAAGGGACAGAAAAAAATCAAGCCCACTATAAATTTGTTAGACAATTAGGTTTTCCACATAATTTCATTTATTTTATTTTACCTATGATAGGACCAATTTTTTGAGTAGGGAGAAAAAAATCTTATGAGTGAGTGAGAAGCCTAATTAATTTAGACTAATTCACTCTCTTGATCAGATGTCACAATACCACTGAGGTACTTGAGGCCGGCTATAAACTATAAACAAAGTACAGTAACAATTGTTACCTTTTCAACATTAGTTGATTGGGTTGGAGCATTACAGTAAAAATTGTTAGCTTGTCTAATCAACATTTGTCTTGAAGGATACAACAATTATTGTTGAAATAAAACTGTTACCTTTTCAACATTAGTTGATTGGGTTGAAGCATTACAGTAAAAATTGTTGGCTTGTCTAATCAACATTTGTGTTGTGGCATAGACTGACTATGAGGAGATTTACTCTTGCACTATTGTATTTGTCCTCTATTCTACATTTTTGAGTCAAAACAAGTTAAAAATGAGTGAGACATTGAGCTTTAAAACAATCTATGATTTATCAAATGTTCAGTGATTTTATGATCTTAATGTCTTGAGCTCATCTGTAGTTTTTTCTAGCACTTTGAATTTTCACAATCTCACTCTTGAGTCGAGAGTTTTGATGGGTTAATGAGAGCCTCCAAAATATGTCTTTACAATCAAAACATTAACCTCTCTAAACAAAAAGAGGTTGGGTGGGAAATCTGAAAAGTGTGCTTCTAGACAAAATTTTAAAATCTTAAAAAGGAAAGGTTAGTTAAGAAACTTCAAATGCATATAATGAAGTGAAATCTTAACTTCTTTGCCAGCTTAAAAGGTTAAAAGTGAAGAGGTTAACCTCTATAAAAGTTAGTTATTTCTAGGAACTTATACCAAATATAACAAGAGCTCCATGGCAGCCAAGTTCCTACCAAAGATAGAAGATGGTGGGATTAAGCCTGTCTTATGGTTAAGTGTCTATGTGGTTTTTGAAATTCCAATCTTGCTGAACCGTGTGATTAAAGTATGAAGTGAAGCGGGATAGTGTGTTTAAAGAATTTTTATTGAAATATATGGAACAAGCGACTTCAATCCTTATAAAGCTTGTGATACCGACTAGTTTAAAATCAGATGAGCTAAAACAAGGATGAAAGCATTTGGTAGTTTAAAATATTAGAAAAGTTGCATTTTTGTAACATCCAAAACTGGAAGAGAAATTTTTCCAACCTCGTCACTTATTTTGTGCTGAGGTAGCTAATAATTCATGCCTTCACTTGACTGGGAATGCTGGAAACAGTCGACTCTCTGCACAGCTGGATTGAGCCCCGAATAGGAAAGTTGCAAACATTATTCAGTGAATAACTGATAAGATGAGCATGCAATATAGAATAAATCAACTATTCAACGTTAACAATAATATTGGGTAGGCACTTACTTATTTTCTTGAGCCGTGGAGGAAAACATCAACAAGGAGAAACGCAGAAAACCATATTTGTGTACAACTATAGATAAACTTCCTAAAAATTTCTGAGAGACATAATGTTAAACACTTAGGTAGGAATTAGATTCAATAACAATACAGCCACTCGACAATCTCTACCGCCCACTATAGTCCATTCCTGAAAATTCTCCTTTGAAGAGAAAAGCTGCTTTAAATTTTGGCTACAGATAATGTTATTAGTTTTATGGGTTTCAAACTTCAATGTGAAGCATGGGTGGCGTAGAGCCTATAAATTGTTTGCATATATTTTTATGGTAGCACTATGATGGCCATGAGTAAGCATTCATTAATATTGACCTTTTCTCTGATGCATATTGGTAGTTTGCATTTAGACCCACAAAAATGTTAAAGTCCCTCAAATGATGCTGTAACCGATGTGCATAGCTTGTTCCGAAGCTTCGATGGACATCATCATGGTGGCAAAGACCTTAATAGTTTGCAAAGCATATTAAAGATTCTTATCAAATCTGTTTCAAGATGTTTAGTATGAAGATTAATGCCAAGATTGACGCTGTTCGGAAATGGCAAACTCCAGTTCTACCGCTGATCTTTCAGCTCATAACAGTTAACATAAAAAGTCTTATTATATTGCATGGTTATCGTATTATATTGCATGGTTATTGGCAGTTTTTTAAGAAGTTTATCAGTAGTCATATAAATTTCTAAATTTGATGCTTAATAATGCATGGAATCATGCTGAAGCTCCTGTATAGAACTCGAGTTTAAGAAGTAGTTTTAATTAGTTCTTTTCTAAATAAATATACCGTCAGTGGTATTAAATATGATCAGTTCTGGAAAATCTGTGTAATCTATAATAAAAAAGTTATTTATTTGATTCTGTTCAAAAAACAGAGCGTACTCTGTTTCTTCATTATTGAAGGCTTGTTTATTTTGTTTGTTTATCATCTTTGCTGTTATAGATCAGATTTTGTAGGAGTTTATATTCTACATTTGGTATCAGAGCTGAAGGTGTTTGGAAGATAGCAGCATGGCAAACAATTTGCAAATCCCAGAATTTGATGGAGTTGATTACCAATATTGGTCAATCAAGATGAAGACTTTTTTGATTGGAAAAGATTTTTGGGAGATCGTTGAATCTGGATATGAAGAGCCTGCAGATTGGAATACTCTCCAACTTAATGACAGGACATTGAAGAAAGAAGCTGAGAAGAAGAATGGAATGGCATTGTTTCACATTCAGATGGCTCTTGATAAGAGCTTGTTTCCTTGAATTGCTGATGCACAGACAACAAAAGAGGCCTGGAAGACTCTAAAAAATGCTTACCATGGCAATGATCAGATCAAGGTTGTGAAGCTACAAACCTTGAAAAGAGAATATGAGAACTTGAAGATGAAGGAGACAGAGAGTGTGGGAGATTTCTGTGTGAGAGTGAAAGATGTGACTCATAAAATGGCCACTTTGGGTGAATCTATTGCTCAAGAGCAAATAATACAAAAGGTATTGAGATCTCTAACCCCAAGATGGAATATTGTAGTAATTGCCATAGAAGAAAGGAAAAATTTAGCTACCATGGAGTATGATGAATTGGTTGGATCTCTTATATCACATGAGGATAGAATAAGGGACACATCTATCAGTGTTAATGAGAAGGCTTTTGCTTCCCAATTGCAAATTTCAAAGAACGATGGTGCTAGCAGCAGTAGTAACAACAACAAAGGCTCGGGAAGGGGCCAAAATCAAAAATTTTCAAGAGGATCTAGAGGAAGAGGAGGTGCTCAAGGAGGAAGAGGTAGAGGCAGATTTGATAAAAGGAACATCCAATGCTATCATTGCAATAAATATGGACATTTTGAGAGAGAGTGTAGACTGGAATCAGGTAACAATAGTGCAAATTATGCCCAACAAGATGAGGATCCTTCCTTGGGTAATTTATTTTTGTGTTATGGGAAAGGTGAAAGTACTGTGAATGATGTTTGGTATTTGGATTCTGGATGCTCTAACCATATGTCTGGCAACAGAGAAATATTTTCAAAGCTTGATGATAGTTAGAGATCCAATATTACCCTTGGTAATAACAATACTGTGGATGTTGCGGCCAAAGGAGCCATGGATGTTCAGACAAAGGAAGGTATGAAAAGTGTTCAAGATATTTATTATACTCCCAAGTTAAAGCATAATTTATTGAGTGTTGGGCAGTTATGTGAGAAGAATTATAGAGTGGTATTTGAGAACATGCACTGTACTATCTATGATAAGAATAAAAAAAATAAAGTGATTACAGTTGTTCCTATGACAAAGAATAGGATTTTTCCTTTGAAGTTTGGTCAAAATGATAATCAACTTGTCAATATGGCTTATGAGGATAAAAGTTGGTTGTGGCATCTCAGGTATGGCCATATTTCAATAGTTTGAAGAATCTAACATCAAATGCATTAGTTCTTGGATTGCCTAAGGTTGAAGAGCATAAACAGATTTGTGAAGGGTGTGCAAAAGGGAAACAATCAAGGTAATCATTTCCAAAAGGCAATGCATGGCGGGCCCAATACCCACTTCAACTTATTCATTCAGATATTTGTGGTCCAATGCAAACACAAAGTTTGGGTAAGTTGTCATATTTCATTACTTTTATTGATGATTACTCACGCATGTGTTGGGTATATTTTTTGAAGACTAAAGATGAAGCCTTTGATACATTCAAGAAGTTTAAAGCTCATGTAGAGAATGAGAAAGGGAACACAATAAGATGTTTGAGAACAGATCGAGGAGGAGAATTTTGCTCAAACAATTTTCAAAAATTTTGTGAGATGAATGGCATCAAAAGACAACTCACAACTGCATACACACCCCAACAGAATGGAGTGGCTGAAAAGAAGAATCGTACAGTGGTAGAAATGGCAAGGAGCATGTTACAAACCAAGGGTTTGAACAATTCTTATTGGGCTGATTCAGTTGCTACAGTCATATATATTCTCAACAGGAGTCCTACAAGTGCCCTCCACAAGATGACTCCATATGAAGCATGGTATGAGAAAAAGCCTAATGTAAATCATTTTAAAAAATTTGGTTGTTTGGCTTATGTTCACATCCCTAATCAGAATAGGCAAAAGCTAGATGCTAAACGTGAATCATGTATTTTTGTGGGCTATAGTGAAGAAAGCAAAGCTTATAGATTATTCAATCCTATTACTAATAAGATTGTTGTTTCAAGAGATGTGATTTTTGATGGAGGGGGAGTTTATGGTCATCAAAAACAACATATTGGAAAGCCAAAATCAGTTTTGGATGATGATGATATTGCTGATAATGATAATGAGCAGCCAGCTAATGATTCTATTTCAAGATCACCAAGCCCACCAAGAAACCCCTCACCAATACCAAGAGCAAGTCCATCCTCTAG
Organism: Cupressus sempervirens; assembly: GCA_028749045.1. NCBI lineage: Eukaryota > Viridiplantae > Streptophyta > Pinopsida > Cupressales > Cupressaceae > Cupressus > Cupressus sempervirens. The sequence continues at coordinate 86,908,291 of CM053785.1, forward strand.
TCCTCCAAGGAAGGTAAGAAGATTGAGTGATATTTATGAGAGGTGTCAAAATCAAGCACATGAAGAAGATTCAATAGGTGAGACAGTAAATTTTGCATTACTTGCTAAAGCTGATTCTGAGCCATCATGTTTTGAAGATGCATGTGCTAATAAGGTTTGGATCCAAGAAATGAATGAAGAGATGGATTCCATTGACAGGAATGAAACATGGGAGCTTGTAGATCTTCCATGTAAGAAGAAGAAGATTGGCACAAAATGGGTCTATAAGACCAAGTATAATAGTGATGGGAGTGTTGAAAGACATAAGGCAAGATTGGTTGCTAAAGGTTTCAGTCAAAGGTATGGCATTGATTATGAAGAAACTTTTGCACCAGTAGCAAGACAAGAAACTATTAGGATGCTAATCTCTCTTGCAGCTCAAAAGGAATGGAGTATTCATCACATGGATGTGAAAAGTGTTTTCTTGAATGGGTACTTAGAAGAAGAGGTATATGTGGGACAGTCACAAGGTTTTGAGATTCAAGGCAAAGAAGATTATATCTACAAGTTGAAGAAGGCTTTGTATGGCCTCAAGCAAGCACCACGTGCATGGTATGCAAAAATTGATGGATATTTTCAGCAGAATGGCTTTCAAAGAAGTAAGAGTGAACCTGCCCTTTACTACAAACAAGAAGGTAATGATATTCTCATTGTGAGTTTTTATGTTGATGATTTGTTATATATGGGTAGTAGTTCAAAGATGAAAGATGAATTTAAAGTTGCTATGATGAATGAGTTTGAGATGAAAGATTTAGGTCTCATGAAGTACTTTCTTGGCATGGAGGTTTATCAAGGTAAAGATGAAATTTTTATTTGTCAAGAAAAGTATGCAAAAGATATGTTGAAATTTTTTGATATGGTTGATTGTAAACCTCTTTCCGCTCCAATTGCTCATGGAGTTACATTATGTAGAGATGATGGTGCTAAAATTGTTGATGAGACATTATACAGAAGCATTGTGGGGAGTTTGATGTTTTTAACTCACACAAGGCCTGATATTGCTTATTCAGTTTCATTGGTTTCAAGGTATATGACAAATCCTTCAGAGGAACATATGAAGGCAGCCAAGAGAATTTTGAGGTATGTGAAAAGCATGGTAGATTTTGGCATTCACTATTCTTCTAATAAGTTTGAGCTTGTTGGCTTTAGTGATTCAGATTGGGGAGGTTGTTTGGATGACCGAAAATCTACATCTGGTAATTGTTTTTCTTTGGGTTCTGGTTTAATTACATGGAGTTCAAAGAAGCAAAGTATGGTTGCTCTTTCTTCTACAGAAGCGGAATATGTTGCGGTCACTTCAGCTGGCACACAAGCTTTATGGCTTAGAAAGCTTCTTGAAGAAATTGGAGAGATACAGGTTCAACCTACTATGATTTTTTGTGACAACATAAGTGCCATTAAATTGGCCAAGAATCCAGTTCATCACAGCAGGACCAAACACTTTGATCTTAAACAACATTTTATTAGAGATTTGGTACAAAATAAAGCGGTTGAGTTGAAGTACATCAGCACAAAGGAGCAAATTGCAGACATCTTCACAAAGGCAGTTACAAAAGATCAATTTTTGGTACTCAAAGATCGAATTGTTAGTCCTCTCAGCATCAAGGGGGAGTATGAAGATTAATGCCAAGATTGACGCTGTTCGGAAATGGCAAACTCCAGTTCCACCGCTGATCTTTCAGCTCATAACAGTTAACATAAAAAGTCTTATTATATTGCATGGTTATCGACAATTTTTTAAGAAGTTTATCAGTAGTCATATAAATTTCTAAATTTGATGCTTAATAATGCATGGAATCATGTTGAAGCTCCTGTATAGAACTCGAGTTTAAGAAGTAGTTTTAATTAGTTCTTTTCTAAATAAATATACCATTAGTGGTATTAAATATGATCAGTTCTGGAAAATCTGTGTAATCTGTAATAAAAAGTTATTCATTTGATTCTGTTCAAAAAAAGAGCGTACTCTGTTTCTTCATTATTGAAGGCTTGTTTATTTTGTTTGTTTATCATCTCTGCTGTTATAGATCAGATTTTGCAGGAGTTTATTTTCTACATAGTAGCGTCCCCTGAGTAGAGAACATGCTACCAATACAAGATTATATCAGTTGATATCCGGGTTGTAATTTATATCGATTGGGATGTATGGAAATAGAGGAATTCTCTGATATTATACTCCGAAATGTTATGTAGCTGTCGGCGCTATTTGGAGTAGATGAAGTCTTTTGCTTGATTTAGTTATCTGCCGTTTTGATTCCATTCTTCTCGATAGTGATTTCTCTGTTTCTTTTCATGAATGCCCATTAGCTATCTGATTCAATTATCAAAATATTAAGGAACATAGCCATGTAAAACATATCCATCTTTTATCACAGTAACAAAACTTGTTTATCTAGAAATAACTAAGAACGTCACAGAAGAACATTGTAACAACTCAATTCCACACTCTAAACACTATCACCTAAATGCATTTGGCAATGCTTTTAGTGCAGGTGATAGATTAGCGTTCTGAGTTATCAAAAAGGAGCCCAATCATCATCTTATTTAGTGCTGACAGTATCGTTTTCATCTTTGCAATCATGATATATTTGAAAGGGCGCAGCTGTGATTGTAATAGGGCTAGCTGCTTCAAGAAAGCTATCATTGCAAACCAGTCCCGCCATTACCTTCCCTTGAGAATCATTCATACATATTATGAAACTAGAAGTCGAATCAGAACAAAACCCACAGAGCCCTTTAATCTGAAACGTTCCACATAACGGTTGATATGATAATGATTCAATCTCAGTGGATTGGCAGATGCTCACCCTGGCTACTATCCCCTCAGCTTTGTAAATGTTCAACAGACATTGATATCTCTTGCAGAAATCCTTCAAAGCTTTATGGACGTCACAACCAGCACCAACTTTAAGAAATTGAGGCTCCAACATATGCTCGTATGTGTTACTAGCAAATTGGGGTTCCCCCATGATGAGATTATCCTCCATTTCTGACAAACAAAAGAGCGTTAGTAGCAAGGAAATCATTATCAATTCATGCAAAACAGAATTTGTAGAGTAATTTCATTTGAACTATGGATGGAACTTTTCTTAGTCATGAATAACAGATTGTTGTACTTTAAGCAGGATAGATGAAAATTTTGAATGTTACCTTTAACTAGAACACACTTGCAATCAAGTAACTAGACAACAAATGCACTTAAATTTTTTTTGTTAAGGTATAATCTGCAGTTTGCATGAATGGGTTTCTTGCATTAAAGATGGGCTACGTGAACAACGTGACTACAATTCTAGAATTCATCGAAGAGGCCAACAAAGTCAAGATTTAGGAAAATCTTGTAACGTTTAAAGGACAAATTGAATTATAAACTGATACTTCGGAGATATAAATCCATTCGGAGAACTAAATTTGTCTTCAACTACGCATCTCCATTTATTTAACTCAATTAGTGCTTTGATATGTCTGTTTTGCTTCGTAAATATAAGCCTGTGGCACATATTTTCCCATGCACACATTTTTATTTGACTTTATGGAGTATAGATTGAATATATGCGTCGAGTAGTTTGGTCCATAAACAGCCCTATTTCCAATGGCATTATCTTAAGGAGTCTTTTCAAAAAATTATGCCATGATATTCATTCCAATGGTGCAATTACCAGCATCAATATAAATAAGAATTTTCCTTCCAATAAAGAATTTACACTATATAATCAATAAGAACCAAAATTAACTTTTCTTAATATTCAATGCTCTTAACCAAACAAAATGTATAGATATAAACATAATTAACTTCATCTAAGTAGTAGTGGCTATGAGATCTATGAAAATTAATAATTTTTAAGTAATTCAAAGTAAATGTACTTAAAGGTTTTGAAATATTCTATCTTTTCTATTATTATACTAACTCCAAACTCTTGACCTGTAATGTTTGATATTCAATTTCTATTTATATGTATGGTCTTTCTTTCGAGATTATTTCCATATATTGCACACAAACTCTATTTGTTTACATATCTACAAATGATTTAAACCTCGTGAGGCAAGGTGAAAAAGCTGACCTCAATAAAAATTAAAAATTAAAACTTTTAATACTATTAACTAATGATCATTTAGTATCTAATTGATTCGACAGATTGTTTATTAGTCATTTTTCATTTATTACATTTATAGTAATACCTATTTAATAATATATTTTGATTAAATCAAAGAATATTTTATTATATAATCAATTAATCATATTTCTTATTTTCATTTATGAACTTAATTTGCATCTATCAAAATCATTCTTCAAATTAACAACTTCCCCACTAAAAAGTCTATTTTTAATAACTAATTCTTCTCAATAAATAATTATTATAAAAGTATTGAGAAATCTATTTATAAATTAGATAATCCATATTTATTTTCTTAAAAATCAACTCTATGTTTGAGGATTTTTTTTCATTTTTTAACAAATATAACTATTACAAGCTAGAGTTGCCATTGCACCAAAAGATCGACCTATTAATGTCCAATACAACCACTAGACTTATAGAATACATAGGAGGTGGTTAAGCCATGTCATGAATTCCGAAGGAGAAAGTTGGCAGTTAGCTCAACAATTCTCCCCTCAGCATTACCTGAGAGGGATTGAACCTATAACCAAGCACTGATACCACTTGTTACAAGCTAGAGTTTTCGTTGCACCCAAAGATCGACCTATTAATGTCCAATACAACCACTAGACTTATAGAATACATAGGAGGCAGTTAAGCCATCTCATGAATAGGGGAAGTTGGTAGTTAGTTCAACAATTCCCCCCTTAGCATTAATCGAGGGGGTTCAAACTTATAACCAAGCACTGATACCATTTGTTACAAGCTAGAGTTGTCATTGCACCTAAAGATCGACCTATTAATGCTTGATACAACCACTAGACTTATAGAATACATAGGAGGTAGTTAATTCATGTCACGAATCCCAAAGGGGAAAGCTACCAGTTAGTCCACCAATAACTTCATCTTCAAATAAAATTTCATTCATTGATCAAATTTTTGATACAAAATTTTGATCACGCTTCAAGAGGTATCTTATCATAGAGTACCTTTGTAGGAATTCTATTTATCAAGTAAACCGTTGTTGCAACAACCTCTCCCCAATATTCAGTTGGGAGACCTTTTGCTTCCAACATACTTCTTTATATCTCAATGATAGTTTTATTCTTTCTTTCAACCAGTCGATTTTGTTGTGGAGTATAACCTGCTATTAGCTCCTTCCTTACACCATTTTTCCTAAAAAATTTCACAAAAATATTGGAGGTATATTCTCCTCCTCTATCCAACCTTAGGACTTTAATGCAATGTCCAATTTCTTTTTGAGCCTGGGTTTTAAACTCCAAAAACTTATCAAAAGCTTTAGGTTTATTTTTTACAAAATACACCTATGTTCTATGGCTAAAATTACCAATAAATGTCATAAAATAAGTACTTCCTCCTATGGAAGTAACTTGCATAGGGCCTAGCAAATTAATATGCACCAAATCTAATGGTGTTTTATCCCTTGTTGAATTACTAGAAAAGGGGAAGCCTATGTTGCTTACCCAAAATGCAAGCCTCACACTTGCTACTAGATTCTACAACTCCTAGAAAACCATCCACTATTCATTTCTTTGATAATAAGTTCAAACTGTAGAACAAGATTTAGTATGCAAAGAACATTAAAAAATAAAGTAAACATTCACAAACCAAAAACTAAATCCACATATATGCTTAGACAAAGAAAGCAAACAAGAAGTTCAAACCTCACAAGATAAAACACTCCATGCTTTCTTGATTCTATAGATGTGTCCTTTTGCTGTGGATGTATGCTCAAGATGCTCAAAAGCTTGCTTCAATGAAAATGGGTAACGGCAAATTGGTAGCTTTGTGAGCTCTCAATTTGGCATTATAAGGGTAAGATTGATGGCTTTGGTTCTCAAAATAGCATGGTAACTTTAGCTCAAAGATTGTTGATGAAATGGCTTGGGATGGGATTCAATTTATAGGCTAAGGGGTAGAGGGATGGAGGGCTTAGATGCAAGGATGGATGAAGGCTTAAGGAGGGCTAGGATGCACTCAAAGGAGAGCACATGGATTGTGCTTGTTTAGCACCAATGGGAAGGTGACACTTGTCACAAGGAGGATGAGTGTGAGAGGATAGGGTAAAGGGTTGGTTAAAGGCATGATGAGTGGGGTTGAGTATGTAAGAGGGATGTAAGAGGAATGAGTGTGGAAGAGGGAATAGTGTGGAAGATGGGTGTAAGAGTCATGAGTGGGCTTGTAAGAGTCTTTTATGTTTTGTAAGAGCACTCATGACTTAGTGGTTGGGCTTTTTTGAGGGGAGACTTTGGTTTGGATTAGGAAAGTCTTAAACTTGTTTAAGGAATGTGACAACATTAGGGGGTGGATTAGGCTTGGGTTTAGGATTAGATTAGGGATGTTAGAGATGTGCAAGTGGATGGCATTAATGAGGGTGGGTGAGTTAGTGGCTAAGCTTGGTTAGTATGGGTGGATGGGGTGGATTAGGCTAAATGGAGGATTAGAGATAGGTTAGGGGTTTTTGAATTTGAGGATTTCATTTATCAAATAGATTTATTTAATAAATGGGGATTTTTGGAATTAGATAGGAGAAAATGATTTAATTGATAAATAATAGATTATTTGATTTATCAATTAGGACTATAGATGATTAATTAAATTAATCAACTAGGGGATGCCAAAGGATTAATTAAATAGAAATTTAATTAATAATGCCTTTTTAGATAACTAAATAGGATTACTAAAATAGTGTAATCAAATTTAGGTGTCTACACAAACCATCATAGGTAAGACGTCCATACCTTAAATGCCATAACTTGGAGGGGTCTTCAATCATCCTTTTCAAAGTTGATTGATGTTGTATTGTTAATTATACTTTTTGGGTTGTGTAGCAATAGATTGAGAGCTGAGACATGTTTTAATATTGAATGAAAACATCTAATTTTTTATCATTTGGACTACTACAACTTTATTTCTCCCATCTTTTTCATGATGACACACTTCTCATTTTCTAACAACACTTTTTATCCATTTTGAATGGGCTATCCAACACTCACTAGATTGTGCTTAATACTAGGGACAAAATAAACATTTTGAATTTCTTTGTTCTCTCCTTGCTTGGTATCGATCATTATAGATCCTTTGCCCATAATGGGGACAATTCCATTATTCCCCATCATTGAAATTAAAAAAACCTTCATTACCACTCATGTGGTTACTACAACCATTATTGAAATACCAAACCTCAGGGTTGCCTTCTTCACTAGTACTACACATGATTAAGGTTGTTTTATTATTTCTTTCTCCAACATTTACATAAGCAACATTAACATGTTGTGGCTGGTCATTTTATTTCTTTCATCATTCATTTGCATAATGCCAAAGCTTATAGAAATAATAATATTCAACATTTCTCTAGAGTTGTTATTTCTTCTTCCTCCTCAGGGGCTATTTTGAGAGATACTTGCTAAGCTTTCTCATCCATAATTTCTTGGACCAGAGCTACCATGTCCTCTTCCTCTAGAACCATGTTCAGAGTTATTTTTTCCTCTCTACCTATCTCTTGTATTGGCTTGAGCTCAAAAAGCTAGTTCTTGAGAGGAATTTATAGACGTATTAATGTGATGCTCATGAGTATGGAATGATCCCATCAACTCATCAACAATCAACTTAGACAAGTCTTTTGACTCTTCAATAGTAGTCAAAAGTGTATCAATTTTTTAAGGTAAACTCCTCAACATTTTTTCAACAACTCTTTGATCTTCAATCTCTTCTCTGTTAGCTTTTAATTGGTTTATCAATGTGGAGATTCTAATGCTGAACTCTAAAAAAAAATTCATTCTCTTTTAGAAGAAGAGATTCCAACTCTCTTCGAGTCATCTACAACTTCACAACTAAACTTGATCAATTCCTTTAAATGTAGTCTCAAGAAAATCCCAAACTTCTTTCAAATAACTATTGCTGCAATTCTTGGAAATAAAGACCCTATCAAGGCTGCTTCAATTAGGCTCATTGCCTTGACATCTTTCCTTTTTGTCTCTCTTAGTTGAGTCTTCTAATTGTTTGTGAGGGCAATGAACAAAGAAGAGTCTATAATTCACAAGATCCCATAAGTCATTTTCTATCAAGATGGTCTTCATTTTTCTTGGTCAAACATAATAGTTATGTCCATTACAAAATGATGCTTGCTTTCAAACTTTTCTCTCATCTCTAGCCATGTCTCCTACATAATAACTTCAAAATACCCAATGAACATGAATGTCAAAACTTACAATGTTTAAGGGCTCAATAGCTTTGATACCATGTGGAGATTTTAGAAGCAAAAACTAAACAACAAATATAAAAATATTGCTTCCAAAACCAAATTATATTTTTACCCAAATAGGGTAGTGCAGTGGATTTACAAAGATGGTTGTCTATATCTAACCACACAATGGAATCAAATGGAGATAATAGATATGAGATGGAGTATTATATTGTTTTCTATTAAATAATTGAAACAAACAAATTAGATTCAAAATCAATTTCTACACTACTATAAGAAAAAAACATGTACATCAATACATGACTGGAATCAAAAATCTTATACACATCGAGAAATCACTACTCTACAGAGCACTTACAAGAACATATTTAATCTGAAACCTCTCTGCTAAAAAATACTACACAAAAATGACTATTTGATGCATTTATCCTCTATTGCAAGCTCTTTTCTAAGCTTTGTACTTGATTACATATTCATACATCAAACTGAAAAATAGTCTCCATTAATTATAGAACTAGAAACTTAATAGTTAAGCTAAGTGAGAAGCTTCAAAATCTTCACCACTAAATTTTGGGAAAGAAAAGGGATTAGATTTCTAAACAATCATAAATATTGTCTTCCTGACAACCTTGACTTGCTCAAGCTCCTCAAGCATCTAGAAAGTAAATAAGCTGCTCAAGAAAGCCTCTCACGGATCTAAGCAAAATCTGATTTGATAAAATTAGTTAATTCTAACAAATGTGAAGACTATAACAATTATAAATCTACATATTATATCATCCTAGACTTTTAATGATAGTGAGGTATTATGTATGATATTTTGTATTTGAAAAATATTTTGAAATTTAGACACACTATTAAATTTAAAGTCAGAAGTTTATATAAGACATTAGTTGGGTAAGCAATGTATATTAACTTGATTTGTAATGCCTACCCCTACTTGACTTTTCTAATTTGTTTTGACTAGATTCTTTTAGGCCTATTCTATTATTATGCTTTTTTATGATTAGTAGTGTTGGATTGCTGAAATTGATTAGTTGTATTTCATATTCAGTTTATATATATATGCTGAGGTACTTAGTGCTAGTTATTTTAATTACTGAATGATGTTAGTTAGATGAATAATTTTTATGTGATTTCTAGCGATACTTACCCCATACTTGCATGTGTATGGTGTGCGTGTATGTTTTCTTTATGTTTGATGTTTATGATGTGGTTGAGGAAGGGAGTCATAGTCAACTACTAGTTGAGATCTACATGATGAACCACTTGCTGCCATTGCTTGTTTAGTTTAGAATATTGTGTTTGTACATGTGTGGATTTTGTACAGATTGTAGGTACTGGGTATTGACTTCCCTGAATTGCCAAGATGAGAGTACCCTATCGTAGCATTTCAATGATATAAGTGGGGAGATAACTCTTGAGTACAAATCCTAAACCCTAAGCCAATTGTGTTAGAAAATAGGACAAGCATCTGAGTTAGTTTACCCATCTAATTTGGTCAAGTGACGTAAATTCGTGATTTTTAACTTGGAGTTTGATTATGTTCTTTGCCTTCAGTTGAGTTGTCATTTTTGGTTTTGTGGGTATGTGGTGATTTTATGTTATAATTGAATCAAATTAAAAGATAGTTTAATAGAAATTTTGTCAAGAAATTTGATATTTAATTATATTTAATTAATTGAGAAATTAATTAAATAAAAGAATTAAATTTAAAGATTTTATTAAAGTTCTATTTTTGACATATTTATATTTATTTTATTTAATGATAATTATTTAGGAGTTTTATTTTAGTAGTAAACTTTAAATAATGTTATTAATTAAGTTAATAAATATATTATTAAAAATATCTTGTGAATTACTTAAACAAATGAATAAAATTTAAACATAAAGTTATACTTCTAATTTTTCCATATTTATAATTATTTAATTTACTAATAATTTATTTAAGAGTTTTATTTTAATTAATAAACTCTAAATAATATTATTAGTTAAATTAATAAATACGATATTAAAAACATCTTATGATTAATTAAAGCAAGAAAGAAAATTAATTTAATAAAGATATTTTAATTTAAATTGCTTAAAGTTGTTGCATAAAAGTTGTATATAAAAAATTCAATATTTAATTATATTTAATTAATTGAAAAGTTAATTAAATAAATGAATTAAATTTAAAATATTAAATTAAAGTTATAATTTTAACATATTTATATTTGTTTAATTTAATAATTACTATTTAAGAGTTTTATTTTAATAATAAACTCTAAATAATAATTAATCTAGGGTTCGATCGTTTACCGATCAAAAGAAAAATAAAAATTATTAGTTGAGTAATAAATATTATTTGATTAAAAAGAAAATATTAAAATATGTGAATATTTGCTTAATTAAATCCTAATTAAATTTGTGCTTTAAATAAAAAGTCTAAATTAGAGGTCTAAATTTAGAAAATTGGTTAAAGAAATATTAGAATATGATGTTATTTGATTAATTAGAAATTAATTAAATACGTACTTCAATTTAAAATATTTATTTTAAAAGTCTAATTTAAATTGGATAAAAATAGAATTAAAAGATTAAAAGATTAAAGATTTAATATTAATTTATTATGATTATTTAATTAGTAATTATTAAATTAGAGTTGCATTTAAATGATGAGCTTTAATTATTCTTATTAATTTAAATAATAAACTATGCTTTAAATAGTGCTTACACTAATTAATAAGTGAAGGAAAAAAAAATATAAAAGAATATTTTAATTAAAAAGTTCTTTAAATGTGCATGAAAGAACACCTTAAATGTAGCTAGCCTAGTGGAGTTGTCACGAACATGCTTAAGGCCAACAATATATACAGAATCCTTGATTGTAATACATATATTATTGATCATGCCAATGTTGTTTGGTACTCTTCTTATGATGCTGATGTTTAGAAAAAATACTTTGATATCTTGTGGAAGAATTCTATTGAGCTTAAAATTAGATGCTTTAGATGGTTAGTAATGTTAGACAAGTTGTCTATTAAGAGAGATTTATCTAATTCTGATATTTGTAATTTATGCAGAGTTCCTAAAATTGGTAGACATATTCTTTTAGATTGTACTTTGCTAAAAAAATATGGAGAATGTTTGGGATTGTTTATCCTATTGATGTTAATATTCTTGATATTATCACTGGTCATATTAATGGTCTTCCTAAAGATACCAATTTATTTTAGAATATATTGTCATCTAACATTCTCCGGTAGATCTAGAAGTGTAGGAACGAGGAAAGGTACCAAGGTAAATTGAGGGATCTTACTGAGTTTTTTCGTAAACTCACTTATTTTAAAATTTCTTTGCAGGTGCAGGCTACTATGCTAATTGAGTGGGACAAGATGAGAAGGTTCCTTCATGATGGGCATGCATTATTTTTCTACTATGAGTTGAAGCATGGATACCAATGGCGTAGAACCCTAGATGATTTACATGCTTTTGAGAATGCTTGCATTAGGATGAATAGAGAAATCAGTAAGAAAGTGAATGCTAGAAAAGAAGATTTATTCAGGCTCATGCAGATTCAAGAAAGTAAAAGTGTTGTTTGGATGGAGGGTCCCTTAGGTTGGACTGCTTGGGTGGTCAATTTCTATATTGTTCTTAGTTAGATAGTCTTTCTTCTCGTCTTTTTGTTATGTTGTACAATTGATACTATTCTTCCTTTGTGAGGCTTGGCCTCCTTTTTTATTTTCATGGTGGTACTTTGGTTGGTTTGTATTTTCTAATACTCTTATATCTAATAGAAAAAAAATTAAAAGATTTGATTAAAGTTCTAATTTATGTGTATTTATATTTATTTAATTTAATAATAATTTATTTAGGAGTTTTATTTTAAATAAAATCTAAATAATATTATTAGTTAAATTAATAAATATTATATTAAAAATGTCGCATGGTTTAATAAGGGAGAGAAAAATTTAATTTAATTAAATTTATTTTAATTAAATTGCATAAAGTGTGTGCATGGAAATTAAAATATAGTAATTAAAGACAAAGGGTTTTCGCATGATTGCATGTTCAAAGCCTTGATTTGGGGGGAAAACTCTTTATTAAGGAAATCAAAGTTCATTTCTAGATACATAGGTTTGGAGGAGTCAATTTTTGAATAGAGGGTTTTCGAAGGAAAAGGAAGATTCTCGTGTGTTTGTGCATTCATTGTTTTAGCTTTAGATCCAAGTAGGATCTTGTGGGTTTGTGTAGTAGTTGCTCATTCTTTGAATTCATATCTTGTATGTACTTCTTGTGTTTCTATTTTCAAAAGTTCTCTGGGTTGAAACTCTTGTTTGAGAAAATTGATTTCTATTATAGAATTGTCTATGATTTAATCTAAAAACTTTTAGTAAATATTGAACTTTAGAGTTTTCAAAACCTAATGAATTATGAAATTCACTTTTGTATGCACTTTATATAACATGTGACTTACTGGTGTTGGGGTTTTCGGGTTTGATTTAGCTTTGGCCAGTTAGAATGTTTACCAAAGGCTTGAGAGTTCTATTTTGTGGTGTCATGATGATGTTTTGATCTCAATCTTTTATACTGACCCACGGTAATGTGTTTGGTATGCTCTATGAGATGTTTTGAATCATTGATTGTTATTGCTTTTCGGTGTTCTTGTGTGAAACTGAGGTGAATGGTGTGACCTATCTAATATAACCTTTGAGTCTTCGATTAGTTGTATTTGAATTGCTTTCTAGTTGCTTTTATAGGACTAAGGTGTTTGTATGATTTGTTCTTGGTGATGCCATGTTATGACATAGATTATTTTATGTTCACTTGATTTTGGGATCAGTCCTGTTAGGGTGATCGTATTGGTGGAATCCGTGATTATGATCAATTTTTTTTTAATACTTGTCAGTTGCTTGTTTAAGAACTGATTTATGGTATGTGGTCTTTTGTGATCTTTTGATTTTACTATGCTTAGGGTAGCTTATCTATATGTCATGTCAGGTGGTGGCTTGCAATGGAGGCTGGGGCATAAAGTGGCTACTAGGGTAACCCATTGTAAGTTGTTTAATAAGTGAAAACATTACACTAAATGAGAATAAAATGTGCCTAATAAAAGTCTTTGTATTTCCTTGCCCATGCCTCAAGTGCTAGTATAGACTAGGATGGGAGTAGAGAGAATGCTTGGGTGCAACCATGCATTGTTAGTATGCCTTGTTAGTACAAAAGGACACTAATGCCACATAGAGTCACTATGGGGTCGGGGTCAAGTTAGACTGTAAGGATAACTCTAACATTGATTCATGTGATGACACTTGCCCACTTGCATAGTAGATTTCATACGTGTCTATGTTGCCTCTATGTTTAGATGTTCCTTGTGTCTTGGTACCTTTGAGTTAAATTTCTTTCAAGTGATTCCTTGAACCTAGATGTTGGATTTGATTGTTGAGTTTGTTATCCTATTTGGACTTGGGACTATCTCTTCACTACAATGGGAGTGGACCTTTTTGGGTTCCACAAGGTTGAGTGGTAGTACTTTTTCTTATACCATTGAGATCTGACCGTCAAATGCCACTGCTAGATGTGTTTGTGTAGATGTTCCTTTCTATTTGTTCTTGTATTTCTATGATGGATAGTTGTACTATTGTATTGTATTTGATTTCATAAGATCTTAAGAGATGATGTAATTTATTTCATGATGTATATGATTTCAGCCTTTCATACCCTATGACTTGTATAGTAGATGATTGTGCATTATGTTTATTGCCAAGTGGCATCATATATAATTGTATATTATTTAAATGATTTCATACTAGTATAATATTATTTGATGTGGATTTATTATCTATTAGATATATTATTAATTAAATTTAAATGTGATTCAACGTCATGGGACCCTTAAGAATTGTAATCTATTTTATGTTATGTGTTTATGTAAATATTAGTTGATTCCACTATGTTATGCCTTTTGTTGTTAAGTTATTATTTTAAACTTTAGAAAAAAAAAATGTTTGACAAACTTAGTAAAACTTTAGGTTAACTTCTTTTGGATCACATGAAAATACGTTACATGATTTGCATTTGATTGTTTTGCAAACACTTTACAGTATCTTTTGATATTGTAAGGATGCTGATTGGTTGATATAGATATAAGTTGAATGTTTGAATAAGATTTGAAATAGTGAAACATATGCAACTTGAAAAATATTGATGCTATTTAATAATAGTTGCAAATTGTTTGAATTAAACACTATGTATGCAGATTGGAAATAGTATTGAACAAGCTAATGGCAATGATAGTGCAATAGACAAATGTCTGAGGTTGTAATTTATATCAATTGAAATGTATGGAAATCGAGTAATTCTATTATATAATACTATAAGATTTTATGTAGTTGTCGGTGCCATTTGGAGTAGCTGAAGTCTTTTGCTTGATTTTAGTTATCTACCATTTTGATTCCATTCTTCTTGATAGTAATTTCTCTATTTCATTTCATGAATACCCATTACTTTTTTTATTCATTTATTCGATCTATATACCCAGTGAATAGCTCATTGATTTGACATGTACCTATAATTAGTCATCCTTTTCACTGGCTTCTAATTAATTGGTAGAATTATTATCTTTTGACACCCATTGAAGTGTTTGTCAATGTGTACGAGTTGATCTTTGATTTTGGTAGTTACTTCATATTTTAAGGCCCGTTTTGCAACGGGAATACAAGCAGAATAGGCATATGTAAATTCTTAAAATTTTGAATTCTTCATTTGGATGCACCAAATCGGAATTGGAATACGAAGTAAAATAGGAATATGTATTCCAATTTTGGCCCAAAACTGAAGTTTTACAATTCCACCAGAATAGGTGTTATTGGAATACGTATTCCTATTCCACTTTCATTTATTTTAGAAAACATAAATTTTGAGGTCCGCAAATTCCTCATCAAATATTGATTGAACCAAACAAAGAATAGGAATACATAGCCCTATTTTCTATTCCAGAATACGTATTTCAAAATAGCTATTCCTATTCCCCTATTCCTATTCCCACAATATTGCACCACGACAAACCTCTCAAAAAGTATTTTATTTTTCATCAGCTTTAACCTAAGGTCAAAGCTATAGACACTAGACACATTACATAGTATTTTGTCCACAACACTTTATCAGAATCGACCAGTACAATTCCACTATCAAAATATTAAGGAACATGATCTCTTTGATTTTAAAGTGAACAATACAAAACATAATGAATATTACTACATTGTACCGTAAAGTACACTAAAATAACTGCCCTAATTTCAAATACCACGACAACATAGACATGTAAAACATATCCAGCTTTGATCACAGTAACAAAACTTGTTTATTTAGAAATAACTAAGAATGTCACACAAGAACATGGTGACAATTTAATTCCACATTCTAAAAGGAGAGCCCCATTCATCCGTTTATATGGTGGTCGTTTTAATCCATGCAATCATGATATATTTGAAAGGGGGCAGCTGTAATGGTAACAGCGCTAACTGCTTCAAGAAAGCTATCATTGCAAACCAGTCCTGCCATTACCTTCCCTTGAGAATCATTCATACATATTATCAAGCTAGAAGCGGAATCAGAACAAATTCCACAAAGCCCTTTAATCCGAAACGTTCCACATAATGGTTGATGTGAAAATGATTCAATCTCAGTGGATTGGCAGATGCTCACGTTGGCTACTATCCCCTCAGCTTTGTAAATGTTCAACAGACATTCATATCTCTCGCAGAAATCCTTCAAAGCTTCAAGGACGTCACAACCAACACCAACTTTAAGAAATTGAGGCAACTCCATTTCTGACAAACAAAAGAACATTAGTAGGAACAAACACATTTTGAATTCATGCTTAACAGAATTTAAAGTGAAATTTTATTTGAACTGTGCATGCAACTTTTCTGAGTTGAGAATAATAGATTGTTATAGTTTAAGAAGAATAAATGAAAATTTTGAATGTTACCTCTAACTAGAAAATGCATTAAAAAATATTTTTGCTAAGACATAATCTGCAGTTTGCACGAATAGGTCCCTTGCATTAAAGATGGGCTATGTAAACAACGTGAGCGAAGTGCTAATGGTTTGTTTACAATTATACATAGATATATACTAGATTTCATCGAAGAGGTTAACTCCCCAAAATGTCAGGAATTCAAAAAATCTCACAACATTTAAATATCGAATTGAATTATAAACTGATACTTTGGAAACATTAATCCATTCGAAGAAATAATTTTTTCTTTCAGCTAGGCTTCTCCATATATTTAACTCAATTGGTGCTTTGATATGGCTATTTTGCTTCGTAAATATAAACCTTTGGCACATCTTTTCTTATCCACACACTTTTACTTGACGTTATGGAATATAGATTGAATATTTGTGTCCAGTATTTGTGTCCAAAAGCAGATCTATTTCCAATGGCACTCTCGTAAGTTTTTTTTTTCCAAAATTTTTCCATGATATTCATTCCAATGATATAATTTCCAATATCAAAATTAATATTTTCCTTTCAATAAAGAATTTACACTATATAATCAATAAGAACCAAAATTAACACCCAAAATATTCAATGGACTTCTCTAAACAAAAAGGATAGAGATTATGAGACATATAATAATTAATATTTTTCAATTACTTAAAGTAATTGAAAGGATGTGTTATAGCTTTCTAAATGCTATGAAATATTCAAATTTTTTGATTATAGCAGCTTTAAATTCATGAATTTTCATGTTTCACATTCAATTTTTATTTGTATGCATGTTCTTTTGGGATACACCAATTTTTGGGAGTCATAACTTTTGAGTTAGATCTAGGTTTTTTTGAAGCTTCATTTAAAAATTTCTTTACTTAATCTTTGTATTTTTTTTTAGAGTTTGTTTCTTGTAATAATGTTGAATGGGCATTCACAAATTTGAAGATTTGTTGGCAGGTCTAGTTATCATTGTTTAAGGAAAGCCCATTTTTATTTTTACCTTTCTAGGAGTCAATTTTGAAGGTTATCTAAAATGGAAAATTTCAAGATTCATAAAAACTTGCCAAAAAAGATAATTTTCTAGTTTTTCAAATTTAGAGAGTTTATAGTTATTTAAGAAGTTGTAGAAACATGTACAAGCATGGTTGATGATGTTGGAAATATAGATGGAGTAATTGAGAGTGGAGGTGAATCAATTACCACAAAACTAAATCCATAGATCCTTTAGATTCCTTAAAATAGATACTGCTATCACTCGATAGCCACACAGAAAAATGTTGTAACTTGGTAGATGAACTGTTAACTTATTAAGCATTCATAAAGATTTGACATGTATGCATAAAAGAAATAACATAAACACAAGAGACACCAGATTTAACGTGGAAACCCAATATGGGAAAAACCACCAAGTAACTAGCTACGAATTTTCACTCTTCTGAAGTGAGCTCCATTAGGATCCAACCTAGTTAAAGGTTAGAAAACATATTGTTATGTGTGACCCTGTTAGAAGATTTAATCACCCTGCTAGGAGTGGCCTTGCTAGAGGTCTTTAGAACAATTCAATAGAACTATCCACCTTGTTAGAGGATTTACAAAAATGGCTGCTAAACCAATTCTATTAAAAGATTTACAAACCACTGCTACAATAATGAAAAACTAACAATAAAGTGACCTGAATGAGATGTAATTGAACTTTGCTGATACAAATCTCTTATCTGCTTCAATAGATCCTCACTAATCGAATACAACTTTGCTGCTCCTCAAGGATATCTGATCCTTCTTCAAGATTCACTCACATAATCAATATTCTTGCATGCTCGCTCATTACACTCATCCATACAATTAAATTCACAACTTGACCTTTTACTTATACCTTACAAATTTGTCAAGTCAGCTACATTACAAGTACATTAACCAATAATCATTACACCAGTCGGCTATAATCATTGCATAGAATAATTGAGATTTATTTCCAAAAATAATGAAATCCTTCACTAGCCGAACCAACTCGGTAAACACTGCTCTAGAAATGATTTCTAGTGTTGACAGACTATAGCTCAGTAAACAGTAAGAATCTCTAAAAAATCCTTGGAGACCGAGTGAACTCAATAAGAACTAATTTACCTTTGCTAATCTTTCAAACTCAGTTAACACTAACTTCTGACTCAGAATCCTTCGACGCTTAAGTGAGCTTGTTAGAAGCTGTCTTCACCATGTAGTATATAGGAGTGCTCAATAGACTCTGTAACTCTCTTTGCTAACCAACTGAACTCGGTAGACTTTGACTAATAATCGATATGACATTTGTGTAACATCAAAGACAACACACAATTGGACAATTGTATCCAATAGATGAATATAAAATAAGCGAGTTTCGTAATATGCATTTTGGATCAGTATTTTGTTATCTATTTTCCTTCTGCATAAGTTATTACCATGTATAGACAGTTTCCATTGCTACATCATTTTTAGAGATTATTCACATATATTGCACTTAAATTCACCCACTCTCTACTTTTTTTTTTTTTAAAGAGGGGTAAACGCTTTGACCTGGAGCTATGAACCAGTGAGGCCACAAACGGGGGACCTCATCCCCATTAAATTTGAACCTTGATGACAAGGATAACAACAGAACAACTTAACTATCACAACATGCCACTATTGGCCACCCACTCTCTACTTGTTAAAATATGTGCATATGATTTAAATTGTGTGTTTGGGTAGACACTACAAAATATTCCTCCTAATACCATTAACTCAATCATTTACTATCCATTAAATATAATATTTTTTAATTTGTCATTATTCATTTATCATGTTAATATTAATAGAGATTTAATAATAATTTATATATTTTTGATCATTTTTAGTTAAAGAATATTTAATTATATAATTAATTGTAAACTAGTTACTTAATCAAGTTTCCTATTTTTACTTGTGAACATAATCTTCTCCCTTCAAAATCATTTTTCAAATTAATAACTTCCTCATTAAAAGATCTATTTCAAAATTCAAAAATTTGTTTACAAATTAGTAAATCATTAGTTATTTTCTTACAAGTTAACTCTTAACACTTTTTCGTTAAAAAAATAGTTAACTTTATCTTCAAATTATTTATTTTTCACATTTAATTATCTTTCAATTAAATAACATTCTAATAGATTAAAAAATTTCACTCATTTTCATTATTTTAATGAACAATAATAATCTGAACCTTTTCTCATCATTTTTCACTCATAAATTTATAAATAAGACATTTTTTTTCATCAATTGATATAATATCACATTTTATGTAAATTCATTATGTGAAAATTAAGTAATTTTCATAAGTTCAATGTTATGTTATAGGTTTAGCATCAATATCACATCAAATACAAAGTGACACAATATGTCTCTTACTTTAAGGCTTGTAGAGATTCTAATATTATAGATCATTATTTTGAATTCTCAATTCATGGTCTTAGTTCTAATTGTTTTGTACTTTTCCAATTCCGATACAATATGAAAAACACTATCGATGCTTACTTTGTTGCTGCCACCTATGCTACTGCCTTCTTGGCTACTTGTTCTATTGCCTATTATGCTCTTAGAAATGTCTATTATGATATCCAAAAATTGAAAAAAAGTATCTTCAATATTTTATCCCTACATCGAAATAGATTTATAATTTAACCATTATAAAAAGTATCTAAAATCTAAGAATCCAATGAAAACTAGACATGAACTCTTATCACACAAGCCAAATCAAGAATCATCATGAAAGGAAGGCTAAAGATGATAACCAAGAAATAAGTCAACCAAGAGAATTGACAACATCATGGACCCTTCATATCAATTGACAAAATCATGAGAGCTAAAACTATCACTTGCATCTTTGAAAGGTACAAGGGTTGCATATATATGTGTGTGTGTGTGTGGGCGCGCGCGCGCACACACACACACACACACACACACACACACACACACACACACACACACACACACATATCACTGCAGGCCATGTTTTTACTATTATTGCACTTGAAGATAATGAAGAAGGGATAGATTATTATTTGTGTCATTGTGGTGAAGCCAAAAAAAACTTGGATCACTCAGTTATAGATGGTGAAGGTTTAGAGTACCATGTCAGTGTAGTGGTTGTAACCAACACATGGCTTAGACGATATTCTATGAAGAACCCTAACTTGTGGTTATTCGAGGATTGGCAAACAGAGAGGAAGATTCTTCATTATTCAAACCATGTTGTCACATAAAATGTCCACTTGATAAAATATGGTGAAAAACCACATAATAAGATTCTTTGAAAAGTTCATGAGTCAGACCATGAGGCAATACTTGAGACATTAAAATGTCGAGTAGATCCAATTAGCTCATTAGATTGAATAGGGAGAGAGGGAGAGAGAGAAAGAGTGATCAATTAGATCCAAATACAATGTTGCAACCTCTTCCCCAAGACTGTCCACATAACTAAGGTGGACCCTATTCTTATGATGTGTAAGTGATGAGATTTAGTTTAAATGATAGATTTTATGTTTTGATTTGTTTAGAATCTAGATACATTATTTGAATTTATATTAGATTCTTTAATAGGACCCATTTTTAGATTAGCTGTTTGAATAAGTGAAAGTTTAGAATTTTTTGTTTAGATCAAAATGTAATGAAAGAACATGAAAATTGTTAGAATGTGAATGCTTTGTGATGTAAAATCATGATTGTGTGCATGTAATTAGAAACTTCAAACTGGCGAAAGCAATGATAAAATGGGAGAAGTTTTCAATACTCATAAAGCAAGGGTTACCATATAACTTAGAAAGCAAGGATTTCTACCAATGGATAATTCTTAATGACAAGCCACATTCAATTTTTGTCATTCTCTAATTTTAGTGGATTAATCTTATCTTAGATTTTTTTCTATACTAAGTTTTCATTTGTAGGTCACCAAAGAAGAGGGCTAATAAAGTTGAAGCACCAGTGATAAAGGGTGAGATGCCAAAATCATCTATGAAATGGTATTATCAATTCACATCCTCAATATTTATTAGTTTTCTTTGTTCAAGTACCATTGTGTGCTAATCATCTTATGCCTAGAATTGCAGAGGATCAAAATCATCAAAAAGTAAGAAGGAAAATAGGTCTCAATCTAATAATAATGGGGTAGTTATAGATATAGTTCTCTCTAAGGATAATGTTGATCAGTTGATGTATAGGTTGAGAGAACCAAAAGACTATTTAGGTCTACTAAAAAGAAATCAAACTTTTGATATTTTAGGATACAAAATGTATATTGATGGAGTTGACAAGAATTAAAAGTATACAAACAATCAATTTAGTCTTCCATAAAATGGTTCTTATATTAACAAATTTTACTGTATTTATTGATTTTTTTCTAGCATTTAATGTGATTTAAGTGATGCAGGTATATATCGAGTAGGTTCAGCATATGCTTTGAATGATTTATCCATGATCACCATGAGATGACCATCTCAAAAGTGTTTATTGAGCTCATTTTCCTGGCTACAAGACTAATACTCTTAATTTTCTTTGAAACCATGGTTGCTTGTGATAGATACCCAAGAATAATTGCAATCGTTCCAATTTTTTGGACTTTGACTCATTATTATCATAAAGTTGGAATGCTGGAAAGGGTTAATACTTGATTATGTCTATTCATCCCATGTGTGTTCCATGAGGTTTTTACTATTGTAATAGTTTAAGATTTAATTTTGTGGATTTTTCCCTCATTTTGTACATGATAGGTTTTTTCAAGTGACATATGATGAGGTTGTCTATACAACTTAATGATTGAGTTGAAGTGATTTATGAAGTAAAGGGCTATTTAATGTAGTTATTTAAATCATGCATATTTGATGGCCAGTTCCCTCTATTTTGTAGTCCTTTTTCACAACACTATTTCTAAAATGGTTTCAGTTGTTCAAGTTCATGAATGATCACAATATCCATGACTATACAACAAGTGTGTGTGTTTGATGCAGTGCCCTCCTATATTCCCCTAGGAACCACAACTCAACTCTGGGATTCTCTTGTATTCTTGGAATCTACCCAAGGAATTAGACTCTACTAGGGTTCAAGAGGAGGTCTCTGACTTGGTAACATCTTCCTACAACCATTTCTAAGAGGTTATAACCCAAATCTTCAGTTTGTCTCCTAAACACTCACATTGTTCACCATGCACCTAGTGTAACCTAGTGCCTCCAACATACTAAAACTCATCCTTGGCTTCATACCATGACCCCAACAACTTGGATCATCTCAAAACATCCAATATAACATGTTCCAACTCCTTGCACACTCTCAGCAACTCATCCCTAACACTTTCTCAATTTTGCCTCTTCTAGGCTTGTTCCAACTAGCCCTTGCCAATCACTAATTTGTTGTTTTCTCCAAAATTTCCCATAGAAATTCCTAAAATATTTGGTGATTAAAATACCATTTTTCTCACTCTAAAAATACTCCAAAACATACTACACTTTTTTTGTAAATTATCACTCAAAACTGGCTATTTCAGTCTGCCAACTAGGCTTAGTTTGAGGCCATTTACAAAGAAAATCACAATCCCTTGACTTTTGGAACTCCCATGACCCAAAAAAGTATTGAGACATGACTCAAATGCAAGGATTCTTCTATTTTTTTGGTCTCATGATCAACTTTACAATGGTTTTTACAAAACCCTCCTTTTTAGCCCCTTTACCATAGAGCTTTCTAGAAATCTTACTTTGCAAAGTCTCTAGAACCCCAAAATGGTTCAAACACCTTCACTTTTGTTATATTAGATGAATTAAAATATAAAATGCAACTCTTGTTCGGATAAAACACTAAATCCACCTTTGGAGCAGTCACATACCTCTTTTTATGCACTCTTTCTCACTCAACCCCTTACCCTTGGGCATCAAAAAATCAACTCTAGGTTCTTCCCTACACATGAATGATTAAAGAACATATTTTACAATATTATGGGTCAGATTCACAAAATGACTCTCAAACCCCTCTTAAATTGTCACCTACAGTAGATTTTAGGACAGTCAATATGAAAAATACAAAATGATTGACTAAACCTTCATACCAATGCTAAATGAAAGTTAAAAATTTCCCTATCACCTCCAAAAATAAGCAAATCAAAAGGTACTATGAAAATTAAATTACAATAGTTACAAGTTTAGATTTTTGATCAAAATTTTAGGGAAAACTATGCATTCATTGCTCAAACTTCAAAACTCTTGCATTACCAATCAATTTTGACCATCCAAACTTGTCTCCTACATGTGGGAATGAGGTTTTAAACTCATTTAGACTCTCAAAACCAAATGAAACCTCCCTAACTACCCCTCTAACCACCTTTGTGCATTAATCACCTTATTTTGTTGTCAAATTGACACTTTTAGTTGTCAATTGACAAGTTTTTGATATTCCTTGCTACATGAAAATCCCATTTCATTAATATGGTCATTTGAGACCTTATTAAACAAAAAAAATAAAACAAAAATCATATCTACCCTTTCGGCCCCTTACATGACTCGATTAAGCCCATTTTGGCTCATATATTGCACTTTTAGTGCCTCTTACATCTTTTAGAGGCTTTGATAGCCTTATTAAATTATTAATCTTTTCTATCCACCCCTAACCTAGGATCAATCTAAATCCATTCTTAGTGACCTCTAGGTACCTTGTAGGCTCAATAATGCCATTAAGGCTTACATTAAAGCTTTGATTACAATATGATCAATCTCTGATCAAAAGAAGATCACATGTCCATGATTAAACTCATTACACGTTTTAATGATCTTAGAAGGCCATTTGTCTTCCAATCCACCTAAGGATTTCTCATCTTGCCTCCTACTTGTGACTTTGGTGCTCCTGCACTAGTGTTGGCCAACAATTGGAAAATTTGTGTTATCGATTGAGCTACTAGATCTTGTCATTTTTATTTTTTGCCTTTAGCAAAATCTTACACTTAGCATAGCTACTATATTTCAAAAGTTCTTCCTTATCCTTATAAATATTGGATTTGAGTGTAGTTTCAATATTTGGTAGCTTATTAACAAAAGTAGTCTTCTCATAAAAAATAAGTCTTCTAGCCTAAGCTTCTCTTGAAACTTGTTTTATAGTTCTTAATTTCAAAATAGATATGACTTTTTCATTGTAAGATGTAGGCACGAATCTCATAATTTTACTCATGTTCATCATCATTGCTTAATGGTTCTATGAAGATACATTCATTGAAGACACCAAGGACTAAGGATTTGATAGACTTCTAATATAAGGATACTCTACCCTAAAAGTGGACTCCACTACACAAGCCCAACCCTCAAACTTAGGGTACTCAAACAACTTGGATTAACACCTAGGAACTCCCTACCACCAATAGGCCTACAAAGGCAAATACTTCTTAAATTATTTCAACACTCAAATTTTCAGATGGAAATGGTTAGTATAGACTCAAAATAAAAAGAAAAATCCCAAACTTGAGGTTTCTCAACACTCAACAATCAAATTTCAAAACTGTTACCAGCACTTCCTACTAGGACAATTTATAGTTTTAATGATCAAAATCCCAAACCACACAAAGGACCACCAACTATTTTTTAATTTTTAAACACTCTTCAACATCCCCTAAGAGATTCCAAAATATTAACCACCAACTCGGCTCCAGCATCAAGTTATGCCCACTTTGTGTCACAGTTCTAAATGGCCAATTTAGGCTGGGTTACAAGGAAAACATAAACAAATGGGTTCAAAAAATTGGTTCAATCCCTTGGATCTCTTCTATACATAAAATTTTTCCTTCTACACCCTTCACCTGGGTCAGATTAATCAGTTTGGCAACCTGATCATTCTTTTTCCTTCAAATCTAGACTAGACATAAGATTATGTTCGGTCTAGGGCTTTCTAGTAAAAATAAATGCCATGCTCCTACAGCCCTAAATATCTACCATCTCAAAGAACCCTCTCCTAAATTTTATTACAAAAAGCATAATTGAAATCTCAGAGTGGGTTTGCAAGTTAGGATTCCATCTTGCTAAAACTCTCAAATTTGGAGTAAATCAGACCTATCTGCACTAAAATTGATATAACTTTTGATGTATACAAGATAAAGACCTCAAACCAATTGAAATGGAATCCTAACTCAACCCTCTATCCAACCATATAATACTTGTGCCACCAAAAATCCATACAAGCTATATAGAATTAAAAATATAGTAAAAAAGGTATAAAATATGATTTTTTTATTCACCAATGCTGTCCACCGTCTGTACAATGACCTTTCCCAAATGTGGATATCTTAAGTACATGAATTAAAATAGTTATAACTTTAATTTTGATGGTTGGAACCCCATACAACCTCATTTCCATTTTGACAAGTATTATTTGCAAAAATTGCTCTTTAGCAACTTTTTGCATTTTGTAATGTTTTGCACTTTTTTGCAATTTTTTGCACTTTTTTAGGTTGGTTTAGTGGTTTTGAGTCCTATAATAATCATTTAGATACACCTTAATATAGAGGTTCCAACCATTGATACACCTTTTTTTTGGTCATTTTAAAGGTTGTTTAAACCATCTTTAAGTCTGTGGGGAATCTTGAAGTTCCAAAGTCTGATTATTGTCACTTTGTGTGAAGAACAATGCCAATTGCTACATTATTGGTCTATGAATAATAAAAATAAATTTGATCACTATTTTATGGTTTGGATTGTGTTGGATGGTTTTAGGTCTCTATTAATGTAGGGGAGGTTGCAGTTGCTGATGTCACATTGTGTTAAGGTTGAGTGAATGAGATTGTTGTTGGTAAAAGGGGGAGGTAGTTAGTATTTAGTCTTGAATGAGAATATCTATACCAAACAAAGTACCCCATATCTATAGTAAGATCTTACTTAGTACATGTTTATCACTTAGAATATGAAAATATATCAAACTTCCAAATATATTGAAGTGACTAACATCTAGCTTCTTCCCTATGAAACCTTCCTCTGCTGTCATCTTCCATAGCATCTTGTGTGGAGATTTTTTGTATGTGTATACTATTGTACTACATGTCTCTTCCTATAAGTAACAAGGCATGTCCTAGTCATGTAGCATATAACACTTTCTACCTTATATATATATATACATATATATATATATATATACATGTATATATATATATATACATATACATGTATATATATATATACATATGTATATATATATATACATATGTATATATATATATATACATATGTATATATATATATATACATATATGTATATATATATATATGTATATATATATATACATATATGTATACATATATGTATATATATACATATCTGTATACATATATGTACATATATACATATATGTATATATATACATATATATATATGTATACATATATATATATGTGTATATATATATATATATATGTATATATATATATATAAGGAATATTTCAATCTCTTTTGATTACTTCCTTGTATATATATATATGTATGTATATATACATATATATGTATATATATATGTGTATATATATACACATATATATATACATATGTATATATATATATGTGTATATACATATATATATATATACATATACATATGTATATATATATATATATATGTATATATATGTGTATATATATACACACATATATATATACATATGTATATATATATATATATAGGGAATATTTTAATCTCTTTTGATTACTTCCCTGGTATTCCCTTTGTACTAGATCAAGAAAAACTTCAAATATAGTGTCACTGATTAGAAAAGATGTTTTTTCACTTCATAGAGATTCCAAAAGATCAAACTCCAACTCTGTTCCAACACAAAGTTGCCAACTACCAAATCTCTCTCAGCTTTCATCGTGGGATTGAACTGTATACTCCATTATCTCCAGGTGGCAAGGTAAACCCTATCCCCAACCTCATCCTATCCCCTTTAGCACTCGAACATTCTCAAGCACACCGAATTGGAATTTCCCTAAGGGTCACTAAATGCTATAGGGCTGTGATCTTTGATGAGGCATATCTTGGAGCTCGTGTGAGGTATGGATGTGATTCTAGTTCCTACAAGACCATGTTGCGGAGGCCTACAATAACCTCTCTCACTTTTTGGAGATCACACTCTATTTTTATTTTACGATGCCATCTCGGGTGATGCTAAAACTTGCAGTGTTGGCCAATACAAAGTTGCCAACTGTCAAATCTCTCTCACCTTTCATCGTGGGATCAAACTATCTACTCTGTTAGCTCTAGGTGTCTGGGTAAACTCTATCCCCAACCTTATCCTATCCCCTTCAGTGCTCAAATGTTCTTGGGCACGCTGAATGAGAACGTCCCTAAGGGTCGCTAAATGTCATAGGGTTGTGATCTTTGATGGTGCATATCTCGAAGCTCGTGTGAGGTATGGATGCAATTATAGTTCCTATAGGACCATATTGCATAGGCCTACAATAGCCTCTCTCACTTTTTGGAGATCGCACAATGTTTTCATTTTATGATGCCATCTCGGGTGATGCTAAAACTTGTAGTGTTAGCTAGTACAAAGTTGCCAATTGCCAAATCTCTCCCACCTTTCAGCATGGGATCAAACTCTCTTCTTCATTAGCTTTGAGTGGTTGGGTAAACCCTATCCCCTTCAGTGCTCAAACATTCTTGGGCGCGCCAAACCGGAACGTCCCTAAGGGTCACTAAATGTTATAGGGTTGCGATCTTTGACGGGGCATATCTCAGAGCTCGTGTGAGGTATGGATATGATCCTAGTTCCTATAGGACCATGTTGTAAAGGCCTAAAATAACCTCTCTCACTTTTTGGAGATCACACTCCATTTTCATTTTACGATGCCATCTCAGGTGATGCTAAAACTTGTAGTGCTGGCCAGTACAAAGTTGCCAACTGCCAAATCTCTCTCACCTTTTGTTGTGGGATTGAATTGTCTGCTCTGTTAACTTTGGGTGACTAGGTAAACCCTATCCCCAACCTCTTCCTATACCCTTCAATGCTCAAACATTCTCGGGAATGCCGAACTGAAACATGCCTAAGGGTCACTAAATGTTATAGGGTTATGATCTTTGAAAGGGCATATCTTTGAGCTTGTGTGAGATATGGATGTGATTCTAGTTCCTACAGGACAATGTTGTGGAGGCCTACAATAAGCTGCCTTTTTTTTTGGAGATCAAACTCCATTTTTATTTTACAATGCCATCTTGGGTGATGCTGAAACTTGTAGTGTTGGCCAGTACAAAGTTGCCAACTGCCAAATCTCTCTCACCTTTTGTCATGGGATTGAATTGTCTACTCCATTAGCTCTGAGTGGTTAGGTAAACTCTATCCCCAACCTTTTCCTATCCTCTTCAGTACTCAAATTTTCTCAAGCATGCCGAATCAAAACGTCTCTAAGGGTCACTAAATGCTGTAAGGCTACAATCTTTGATGGGGCATATCTCAGAACTCGTGTGAGGTATGGATGTGATTCTAATTCCTAAAAGACCATGTTGTAGAGGCCTACAATAACCTCTCTCTCTTTTTGGAGATCACACTCCATTTTCATTTTACGATGCCATCTTAGGTGATGCTAAAAATTATAGTGTTGGCCAGTACAAAGTTACCAATTGCCAAATCTCTCTCACCTTTTGTCGTGGAATTGAACTATCTACTCTGTTAACTTCGAGTGGCTGAGTAAACCCTATCCCTAACCTTGGATTTTCCCCTTCAGCGATCGAACGTTCTCGAGCACGCTGGACTAGAATGTTCCTAAGGGTCACTAAATGCCATAGGGCTTCAATTTTTGATGGGGCATATCTTAGAACTCATGTGAGGTATTGATACGATTCTAGCTCCTACAGGACCATGTTGCGGAGGCCTACAATAACCTCTCTCACTTTTTGGAGATCACACTCTGTTTTCATTTTACGATGCCATCTCAGGTGATGCTAAAACTTGCAAATTGATTGGCAATAAACTTTATCAGGCAATATTTGTGGACCTCTTGGAAATTGGTCATCTAAATGAGAACCTTGAGATTTATTAGGAACTCCATGAAAGAAATTAGTAGCTTGAGAAGCTCTCCATTTGTTAGCTGAATTAAAACCTTGGATTGTAGATGGTTAGTCTTCATGATATAGACCAATTTTACAGATATATAATCAAATAAATAGTGTATTCATCTAAGCATAGAAATACTATTACATAAGAAGAAGATCAAGTTTTAGAATTGCTAATAATCATTAATGTATGCACATACACTTAAATCTAAAAAGGATGACGTAAAGAACACAAATTAAGTATGAAGTTAATACAAAATCAATAAGAGAGTTCGAGTATGATATCTTGAATATTTTTTGAATTAGAAAAAACTAAGTATTAATATGATGATCTCTATGAATCTATATCACCATCTAGATGTCTCTCTCTGTCTCCCTAACTCTCTCTATTTTATCTCACATTCATCCTCTTCGTATATCTCTATTCATTTATCACTATGTTTTTATTTCCTTTAATCTTCATGTATACCTACACCTTCTTTCATTTCCCTCTATCTCTATGCATCTTCTCCATGTTCAGAAAGCATTGGAGTTATAGAGGTAGTGTTAAGAAACGTGCTTATATTGCAAAGAGAGGTGAGAAGGTGAAAATAAGGGTGTGCTATAAGTTGGAAGCTGAGGATGATTTAATAGTTGATAAGTGGGATTTTTATTATGATGGTCCTAATGATCAGCACATTTGCATGGAGGTTTTCCAAGGTAGAGCTCATTGCAGTTTGATGCTATATGAAAATCCATATGCAGATGCTATTTTGAATAAGTCTATTTTTGTCCCTTCATTGCAATCTTGGCTCCATGATGTTTTGATTTGGGAGATGGTTGAGCTTCAATACATGACAACCATTCTTTATCATCAATTACAAAATGTTAGAGATAGTAGAGAAAAGATGGATTATTTGTAAAAAAAGTAATTTTAAAAATCATAAATGTAACATAATAATTGATAGTTTTATGTGTTTTCATACATTAATGATTGTAACATAATCACCAGTTGATTGGAATGTGTTGTTATTATTCTATAGTAACTAGATTAAGGTAAAAATAAAAGTTTAATAAATAGTTGTGATGTATAAGAAAGAGAGATATCTCACATGACAGGAGGAAGAATCTAAGATGACACATAAGATACTTGTAAGAGGGAGCTACACTTGTTAACGAATTTACCTCTATCGTGGGAGTCTAATATATCAAAATAATTGGGGATCTCCCCAAGGAAAAACTCACAATATAATTTCTTCAAAAAATACATGAGGACCTCGTGATTATTGCAAGGAGGGGCATATAAAACCATCCACCATCTATCCCAAAAATTATTTATAATAGCATTGTGTATGCACCAATGGATGGGGAACTATTTTGTACCCTCTGTAACAATATTTTGCTCACCAGATTTTCTAAATAATGTACATATTCTACCTTTTGGTATATATATATTTTTTAACATCTTCATATGACAATTTATTTGCATAAAATCTTTTTTCTTCATCCCTCTTAACCCACCAAATATCTAACTAACCACTAATTGAGGCTATCTGGATCTTAATGGATTCAAGGGATGACGTCAATTGAGCCCTCATTGGATTGGTATTTCTAGATTCTTTCAATCGAGCAATGAGTCCTAATTCAATTTTGCCTCTCTCTATTTCATTTATTATATTTTCTTGTGTGCCTGGTGGAGGTCTTGCAATTGGTTCAAGTTGTGGAATTTGTTGTTCTTCTTGGGCAAGGTTTTAGTTTTGAGGGTTTTGAGGTTCTTGTGGATTTTTCGATTGATTATGGACATTTCCTATTAAAAAATCAATTGAAATCCAAATAAATAAATAAATTTAAATAAAAATTGTAAAAACTGTACAAAACAATATGAAAAATATATCAAATAATGCAAAATGAAGTTAAGATCACATACGGCATTGGTGTGGGCATGCTTGTGACCACAGATTTTTTTGCCAAGGAGGCATATTGGCAACTAGGATGGCGAAAACCTTTGTTTCTTGAACCTATGTATGTGCTGCTAGTGTAGGAATGTGAAAAAAATGAGATGAAAATGATGAGCTCCAGGTATGCAGCCCATCTATAAAAATTCACCCTTTTTAAAGTGCATACGTGATATGGCTTGTGTGTGTGTGTGTGTGTGTGTGTGTGTATGTACATATATACACATATACATATACATATACATATACATATACATATACATATACATATATACATATATATATATATATATATATATATATATATATATATATGTACACATATATATATGTATACATATAAATATATATATATATGTACATTTATACATATATATATATATATATATATATGTACATATATACATGTATACATATATACACATATATACATGTACATGTATATTTATACATATATACATGTATATTTACATATGTATATATACATATACATATACATCTATATATGTATATATGTGTATGTATATATACATATATACGTATATATGTATACATATGTATAGTTTTGGGCATACAGTTTGCTCATAATAATGTGTGCACAATTTGGTAAGATAAATTTTAGTGAGCTTCAGATAGGGGAATGACCCCTAACTTACCTCTTAGATACAAGAATGCATCCTTAAGTAAAGGCTTAGTGAATATGTCAACAATTTGTTCCTTTGTATGGACATATTCCAATATGATCTCTTCATCCTGCACTAATTCTCTATCAAAATGATATTTTATTGCAATGTGCTTGGTTTTTGAATGCATCATTGGAATTTTAGAAATGTTGATTGCACTTGTATTGTTACAAAACATAACAATAGGTTCTTTGATTCCCACCTTCATGCTTTCCAATAATTGCTTGAACCAAACAATATTAGAATAGTTTAGTGTTGTTACAACATACTCTGCTTCAGCTTTAGATTGGGCTATACAATTTTGCTTTTTACTTTTCCAAGAAACCAACCTCTTTCCAAGAAACAAAGCTCCTCCACTTGTACTTTTTCTATCATCAATGTTTCCTGCCTAATCTGCATCAATAAACACATTCAAATCTAGATTACCTCCAAATTTGTACCATAATCCATAATCTTTAATACCTTTCAAGTATCTCATGATCCTTTTGATTGCCATCATGTGATTTGTTTTTGGTTTCGCTGAAAATATTACTACAATACCAACTGCAAGGGCAATATCTGGCCTTGTATGAGCTACATACTATAACTTTCCAAACATAGATCTATACAATGTTTGATCTACCTCTTTTGATTCATCATCCTTGGTAAGCTTTAGACCAATACACATGGGAGTTGTAACTGGTTTACAATCCTCCATACCAAATTTTTTTAATATCTCATTGATGTATTTTGACTAATTAATGTAGATACCATTCTTACTCTATTGAATTTGAAGACCAATAAAGAATTTGATATCTCCAAATGTAGACATCTCAAATTCCTTGCTCATTTGTTCTAAAAATTATTTGCAAATATCATCATTACCTATGAAAAAATTATCATCTACAAATATTTATGCCAAAACAATTTTGTTACCTGGCCCTTCCTTGATATATAAGATACTATTATCATTAGTTCTCTGAAAATCAATTTGTATAAGATAGTTATGCAATCTTTCATACCATTCTCTAGGGGCTTGTTTCAGACCATACAATGCTTTGTGTAATTTGCAAACCATGTCCTTCTTGTCTAGATCAACAAAACCTTCAGGCTATTTAATATAGACTTCTTCTTCTAGAATGCCATTGAGAATTTTAGATTTGACATCCATCTGATATACCTTAAACCCTTTATGTGCAGCATATGCAAGTAAGGTCCTGACTCCTTGCAATCTTGCAATAGGAGAAAAAGTCTCTCTATAGTCTATTCCTTCTTCTTGAGAGTATCTTTTTCATACCAGTCTAGCTTTATTTCCTGATACCTTACCATCTTCACTCAACTTATTTCTGAATACCCACTTAGTTCCAATCACATTTTTATCTTTAGGCCTGGGTACAATAGTCCATGTTTTGTTTTTCTCTATCTGCTCTATCTCTTCATTCATAGCCTCTATCCAACTTTTATTTCCTAATGCATCTTTGATACTTCTATGTTCAAAATTAGTAAGTAAACAAGTACCTTTCAACTTACTTCTTTTCATAGTACCTTCAGATTTGTCTCCAATGATCTGATTTCATGCATGATGTCTCCTAACATACTTTGCTAATATAGGTTCCTTGCCTTTTGAATGCATTGCATTATCATCCTCTTGTACTTCAACTTCAAGTTCTGACTATTTTGGTTGCTGCTCAAGTTCTTCAAACTCGGTAGGCATTGGCTTGGTAGCATTGGAATGAGACTCAGTTTCCTGTAGCTCAGTTTGAACTTCTAGCAACTCGATTACTAAAGACTCGAGAGTATAAGATTCCTGATTGATAGGTGTAACTAGCACTGTATTAGGTTCAATGAAAATAAATCTCCTATAATCTTCAAGTTCCCTTTTGTTTCCTTTTTGAGTCCTCTCGACAAACTCATCAACATTCACATGTGCACTTTCTATGATCTTGTGAGTAGAAAAATTCAAACATCTATATGCTTTGCTTTTGCAAGAGTATCCCAAAATATTCCTTCATCACCTTTTACATGAAATTTTCCATTTCTAGATTCTTTTAAAATGTAACATTTACTTTCAAGTACTTTTTGGTAACTCACATTAGGTTTATAGCCATACCATAACTCATAGGGGGTTTTGAATGAGTCCTTCTTCAGCTGTACTCGGTTCAAGGTATGAACTGTAGTGCTAATAGCTTCCTTCTAGTATTTGATAGCAATGTTCTTTTCAATCATTAAGGTTCTTGCACAGTCCATGGTAGATCTATTCCTCCTTTCAACTATTCCATTTTCCTTAGGAATTTCAGCTGGTGATACCTATCTTTTGATTCACCTTTCAATGCAAAATTTATTGAACTCATGGGAGATGAATTTAGCACCTCTGTCTAACCTCAAGCATTTTAGTATTTTGCCTGTTTCCTTTTCTACTCTAGCCAAATACCACTTGAATTTCTCAAATGCTTCTTATTTCTCTCTTAGGTACATGACAATCATCATTCTTGAGTAATCATCAACAAAAAGAATGAAGAACTTTTCTCCAGTATAACTTTCAATTCCAATGGGTCCACACAAATCAATATGCACAATTTTAAAAATTTCTTCAGACTGACAGTTCTTACTTTTAAAGCTAGTCTTTCCCATCTTACCAATCTGACAATTCTTGCATAGACCAACCTCAGGTTTCTTTATACTACGAATGCCTCTTACTTTCCTGAATTTGCTTATTTTTACTAGATTATTAAAATTTGCATGATATAACCTTCTTGTTAGTGTAGTTTTTTAATTTCCTAGTGAGTTATTTCCTGCACTTTTAATAATCTTGCTTAGGTTAATAAAGCATGTCTTATTTAGAAAGTGGTTGTGAGGTTTCACCTTCCTACATATGAGCATCCATTATCTATCTTAGGAAGATACTTTGGTATCTTTAGTCCAATAGATGATTGATCCTCATTGGTCGGTGTTACCACCTCCTCCCTCTTCCTAGTCTATATAAGCATGCTACCTGGCTTGTATTTGGGATCGATTTCTTTTGCATCCTCTCAATGCTATTTTGCTTATAGTAGTTACAATACTCTCTTGGAGACTAACTCTATGTTGCTATTCTAATTTTATATCATATTCATTCATAGTTTAGATATCTATTCTTTCCACTAGTTTTCTAGGTTATCAATCTTTTCAGATTCTAACATGGTATCAGAGCTTTTCTATGTGCAAGAGTAGATTTTAGTTTTCTTATTTGAGAGATTTGGAGGGGGGGTGCTAATAAATCTTATCCTTTTTAAAAAAAAAAATGAAGTATGCTCTTTTCTTGCATCTTTGGATGATCTCGAGAATCAGAAAAGTTTGATAAAAAAAAAATTTCTCTGGGGTTTCAATCTCAAATCTGACAACCAACATGCATATTTGGAGTTTTCAATTAGTATTGTAAGTTTCAGCATGCCATTGAAGGACTTAGGAAGCTGATCTAGCATTTTCATGTCATCTTTTGGTTGCTAGGGTTGTTTCTTGATTTTTGGAGCCATTTTTTACTATTAAGGGTGTCTGAATTACACTACAACAACATCTTTTGTACGTCAACGAGAAAAATGCTTTCTAGGGTTTATTTGTAGCACCAAAAAACTATTTGAGTATCTTTTAGTTTTTGCATGCAAGCTTTATATTTTGCAAAATTGAGCATGGAAAGCTATAGCCATACCCTCTCCATTGCCAGTCGCGGATTTGAATGCAGTTTTCAAATGTCTCATTCTTGCTCATACAAACTTTGATTTTGATGATTCTTGTTATGAACTTGGCTATTTTTTTGTGATCTATCCACTAGTGGAGTTGTTTTTTGATTTTCATGCATGAATTCTTCAGAAATTACAGATTCTCAACTGTGACTGTGCACAATTCTCATTTTGGAAACTTCAGAGGATCATAACTTTCTCAGACGACCTCATATCAGGGCAATTATTTTTTTGAAAGTGCATGACTTTTTGAGTAGATTGCAGTGGTGCTACTTTTGTCTTTGATTATTGTTCCCAAGTTTCACTTTCACCATATGCTTTTCATGATAGTTTGTAATGCATTGAAATCAAGACCACTAAGTATTTCTTTCTAGTGGTAGTTGTAAACACACTAAAGTAAATTGCTAAATCATATTTCTTTGGGGGGTTTCTTTGACTGAGTAAAAAGGGGGGGCATTGTCATGGCTAGATTCTCTTTTTTTGGCATTTCTTCTCTGCATTTCTTCATTATGGATCAAACAAATATGCCCATCCTAACTCCATACAATTATTTTGAGTAGAAATCATGCATCACAATTCACTAAAGGAAAGTTGGATTAAATAGGATAACTATGGGACTTGAAATTGAACCTACTAAAGATGAAGACAAGCCTAAGAGGTTTAACAAATGTAATGAGGCATATGGAACATTGTGTTTTTCTATTTCTCCTGATTTGCTAGTTCACATTGAACCTTTGAATACACCAAATGAAATATGGTTAAAGCTAGAAACACTATTTGGTACACAAGATTCAATGAGGGGTCATATGTTGGAAAATGATCTAATTAGTTTAAGTACAAGAAATTTCAACACAATCCAAGATTTCTTCACTAAATTGAAGTCACTAAGGCTATAGTTAAAACAATGTGGAATTGAAAAGCAAGATGAACAATTGATTCTTAGCATTCTCTCTAAGATGAGTTCAGAATATTTTGTGTTTTTTTCTACCTTCTATGCTACTAAAGGTGCACTTGGTACTTAATTCACCATGCCATCTTTAGATGATTTTTCTATCAATCTCACTCGAGAACAGGACAAGCTAATCTAGATGGGCACTCTTAAGTCCTCTAAGTCACATGCCTTGGCTACCAACCAAGGCACAAAAGTAAAAAAAGGACAAAGTAGTAACGATAATAGTAAGGACAAGTAACAAAAGAATAGAAAGGAGAAGAAGGATCAGATACTGGTTTCTTCAAAAGCAACTATCGATACACCATCTTCTAAGGGTGATGATAAGCCTAAGAAAGAAAAGGTCCAATGTGCCTATTGTAAAAGACTTGGTCATGATGAAAATAAATGTTTGAAGTAACAAATTGATCTCTTGACTCACATTCTTGAGAAGAATAATATCAATGTTCCTGAGTCTACCAAACAAAGTTCAAATGAAGGGTCTAACAAGGAAAAAGAAAACAACAAGGAGAAAAGAAAGGGGAAGGCCCTTGTTGCAATTGCATTCTCACCATCCACTAGGGTTCTTGATTCAGGTGCTTTGCACCACATGGGTTCATCTAAGGAAGAACTTGCATACTTCAAGCCATGTACTATGCCTTCTATTTTAATGGGTGATGACACTCCCGTTGAGGTGTGTGGGAGAGGGTCTATTGATGTGGGGGATGGCACATTTAATGATGTTCTTTGTGTAACCTCATTGTCAACTAATCTCCTATTGATAGAGCAGATCACTCACACAGGTTCAAGAAAATGGGTTGATTTCACTCCTGATTCAATGGAGATACACGAGTTACATAATGATTCTATAGTTCTAGTTGGGAGAGCAGATCATTAGTCACAACTCTATATTTTTTCTCACTTTGTTCCTTATCCTCCTTCGAGTGTTTTTCTCACTCACTCTAATGATGTGAGTAAATTATGGCATGAGTAGTTTGGCCATCTTAACTTCCACTACTTGCATCAGCTTAACCAATAGAGCATGGTCACAGGTTTTCCTTCTACTTTGACATTGGAGTCACTTGGAATACATGAAAAATCTTCTAATGAGTCAAATTTACCTGAACAGTCTTCTACCTCCACTTCTGATGAAGAGAGTGATATAGAGGACTCACCTTCTTCCTCTCCTAGTCATCATTCATAGGTTGTTGATTCTCCTACAAATTCTCCATCTTCTGGTCCACTTTGGGCTAGACAGACCTTGCAGTCTATAGGTGATTGGGTTAGGGATCTATCAGACACCAGACAAACTCATTTGCAATTCCAGGATACTATACATATCTTTATTGCTACTTCCTCAGATCCACCATATTTTCATGAGGCTTCTAGTATTCCTAAGTGGGATACAACTATGCAGGAAGAGTATAGTTCCTTGAAGAGAAACCGCACTTGGGATCTTGTCCTTCTTCCCAAGGGAAGAAAACTTGTTTGATGTAAGTGGATCTATTGGAAAAAATTTATAAGCTTTGATGGGGGTGCGGGATGCTTCATCTTTTAGGGGGGCCTCTTCTTCTCACTTGGAGTCCTGATTTTTTTTGGGGAGTCTCTTTTCTTTCTCTTTTGGGGGAATTTTATGTACATGGGTACCTCATCAGGCCTGACTTGCCAAGACCCACTTCTACATCCACCTAACATTTGCCTATGGGGGGGTGTTAGTGTAGTTTTTTAATTTCCTAGTGGGTTATTTATTTTTGCATATATTGCTAGTTTTTTCCTACACTTTTAATAATCTTTCTTAGGTTAATAAATCATGTCTTATTTAGAAAGTGGTTGTGAGGTTTCACCTTCCTACATATGAGCATCTGTTATCTATCTTAGGAAGATACTTTTCTATCTTTAGTCTGATAGATGGTTGCTCCTCATTGGTCGATGTTGCCACCTCCTCCCTCTTCCTAGTCTATATAAGCATGTTACCTGGCTTGTATTTGGGATTGATTTCTTTTGCATCCTCTTAATGCTATTTTGCTTCCTATATTTGCAATACTGTCTTGGAGACTAACTCTATGTTACTATTCTGATTTTATATCATTTGTATTCATAGTTTAGATATCTATTCTTTGCACTAGTTTTTTGGGTTATCAATCTTTTTAGATTCTAATACTTTTATGCCATAACCAACTTTCTTCAACTTGAGCAGTAAAACATGAGCATTCACCAAGCTCAAGATATAACAAGTTACCTTTTTTCTGAATGCCTGATCCAATCAACTTTCCTTTGCCATCTAGAAGTCTTACTTTCCCATGCATGAATTCCACTATAAATCCATTTTTGAGTAGTTGTTCCACACTCAATAGATTGTGATTTAGACCTTCCACCCAATAGGCATTATTACATACAAGCTTTTTGGTTAGTGAGATTCTTCCTCTTCCTTTTATACAACAAGGTTCATTATTACCAAACCTCACACTACCACCATCATAGTCTTCAAAATGTTCAAATTTTTTTTTATCACTAGTCATATGATGAGAGAAACCATTGTCTATGATCCATGTATCATTTTTTTTCACATGAAAAATAAGTGCCATCTTATCTTCCTCATCATTATCAGAATCATTTTTCTCAGCAATGTAAACAATTTCATCTTCACTATTATCAAAATCCTTAAAATCTTTAGCCATGAAACATGTTTTCTTACCTTTGTCCTTGAATGATTTGAAATCTTTCTTGCCATTCCATTTGTGACCTTTCTTCTTATCCTTGATTTTCTTGTTTGCACACCTAGAAGCAATATGCCCAATTTCCTTACATGAAAAATA
This sequence comes from Cupressus sempervirens, assembly GCA_028749045.1. Classification (NCBI taxonomy): domain Eukaryota; kingdom Viridiplantae; phylum Streptophyta; class Pinopsida; order Cupressales; family Cupressaceae; genus Cupressus; species Cupressus sempervirens. The sequence continues at coordinate 86,947,734 of CM053785.1, forward strand.
GATTAAAGGAACTTTACTTTTATATTTCCCTTTGCCTCTAGAATATTTCCTTGCTAGCAGAGCTTCAATTACCTCAAGATCACTATTTGAACTTTTTTTTGATTCATCTTCACTTTCTGACTGAGATTTCTTTATCTTTTTTCCTTTCTCCTTAAGTGAAAGCTTGGCTTCAAATACTGATTCAATGTTCTTGGAAGTAGGAACATAGTTGTCATAATTGTCTAGCTCAAATGTAGTCAATCTTCCTAATATGGCCTCTAAGTTTATCTTATGATTTGCTTCACATATTCTTTCCTGAATTGCAAAAACTCTAATTGCATAAATATGAAGTAAGGTTCTAAGAACTTTACTTATAACTATTTCCTCCTTGATATCTCCTCCAGAAGCTTTGATTGCACTAACACTTACTTTGACTCTTTCAACATACTTGGCAATGTTCTCATCTTCTCTCATCCTCATCTGATCAAATTGACCTCTTAAACTTTTTGTAGTCCTTACATCATCAAATTCTCCATAGCTTAGGGCAGATGCAATGTCTATCATCATGGTGTTATGAGTCTTTTTCTCAGCAATGTCATTGATAGATAGACTACTAGAAGGTGTCACATATTCTTCATCAAGATATTTCAATCTTATATCTCCAATGGAAGCTAGATGGAGTCTCATGAGATCTTGTCATGCTAAAAGTTTATCCTTGTTAAGCCTCAGAACTTCCCTCTTGTATGACATCCTAATCTTTAGCTTAGATCCTTGAAATCTTTCCTACAAGCACCAAAAGCTCTAATACCAATTGTTGGAAATATAGATGGAGTAACTGAGAGGGGGGGTGAATCAGTTACCATAAAAATAAATCCACAAATCCTTTAGATGTCTTAAAACAAATACTACTATCACTCGGTAGCCACAATGAAAAATGTTGTAACTCAGTAGATGAACTATTAACTTATTAAGAATTCATAAAGATTTGACATGCATGCATGAAAGAAATAACATGAACACAAGAGGCACCGGATTTAACGTGGAAACCCAATATGGAAAAAACCACCAAGTAACTAGCTACCAATTTTCACTCTTTTGAAGTGAGCTCTATTAGGAGCCAACCCAATTAAAGGTTACAAAACACACTGTTAGGTGTGACCCTGTTAGAGGATTTAATCACCCTGCTAGGAGTGACCTTGCTAGAGGTCTTTAGAACAATTCAACATAATTGTCCACCTTGTTAGAGGGTTTACAAAAATGGCTGCTAAACCAACTCTGTTAAGAGATTTACAAATCACTGCTACAATGATGAAAAAGTAACAATGAAGTTACTTGAATGAGATGCAACTAAACTTTGCTAATACAGATCTATTATATGCTTCAATAGATCCTCACTAATCAAATATAACTTTGCTACTCCTCAAGGATATCTGATCCTTCTTCAAAATTCACTCACATAATCAATATTCTTGCATGCTAGCTCATTACACTCATCCATACAATTGAATTCACAACTTGACCTTTTATTCATACCTTACAAATTTTTCAAGTCAGCTAAATTACACATACATTAACCAATAATCATTACACCAGTCGGCTATAATCATTGCATAGAACAATTAAGCTTTATTTCCAAAAATGATGAAATCCTTTACTAGCGAACCTAGCTCGGTAAACACTTCTCCAAAAATGATTTCCAGTCTTGACCAACTCTAGCTCGGTAAACACTACGAATCTCTAAAAAATCCTTGGAGACCGAGTGAAATCAGTAAGAACTGATTTACCTTCATTAACCTTTCAAACTCAGTTAACAATAACTTCTGACTCAGAATCCTTTGATGCTTGAGTGAGCTCGGTAGAAGTTGTCTTCACCATGTAGTATACAGAGCACTCAATAGACTCTATAACTCTCTTTGCTAACCAACTGAACTGATATGACATTTGTGTAACATCAAAGAAAATACACAATTGGAAAATTGTATCGAAGAGATGAATGGAAAATAAGCGAGTTTCGTAATATGCATTTTGGATCAGTATTTTGTTATCTATTTTCCTTCTGCATAAGTTATTACCATGTATAGACACTTTCTAGTGCTACATCATTTTTAGAGATTATTCACATATATTGCAATTAAATTCACCCACTCTCTACTTGTTAAAATATGTGCATATGATTGAAAGTGTGTGTTTGGGTAGACATTACAAAATATTCCTCCTAATAACATTAACTCACAATCATTTACTATCCATTAAATATCATTTTTTAAATTTGTCATTATTCATTTATCATGTCAATATTAATAGATATTTAATAATAATTTATATATTTTTAATCATTTTTTAATTAAAGAATAATTAATTATATAATTAATTATAAACTAGTTACTTAATCAAATTTCCTATTTTCACTTGTGAACATAATCTTCTCCCTTCAAAATCACTCTTCAAATTAATAACTTCCTCATTAAAAGATCTATTTGAAAATTCAAAAATGTGTTTACGAATTAGTAAATCGTTAGTTATTTTCTTACAAGTTAACTCTTAACAATTTTTCATTAAAAAAATAGTTAACTTTATCTTCAAATAATTTATTTTTCACATTTAATTATCTTTCAATTAAATAACATTCTAATAGATTAAAAAATTTCACTCATTTTCATTATTTTAATGAGCAATAATAATCTGAACCTTTTATCATAATTTTTCACTCATAAATTTATAAATAATAATTTTTTTTCATCAATTGATATAATATCACATTTTATGTAAATTTATTATGTTAAAATTAACTAATTGTCATAAGTTCAATGTTATGTTATAGGTTTAGCATCAATATCACATCAAATACAAAGTGACACAATATGTCTCTTACTTTAAGGCTTGTAGAGATTCTAACATTATAGATCATTATTTGGAATTCTCAATTCATGGTCTCAGTTCTAATTGTTTTGTACTTTTCCAATTCTAATAGAATATGGAAAACACTACTGATGCTTACGTTGCTGCTACCACCTATGCTACTAGCTTCTTGGCTACTTGTTCTATTGCCTATTATGCTCTTAGAAACATCTATTACGATATCCAAAAACTAAAAAAAAGTGTCTTCAATATTTTATTCCTACATTGAAATAGATTTATAATTTAACCATTATAAAAAATATCTAAAATCTAAGAATCCAATTAAACTAGACGTGAACTCTTATCACACAAACCAAATCAAGAATCATCATGAAAGGAAGGCTAAAGATGATAACCAAGAAATAATTCAACCAAGAGAATTGACAACATCATGAACCCTTCATATCAATTCACAAAAGTATGATAGCTAAAACTATCACTTGCATCTTTTAAAGGTACAAGGGTTGCACACGCACACACGCACACACACACACACACACACACACACAGATATATATATATATATATATATATATGTGTATATGTATAGGTATATGTACATATGTATATGTACATATATACATATATATAGATATATATATACATACATATGTATATGGATATATACACATATACATATACATTTGTATATATGTATATGTATATTTGTATATATATGTATATTTACATATATACATATGTATATGTATATACATATATACATACACAAATATATATTTTATATGTATATGTATATATGTATATATACATGCATATACATATATATATATACATATATCTTTGTATATACATATGCATATATATACATATATACATATATATGTGTATATACACACACACATATATATACATATATGTATATATATACATATATGTATAGATATATGTATATGTATATATATATATATATGTATATGTATATATATATGTCTATATACATATACATATATATATATATACATATATGTATATATGTGTATATATATATATATATATATATATATATATATATATATATATATATATATATATATATATATATATATATATATATATATATATATGTATATGTATATGTATATGTATGTATGTATACATATATATGTATATATGCATACGTATATATAGATTTGGGTATACAGTTTGCTCATAATATGGTGTGCACAATTTGGTAAGATAAATTTTGTCTTTATCATTTTCTCTTCCTTGGCAAGCATAAAATAAATATGTGGGACTTTTACTTTTTCCAGGTTCATTTTTTCTTTTCAAGAATTTATCTTTTAGAAATTTTTAATGTCTAAACCCTTTGTCATCTTTTGTGCTTTTATTATCCTCCTAAAAAAGAATGAAACACAAAATATCATAGTGGTTTTTGTAAATATTTCACTATGCCCTTACCTTCTATAAGGCCTATTGAGTTGCTAATATTAACATAAAATAATCATCTATAATATTACAACAAACATAAACATGTTAATTTTTTCTTGTACTTCCAAATCTTATTATGTGAATTCTTATAATTAAATAAATTATTCAAAATTGATTTATCATTAAAACATTAGTTTATATGATTATTTCATAAAATAGAAATGGGCATTTTCCAATGGGTTCACAATGTTTGGTTAAGAGTTGGCAAAGAAAAATTTATTTATTTATTTTTATGAAAAGTAAATAAATAAATTAAGGAGAATATTTTCATATCAAAAGTTTTTTATTCCATTGAGATGAAGTGGATAGAATATTAGATCTAGACTCTCTTTTCAATGTTCATTTGGTTTAACACAATATTTTTGGTACTCTACAATTTCTCACATTTATTAACTTCAAATTCAATGCCTATTTACATTAATATAACAACATAAGCAACAAACATTTATGCAAAATAAACAAAGTTACTACTTTAATCTTTTAAATGTATCAATATAAAATCATCATAGAATGACATGAAAATAATTAAGAGTACAACTATTCAATAAATAATTTGAAGGTTAATTACAATATAAATATTTAATCTTAATATAATTACGTTAAATAAACTAAAAGAATTAGAATATGTTATTGAAATGTTTTATTTAAAATTTGAATATTTAAAATACATATGCTATTTATTTAAATATTTTATCTTGTAAACTAAATTTTCTTTATTCTCATATTCCTATATATGATTTGAATCCCAAATGCGTCTATTACAAAATAAGGACAACCGAAATTGAGTTGGGAACAATTTGGCTAATGACTACATATACATTAAATATGAAATCTTGATACCCTTGTTACACTTGTGCATGCTAAAAAAGGTGTCTAGAAGATAAACTTTTGCACTTTAGATTATTCAATAACATCTGTCATTTTTGGGCAATTATCTTCTCTTACCATATATGAAAAAAAAATAGAATTTTTACATTGCCACTAAAATCTATGTTCTCCTACCATATATAAAAAAAAGAAAACAAAGGCTATGGTCACTAAAGTCAACAATAAGATTGTAGCCAGCTAAGTATTTGTCCATAAGCTTCAATAATGTTATTTTGTTAATGAATTCAAAATAGAATGGATGGTGATTGAAATCATTAAAAAATAAATTTACAGCTCCGTTAAATTTCATCTTAAAATTTATCTATGTCCTCCATTTTTTATTATCTTTTTTTTTTCCTTTCTACATTCTCTATTCATACTACTCTATCAATTATTGTACTAAGAGACAATGCCAATTTAGGAAAGAAATTCTTAGGTAACAATATTGTTTTGAAAAATATTCAATTTATTTGGTTGCTAATAGTTTCTCATCAATTAATGCTACGATCCACTCATTTCTTATAGATTTTAATCAAATGTTGAATAGTTGTTTGCAAAAGACACATGAACTTGCTTGTATATGATAGAATATAATATTAAGTATAATGGTTCATTGTCGTTTATCTCTATCCAACTGTGCTAGGTAATTGGAACTATTGTTATTAATTCTTCCCAACGTGCCAAGAGTAAAGGTGTTCAAGAATATGATTTAAACTATATTCAATGTTATTTTCCAGGTCCCTCTTCTCCATGTTCAAACAACTATTTCAATTGTATCTCTATGTATTTGATGTTATAGCTCCTCCTCTTTTTGACATTGATTATTAACAATATAAAGTCATTGTTGTATGTTATTTTTTGTAGAGCTATTTTCAAATTGTAGTAGTTGTTCTAAAATATTGTGTTGATTAGTCTTCTTATTTCTGACTATGCTTTGAATACTAAAGGTGAATGAAGACTACATACCTTTGTTGATTAGAATATTTTCTTTTCTTTTCCATGTATTATTGTTAATGTGGCAATATTAGCTAGATGGACAACATGGCTTGTTTGAAATAATTGGTAATCTTTCCCATCATAAGACTATTGAATTGTCTGAACAATCTGGTTAAGCTCTTCTAAGGAGTAGCTTATTGGCTAATAAGTACTAGCACTTGCACCCAAAGGAAGTGCAAGGGATACATAGATAGGTGTTTGGTTTAAGAGCTTAAATAGAGCTTATAGTCTTGTAAATTGTAGCATTCATATTAGATAAACTAAGAGATTGAGCAAGAACTTTATTTCTTACGAAGACCACACACTACCATCTGCATATGATAAACCATTGCTTACTAAAGAGATTTGATTTCTATAGAGCTCAAAAAATTATAGACCACCATTATGATAACACCTTCCCAAGAATCCACACTCAAAATTTTCAAGGAATTCAAAGAAGTACCCACGAAATGGAAATATCATCCTACTCTTAATCATGAATTATAACAAATAAATTATAAATAAACAAAGGTGCTCCTACTTCATATTACAATATTACAACATATAAAGTTTACAAATAGCAAAAAGAACTAAACAATTTCATTAGAAAATATTATATAGTTTTTCATATCAAAGTGCTCACTTTATTTTTACACAGTTTGATACATCTCAGCCCTCCTAAAGATGTATATTATCAACTCATTCCTAACTCATGAAAACTAATAGTTTCTTAGATTGCGTTTCTCAACGTTCAAAGGGGAAAAAACACTAAAATTGAGATAAATATAAATAATGTTAGAAAATAGTGGATAATATTAGAAACATAGGATTATATGATATATCTAAAAAAAATTATTAAAAAAAAGGTTAAAAAATATTGCCTTTTTTAAGTGCTAGTTCTATTGATGAGGGTGCTTTCCCTAGACTAATTTTCTTTTTTAGGGGTTTTATTGTTGATAGCTCCCCTTGACTGGGAATATTTGTTCATCCTTTGGGGATTCTCTTGCCCCTTGGATTTTTTTTTTGGGAATTCCTTTGGTTACTTATACTTAGAGGTGAATGCTTCCTCTCTAGTTAAGGAAGTCATTCAGAGCTTTGGATGCATGTGTGGTGGAGATTTCCTTTGTTCTATTCTTTCACTTTCTTGCTTCCTATTGAGGTGGAAGATCCTATTGAGGTGTGGAAAAATCTTATGGAGGTAGCTAGTTCCTGGAGGAAAGTGGTTATGAATGTGTTTAGCAGGTACTCTCTCATTATATGTATGTGTCTCTTTCTTATTGTAAGAGATTAGGCTAGAGAGAGAATGAGTAGATGATGTACTTCAAATGTGAAGAAAAGAAAACTCTACAACTAAACACTTTGGTGTGGAGATGTGTGTTACAGCCTATAGAGATGGGTTGGGTCTTACTCTAGCTTCTAAGCTCCCTGCTTGTATGGAGGTGGAGCAATCTCTTATTGAGGTGGAGATCATATTTGGGCGTTAGGAAGAAGAGGAGAGTCCTATTGAAATATTGAATACTTTCCCTACTTTTAGTAGTTTTGTTACTGGAGGAAGGGGAGTTGCTCTTACCTCTGGGGCTTGGGCTTCTTCCTCCCTACTCCTCTTAGTATGGTGTTTCTAGAGTTAATGGGGGGTGGGAATAATTTTGACTATGTTTGTGAAGGTTGGAACCTTGCCAAAACCTATGTTTGGATGATATGCATTTGTTTGCCAAGGTTAGAGTTATAGTCTTGTTTGATCCTATTTCTTTTCTTCCTATTCTGACAAGTGTAGATGGCCTAAGTTTGTTCACTTTTTCTTATGGTCATTTCTTGTCTTAGTTTTTCTGTTCCTTATGATCAATTAATTGTTGGAAATTTTAACAGGCACACTCTAGTCCTTTGTTGTTATTTTTGGTTTAAGTTTGCAGTTATTATGGGGGCTTGTCTCAAGTCTTTCATTTTCAACATTGACCATGATTGGTGGGTCAGTCACTTGTGGACCTTTGTCTTTGATAGAGGGAGATCTGGCTTGTCTGGATATTTCTTTACTAGGTGCTGAAAATGTTCTTCTCTTGGTGTCTAGTGGTCTATTTGTATTTAAGGTCAACACCTGTTAATTGTTGCTTTCCTTAATAAAAAAAAAATTCTATTATTTTTAATATTGCAAATTTTTTATGAAAATATTAGCCTATGTCTGTAATCCAGCATTTTCCAAGATATAGAGAGATTATTCCTATGGTTGAGATCTATACTAGGGGACATGAGCCAGTTTCGTCCATGCTAAAATGACCACCATGTATATCATTACCTGTCTTCTCAATCACCATTCATAAAAAGCCCCAAAAAAATCATAGCACATGTACTAAGAGTCGATTGTACATGTATTAATAGTTGATATTATTTAGTTTTCTTTGTTGCCGATTCACCCCTTTATTGAAAGGTACTATTTTTTTTGGTGAGCAACAATTGGGGGTGAACATAGTTTATGTTTTGGGTGAATTGTTTAAAATGGCACTTTTTGACCACCTCAGACTCTATGAGTTCTATAGAGAGCTTCATAAATGTGGAAAATCTAAAAGGGCCACTTTAAGCTCTTCACTCACCTACAAAGGCTCGTCACAAAAATTGACAATTTTTGACATACAAATTAGGATTTCTAGATGCCCAAAGTTAGCCTAGGTGGCTACTAGGTTGTCTACCTATCATACACCATGCATTTCACATGCCATACTAAAGATGACCATCTATTCTTTATCTAAGAACAAGTCAATTTCATGTTTCCCATACCTTACCCTTTTGACCTTATCTTATAGAGTAACACAAAAGACAACCTAAAATTTATACTCACTTGTCATAACAAAAATAATAATCATAACTTTTCTTCTCAATCACTAAAACAACATTGTTTAAAGAATGGATGGAATTTAGCACATCAAGCATTCCAAGCAAAGGCTGGCCAAATTTCCACCAAGACAACCTAAACTTTATATTCACCTGTCATAAAAATAATAATAATCATAACTTTTCTTCTCAATCACTAAAAAAATCATTTTTAAAGAATGGATGGAATTTAGAACATAAAGCATTCCAAGCAAAGATTGGCCAAATTTCCACCAAAACTAGCTATCGAGAAGATGTTGGTATGAATTTTCTATGAATAAATCAGCCAAAATTTGAGAGTTTGTCCTATAATTGGAGATAATATCTGAGCATTTTTCATTTATATTGACTTAAGCATCCCATTCTAGCTTATATCTTAAATTTTTTGGTACAAAATATAAACTCTATAGAAATTCGCATAGTAAAAACCACAAGAATGATCCCAAGTGAAAATTAGAGAAGTTAGAATGAAGTCAAACAATCATATGGATAATCATCATTTTTATTAGACATCTAAATAGTGATACAGTTGCCAAAAGCTTAAAATCATGAATAAATTATAAAAGAGACAAAGAAGTAAAGCCAACAACATCACACTAAGACCTATAGATATATGCACGAAAATATTTGTAATCACAACTAAAGAATATTAATAAAAAAAAAGTAAAGCATGAGAAATTTTAATCAATTGATTGTATTTTATAATTGATAATTTATTGTTGGGTCTATAGATAGGTTGAAGTATATGGGACTTTATATATATTTTATAAGTAGAAGCATTGTTTCACATGTAAGGTATACATTATCCACTTCCTTGCACGATTCTAATCAATAACCCTTTTTCAATAATATAAGTTCTCTACCATTAGATAACCTCAAATATGTATCCATAAGAATAATCATATTCATATTGGTATCTTTGTATTTTATATAAATTGACATTTAATCTTTCACCAAATAAATAAATAGTTAGAATATGACACAATATTTAGAAGTGACAAATAGTGAGGAGTGGGTTGGGTAATAGTATTATTTTAGCTTGATGAATAATCAACATGGGCACCACATCAGTGTTCTAGTACATTTTTCTTAATGAGTAAACTTTAGGTTAGGGTTTGAAACATGAGAGTTACAAGGGGTTGGCTATAGTTTCCCAACCATGGCTTGTTTATTAGGATTTTCCACATAATTTGTGGGTATCATGGCTTGGTTCTTAGGATTTTCCAAATAATTTGTGTGTATCATGTATTGTTCCATTACATAATTCTATAGTGTAAATTTTCACAAGACTAATAGAACAACCAAATTGGATGTAGACAACACAACATGCATTTGCAAATCAATATGAGCACCACTAAAACACTGGACAATAATAAAAGAGGGAATGTCATACATGGTAATCGCAAATGAATAGAAAAAATATTCATCAAAACTAGATAACCCACTAAGGAGAAGGATGGTCAATAGTAATAATTTTCATTCAGGTATTTAGTATCATTGAGAGATGAAAATATTTTTCATGCAAACCATTTGAAATGAACAATACAACATGCATTTGCAAATCAATGTGACCATAGTGAAAATAATGGACAGTAAAAGATGCAAGAATACCTTAAAAGGTAATTCCGCATGAATAAAAAAAAAATCATCAAAAGTAGACAACCCACTAGGGAGAAGGATGGTCAATAGAAATAATTTTCATGTAGGTATTTAGTATCATCGAGAGATGAAAATATTTTTCATGCCAACCATTTGAAATGGACAATACAACATGCATTTGCAAATCAATGTGACCGCCACTAAAATACTATACAATAAATGAAGCAATAATAACATAAATGGTAATTGCACATTAATAAAAAATAATATTCATTGAAGAAGTAGACAACCCGCTAAGGAGAAGGATGGTCAATAGAATCATTTTCATTCATGTATTTAGTATCATTGAGAGATAAAAAGGTTTTTCATGCCAACCATTTCAATTAGACAATACAACATGTATTTGCAAATGAATGTGACGACCACCAAAACACTGGACAATAAAAGAAGCAAGAATACTATAAATGGTAATTGCACATGAATAAAAAATTATATTCATCAAAAGTAGATAACCCACTAAGGAGAAGGATGGTCAATAGCAATCATTTTCATTCAGGTATTTAATATCATCGAGAGATGAAAAGATTTTTCATGTCAACCATTTGAAATGGACAATACAACATGCATTTGTAAATCAATGTGACCACCACCAAAATACTAGACAACAGAAGAAGAAAAAATACCAAAAATGGTAATTGCACATGAATAAAAGAAAATTCATCAAAAGTAGACAACATACTAAGGAGAAGGATGGTCAATAGTAATCATTTTCATTCTGGTATTTAGTATCATCGAGAGATGAAAATATTTTCATGCCAACCATTTAAAATAAGAGAAAATAAGAAAATAAATAGAAGAAATACATATTTGGGTGACATTAAAATTTTAGATATAGAAATCATACGAATCCAAAATATAGCTTTAAAGTGTTGAAGTCATGCCAATCCCATACCATAGGTTAAGAACTCCTCAATAAAATTATATCAACCATAGATCTCAACCCCATGTGGTAAGGGAGAACATCCTACTAAACTACACCACTTCAACCCTAACACAATAGGATGGGGAGAAAAGTCTCTAGAAGACTGTGCCCATTTTTCACGTGTTATCCAATCATGTTGATGTCTCTGGGACATTTTTCCAACTCATCCATAAGTGAACAAGGCAGGGTAGGGGACTTCTTCCTAGACTATATCAATCCCAAATAGAATAGCGAAAGGGCCCAGACCACCTACCCTAACAAATCTCAATCCAATTGGATAGTGAATTCCCATAGAAAACACTAGTCTAGTAGTACTTCATGAAAACAACAAAATTTCCCACTTTCACAAAAATAAATGTAGTGGAAACGAAAACTCACAAAAAAGCAGAAAAGGAAGCATTTTCTTCAAATTCAAAAATAGAAAGAGAGGATTGAAATGAATATAAATAATATACTCATTGAAACTCAAATAAGCCCAAATCAAGGATTAAAATTATTAGAACTATACACATGAAAACTTAACAATTTCAAATATCACCAATCAAGAGGGAAAAGCACAAAACTTCATCAAGTAATCTAGTAGATAACCTTATCATAAATCACCAACATAATCTCCTCCTTCATGGAAGCTATAGCTAAACATATCACCAATTAACACCCCTTTGAGAGAACCACAAAGCAATCCAATGTGGCCACCCTTAAACATCACACAAAGGAAGAAATTAAGCTTGGATAAAAAAGTCAAGTTTGATTATTTAAAACTTTTAGTCTAGGAATCAAGTCTTAGTATGTGATGGTTAAGCCATCACATTTGACGCCTAATCCCAATCCCATATCTTTCATCTTCAATGACTATTTCTAGATGGGGGGTAACCTTGATTGTAAGAATGGTATTGATCCTAATTGTAAGAAGGATAACCACCCTGATTGTGTTGATCTATAAGTAAGATTGACAAGTGAGTGTCAACACACTTAACCATCTTCAGTATACATGCCGAGTATAAAATGGAAGCTGAGCTAGAATTCCTTTATGTGTTGAGTCACAGATAGTGTTGAGAAAACTATAGTTGCTACCAAGCACAACACATTACAATAGATGCTAAGTGACTCAAGATCAAACAGGAGCCAAGCAAAGCAGAAGTCAAATAGGTGTCAAGAAAAGTAGTAATTCAACATGTGCCAACTTATATAGTAATCCTATACAATCCGAGTAATTCAAGAATCAGTGGAAGTTGACCAAGGTAGAAAATTAACAAGTTTCGAGTAATGTAGAAACTATAGTAGATGTCGAGCAATCCAGAATAGATGGTGTCGAGCATCAAACTACTTCATGTACTGAGCAATTCAGAATCTACATAAGAGTTTGTGCAATCACATGCCAAGATGAAAAATTGTTATGCATGACTCATTGACAAGATAAAAGGATAAGATCAAATCCTCACAATCACCTATGTGATCCTCATGCAACCAATCAAAAAATTGGAAACTGCATGTTCAAGGGTTTGAGCAAGAATATTTGAAACAAGGATGCATGATGGACCACTAATCTTTATAAGGGAGTCTTGACACCATTGAAAAATGTGAGAGTGAGAGAGGAAAAAGGAATCATGAGAAGAAGGAAAAGAAAAGCCTATTAAGGTTGCTGCAAAACATTGGTGTCAAAGATTTAGAGGAAAGGACAACATTTACACATCTAGTTAATCAAAACAAAACAAGGAACACAATCAGTAGATCAGATCAAGTACCTAAGATCAACATCAAAAATTGCATTAGATCACGTGTATTTCTCTAATACTTTCTCACAATTGTATTAGGAACTTGGAAATCCCATGGACTTGGGTAGGTTTAACAACCTCTTGTAAATCCTTGAATAGGGTGGCATTCTAAGTTGAATGTTCTTAAGTCCTCTAACAAGTCACACTACTAATAGGGTGTATAAATCCTTTAACAAGGTCACATTTAACAGTGTGTTGTAGCCTCTAATAGGGTAGGCCTTTAATAGGGAAAACCATCAGAAGTGGTTGAAATCAATTGCTGCAGTAATTTTGTGGGTATCATCTCCAACTCAATTTTACCTTCTTATTCCTAGAGGGTTTCTAGGTTACCAAAATATCAAGTGTTATGTGGTGATGCATGTTTGTTTCTCATAATTTTTTAATGCTTATATGCATGCATGTTAATTTCAGTTATATGTTATTAAGGGTTTAAAAGTGGTTAAAAGGCCAGTACTTCTAATTTACTCCCCCTCTCAGAAGCATTCTTCCCATTAAGACATTCCAACAATTGGTATTAGAGCCAAGTTCTCGCAAGAAGAAGCCTAACAGCTTGGAGGAAAAGATCTGAAAATGGATGTTTTCAAACTTGGAAAGATCTTTGAGAACCAAGTGATAGATGTGCATCTCACTCTACAAAAAGTAGAGGAAGCTAGAGAGGAATTAAGAAAATCCTTAAAAAGAAGGAAAGAAATAGCTATAGCCAAAAATGATATTCACTACAAGGAGATTCCAAATAATTTGATGCAACAATAGCAGAACTGATGGAGAAAAATAGAATTCAAGTAGAAGAGATAAGAACTCTTAAGATAGAACATGAATCAAAGGCCATGATGCTATGTGAAATCACTAAACAAAAGAAAAGAGTAGTTGAGGATAGAGTCATGATGGAAGATGACAAAAGAAATCTTGCAAATAGACTTGAAGAAAAATGTATTGAATTAACAAGGATCTCAAACATGCAGGTGGATACACTTGCCCAAATGATGAACCTTCATCATGAACTCAATATGAAAGATATTGAGATCTCTACTTTGAGGATGCAAAATGAACAACTATAGAATGAAAATAACAGAGAAAAAGAAATAGCAAAAAATCTCAACAAGTCAAGTGAAGCTATCAAGTACTTTGAATAGTTGTTGAAATCCCCAAGATCAGACAAATGATACATCAGGACTTGGATATATCAGCACTAAAGTTGGAGAATCATCAAAGAATGTTGAGCAAACAAGTGACAAAGGTAAGGATTCTAAACCCACTTGTCATTACTATAATAAAAAGGGGCATACTACTAATGTTTGCAGGAGTAGAAGGATCAAAAAGCCAAACACACCCAAAAGAAAGGGTAACTACCACAAGTGCAACATTCAAGGACATATGACATAAGATTGCAGGTCTAAAGTCACAAGGACACAAAGATTTGATGGACACTGCCATAATTGCAAGAAGTATGGACACAGAGCCTTTGAATGTAGATCAAAGCTTATGTGGACACCAAATTAACATGTAAGGAGGGACAACTATGTACACCATTACAATTGGGATTAGAATACAAGGCAAAGCTGTCACTATTGTCAAGAGTATGGACATATACCTCAGAACTACATAAGAACACACTTCAAGGGGAACTATAAAAGATTGTTGAACCAAACTACTTGCTTCAGTTGCTTGAAAATTGGACATGTCAGCAAGAATTGTCCAACAAAGGCCAAGGAACGCAAGACTAAAATAAATAAGGGAAAAGAAAAGGTTGATGTGGAACACATCAGATCAGACATAAAGAAGACATGGCAGAAAAAGGATGAATCAAGTACATCCAATGGAAGGGTCACTTCACCCATGAGGTCAAGTGATCATATCTCATCAAACTAATCGCAAGATGAGCCTATAGGGTTGATACATATAAGGATGTATCATATATCAATCCTAAACAATGATGAAGCACTGCAAAGTATAAATTTGCATGAGATAAGATGCTAAGACAAAACTTGAATGATGATGCCAAGCTGTCTTTGGTTGCTAAGTAAAACTGCAGTGGTGGTCGAGTTATTAACAAAGTCAATAGATGCTGAGTGTGAATAGTTGTTGAGTAGATGCCAAGTTGAAAAACCTTTGGAAGCTAAGTGACATGTGAAGGTACAAAAATGCATTAAATGATTTTTTTTTTGTTGAGCTAATTAAAAATAAAAATCAATTCATTTTGAGTCATTCAAATGAAGAATGATTACCAAGAGGATGATTGAGTGATTTCTCAAGTAGTCAACTAGTGATTTGTAGTGATTTAGCATCTACCCAAGCAATTTAAGCATTTTACTAGTTATTTCCTTCAGGTGTCGAGTTTTATAGTTTGTGGTTAAATGTCAAACCCTAGTTCAGTCAAAATGGCATCTAGTTCAAAGTCAACCAAAAGGAAGGAAAGCCATGAAATTCAACTTGTTAGTAATGAGGTTAGGCAACCTGAATTCAGGCCAATCCTAGAAGTTGCATATAAAAATGATCCCACTAGTGCCCTATCTGCCATTCCTAAAAAAGTTGTTATGGTTTAGGATGTGCAAAAATGTTACAACTGCAAAATAGGAGCCATAGGAGACTTAGAAATCTTTAATGTTTTTGACAAACTCTATGATAATGGTATATTGAAAGATGAGTTTTCTATCATAGAGAAGAAGGGTTTAACCAAAGCCCTAGTTTTTCCAATCGTATTCAAAACTAAGTGGATACACATAATACTTAGCAGAATCCATGATGGAGCATTCTAGTTAGAGCAAGGACTAGTCAAGATTACCAAGAAAATGGTTCATAGGGTCAAGTTTTCCAACTCTAGATTGGCCAAAGACATTGAGAAGTGACAAAAAGGAAACAATTGAGAAGAACACAGGAGCAAAGTGGAATAACAAAGGCATGACCATAGATACCATAACTGATCCACTTCTAGACTTTCCTATGAGGATCATATCACATAAATTTTATTAGTCAAATAGGTTGAATAGTGTACCTTGCATAGCAGTGGACATGGCATATAAGCTTGTAAAGAAAGATCACACCTATGATCTTGAAGAGCTCATGTTGCAACAGATTAATGAAAATCTTGGAGCTATTAGAAAGTCCAAGGGAGAAAAATGTAAAGTTGGGTCAGTGCTAGTTTGTATGTTCTTTTATGTGATGAAGGAATTCCCTTCATTTGGTAAAGTCAACTAGAGTCAGAATAAAACAATTGTCGATCAAATAGATGATTTCATTGCACAAATAGGAGATAGCTTTGATGATCAAATGTCTATCTATTTTGATGATTTCAAGAATGTAATGAAGAAAAGAATGAGGATACTAGTCTCACTAGTAGAAAAGCATGTAAATGACATAGGCTTTCTGGTTGACATTGATTCTACTTACATCCAAGTAGTCCTTCCAAG
The DNA here is from genome assembly GCA_028749045.1 of Cupressus sempervirens. Classification (NCBI taxonomy): domain Eukaryota; kingdom Viridiplantae; phylum Streptophyta; class Pinopsida; order Cupressales; family Cupressaceae; genus Cupressus; species Cupressus sempervirens. Next base: position 86,964,527 of record CM053785.1, read on the forward strand.
AGCAAGATGGCTTAGACCATTGGGATATGAGCTTGATGTTGACCAAGCTTCTGCAGCCATCACAACATTACTTGTAGAGGAAATGGAAAAAATTAAAAAGGCATTTGGGACATATAACACTATCAAATCATGAGTGGTTACTGAACTCAAGACAGCCACAACAGTAAAGAAGAAGGAAAAGTTAGTAAAGAAGAAATTTGGTGTTGAAGAAAAAAGTGCAGTAGGAGAAGTAGAGGAGATTACTGATGATGAAGAAGAAGGCGATGATGAGAAAGATGAAGATGAGCTAGAACAAGGGCCACTTGAATTAACACAAGGCCAAGGTGAAGAAAAAGATGAGAATGCCAAGGAAGCACCCATCAAAGGCAAAGTCATCAAAAGGAAGGCAAAGACATCTCATACTCCTTAGCGCAAATCAAAGAAAGCTGCCATGCCAACATCTAAGAAGCCAACAACTAGAGCTACAACAAGGGCCTCCACACAGAAGGCCAAAGAGGAAGCCAGAAGGAAGAAGACAGCCAAGAAGGTGTAGGAAGAGCCAAGGAAAAGGAAGAGATATGTGGCTCCACTTGATACTGATGAAGAAGATCAATCCGAAAAAGCAAGTTGTCCTCCTAAGTCCTCAATTGATATATTATGTGAAAAGAGTAGGAATGGAGACTGAAGTGATATGAAAAAAGATTAATTTCAATAAGTTCCGTAAAGAGGAATAGAATAGCATAGAAGAATTAGTCTATGCATTAATGGGATAGTTCAAGTATACACCTCTTGAACTCGATGGGAAATTGCCAAAGGAATTGTCTAAAATTGTAGAAGACAGATGGCATTTCGATCTAATGATGGAGAAGGAGATGAGGGAATCAACCCTATCAAGTATACTGCCTGATTTGACAAAGCAAAAAATAACTAAAGTAGTCAAAAGGCATAACACTAGGTTTGCACCTAAGTATAGAGCATTCTACATTTTATAAAATAAAATTGAAGAAGTTGTACGAAAAACCACAAGATCGTGGAAGAATTTATATAAGAAAATTGAAGATGTCCTTGAAGAGGAATACAAAGAAGAAGTTGTTGCTAAACCCAAGGAAAGAAGGAAGAGGAGAGAAGAGCAAACAAAAGTAGAGAAAAAGGTTGAAAAGGAGGAAAGAAAAGCTACTGATGAATAGAAAAGTGTGCAAGACACACAACTTCCACATCCTAGCCCTCCTCACTCTACTACCACACCTGCAAAAATCATAAAGATTAAGGATATTGTTGACACCTCAAGTCAAAACATCAACCCATTAACTGTAGAGGATCTCACTAAGATCCTTGACCAAACAACTCTTCAAGCATAGTTGTGTACAAGTCCCATATTGGTTAGTGTAGATGATCTTCAAAAGTTAGTAGATAAACTCAAAGAAGCCAAGGTGTCACCACAAGAACCACCTCAAATCATTCAAACTACTAGTCTTCCATTTCTTCCACCTCCATCACTACCAAGAATAGCGATACAAGCTCATCAGGAGCTGAGTGCAATAGCAAATGAAGTCATATGTATAATAGTATAGAAAGAAAGTACACCTCTAGCAACAGTGACACAAGAAGAAGAAGCTAAGAAAGAAGAAGAGGATAAAGAAGAAACACAGGATAAGGAGGATTTTGCAATACAAACTTTGGTTGAATTGCCAAAAATAGGTACTCCTACCAAACCCGTCTAGCAGCCAAGTACTAACAAAGTGACCTTACAAGTCAGTACACCAAGCTCAAGTTCTACTAGGATAGCCAGGACCATTCATTATGGTATTCTTGAGCTTGATGAAAAAATCCAAATACCCTATTATGATTCAAGCACTCTAACTGAGGAAAAGATGAATGAAATATAGAGTGCATTAGATAAGAGAAGGAGGCAAGAGGCATTGAGGAAAGACTACAAATATAAGCAGGCAATGAATGAGATCAAAGATATATTCATGGATGCATTCAGTCTACAACCTCCAGACTCTAATAGACCAATCCTTGAGCAATTATCTGATATAGTTGACCAAGTGAATAATGAAGACCATGATACAAATGTAAAACTCATGGAATGGTCAGAGAAGAAGTTTTTAGGAAAATTCAACCAAAAGATAGCCAATAACATTATTTTGGGGCAAGTTGATCTAGCCAAGAAACTGGATAATGTAAAGATTGTATTAGGGAATATCTTTTCCCTTTATAGAAAATTGTGTGATTTTTCCAAGTTCACACAAGAAATAAATTAGAAAATTTTGAACCTTGAAAGCAACCTTAAGCTCTCTAGTATGTAACTACCCTCAAATCCTACATAGAGTGAGAAGCATTTTAATCAAACACTTCACATTCAGAGGGAATTAGCTGCATTATCTGCAGAAGAGGCTACTATCAAAGAAAAGCTTATGCAAATGCAAGCATCTATCACTCCCCATTTAGAAGTCTTACATAAGGAGAAAATGTATGCAAAAATAGTCCTAAAGAAGGATCCAAACATTTCTACTCATGAAGGACTTGTTGATCTAGTAGTAGAGCTTGCAATCCAACACAAATCATTGGATATTGCATTGAATAACTAGGTTGCAGCTCTCAAAATACTGCTTGAGGTAAACAAGACATTTTTTGCCAAGCATGGCATTACTGTTTAGAACCCTTTGACATAAGTATCAAAAAGGGGGAGATAATGTAGAAAGGGGGAGATAATATAGAAAAGGGGAAGATAATGTAGGAGATATATTATATTAAGGGGGAGCACAATTGCAAAATTTTTGAAATTTTATTTAGCTTGAAGTTGATTGACTGTAAATAGCAATAACAGAGTCAAGGGACATGTAAATTTTTGTAATCACATGAAGGAAAGATCAGAAGGCTAGAATAGGACAAAAACAAAAAACATCAGGCACAATGGCACAAGATATCAAAATTCATGACATAATAAGGCATAATCAACTCAAGGGGAGTCATAAGGTATATTTTTGTTCACTATATCTTCTTGAAATTTTGTAAGTGAAGAAAGGACCCACAAGGATTGGATCATGAATGATCAGTAAGTGTTTTTGACACTCATGTCAAAGGGGGAGATTGTTGATCTATAAGTAAGATTGACAAGTGAGTGTCAACATACTTAACCATCTTCACTATACATGTCGAGTATATAATGGAAGATGAGCTAGAATTCCTTTATGTGTTGAGTCATAGATAGTGTCAAGAAAACTATAGTTTTTGCCGAGCACAACACATTATAGTAGATGCTGAGTGACTCAAGATCAAACAAGAGTCGAGAAAAGCAAAAGTCAAATAGTTGTCGAGAAAAGCATCAATTCAATAGGTGTTGAGTGATATAGTAATCCTATATGAGCCAAGTAATTTAGGAATTAGTGTAATTATAGCAAGGTAGAAAACTAACAGGTGCTGAGTAATGCAAAAACTATAGTAGATGCTGAGCAATCCAGAATAGATGGTGCTGAGCATCAGTACTACTTCATGTGCCGAGCAATGCAGAATCTATATAAGAGTTTGTGGAATCACAAGCCAAGATGAAAAATGGTTATGCATGACTCATTGACAGGATAAAAGGATAAGATCAAATCCTTACAATCACCTATGTGATCTTCATGCAACCAATCAAAAAATTGGAAACTGCATGCAACCAATAGGTAAATTTCAAGGGTTTGAGCAGGAATATTTGAAACAAGGATGCATGATGAACCAGTAATCTTTATAAGGGAGTCTTGATGCCATTGACCAATGTGAGAGTGAGAGAGGAAAAAGGAATCGTGAGAAGAAAGAAAAGCAGAGCCTATTAAGGTCACTGCAGAACATTGGTGTTAAGATTTAGAGGAAAGGACAACATTTACACATCCAATTAATCATAATAGAATAAGCAACACAATCAATAGATCAGATCTAGCAGAGAGCAGTTAATAGTAGAGAAAATCAAGTACCTGAGATGAGCATCAGAGATTGCATTAGATTAGGTGTATTTCTCTAATACTTTCTCACAATTGTATTAGGAACTTAGAAATCCCATGGACTTGGGTAGGTTTAACAACCTTCTATAAATCCTTTAACAGGGTGGCATTCTAAGTTGAATGTTCTTTAGTCCTCTAACAAGGTACACTCCTAATAGGGTGTAGAAATCTTTTAACAAGGTCACATTTAACAGTGTGTTGTAGCCTTTAATAGGACAAACCATTAGAAATGGTTGAAATCAATTGCTGCAATAATTTTGTGGGTATCATCCCCACCCCAATTTTACCTTCTTATTCCTAGAGGGTTTCTGGTTACCAAAATCTCAAGTGTTATGTGGTGATGCATGTTTGTTTCTCATAATTTTTTAATGTTTATATGGATGCATGTTAATTTTAGTTATATGTTATTAAGGGTTTAAAAGTGGTTAAAAGGCCAATACTTCTGATAGACCCCCCCCTCTTAGAAGCATTCTTCCCATTAAGACATTCCTACAGATTGTAAGGAGGCAAACCTTGTTGTTGAGAATATTTCCCACTAGGAGGAGGATAAGGTGGGTAGCCTATAGGCAGAGGTAGAGGGTAATGTGGTTATTTGGTAGGTAGTGGGTAATGTAGAGACATGCTCATTCTTTCCCTTTTTACCATATGCTAGGGTCATGCTACCATTAATAGGGGCAAAGATTCCATATGCAAGAGAGCCAACTCCATATGCTGGTGTGGTGTCATAATTAGTAGGTACCTGAAAGGAACTTGGCTCATACTCAGGCTAAATGAATAAGAATGAGTGCTTTCCCTACAAATAAGTTAGTCTTAACACTATTTTTGATTATATGATCATGAATTTCCTTTTTGTCTTATATATGAGAGAAAATCATGTCTTGAGCACACATAAAGGTAAAGGTGGAATTTTCAGCATAATAGATATTATATGGCTAGCATGAGTCCATAGTCAATCATAGCCTTTAGAACTAAATGGGAAGATTAATTATATAACCTATCTTGGGACTTAGTCTTGAGAACAAATTTCAAGCATTATTATCACTTTCCTTCGTGACCGATCACCTTGGACTCTCTAGAGTGGCAAGCATGCCCATTCCTAGGAAAATAGATGGTAGGATGTCTAAACTAGAATGTGCAAGGAACACTAGTGCAAAATAATAGTGGTAAAGAGGAAAGAGAAATAAATGAAAAAAACTATTCATCAATCTATTTATGATTGTCTAAAACCATTTCCCAACACTGGCTTCCGAGCATGAGTCAAGCTTTGGCTAGAGGCAACTTTGGTTGGAGGCAACTCCAGAAGGAAACCTATTGGCTATGATGAAAGTTTTAGCCTTATTAAACAATTATATTATTACCCACTTGTTAATAATGGGATATTATTGATCAACACAAGCATGCTTTTTATGATGAAGAAACTTTGGATAGTATTACTTTCATGTGGTAAATTATTATCTTAAAAATTTAAAACATATGAAAATTAGACAAACTTTTATGATTGGATAAACAATCATACATTTCAAAAAATATAATAAAGCTCTTACATTTATTATTTCCTATATCAAATATATATATATATATATATATATATATATATATATATATATATATATATATATATATATATATATATATAATGTAAATAATAAAGGTGATAAACTATAATAGCTAAAATACATAAATAAATAAATACATACCAAGGCAAGGCCATCTTTGGGTCTCTCACCATTTTCTAATGATGGAAGTTTTAAATTAATGATGGTACCTATAATCATCTCATTCCATATGGATATTACAGTTAATTACCATTTGATCCAATAGTACAAAGCCCAAAATTGTACATTAGAGCCAACACATTTTATTCTAGAGTTAACCTTTGGGCTCTTGTCTCCATGATCTGGGCATTCCCAATCCTCATTATCACTTTCATCAAGAGACCAAATCTAACCTTCATATTTCCTAATTTTTTTAAGAGATTAAAATTACCATGTTTGGATTTATGACTTTTTACCACTTTTTGCTCCACCGTGTTTACCTAGCAAATAGTCCTTATGGTTGATAATTTTAGTTTCCCATTTTCATTCCTATAATTTTGGCACATTTTGAGAATGGAAATTTTGTTTCCAATGTAGAAAGAAAGAAATACATAGCTTTTTTCAAGTAAAATAATTGATATTAATGTATGTTTTTTGCTAAAGCCCATATTTGCAATAATATTATGGTATAGATTTAAGTTTAGGTAGATAAAATTTCCATTGGGACTACTCATTTATAGGAGCTCCTTCAACATTTGGAAATGATCCTTGTACTATATCTTTGGTAGATCCCACTGCATCAAATTTTGGTACCTTGGGAGTGAAATTATGGAAAGAGTAGCTCTAGCAGGAAAGGCAATTCTCATTCTTAGCCTTTACATTACATATCTCTCCTCACCATTGTTCAGCCCATGGTTCTATTGTTCCTTCATGCTTATAGGGTTCTCCCTCCAACTAGGAGGTGACAACTACACCCTCCTGGTCCCCACCTCCTACCATTGGGTAGTTGAATGACAACAATGGCTCATGATGACCCTCCTCTTCCAAAGATTGCCCTCAGCTTGTATTGGAGTTTTCTCCTTGGAGAGGAGATTAGGTGGAAGAAGATAATATTGATGGATGGATTTTTTGATACCTTGAACCAATGCATGAAACTAGTTGGAGAGCAAAGAGAGATTAACTAGACCATTTGCCTCATTCTGTTAGTACTTTTCTAACTTAAGGTTGCTTCACTTATAGGTCAGGCCCTTTATATTGTTGACTCTTATTCCTAGGCTTCTCCCATTTGTTATTATTATTATTTTCATTTTTGTGTGCTTCCTATATGACTATTTCTAGGGTTTACCCCACATTATCTTTTGGGGAGATGATTTTTTTAATTTTTTCCTACCTTTCTATTTAAATATTGCAATCGATATTTCTTAAGTAATATAATTTGGTCACCTACCAACTATGAAAAAAAAGGTTATATCTTAATATTAGAAAAATAGATATTTTCTCTTAAAATTTAACTATATATATTTTTCATCTAGATAAAAACGTTAATATAGTTGCTAAAACTCTTTCCTTATAATCATACTAACAAGTACCATGTAGTGGCTAGTATTTTTTTAATTATAGTTATAGTATTTAATATTGAAAACTTAATTATGAATAATAGTGTAGAAACATAATTGCTAATAAAAACATAGTGTAGAATTGAATAAGGAATTAAGCAATAGTAATAGTTTAAATATTAAAAATAATACTTATTTATTATCTAAATAAATGCATAAATAGTAATACATTATTTTCTTACTTTGTTGATTATTATTATGAAATTTAATAGCTTTTAATTTATTTAATTTATAAAATACACCAAAATAATAAATTTTTAAGTAATATATTTGTTTAATTATTACTAAAATTGAAATAATAATAGTGTAAAAAATAATATAACTTAAATATGTATTCATAACATATCATGGTAACCTTATAGCAAGACATATTGTCAATTAGTGCCAAAACACTTAGTCATTATGTAATGTCAGTTGTGATAGAACTAATATAGAAAAGTATTAACCAAGCTAAGGTATGAACTAGGTTAATCAAAGTTAACCAAGAAAGAAGAGAGCAGTGTTGACTGAGTTGACAATATCTACCGAGCTCTAGTGTAAACCAAGTCAACTTAGTATTCTTGTTTTAGAATGTTAACCAAGTAGACAGAGCAGTGTGAACCAAGCTAGATGAGCTTGCTAAGTGATCAGTATGAATTGAGCATCTAGTATCAACCGAGTGCTAGAGTTAGCCAATGTGACAGTGTTTCTCAAGTGTCTACAGTATCACCCAAGTAAGCTATTGGACCCAAGTCTTAGCACTAAGTTGACTTGGTAATAGTTTCAAAGATTATTGAAGTTGTAGCTGACCTGTTAATGTAGATATTTGGATGGATATAAATATATGTTACTTTGACTATCCAACAAGAAAAACTATGAATCGAAGAACATTGTATACAAGTGAATATGAAAGAGAAAGGTATTTAGAAGGCTATAAGAATCATAAAGGAAAGGTGGACACTCATCTATCACAATCAAGTGATTAGTTTACTTCAAGGGATCTTCATCAGCAAATAAAGTTGCATAGCAAAGATCAATCCATTGATTCATCCAAATAGGCGCATTAGTCTCAAATCCTTTAACAAGGTGGACCTAACAGTACTTTGTGGAAACTCTTAACAAAGTACATACCTAATTGTATTGTATAAATCCTTTCATAAGGTGGACTTATGTTGGAAATATATCTAATGGGCTAAGTTACTAAGAGGGGAGGGATGAATCAGTAACTTATAAAACTTAATCCTTTATTAGTAATTAATCCTTCATGTATATTCTTATCTAATTGCATGCTCAAAAAACTAAAAATATTATAAAATTCAAAACATTTTGACACGTAATATGGTGATCTAGAAACCTTCCAAATAGAAAGTAAAACTAGGTTGGGATGATACTCACAAGATTTAGTATTGCAGTATAAAGTTGTCCTATAAGGCTTACAATGATCACTTCTAATGATCTTCTGTATTAGGAGCAATAAGGACTACTAGGTCCACCTTGCAAAAGGATTTACAAACATACAAAAAAGTATGCACTCAGTAAAGAGATTTACAAAAGACTGTTAAGTATACCTTATGAAAGGATTTAACTGATCCACCTATTAGAACGAAACAATTATTGATCTCTAATCTACAACTTGGTTTGTTGAGTGAGATTCCTTTGAGTGCAATGATCACCTTGTTGTGATAGATAAATATTTGCTATCTATTGTAGCCTTTGTACTTCACATTTTAGTTCTTCTCTCCTTGTTAGATTACTTCCATACTATATCTTTTTGGATGTGATACAGGGTAAAAGCACAAACCTATGTCACCCTTTTATAAAGGAAAAGGCTAACAAAAGTATGCCAATTCATCTTCAATGACATAAAAATGGTAGTATTATTTAGAATTTGATAATGAAGTAAACTAATGAAATGTGTAGAAATGGATGAATTTTAGGATTATAATTTTTAATAATTATTTGGAATAAGAATTTATATATTTTCCTAATTTTTGAATCCAATTTTTTACTTGTTGAAAAACGCTCAAAATTAGGGGTCTAGTTCCCACAACAAAATAATGTGGAAATAGACTTATTTCCCTTTGATCTTAGATTATGTTATAGATAACATATATAGCTAGAATAATCAAAAATAAAAATTGGCTTTAGACCTATATTTTATCTTTTATAATGACTCAAAATTAACTCATATGAAATCGATTATTTTCATCTACCACCGCATTTTTAAAAAAAAATATTTTCTAAACAAAAGTAAAATTATACATTATTGAAGAGGACTCTCTCCTCTAGAATGTCATGTGATTGTTAATTTTTTTTAATACGATTTAATATATTTTCCTTGCTTAAACTCTACATCTTCCTGAGTGTTAAAATATGTACTTGTAAAATTTTTTAATTACGATATACTATATCTTATTAAAACACTATAAACTCTATATGAGAATATTATTGACTTTGAACCCTATAAAATGGTGTTTATATGTTATTAAAAGAAATCATAAAAAATAGTAAGATTTAGTGAAATGTCAATTTTTTGAAATAGTATTATTCCTTTAGTAATTGGATACAAACTAGTATAAAACATGCATTTAATAAAAATTTCCAATTGGAAAAGTGTGAGACCATATATAACTTAGCTAGAGTGAATTTTTCTTGATGATATGTTTGAATAAAATTGATTTTTAGATAGAAATACTCAAATTCATTTGTTCTGATAAGTCGGCTTGAAAGGTTACACAGCTTTGTACTTTTACCCTACAATACATTACATATATACCAATCCAATTATAAATCAACAAAGTTAGCTATAGTACAAGTTTACAAAAAATACACAAAGTCAGCCCAACTATAGGAACTTAGGTTCTGAAGACTAGTTCAGTGAGGTTTTGATAATCAGCATTGACTATTAATGCTTGGCATTGTCATGCATTTTGTAGATGTAGAAGCTCGGTCTACACTAATCACTTTCAAGTAGTTTGAACTTAGTCTATATTGGAAAATTAGTGAATACTATGAAACTCAACATATAAATTGAGTCACTTGATTCACACTACATAGCTCAGTCAATGCTATCACAACAAGCTCAGTATAAACTAAATCACTTGGTTAGCACTAAGTGGCTCGGTCAACATTGGATTCACATCACTGCAACTATGAACTCAGTAAGCATTGCACAACTTAGTTTGCACTGAGAAACTTGGCACACACTGAGATTCTCAGTTTACACTGTTGATTACCAACTTTGGTAGAAACTACTTGGTGCAAACTGAATAATGTTCCTTGAACTTGGTAAAGATTAAAATGCTTGGTTAACATTGTTTACTATACAATACACTTGGTAGATATTGAAGGATTTGAGTAAATATGGAAATCAAATCCATGAAACCCTCAAATACTTACATGTAGAAAACCTATAATAAAGAAGAAAAAGACAAGAAGAGGCAAGGGTTTGCTTTGAAAACATGCAAATTGTATATTCAAGTGAAGAGATAATAAATTATAAAGAGATCAATCCTTATAAAAGGAGATTGAAACCTAAAAAGGGTAACCTAATAAGTTACAAAGGGTAACCTAAAGGTGAAAGCTATCTAATAATTGCTAATTAATTATCAAATAGAGAAAGATGAAAAATGCATAAAGTGAAATCTTAAGAAAGGAGAAAAGGTAATTTAATAAATGAAATTAAATTAACCTTTTTCTCTAAAACCCTTGTTAAGATGAGAAACAATGCAACTACAAACAATGTAGAAAGAGCAAGGAAACTACAATGCAATGCTGAAAGAAAACTTGGGTCCTGGCAACAAGGCCTGATGAGGTACCCAATCACAAAAAATCCTCTATGAAATGGAGAAATAGAGAATGCCCAATGGGAAAAACTCTACTCAAAAAATAGAGTTGAAAACCTAGTGAAGGACTACAAAAGCCTCCAACTAGAAGAATGTTACAAAAAAAGGAGCAAAGAGTGATCATGAAGAAAACCACTGAAGCATGAAGAAACTACAAACTCTATCAAAAGGAAATTGCTGATCTGTAGAACTTCCTCTGAAATAGAACCTGATTAGTTAGAGAAGGCTATAATCTGTATCAAATTAGGAGGCAAACAAAGGGAAACAACTAAACTCAAAAAATACAGATAGAATGAAACACCAAAGCCTAAAGAGTTGATCATTCAAACCAAGGTTGTAACTAAAGTAGGAATGAGAAGAAGAGTGTCTATATGGTAGATGATCCATCTCACTAAAATGCATAGGTATCCAGCCACTACAATCACCTAGTACATAGGATCAAATACTAAATACATAGCTCACTCCAACTAACCAAGTAAGCATTAAAAAAAATAGAAGGCCCACCCCGCCACCCCCCAACCCCCCCTCCCCTCAATACAGACAAGGGTGAGGTGATAGGCAACTGAGAAAGTGGGCCAACAATCTCCTACAAAACAAAAAGAACCAAGAACATTGAGAGTGAGGAAGAGGTATAGACACCTATAAAGACACATGTCATCCATACATTATGGGGATAATGTCATGGAAGGGACACTCATTTGGAAAAGGAAGAGGGCACTAAAAGGAAAAAAAATAACCCCCCCATGGAACTTTATAATTTAGTGTGAGTACAATAAATCACAATGATGAAACAGATCTCAAAAAGAAAGGAGTGGCACTTTATCTTAGTGCATTTGAATATAAATTCTTACAAATGATATCAACAATGATTCCAAAGGCCATAGAGCTACTACAACAGATAGTACAACCCAAAAGAAGAGATCCCATGCCATGAAAATGATCTCCAAACCTGAAACATCCAAGATATCCACCATAAAGAAAAAAAGAAAAAAACATGATAGAAAGAGCATGGAGCAACATCTGGAAGAAATTATAGCATTTCAAAAAAGAGGTTGGAACTGGCTTTCCAAAAATATAATGTTTTCCAAAATTAGAGATGGGACGCTCAAGGTATGCCTTGCAAAATGAAGAATAGAACATCTAGCTTTGACTGCTAAAATAGGCAACCAAACTACATCAAAACCAATGAAAATCCTACACCATGTCTCCATCTCAGAACTAGCTTTTTGACACTTCTTTTAGATTAAAAAAATACCTCTGAATGCTCAAGGTACACTGAAAAACCAATAAGAGGTCAAAAAAGAACCTGAAGGGCTTGTAGGAGGGTTGATGCAACATTGACATCATGTTGACATCATCATTTCAGTGCAAATAATTTGATGGCTTAAAGGCCATTGCAACAAAAAAAGACTTCCACATGGCAGTGCGTGCCCAAAATGGTGATGTGGCACTTGATACATGGTAGGTGTGGGTGTCATGTGGCAGGTACCTGTGTGGCCCCATGGGTAGAAGTGGTGGTGGGGCTATTGAGTGGAAAATGATGGGTGGGTAGGACAAAGGTGTTGGATTGGTGGTCATAGTTAGTAGAGGTGACAACAGAGCATTGAAGCAGCAGTGACATGATGACGTAGGAGGTTCTGGTGGTGACGACGATCACACTATGCCTGAAAAATAGTGGTGGCCACCAATAAATAGTAGTGGCTTCTAGGAAATAGTGTTCATCATCTAAAAAATGGTGTCACAACCAATTTTCTAATTTTTTTTTGTTAAAGGTTGCCTTGAAACACATGCAAGAGGTCGTACGGCCTTCTGTGCAAAATGTTTTTGCCTCTCAGATCAACATTGTCGAAAAAGAATAAACTTTATATGGAAACAAGGGTTTTTACAGCTTTTGGATCCATCCGTGAAATCTGTTTGGCCTCATACTGCTCTAAAAATTGGCGACCCCCCTATTTTGTCAAGAAATAACCAAAAAAACTTCAAATCTAATCTATCAAACCCTTGTTCATTCTTTTTTTTCTAAATATCAAACAAGCTACAATAGATCTACCTATGATACCATGAAGGATTTGAGAAAATATGCAAATTAAATCCATGAACCCCTCGAATACTTGCATGTAGAAAATTTGTCACAGAAAAGAAAAAGACAAGAAGAGGCAAGGGTTTGCTCTAAAAGTACGCAAATTGTATATTCAAATGAAGAAGAGATAATAAATTACAAAGAGATCAATCTTTATAAAAGGAAATTGAAACGCAAAAAGGGTAACCTAATAAGTTACAAAGGATAACCTAAAGATGAAAGCTATTTAATAACTACTAATTAGTTATTAAATAGAGAAAGCTAAAAGATGCATAAAGAAAAATCTTAAGAAGGGAGAAAAGGCAATTTAATAAATGAAACTAAATTAACCTTTTTTCTCTAACATATACTATTTGTCTAAGTAATTGTGTGTCACTAATAACAAACTTGACTAAAACATCAACAATCTCCTCCTTTGGGATTAGTGACACTTATTAGTCAAAATTGAATTCAAAAAGTTCAAGAACACCTTTTATTTATCATCTTGTGTCTCCATCTCAGTAGAGTACTCTATTTTTGAGATTTTTCAAAATTACTTTTGTAAGAGATCTTTCTCTAAGTATGATAATGCTCCCCCATACATATATATACAATATAGTTTACATCTTTTCACATTTGATATATAATTTTTTTTTTGTACACTACATCTTATATTTCATCTTCTCCCCTTTACAATATACATCCTCTCCCCCTTTTTGACATTAATGCCACAGATGTATGCTCTATACTATATAGTAATGCAAAAAATGTGACAATAAATTTGAATGTACCTTTATAATTAGTGCCATTTTCTTGTCCAAATTATCTTTCAACACTTGCATGTGTGCAATAAATCTTGAACTTCTACTAAAAGTTCTATCATGTGATCTGCAATTCAGAAGTTGTTATCATGGATGAGAATTTTAGCATGTGCAATATGTTTCTACAATGCATCCATGTTTGGGAGAATCATGAACTATATGTTTACCAATGTAGCTCTTATTCTAGCTTCTTCTCTTAGAAATTCTGTCAGCATATTAGTTAAAATTTTGATCTTTGTGTAGTGGGTAGAGTTGTAACTCGGTTCAAGTTGCAATTCTTGTGCACTTTCCTTCAGATCTTCATCAATCTTTGAAAGTTTATCTCTAATTTCCTTGAAATTTGAAGTATGACAAAGTTTACCAAATAATGAAGTCCCATTGTTAGAGGAGGTCTCCAGTGAGCTTATAATAATAGATAGATCTACTTGATGAATTGCAATCTATTGTGTAGTTAGCTCTAAAACTTTATTTTTAAATTTCTTCTTAGCTCTTTGCAAAAATTTCTCCTATCCATTTAAATCTTCATTGAATATTTGGACTACCTCTTCTAATTGAACCAAAATTGGTTGAGAAGTATCAACCTCTATACTAAATGCCTATGCAAGAATATTCTTAGCATCTTTAAGCATTTGAAATTCTTTATTTCTTTCTTCTCTAAGCCTCCATTACTTAGCTTTCATCTAAATAAGTTCTCCAAATTTATGCATCTAATCAGGATTAAGACTAGAGATGTCCCAATTCAATCTCCTCATCAAGATCAATTTCCTCTTCTTTCTCTTTGCTTTTACTCAAGAGTTTTGTACTCGATTGAGGCTTGGTCTCAACTATCCTTGTACTTATTATTTGCATACTAGGAATGGAAGCAATGGTATAAATAGTAGGGCTGGCTGAAAAAGTAGACACTACACTTATTGAAGAAATACCTTGTGTAACCAAAATTGATGGAGGAGGAAGTGTTGATTGCTCGGTGGATGAAGTGCTTGTCACTTTTGTCAATGAAGTAATGAGATGAACATGTGCAAAAATTGATTGATTTCTTGTACTTGCAATGTTTGAGACAATCAATTCTACAGTAACTTTATTTGAGCTTGATGTTTTCAATTCTTCACTCAAAGTATGAGGAATTTAGGCTATGACCACTACTGCAATTTTCTCTAGGTTAGTTTTCGTAGTGCTTTGAACTTCAAGTAGATCTTCCTCGATAGCTTCCAATTCTTGTTCTTGTTCCTCATCATCTATATTATCATAATGTGTTACTTCTTCATCTTCAATTTCTTCATCTTTCTCATGTTCATCATCATCTTCCTTGTCACTCACATTAACAACAAAATCACTTTTCTTGTGAAGATTGTAAATGTTCTTCCATGTGTTGGTGGCATTCCTTACCACATGTTCAATATTATTCATCAATATTAGACAAGTGTTAAATTTCAAGGTAAGTTATTCTTCATTCTTAAAGGATTCTTTTACTTCCTTGTCATTCAAGCTTCGCATGAGTTGCCTTAGGGTCTACTCAAATATGACTTTAGCAATTTTCCTTGCATGCTCCCATCTTGCCTTTATTTTTTCCATTAACTAACTTGGAATCTACTGAGTAAGTTGATCTGGAGAATATTTCCATTTTCCTAGTTTAGAAATGACCATGTCTTCAACTTGCTTCATCTCCTTTGTAGTCTTTGTTTCATACCTTGTTTCTTTGAAGTTTTTTATGACAAATTTTGAATCTATTTCTTTCAATATTTCTTGAAAGGTGGGTGGAGGCTTATTGAAAATTATATTGTTTGCTTCTTTACCCATCTTGTGTTTCTTCCTAGATGTACTTGTGAACACAACAGTAGATTATTTGGCAGGTTTGGTTATAATAACCTTAACTTTCTTTTTTATAAGTTCTTCTTCAATCGAATTTTCTTCATCTTCCTCAATGTCATCTACTTTGCCTTTACTCAACAAAAGAGTGGAGCTAGTTTTCAATTTTGCAATTCTCTTCTTTCCTTTCTTGACTTCTTGAGGGAGTTTTATTTCTAGTTCTATTATTTCCTTTGCTTCATCATAAGTGCCAAAGTATGCAACTATTGGATCAACTAGATCATCTAATAGTGCTTCAATAATGTCTTTAGTTTCATCAATTTTAGCCTCATAACCTAAAGGCTTGACCCATACAATTATTGGCCTAACTGCTTGTATATACACTTTATCACGATCAACCATGAAACAAATATCATCATTGCAGTCATCAAAAAGTTTCTTTGGTATCCTAAATCTATTATTCATCTTATCCTTGAATGCATCAAAGTTGTTTTCCATAATACTAGTATAGTTTTCTCCCATTTTAGATATATAGATTCATTAATTTGATAAAGAATAGGTACATTCTTCCTCCATATGATTGTATCTTTATATGGGAAGAACATTTGCACATAGAAAACTAGACAAATTAAGAATGAACCAAATTTACAAGGATTTTTCTTTGAAGTTCTTATACTCTCCATATTTTGTTGAATTGATTTAGCATCAACTTGGCAAGGTCAAGTGACATGTTATTCTTGACCACTTTATATGTGAGGTTCAATGCTTTGCATGATAGACTATTGAGTTTGCTTGAGCTATATATTTTATGCATGATGAAATGTATCCCAAACTTCAATTCTATATCTATAACATAATTGATCTTCATTCTCCTTCCATCCCACTCAGCTAGGGTTTTCTTTTCTAGCTCTACCTGACTTAGAGTTTTGGTCATTTTAGCTTTTTATAGAATTTCTCTAACCATAACTAAACATTATGCACATAACTAAGGATAAATATAATCCATTTAATCTAAAAATTTTGTGGCATGTGCATAATGTGAGTCAAACCCTTAGCTTCAAGGTGTTGATGCTCAAATTTTAACACACCATTCACACACAACTTCTCCAAGGTTTCATCTATTTCTAGGGTTTCAATATCTTGTATAGCACATTGAAAATGTGAATGAATTTCATTAATCAATAATACCTTGGATGGAATTTGTGATTGAGCTCCAGTTAGATCTAGGCTGTCTGTGGCAACTAGACTCATCTTAAAGTCTAGTACCTTACATTCCACTCCTCAAACTAACATCTCTAACCCTTTCTTAGTCTTGTTGCTAGAGGATGCCATTTTTTCTGTAAGGTTTTCAATGATATGGAAATCTTCAATAGTAATTTGCTTAGATTTCTTAGATACTCAAAAATCACTTTGCACAAATAGATTTGAAAAATTTGCGGTGACAAATGACTTCAATTTTGCCCTTTTTATCAAATTTTTCCTTTTGATTGCCATAAATGCCTAGTATGATTGTTCTCTCAAATGAAAAACTATCTTCCACTCACTTTTTGATGTTATCAAATTTTTCCTTCATTTCATCTTCAATTCTTCTAGTATTCATGTAGTTCTTGGAAAGATGACCAAGTTTTGTACAAATGAAACATCTTCTCATGGAATCTCTTGTTCTCATGTGATGCTTACACAATTCATTCTAATGTGTCCTAATTCTACGTAGTAATGATATCTAGACTAAGTGTTATAGTCCCAACCAAATATAGCTTTTACAATATGTTCTATTGGATCTAATATCTTAGTTTTGCATTCAGAAGATTTGTGCCATGTTTCTTGCATTTGTGACATTTTCCTTCAAATTTAGGTTTCTCTTTGTGTTCATTAGCTCTATGACCATGATGATTACAATTGTAGAATTTTCCATTGAATTTAGCTTTCCCACTACTCTTACATTTGTTTTATGTATGACCTATCTTACCATAGTGACTACAAGTAGGTATTTGATTCTTTTGATCTCCTTGCTTAGATGTCACCTTCTTCTGTATATTCAATTCTTGCTTTTCCTTTATATTTGAAATGTCTTTGCTCATTCAATTGATTCATGTCTACTTGAGATTTCATCATCCTCTGATTGGTTTACTTTTAGTGTTTAGGTCATTCAAAAATCTTTCATTTTTTTTATCTTAGATTCATGATTTCTTCATTTGCACCAGTGAGTTTTTTAATGAAGTTTTCCTTCTAAAGGGATAGATGTTGAATTTCATTGTTCTTTCCTTCTATCTCTTCTTTTATCTTATTTTTCTCTTCCATGAATTCACACAATCTTATTGACTAAATTTATTTCTCTCTTCTCAATTTTCTTACTTCTTCTTAAAAGTTACCATTTTTTCTCTAATAGTTCTTTGATTGCTTCATTAGCTTCATCTGGATTGCTTGAATGGATGTCTTCAATTCTTTCTCCAATGTAGAGTTTTTCATTCATCTAGATTGCAAGATATTTTCTCCTTTTCAAGGATTAGGAGAGTTTCTCCTTTTCTTTCTTAAGTTTTCCAATAGGTAATTCCAAATCTAGCTTCTCATTGTCAATGGCCTTATTAAGTCTAAATACTTCCATAGCCTCTGATCTTTGCTCAAGCTATTAAACATCTTTCCTAAGAACCACAATGCTTTGATACCAATTGTTGGAAATATATGTGATGGGATAAATTATTGAGAGGGGAGGGGTGAATCAATAACTTATAAAACTTAATCCTTTATTAGCAATTAATCCTTCATGTATATTCTGAACTAATTGCATGCATGAAAAATTGAAAACATCAAAACATTCATAACATTTTGACACAGAATAAGGTGATCTAGAAACCTTCCAAATAGAAAGTAAAACTAGGGTGGGGATGATACCCACAAGCTTTATTACTACAGTATAAAGTTGGCCTATTATGGCTTATGATGATCACTTCTGATGATCTTCCCTATTAGGAGCAATAAGGACTGCAAGGTACACCTTGCAAAAGGGTTGACAAACAAACAATGAAGTATGCATTCAGTAAAGAGATTTACAAAAGACTAATAAGTCTACCTTGTGAAAGGGTTTAATTGATCGACCTTTTAGGATAAAATAGTGGTTGATCTCTAATCTACAATTTAGTTTGTTGATGAGATTCGTTTGAGTGTAATGATCACCTTGCAGTGATAGATAAATATTTGTTACTCCTTATACTGTTGTAGCCTTTGTACTTCACACTTTAGTTCTTCTCTTCTTGTTACATGAATTTCATACTATATTTTTTTGGATGTGATAAAATACATTACATATATACCAATCCAATTATAAATCAACAAAGTCGGCTACAATACAAGTTTACACAAAATAAACAAAGTTAGCCCAATTGGAGGAACTCAAGTTTTGAAGAATAGCTCAATGAGGTTTTGATACTTGACATCCACTATCAATGCTTGAAATCATCATGCATCCGATAGATGTAGAATATTGATCCATGTATTGATCACTTCCAAGTAGTATGAACTCAATATGCACTGGTGACTCGGTGAATATTGTAAAACTCAGCATATAAACTAAATCACTTGATTCACACTACATAGCTTGGTCAATGCTATCACAATGAACTTGGTATAAACTAAATCACTTGGTTAACATTGAGTGGCTTGGTCAATATTGGATTTACATCACTACGACTACAAACTTTGTAAGCACTACACAACTCAATTTCCACTAAGAAAATTAGTATACAATGAGATGCTTAGTTTACACTACTGATTACCAACTTTGGTAGAAACTACTTGATGCAAATTGAATAATGTTCCTTGACCTTGGTAAAGCCTTAAATTCTTAGTTAATACTATTCACTATGCAATATGCTCGGTATATACTATCTATTTGAATAAGTGTGTATCACTGATAACAAACTTGACTAAAATGTCAATAGACCTAATAGTCCTTCTTACTCTTAACCAAGTAGATCACCAGATGCGATCAATTATAAGCCTTAATAGGCCAACTTTATTACTATAGTAGTGAAGCATTATGGGTGTCATCCCCACCCTAGTGTTACCTTCTACTTGGAGGGTTTTTCGGTTAACAATTCTTGTGTCAAAGTGTTATGGTGTTGCTTTATTGATTTATGTTTCATGCATGCAAGTAGATTAGATAATATAATAAAGTGGATTAAGAGAACAAGAAGTTTGAAGTGGTTCCTGAATCATCCCACATCTCCCTTCTCAATCACCTATCCTTCATTATATTTCAAACAATTGGTATCAGAGCAAGGTTCTCTCATTAGAAGTTTAGCATCTTGAGAGAAAATATCAGAGATAATGGAAGTGTACAAGCTAGAAAAATCCTTTGAAAATGACAAAGTAGATTTACACTTGGGCACGGAGAAAATCATGAAACTGAAGAATCAACTCTCTCAATCCTTGAAAAGAAGAAAAGAATTGGTAGTATAGAAGAATGATAATCTATACATAGAATAAAGAATTGAAGATATTTTTAGAGAAAGAAGTTCAAATGAAGTAGATGCAGCTATAGAAGATCTACTTGGAAGGAACCTCATTCTACAAGAAGAAGTAATAAAATTTAAAAGAGAATAGGACATTTAGTCAATCAGGATATGTGAAGTTATGGAACAGAAGAACAAAGATGAAAATGACAAGAGATGGTAGATGAAGAAAAAAGATTACTTTACACCAGACTAGAAGAAAATGATAATGAAATCCACTAGCTTTCACAACATCAAATAGATATGATAAATTAGTTGAACAATACAAATCAAGAAGTCATCAATCTAAGGATAGGAAATCAAAGACTCATAAATGATTTTAGAGTAGAAAAAGAAATCAATGAAAGAATGATGAGATCACAAGAAAGAATGAATCAGTTAGTAGATCTATCTCAGAAGAGACACAAGATAAAGCAAGATTGGGATAAACTAAACAAGGAGAATCATCAAAGAAAGGATATCATTACAATTAAAGACCTACATGTAATCATTGTGGAAAGTTAGGAAATACATCAAAAAAATGTTGGAGCAATGGAAAGGAAAATTTTAGTGGTTAATATTACATTTTTATCAAGCATGGGCTTAGATTAAGTGAATGCATAAAGAAAACTAAGTTTGAAGGCTTCACATGTAACAAACAAGGTCATAAATCTTCAAAGTGTAGAACAAAGAAAATTAATCCTACTAAACAACTTTCTAAAGATATATTTGGTTGGGATGAGAAAACTTGGTACATATGTTATTTATGTGGAGAATATGGACACATTGGAGCTAACTATATGATGAATAACTTTAGAGAGAAAAATCCTACCAAAAGATGATATGTATGAAAAGAACTTGGTAATCTAGCAAAGAACTATATGAATAGAGCTATAGTTGAATATGAAAAAAATTCAAAAGTTAATAAGATCAGGACTCAAATGAAGTTGCAATGGGTGAGGAAATCTCCAAA
This sequence comes from Cupressus sempervirens, assembly GCA_028749045.1. NCBI lineage: Eukaryota > Viridiplantae > Streptophyta > Pinopsida > Cupressales > Cupressaceae > Cupressus > Cupressus sempervirens. The sequence continues at coordinate 86,985,613 of CM053785.1, forward strand.
GAGTTCAAGTCAAAATAGTGAAGTTATTGATATCCAAGGCAATTAATTGAGTGATTCAATCATCTCTACATAAGAATAAAAGGAAAACAATGAAGCTATGAACAAAATCATATTCTACATTAGTTCTCATCATACAAGAAAGAAATTCCAAATCACCATAATAGATGCCTTAGGATAGATGGAAGTCTCAGTTATAACCGAGTTGTAAGACCTAATTGAGTTACTCTTCAGGGTTAACCAAGCAAGGTTAGACTCAAAAAAGCCATCAACTCAACCGACTGTGGTCAACTATACTTAGTCAATCTTCAAGGTGCCATCAAGTTTGAAGACCTAAGCATTAATGAGGCCCTAAAATTGAAAACATGATAAAAAGAAGAAATTGAAGATTCATTTCCTCACCAAAAATTTAGAGATCTAACAAAGTATCTTTGAGCCCCCAAGCGATTCAAAGCCAATTTGTGTTCAAGAAAATTTATAGGAAAAGATACCATCCATAGTTCTTAATCAACTAAAATATATGGTAGCCTCTTCGAGAACAAAGGTTAATTGGGGCTCTAAAATGTTAGCTAAAATCTCAAACTACATTCCACCCAATTTTAAACTATGTCCTACAATTGTTGAAGAGAAGGATCCACAAGAAGAACATTCAACCATTACTCCCAAGCCACTTCTTATTCATGATGTAAGGTTGATCTATCACTATTTAATTCAAGATTTGTGCAATTTCAACCTGGATTAGGCATATAGTACATATGTGTAAATTATGTATTGCAACCAGAACACAAGCATTTGGAAGTTAAGGGTTTGACCCAAATAATTCATATGCCAAGGAAATTTTGAATTAAGCAAATTAGGTTTATATTGAGCTAAGTCCATAACATGACATTCTAGCTCAAGAAACCATTTCTTATTACCAAGAAGATGATCCATCAAATAACTAGTTACCAAGTGATGGAGAAGTCCAAGGCAACCAAAACTCTATGACCTATAGAATTGGCCAAGCTAACCCTAGTTGAATGGGATGGTAGAGGCATGAATTTGAACAATGTGATTAACATAGAAATTAAGTTCATTATTCATGTCATAGCTCACAAAATTTGTAGTTAAAGCTAACCAAATAGCATGCCTTGTGAAGTTGTTGACCTAACATATAAAGTTGTGAAGAAAAACCTATCTTTCAACCTTGTCGAGCTTCAATGCATCTAGTTGAGCAAGAAGATGGAGAGCATCCGAGCCTCCAAGAACAATTCATGTAATTTTGGTCCACTCTTGCTTTGTTTTTTCTTTTATGTACACAAAAATTATTTCCATCAAAAGTAATTGTTGTATAGAAGAAGGACACCCCCATGCTATATCAAATCAATCAATTTAGGTGAAATGAGTGAGAATATTAAAGGCATCATGGATGCATAGTTTGAAAAAATTAAGGAGAGGATGTAGAGTAGGTTAAGGATCTTTAAAAAATTGGTGGAAGATTATGAGCAAGACATATGCTTCTTGGTTAATTGTGATAAAGTACATATTTAGGCAATCAGACTTAGGATTGCATGGGTGAAACCTTTGGCATATGAGGTGAACATTTATGAAACCAAAGATGTCATTAAGGATCTCATCAATAAGCCTATAGATACAAAAGTTGCATACTTTGGAACATATGAAGAAGAAAATACTAGAATCTCACTTGATATTCAGATTCCTCAAATGTTGAAGAGAGGGAAGAAAAGGTTGGAAAACCTTGAGAAGAAATTTTCCAAATCAGATTCCCCTCTCATGCTCAATGAAGGTAAAGGTTATGATGTAGAAGAGAAAGATGAAGAGGAAGGTGATCATGAAAAAGAAGAGGTAGAGGAACCTCCAAAGAAGAATACAAAGAAACCAAAAAGGCCTTCTACTCATGTGATCACTACCACCAAGCCTAGGAAATCAAAAAGAAAATTGAAGTCAGATGAAAGTGATGGTGAAGAAGATAATACACCAATAATCTCATTGAAAAGGCACCCACTTAAATTTGAACAAAGACTGAAAATAGTAAGGGAAAGTAGTGGCATGGAAGAATTCAAGTACATAAAGTCTGAAACCAGAAGAAAGGATGAGCATAAGAAAATTAAAGAGGCATTTGTTCAAAAGTTGGAAAAGTTGAAGTACAACCCCAGTGAACTCAAAGGGAAATCTCCTAAAGTCATACTAAAGGTTGTCTCTCACCATTGGGCTAATATAGTCAAGAAAAAAAAGACATCAGAGAGAAGAATCTAAGGAAAATAATGCCAAATTTCTCTATGAAGGAAATAAAGGAGGAAATATCAAAGCATGGAACCAGACAAACTCCTAGATTTAAAACTTTTCAAATTTTGTCAAATAAGATAGAGGATGTTTTATAGTCCACACACAATATATGCAAAAAAAAAATTGATATTAAAGAAGGGGGAGACCTACCAGAGGTTTGGACCATTGAGGAGTTTGATCTTGAGAAAATTGGAGCAGAGGTCATAGCATCACTTCCATCCTCACCTCCTATGTCTCCACCCAAGCTATAGTCTACTAAGTTGAGCCTAACTCAATCAAGAAGTGAGGTGAATATTATTACATTTTCACCTAGTTCTCTTGCAGTGGTAACTAAGAAATATGTTCCCATGGTATCAACCAAGCAACATCCAAAGAAGGATTTGGTTGACAAAGGAAAATAAATCTTACCTTCATCAATTATCAGGGGCAAAGGTAAGGGAAATAATGTTGATGAAACTGATTTGGATGAAGAGATTATGATTTTAAATAGAGATCTATCTAATCTCTCTGCTGAGAAAATGGATATATTGGGAGAACTATGGAAGAAAAGAACCAAGAAATAGATGCTAAGGGAAGAAAGGAATAGAAGAAAAGTCCTAGAGGATATCAAAGACATATTTGTGGGTGCACTATCTATTGAGATAAATGACAAAGCACCTATCATTGAAAAACCAGTTGAAATTATACATAAGTTCAATGAAGATGCAAATGCAAAGGAAAAACTTCATGAGAAGGCTGAAAGGAAGTTTGAAAATAAAATGCTAGGAAGTGTAGCACAAAAAATATCTATTGATCAAGTAGAATTGTCTACTTCAATTTCTTCTTTAGAAAAAGTTGTGAATAGTGTTATATCTTTATTTGTAAAGTTGAGTGATTGAACAAATTTCACTAAGGAAATCAAATATAAACTATCTAAGATTGATATGGGCTTGAAGGTTAGTGCTAGTCAGTTGGCACTCAACCCAAGTTCCAATTGAAATCATTTTACAAAAGTCATATTTTTGATAGATCTTTAGGTAGAACTATTAAGAGAAGAGGCAAGAATAAGGGAAACCTTGGTAGATATATAGAGTATGATGCTTCTCCATATGGATATTATACATAAGAGAATGGATCATGCAAAGAAACTAGGTAAGGACACAAACCTTTTAGTGGTAGACCATATGTTGGAGTTATTAGTAGAGCTTCAAATTAATTTCCACATACTAAACGTTCTTAAATATAATTGGGGTAAGACTACATCTTTGATTTTGAAGGTACATCATGATTTTCTCTCTCATTTTGGCATAACCTTGAATTTTTTTAGCATTTTTAACAAAAACAAGGGGGAAAGTATATATTATATTATTTATAGGAAGATATATGCTAAGAAAGAAGAAAATATTTACAACACAAAGATATGTAAAAAGAATATAAACAAAAACTATTTTGAAAAATAAGAAACCTAGTTTTTAGTTCAAACCGAGTTGCAGAGTTTTTAGTGCAAACTATCCTATAGCAAGATACATGGACTATAACCCTCACCACAATGTGATAATGTGATAAGTTTCCCTCATGGGCCCTTCCATTAAAAAATGAAACACATATCTTAACCATTAGATCAAAAGGAGATCTACAAATGTCATATTGTTACTATAAGAAGATGCATCATCTTTAACTATTTTGACAATGTGACATGTCTCAGGTGGGCCCTCTATATAGAAAAACACTGTAAGAAAAATGTTTATTCTACATCACATGATGCAAAAAAAATCAAAGTTTGACGTGTTGTCATTATAATCAAATGCATAGTATTTATGTATAGCGACAATGCAACATAGTAACACCTATCTAAGAGGGACCCGATGATTTCAATATGGAATAAAATATATCCATCATTAGATCAATATAATATTTACAAACATCACTTTGTTGCCATCAAAAGAAGCCAAGATTTTAACCATAGCGACAAAGTGATGTTATGCCACATGTCCTTGGATTTCTTATGAGTATAGTGAAGGGTCATAGAGATAGTATTTTATAGTTGTCGAGATGTATTTGGTTTGATTTCTATGTCAACAAGCACAAAAGGTGATTCAACAATGAATTTTAATTGTAACCGTCAGATATTTTGTTCATCAATGGTTGATTTTTAAAATCACCTATTAGACATGCATACCTATTCTCTGTAACACATTAATGGTGAATTATTTTTTTCATGTGAGTATAATTTGAGAATATAATGCACACATATCACACTTTTTTTTGCAAAAGTGATGAGTTTGAAGAGTAGAACAAAAGGAGCTAGGAGTTCAATGCTAGAAGATTGTGGATAGCTACAACAAGAAAAAATGAGAATATTTCAGTATGTTCATGTCCTCATCCTAGTAAAGAAATTTATTTTTGAAAAATTTTCCATATTTCTTTAAGATGTCTCCTATATGAGATTTTTCCAAAAAGGTAGATTATCAATAAATGAATGTTCATGATGATTTTATTGAGCAATTGAATGCCTTCACAAATGATGCATCTAAATGTAAGGAATTTGTCCCCAAAGCGCCTAGAATAAAGATTGATGAGGGTTTGTATGATAAGGGAAACTTGGTGAGGGATGCACAGACATCCATAGGTGGTTTGGAATTGTTTAAAAAATGATTTTCCCAAAAAAAATAAGACACCCCCACAATAATGTAATGGAGTTTGATGTTGGCAAACTTATCATACTAGGATTAATCATGGATGTAGATTTGTTTACCATGACTTGCCAAGAGATATGACCCTGTATTATGATTGGTGAGAAAAGATTCTAGAGATGGCCTTTTTAAAGTTATGTCAAATGTAGTTAGAGAAGTTTTCACGCTGATCCCTTACACAACCATACATGAGGAGATTTATTTTGGAAAGTTGAAACCAAATCATGATGCTTAGAGAGCTTATCTTAGGAGAAGGCCACTTTAGGAGAACTTTGCCAAAGTGGGAAATCTAGCATTGGTTACATCATCTACCTTAGAAACCTTATGAAGAAGTATTTTAGTTCCAAGGCTCAAGCATTGTATGTTTCGCTATGTAAAATTTTGGGTAGGGATGAGAAAGAGCATATTTCAGTTCCCCTTATGTACATGATAGCACAAATCCTACAATATAGAATGAGCTTGATTTTTTATTTTGTATCTTATTTGGTAGAAGAGATCCATAATAGACTAATAGGAGTAAGTATAGGTAAGGTTGATAATCCCTTTGGATAGTATTTGATGCTCATGTACACGTGCATGTTTAAAGGAACTTCTATTTTTGAGAAGTAAATGAAGTTGTAGAAAGAACACAAAGGTAAGAAAATGCCAATGCAACTATGGAGCGCTGACATGTCTTGGGAGGTAAAGGATTCTATTTTTTTAAGGTTTGATAGGTAGTTTTCATAAAAGATGAGGGAACTCTTAGCAAAAGACAACCCTCAAATTCCCAAGCCCTTATTGGAATTAATCATATCAAAGGAATATGCTATTGGGTTGAAGGTAAGCCACAATTGGGGAGACATCATACCTTACCCTATATGTATTATTTCTAGTGTCTATGGTTTTCAAGGAAAACCTCATTTGTTACCCTACTAGGTCCCTCTCAAGATGGGTGTCCCTAAGATTTTTTGGAAAGTTGGAGGGCTAGAGGAAAGAAAATTGGTTGGAAGATCAAGATGAAAAATATTTCCTAGTTTCACTATGGCCCACCAATTATTCATAAAAAAGGGTGGATGAAAGCACCTAGGATTTTTTTTTGATAGATATCAAAAGGCCCAATCCCACCCCATGTTCACAAATCCTAAGGGTTTTTATTATATGTTTAGAGAAAGGACAAAGGCTAGGAGTTATGGGCATAATTTTTATTATCTCGAGGATGTCATACAAAATAATTTCTATTTGCAAGAGAAAGAGGTGAAGAAAGAAGAAGGGAGACTTTTTAGAAAGGTCATGGATTGTATAAATACTTTGGATAGAGACTACGATCCATTGATGGATATGAAGTTTTGGGGTGACAAAATTCATAAATTAATACCACATTTTGTTGATATTATGCAATTTTTGAGTGAAAAGAAAGAAGCCCTAACAAATACATATTCAAATTAGGTAAAGGAGGTAATCAAGAAGATCACAATCACATATGTCATTAATCAATTTTAATACATCATCCAAAGAGGAACTAGATATACTATGATTTAGAACATAGATGTACATCCTATTCCAGTATACTAGATACACTACTTTGAAAGCCCTCCTTGAGAGCCATCTACAAAGAGACCAAAATTAGAAGTAGGGACTTCATCAAGGGCTGATGAATATTCACCTTCTCAAAATCCCATTCTTTTTTATAGTGAATATGCAATATAGGAGAAATTGAGGCCAATAGGAGGCAACAATGATGTTTTGATGGTAGTAGCAAAATTAGAGGAAGGAATGCCACATGAACCCCCAATACCAGTTTTGGACCTCATCGTTGGGGATTTTAAGGGAAGGGAAATGGATCTTTTTATTGAATAGGCTTCTATGAAATTTATTTATGATAATCACTTTGTATAGTCAAGAGCATTCATTCAATTTTTGTGGAGAGCTAACGTTTAAGATTTTGAGGCAAAGTGTGGTAAATTGAAATAAGAGCAACCTGAAAAAGAGGACTCTATAATACAAGAGGAAGTAAAAGAGGAATTAAGGCAATATTTTGATAGAATAACCCCTAAAGTATGAAGACAATTGTTGAAAGATGCTAGTGTTGTGATACTCTCTGAATGGAACATTGCAAATTTCATGGTTTTTCATGTTATTAGGAGGGGAAAAGAAACAAAGCTCAAAGTTGAGGAAGAAGCCAAGGAAGCTCACAAGGGAGTGAAGTATACTAGAGATCACTAGACACTAGGGATGTGGTGATTCCATAAAATGAGTGAATCTAGGCTTTAAGAGGTTTCTGATGTAAAACACAGAAGAAGGCTAATGGTCTATAGGGTATTAAAGATTGACAATGAATAGTCAGCCCTAATGAAGAAAGAAGTGGCCGATTTTAATGTAGATATGGCTAGGAAGGATAAGATATTTTTATTTATTTAAATACCATGTTTGAAAAGGTATTAGAGACATATGATGAAAGGGAAAGGAGAATTGGTGAAATGGAAAAGATCATTGCTAACTTTAAGAAGTAGCAAGGGAAAATAAAGGTGGTGAAATGACCATCTCAAGAAATGATTTCAATAGAATTTTCTCCAGCACCTCCTGTTGGGCCTATTATTGAAATACTAGATACCCCTTGCATCCAAAATTTAATACTAAAGAAGAGTTGGAAGAAGAAAGGCCAAACTCAAGGTAGCACAATTAGATGTGCTATAAAGATATGAAGACAAAATCAGCAATACAATTCTATTTTTGGTTGATCATGTTAGTTGGCCTTTGTCTCATTACAAAATATCCAAATTGGTAAGCATATGTACTAATTTGAATAAGAATGAATTTTCTTTAAGAAATGTTTTGGATAAATGCATCAATAGACTGATACTAACACATGGGTAGAAGGAACATATGATTAGGCTATTGATCTACTAGATTTTGATACAAGAAGAGAGATATTGTAGAGAAAATGAAAACATGTTTTTCTAGGTATGTTAATAAGAGATTAATTTTTTCCCTCATGCCCTAAGTAACCAAACTACTATTAAAGAAAAGGAAGCATGGGGAAATGAATTTAAAGAGATTGTGGGCTCATGAATGACTCACATTATAAATTAAGGATGATAACATTTTGTTTGCAAGGATACTCAAAAAAATCATGAATGTCGAAATATTTTTTGATTTTTTTGAGCCTAAGTTTGAGGAATTAAAGAGAATGTGGAAGAATTTTATGATTAAGGAGAAAAATTATCAAACTTGATTGGCCAAGTGATCTGGTTTATGATGAATGGGTAAAGGAATATTTCTTAGTAATAGAATCTTCATAGGTGATGATAGTAGATAAACCACAAGACTTGGGCACATTTGAAAAGGAGAAGCAATTAGTTGTATAAAGCATTTAGCAAGTGGAGAAAGATATTAAATTAACAACAGAGAATCCATAAGAGAAAGGAAAAGATCAATGAGAAAAGGAGAAAGAAAAGGTGGCACCTCAACATGCAGAAGAAAAAAAAGGAAAAAATCCACAAGAGGTTGTTATTGAACTTGAGAAAGAAAAAAAACTAAAAAGGCCTACATGAAAAATTGTGAAACTAATTTTAGATCATATGGAGTATGCCACACGTTCTTAGACCAATTATCCTATGAGCTTGTTGATAATGACCTTTTTTCTTGAGTGTAACCATATTTTTAACAAAGGACAAGTGTCCTTTTCCCTCTAAGCCTGAAGCTTGTTGTAAATTACCCCATATAAGTGAGTTCCCAAGGATAGAGGAGGGTTCTAATTTTAATTTGTTGGAATGAATGTATATTCTACTCTTTCGGAGTGGGTCCATAACTATATAGTCTTATTGTTCCAAAATGTCATTAATGGAATTGCAGAGTTATATTGTTGAATCTATCTTAGCATTTTCATTCAATGTGATTCAAAATTGTATATTTTGAATTATACGTTAGTTCATGTTTTGCTAATAATCTAATGGATTATGTAAATGCTTGATGTGAATTAGGGCAATTGAGAGTTTTCAAAAGAAGATTATGATAAGAATGAGGTTTACATTCAATATTTTTTTTCTTTTCACCAAGTGATAGGATAGATCTGATGTCATGTGTTAATTTTTTAGAGTAACAATCCAAAATGATAAAGCACTCATCATGTCTTAAGGATTGATTGGTCGTAGAGTTATTAAATGGTGCAAATTTAATTAAACAAATCTTCAAATTTCATTGTTATAGGTCTAAGAAGAAAGCCTATACTTGATTCAAGGGTTGAAAGGGTGTAAAGAAATAGCCATTTTCTACTCCTTTTTCAATTTCTTGAATTATAATAATTAGAGGGATTTATCAACTAAATGGGAATTTATACTGCGAATTGCTAGTAGGAAGGGAAATCATAAATTCCTAGGTACACCCACCTTAATTTTGTAATGTTCAAAGGGAAGAAGATTGAAGCAGTCCTGATAGTTGGCCTTATAAATTTTATTTTAGAATACCCATAATGGTTTCTGGCTAATTCCTAGGTGTCCTTTGCATTTGCAAAAGGTAGTTAAAATATTGTCAAATCAAGAGCCAATGAACATCAACATTTTCCTCAAACTCTACTCTCTCTCTCTCTCTCTCTCTCTCTCTCTCTCTCTCTCTCTCTCTCTCTCTCTCTCTCTCTCTCTCTCTCTCTCTCTCTCTCTCTCTCTCTCTCTCTCTCTCACACACACACACACACATGCACCAAAAAAAAACTCACATGGGTTTGGTTAAATATTTGATATCTTGCTTCTAGTTGAGGGATACCTAAAATATGCCAAGCCCTTCCTTTGGATAAAGTAGGAATTGATTCAGTTACCTTGGTCTCTTACAAAATTATGTATCATTCAAGGAGAGAATAAATGAAATAATGTAAAGACTAAGATATTCTAATGTCATGTTAGAGCCCATAGATAAACCAATTTAAACTGTATGAATTTTAGTTCTAAAAGCATCCATAATTTTTATTGTTGTGTAAAGAAATTTAAAATCAACCAACATCATCATCAATATATAATCTGCATTGCTAGATTAAATTTTAAATCTACCTTATGTCTCTCACGCTATAAATATAATGTATAATGTATATTTCTATACATTTTGAGCCACAATTCAGCCTCCAACATATATTAAATACTAAATACCTTAGAATGATTACAATACTCATTGAATACACATAAAACAAATAACCAAGACCAAAATGGGTCCACACAAACTCCCACGATCTCTCCATGTCATGATCTCAATCCTCATGCAATAAATGCACCAAGTTAGCTCAAAAAATCCATGAGAACTCAATCTTGCAAGCTACACTATTAAACATTCTAGCAACCATTAGCCAAATACCCCCAAGGTCCTCAAGCATTATCAAGAAATAGTATATGTCAAGCTCCTTTAGTGATTAAGGCCCCTTTAGTGTCCAAGATCCTCGACTAACACTACACCCAATAATGACTGACAACCACTCCTTCGGTGATCAAGTCCAAAACACCAAAGCCAATATCCCTCCAACATTCAGGATTGCCAACTACTCAACGATGCTTCTAGATCAATTTTCATGCTTTCTAATTTTGAGGATAAATTAACACATTTCATTTTTTTCAAATGTAGTTCGAATGGGTTGTATATCATTTCACAATTTCTTTTAATTCAAGGAATTAAGTAATTCATTCTATAGAATGATAGGGTTATTATAAGTGTGAGAGCGATATCATAAGTAGAGAATTTGGAGGCCAACAACTGATACATTTAATTAAAACTTAGTTAAATAGATCTATTGATATTGATTGATATGACTCTATTATGACAATGCATTAGGCATGAATCATTAGTTGAAGAATCAAGAAAATTATTCTTAGCTTTGAATGACTTAATCTTTAAATAAAAATCATTTTATATTGTTTTCAAAATGGGAGTTAATTGTTAGCTACTATAAGTTTGTCACTGAATAGAAATTACAAGAATTTTTAAGGCCAAATCTACTGTGAGGGATTTGTGAAATAATGTTTTATACAAGAATTGTCAAATCCTAGGTTTCCCCACCTTGTCTTAGTAGAGTCTAAAGAGTAGTAAACATCAGTGCTTTGTCAGTTGGCCCAGGATCAAATAGGATGTACCAGGCATGGGAAGTAGCTAACCCCTAGGTATTATTTTACTTGTTGTCTCCTAGTATTATTAAATCTGTTAAACTAGAATCCAACAGGGATGACATCCTAGATGTTAACCCAAATGTGGGAGAAAATAACATGAAGATTTAACAAAGAATCAAGTAGCACAAGGTTGACTTATGAATATTACTAAACATTGTACAAATGATCTAATAACATGGCTACTATAATTAGCTTTAATATAGATCCCTTTACTACTCCTTTGATTTTTTTGTAATTATTATTTTCTTTATCTCAACTCTTTAACTTTAGACATGATCACTTGCATTCTTAACACTTCTCTCTCTTGTATGCATTCTCACTTGTGTTGTTTAGGATCATTGGCTTCTCCTAAACATACAAACTCTCTAGTTGTGACTTCTCTATGTCACTCTTTTCACATTGAGATTAAACTTAACACAAATCTCTTGGTTGTCTAGCTAATTAATCAGTAATCTAATCTTTTATTTTGAAATAATGTTTTATTTTATAGTCTTTTGTTGTCTACCTTTGAAACCGTAATTTGTGAATTCAAAATTTGAATTCTCAAGCTTAATCCATGGTTGTCTTCCCATTTTTTTTGTAGGTCCCTCTTATTAGATACAACATGTTCATATAAGAGTCATGGATGTCTTCTGTCCTCAATGAATTACATCACTGGAAAGTATTCAAATTTGAATTATTTCAACTATTCCTCAATATGATACCTCCATCACCATCAAGTACAAAGGTTAGTGTACTTATACCTACTTTGTGACATTGTAGTCACAAGTATCCTTCTTCATGCTTCCCTTTTTTACTTAGCCCATACATCTTGTATGATCATTGGTTGTTGTAACTTCCTTCTCTACTTGTCATCCTTATACTCATTTGTACTTCACTTAACTCCACCTAAGTGGATATTCTTTGTTGCACCTTTGATGGGCTTATCCTTCATCTTTTTATGATAATCCTTATGAACAAGAGTCCCACATACAAGATTGGTGTGACTTTTTGGTCATGATTTTATACTAGTCATGGGTCCTTCTTTACCTTGGCATCAAATCAAACATAGACATAAATGAATGCTCTGGTCATTCTACTAGTTAGTCATCAAAATTTGAGACAATTATGCCAATAATCTCGCTCTTTGACATTGATTACAATACCTTAACACTCTCATCACTTTGGTGGATTTTCCTTTGTTTTTTTCTTATTCACTCAACATCTCCTCATGAGATTATGCATCCATATTCTTTGACCACTTTGATTCCTTCTTTGTGGATTCACTTTAACTTCACAAGTTTGGAGCTTCTCCCCTTTATTGTTCCTCATTTTTCTTCTCAAATTCTCATAGCTTTTCTTCTTTCTACTTCTTTCTCTCTATTTATTACTCTTCTTCTTCTTCTCTCTCCCACTTATGGATGGCTCCCTATTTGACCACTTTTTTATTTCCCAACTTGTCCCCCTTTGAAAACAATACCAAAGGCACACATCTTGACTCTATGACTACTGCCCCTATGGAGTAGTTCCCTTTGCTCATCAATCTACCATTTTCTTTCACTACTTGCTGATCATGGATTGCTTCTTTCTAGACTATCTTAGTTAAGGCTTGATAGGGGTAGTACCCATAGTATCTCTCTAGGATGCTTGAAGTTATGCTTTTGAAGAGGTTTTTTTGTATATATTAGTCATTTGTTCCTTGGTAAATATTCCATCCTTACATCTTTTTCTTGCACTTATTCTCTCAAAAAATTATACTTAAATGATTTTGCATTAGAGTGGGATAGAAAGTAATTCCCTGTGGTGGAAGAACTAGAGATGGTCCCCAGACACATCTTTCCAACATTACCAACCAAGGAAAGACTATTTTTGGCATTCTTGAAATTTTTTGATAGTGAATGTTTTGAATCAACTATGACACATGCAATGTTCTCATTCTAAATAGAGATTTTAGTTGATTACCATCTTGTCTAGAATTATAGAGCCCAAAAATGTAGAACTTAATTGTTGTGTTCTATTTTAAGGTTTTTCTTTGGGTAGTCTATATCCTCGATGTCCCTTTTGTCATCATCTTGTATGTGTTAGAGTAAATAATTAATATCTAATTATTTATTCTATTGCTTAAGCTTACTTAGGTCATGCATTTATTTAATATTTTATATTTAATGCATGTAGTGGTTAGTTGTTGACAACACGGGAGTTTGTTCCCTTCTTGTTGTCACACTTATCTTCCAGCTTGTTCTACAAGCTTCCATGAGCTCTTTATATTCGGGCTCTCTCTCATTGTAAAACATTAATCATCATATCATCACATTATTGTAAATACATTTCTTCTTGTGTTTGCATTATGATGGCTCTCATGTCCATTTAGGGTTTTGCCCGTGCTCCATGCTCCTCCCCTTCTATGGCTTCTCTTTGACAAGTTTCGCATGCAGGTGATCTTGGCATCTTTAGAGTTGGCTTTCCTCAACTCCAACATGGTATCAGAGCCTTCCTGCTGCAGCTTCGTTGAAGAAATTTTGAAGCCGTGATTTGAAGTCACAAACCCTAGTTTGTTTGTGCAATTTTTCTTCAAATCAGGGGATCAGCAATTTTTCGAAGCACTTTGGGCCCAAACGGACATCACCATTGGATCCGGAAGGCCGTTTGCAGTAAGGATTCATATAAAATTTGTCGTTTTTGGTCACAGGGCAATTTTGGCAATTTTTTGAGGCCTCCAGGAGTCTACCGTATGGTCGTACGGACGCAGCGACGGATTTTTTTTAAAAAAATATATATTTTCGGCAGCGCCGCCGCCGAGCCACCACCGCGCCACCTGCGCGCAGCTTGCAGCGGCCGCAGCAGGCAGCGCCGCTCGCGCTCCGCCGCGGCCCGGCCTCCTCCCGGCAGCCGCCCGTCCGCCGCCCTCCGCCGGCGGCTCCTCTGCCTCAGTCGCCCCTACGGCCACCTCCGCCAGTTCTCCGCCCACCGCTCCGACAGCTCCGCCTGACAACTCTGCGCCACATCAGCAGCCGAGTCAACCACTGCGGGGGTGACACGTGGCCTGGGCGCCACGTGGCACCTTGCCACGTGGACCTGCCACATCACCCCTGCCACGTCAGCACTGCCATGTGGCACTCTTTTTTTACTGCGACGGCCACCAAACCGTCAAATTTAATCGCATGACTTGCTGACGTCAGTGCTGCATCAGCCCTTGCATGCACCTCTCCCGATTGCTTTTGGACATACCTTTGGTTTTTTGGCCATAACTCTTGCATACGGAAGTATTTTTCCGATCCAAAAGAAGCGTCGGAAAGCTGGTTCCGAGATGAAGATTTTGGTGTAGGTATTTTTTGGTTTTGATGCATTTTTATTACCTGTTTTTTCTGTTGAATTCCGAAGTCCTGTTTTTGACTCCGGCATGCATATCTTTTGCGTCCCATGTCTGTTTTTGGAAAACCTTATATTTCTGGAAAGCTGGTTGTGTGTACTTTTCAGAACTATAGTCTTTTTTCTTATTTTTTGGCCTCTGCTCTTTCTATCATAGTTTTGGCATTTTGTCTCTATGGTGGATATTTTGAGTGTTTTAGGCCCGAGGATCATTTTCCTGGCATGGTTTTCTTTCTTTTTGGCTGTACTTTCTTTTGGTTCAGCTCTTTTTCATTTTTGATCATTGTAGCTATCTTTTTGAAGCACTTTTTATTCTCGCACTGAGATAAATTGTCACTTTTTTTCTGGGAGTCATGAACGTTGTTTTGAGTCAGGTGTACTTGCACTATTTTCATAAAGCACCATGGGGGGGATTATTTGTTTGTTGTTTTAGGCATTCTCCCTTTGTCAAGTGAGTGTCCCTTCCATGACATTAGCCCATGCAGAGTCAGTTAGACCGTGTCTTTATCGGTGTCTGTACCTCTTTCCCTCTCTCCTCGTTCTTGGTTCGTTTGCAGAAGATTTTGGCTCACCTTCTCAGTTGCCTGTCATCACACCCCGTCTGCATTAAGGGGGGGTTATGTTGTGTTCTAATGCATCCATGGTTTGATAGTTCGATAGTGTGAACTATGTATTTAGTGGTTGATCCTATATACAAGGCGATTGCAGTGGCTGGCTACCTATGCATTTCGGTGAGATGGATCATCTACCATATAGACATGCTCAGTTCGTGCCTTCTTCTTCCATGGAGGTTTCTTTAGATCAGCAGTTTGACAGATTTGCGGCTCTTCATGCTTCAGTGATGCTGCTTCTTCATGATCATTCCTTGTTCCTGTTTTAGGGGACAATGTCCCTAGTTGGAGACTTCTTCAGCTCTTCACTGGGTTCTTACCTCTTTTTGGGGGAGGGTTTTTCCCACGTGGTTTTCTCTCTTTCCTCGCTTACAGAGGTTTCATCTTCTTGCATTGTACATGGGTACCTAACATGGCCTCGTTGTCGGGACCCATTATGCATTCATCTTAGCTTTGTGATCTTAAGGCATTTCCCTAAGTTGCACTTAAGGGGGGGGTGTTAGAGTAAATAATTAATATCTAATTATTTATTCTATTGCTTAAGCTTACTTAGGTCATGCATTTATTTAATATTTTATATTTAATGCATGTAGTGGTTAGTTGTTGACAACACGGGAGTTTGTTCCCTTCTTGTTGTCACACTTATCTTCCAGCTTGTTCTACAAGCTTCCATGAGCTCTTTATATTCGGGCTCTCTCTCATTGTAAAACATTAATCATCATATCATCACATTATTGTAAATACATTCCTTCTTGTGTTTGCATTATGATGGCTCTCATGTTCGTTTAGGGTTTTGCCCGTGCTCCATGCTCCTCCCCTTCTATGGCTTCTCTTTGACAGGTTTCGCATGCAGGTGATCTTGGCATCTTCGGAGTTGGCTTTCCTCAACTCCAACAGTATGTATCCTTCATCTTTTGTAGATTTATCAAAAAATTCAAAATTATGGTTTTTGGATTCATGATTTTATTCCCTTTTTGACCCACCATGTTTACATAGCAAATGTTTCTTCTAGGTTAAAATTCTAATTTTCAATTTCTATTCCTAAAAATTCAGCAAACTTTTAGGATGGAGTTTTTTTTGGACAGAAAAAATACATTATTTTTTTCATAAAAAAAATTTAATACTAATATATCTTTGTTTGCAAAAGATTGCATTTGCAGTAATATTATGCTATAGATTTAGGTGCACATAGATAAAACTATCCTTGAGGTTACTCATTTACAAGAGCTCCTTTAGCATTAGGGAAATTCTCCTTGCAATAGGGTTTGAGTACCTCCAATTGCCTTAACTTTTGGTACCCATTCCACTTCTCATGATTGAGTTTTTGGTAGAAGCAACTCTACCAGGTAGAGTGATTCTCATTGTCATCCTTTGTGTTATAGATTTCCCTGTCTTCATCATTTACCAAATGATTTTGTTACGATTGCATGGTAGCAAGGTTCTCCCTCTAGATGGGTGATTGCATTGCACCCTTTTTGCCCCATCCTCCTTCAATTAGTTGGCTACTAGACAATGAAGGCTTAAGATGACCCTCCTCTTCCAAAGGTTTTCCTCAAGTTGCACTCATGATTTCTTCTTAGAGAGAAATCAAGGTGGGAGAACTATTATTGATGGATGAACACATCCAAAACCCAAAGGCAATGTAAGAAACTAGCTTGGAAGGAAAGAGAGATGAACTAGACCCTTTACCCCCTTCCACCACTAGTTTTACATCTTGAAAGTGTTCCACTTCTGGGCTTGAGCCTTTATATTGTAAACTCCTATTCCTAGGTTTTGCCCATTTGCTATTGTTTTTATTTATTTTTTAAGTGTTACCCATACCACTTTGTTACTAGAGCTTATCTCATATTACCTTCTAGAAAGATGAATATTTTATTTTTTTCCTCCCTTTCTATTCAAATATATTAGTTGATTTTTAAAAAATAATATGATATGATTTCATATTTCCATTAAAAAAAATATTATATTATAAAATTAAAAATATATATATATTCTCTCTTAAAATTTAAAATATTTATTTATTAATAGATAAAGATATTAATATAATTAATCAATAACTTTCATTATAATCATATAAAAATATATATTAATTAAATAAAGTGAAATCATTTTTTTTTCTTTGATGCACATTATTACTTCATCTTTAGCCCTTTCTTTATGCACTACAATCATTCTCTCTTCTTTTTTATTTCTAAAATAATTTTTGATATCTTTCTCAAAACTGAGGATACATTAAATATGATAAGCTCTTACTTTCAAGAAAGTTGGAACTGATGCACTTTCTTTGCTATAATAGTGTGATATGGAATTACTTATCATTCAATGAGAGGATAATGTGAAGACTAAGATATCCTCATGTCATATCAAAGTCCAAAGATAAGCTGACTTTAACTTTAAGAATTTGATCCTTAAAGGGACATGCTAATCTTGAGATAAAATGCACTAAAGACAAAACGAAGTCAAACTTTTTTCTTTTCTAGATTCAAAAAAATGCAGTGATTTTTTTCCAATTTTGTTGTTGTTTATGACTACAAACTACAGAGATCATGAAGATCAAATGTTGAAAGTTTTAGAAAAATCTATTATGTTTTTTATTTTTTAAAAATTGGTCAACTATACAGTTTGTCTAAAGGATAGCCGTGTTTATTTTTAAAAGCCTCCCAAATTTATTTGTCATGAGATTCTAAAATTCTATACAACAAATTAGCATCATCATTGGTATATGATTGGCATTACTAGATTAGATTTCTAAGTTGCAGGAATGCACTTCATGGTGTAAATAAAATGTAGAATATATATACAATTTTAGAGCATATAGTTATACACCAACCATTCGAAAGAGTTATTGCTAAAAATTTATTATCCCTAAGCTTGTTTAAGCTTGTAGCTGTTTAATGTTGATTTCCTCAGAAGAGGATTAATTCCAACTTTAAAGAAGAGACATTTGTCATAGGATACAATCATTTCACTAGTATTTAAATGCACTAAAACATCAGTATTTCAATACAAATGATATCATCTCCTACATTGGTTTTTTAATTTTATCAACATTGTGTGGTACATCATTAAGATGAAGGGAAGTTTAAAGGAGTCGTTGAACTTGTTCCAAAGGTGAGTGGACTCTTAGAAAAGTTGGTCGCAAGTGAAAGAGTCGAGGAGGGAATAGAAGTTGAAAAGTGTGGGATTTTAAAAACTCATTTATTGTTGGTTCATTTAAAGCAAGTTATTATCCCTTTTCATTAATAATTAAAGAATAAATTATTGAAGTTAGCTAAATAATTAATTGTGTTTTTATTTTTAATAATAATTTTGACTCTCTTTTTTTTATGAATAGTCCCTTCCTTATATTAAATACAAAAAATTTACATATTCACAAAAAAAAAAGGCCGAGGGAAATAGAATCACCCCGCAAGTTCAGATGGCCACAAGCTAGAATTAACTAAGTATCAAAAAAAAAACTTAAATCATCAAACTAACAGTGTAGTGCTAGGTGAGGGAGAAGGATCCTTATCATCACAACACCAACCAAGGGAGGGGTGGGAAGATGGCTTAGGTGGAGCCCAACCGTTGTCAACAACACCATTCTCTTCATCTCTCTCTCCCTTAGGCTTGGGAGGAAATGAGAAATTTTGGGCTCAGTAATGGTACTCCAAATAGTAGAGAATCTGTTACTCCTGGTATGATGAGAAGATTGCAAATGCCATCATTGGTTGAGAACCACATCCATGGGCAAGTGAGGAACCAGCCACCGATAGCCCAACTCAGGCTTATAGTTGGTCGTTGAGGTTTCTAGATACCACTTCCAATATTTCCACCAAGGGTGAGAGGACTAAATTCCCACTTTATGTAACAAATGTGGAGGCACCATAAAAACTAGAAGATTAAAGTCTACCACTCTGGTCGAGTGAGCCAGATTTACACTTTCTTGATGTCCCACAATCATAAACTCATAGTAACTCTAGAAAAAATATCTTTGGAGGTCATGATGCCATGTTTAAATAAATGTAGAGATTGACCCCATGTACCTTAGCCAGGGGAATACCTTGGAAAGCAAAAATTGGGGACCACCAGAGATTGTGTTAGTTCATGGAGAGTCCATCTCTAAATCCATTGTCAACCTAGTGAAGCCATGGCTTAACTACTTCCTAGGCTTTCCAAATACTCTTGGAAACAAAAGTACCCTAAATCTAGATAGGTTCAGTGGTGACAAGAAGGGTCTAAAATCCAATCACCTTCTAGGTAGGTTGGTGAATTAGGAAGCCTAAGGAAATACAATGTATTAACAAAATCTTCAAAGCTTCATTGCCAGAAAGAGCTCGAATCACCCATTTGGCACATAAAGCAGTACCTTTCTTCTAGGTTGACATCAAGCCTAGGCCACCAAACTCTTTAGGAAGATAGTAGAAATCCTAGGCAACTCTATGAAAGCCCTGGTGAGTAGCATCTGACACCCACACGAAGTCATGTAATAGGCGAACAAGATTGAGATAAGAGGCCTTTGAAGGATCCCAACAAGAGGAGTAATAAACATGGGTGGCAGTCAACACTTTGGAACAAATCTAGAATTTTCTTGCAAGGGAGAGAGGTTTGGTGATCCAATACTCTAGCTTCTTCTCAATTCTGGTAAGAACCACATTCTAGAGTTCAACGATCGAGGCTTGAAAAGAAAAAGGGATGCCTAGAAAATGAAAGACTTCCCCATGCTAAATACTCTTCCATTGATATTGTTGAAGCCAAGTAAGATAGGGAAGGGAAGACTGCCTATAACAAAGGGTTTTGTGCTATTGAATAGCAAACCCTAAAGCAAGACAAAATGTGTCAAGGCATTGCAAAGCAGAGGCAACATTCTCTTCATCCTCTATAAGAGTGAGGAAGGAATCATCAAAAAAATGACCATTCACAAGTTGGTCAGAGGAATCCAGGAGGGAAATACCTTGGACTCTTCCTTGTGAGATGGCAGTTTTGAGCAAATATCCAAAACCTCCTATTGCCAACACATATAAAGAGGGTGCTAGTGGGCATCATTGTTGAATTGAATGATAAAGCCCAAAGGCTTGAGACTGATGACCATTAATGGTGATTCAAGGAAAGACATCACCAAAAGCATCTGAACCGACTACAAAAGAGTAGGGTCAAACCCAACAGCCTGAAGCATTGCAAGAATAAAAGGTCACTCAATCTAGTCATAAGATTTAGCAAAATCAATTTTGAGAAAAATGGTCTGTTGCTTGGAATGTCGAGCCCATTCCATAGCTTCCCACACAACAATTATATTGTCCAAAATATAACAGGATTTAATAAAACTCATTTGTTCAAGACGAATGATTTGAGGAAGAAGATGATGAATTTTAAGAGAGAGAGAGCCTTGGCAATGACCTTGTAAGAAACATTCAATAGGCCTCTAATTACATATGTCTTCAAGATCACCCACCTTAGGTATGAATTTGATATTTCCTTTGTTAATAATATTTCCTAGAGAATGGGAATTGTAGGCCTCAATGTAAACCTTTTCATCCCAAAAAGTTTTGTAAAATTCAATTTTGACTACTTTTTAAATTTAAATTATTTTTGAAATTTAGTTTTTAAAACTTATTATAATGTGATTTTCATTTTAATTATTTACATGACTTTAATTGGAATAATAAAATACTATTCATTATCATAAGTTCAAAAATAAATTGAATTCAATATTTAAAAAAGTGAGTTTGAAAATTGAAGTATTTTTCAACTATATTTGATTATATATATGATATGACTCAAGAATTTCTAGATAAATATTTAGCTTTAACAATAATGGATAGGAGCAGAGAAAAAATGAGCATTTAGAAATTAGAGTTAGGGGATTTCTTTGCATTCTTCAAGGGATCACCCTAGAGATGCAGATTCAAAAGATAGAGATATTGGGATTTGTGGAGAGAAGTTTTCTATCATGGAGGGGTTCATTAGGGGTGTATTCTCTTTGTTTGGGAAGACTGTCATGCCTTTGGATTGTGGTATGTTAGAGACCTTATTTTATGGAGAGTTTAATCATCCTTTTTAGTTGGGATCTTTTGTGGTGGACATATCTACTTTCTCCCATTCTTTATTATGTAAGAGGCTCATGTTATCCATTAGGTAGGTGTTTTATTCAGACCGTGTTTGGTGAATGTCTATCATTTTATGTGAGGGGTGCTTCCATCTTTTTCCTTTTTTTCTTGACTTAATCTTGTTGAAATTACAATAGGAAAGGTAAAATTCAATGGGGGGGTGTGAATCAGTAGTTTAAACTTTGATCCATTAAAATATTCACCACACATCCATCTCATACATTCATTAAGTAAACTGAAAATACCATGTAAATCATGTACATCTAAATCATGTAAACAAGTAAACATACACACATATATCACACCAAATGTGGTTACCCAGAAACCCTCCAATGAGAAGGTAAATCTAGGGTGGGGATGCCGCTCACAAATCTTCACTACTGTAGTAATAAAGTGTATCCAATGAAGGTTACAATGTTTGATCATGAAACATGATCTACCTTGTGAAAGGTCTGCCCTGTTAAAGGCTTACAAAGACTATTAGTTCTCACCCTATTAAAGGATTTCAACACCCTTTTAGTAGTGTGCCTTGTTAAAGGACTTCAACTCACAATTAAGTAAGCAACTTGTTAGAGGATTTCATACAGGCTATTAGGACTACTCTGTTAAGAGATTTAACTAATTCACTTATTAGAATGACTCGGCATTGATCCTACAGTTACCACTTTTTTTCTTGATGAAAAATCACCTCTAAATTGATGTATTCTTAATCCTTCTTGATCAAATGTCTAACTATTGTATAATATTCACTTTCCTCTATTCTCCTTTAACTAATTCTGCAATATAGTTATAGTTCACAATTCTTTAGCCACCATGAATGCTCTATTTGCACATCCAAACTTCTCTCCTTGCTCCTTCTCCACTCCTTAGATAGTTTAGGGTTTTTCCTCCTTAAGAAGACTTAGTGACTTAGGGTTAGGTATGAATCAATGGATTTGATTCATCCATTTTGCTGCTTAATCCTTCCCTTTTTCCTAATAAGCTACATGTAATTCATAAGGATTCCAAGTTAAGATTCATCCTTATCTCCAAAATATTGTAATTCAATCTTTAAGTCGGCTCAAAAATGGTTTACATAGTTGTTTGTGCCATTACAAACAACTATGACAAAACTATCTTACTCGACATATATTGATTTCTATGATGTGACTTAGCATCTATATCACATGGTATGCTCTACTTGGCTCCTGAATCACTCAGCATACACTGTCTACTTGACACTTGAGTGACTCAGCACATGAGTGGCTCAACACTCACTATGGCCTTAGCATGCTCTATTATATGTTAGTTGTTCTCAACATGAACTAACTAAATGAATTAAGTGTGTAGACACTCAATTGTCAAAAATAATCTAAGATCAACAATCTTCCCCTTTGACATGAGTGTCAAAAACACTTGGTGATGAATTAATATCCTTAATCTTATGAGCATAACATATCTCTTATTCAAATTATGTGCAAAACTTTAGAATTTCAAAATTTTGTTCTAGCAACTTATACCTCAAAATTTGATAACTCCTCCTAAGTTGTTTGATCTATTTTGTACGCAAAATTTTGTACTCCTACTGAGTAAATGTGTCTCAACTGATACTCTTTGACTTTCTTCTTGTTCTTTGCTTGCTCCTTCTTTGCTTAGCTCTACTCTCATTGTCCCCTTTTCTCTCTATCTCCCCCTTTTCGACATTTATGTCAATGGGCTAGACATTCATAGTGTATTTTTGCAAGAAATATTTATGGAGCTCTAGAATAATTTTGAGAGCTACATCCCAATTTTCACATGTTACATCCAAAGAATTAATTTGGATGGACAACTCAGCAACAAGGTGAACTAGGCCATCTAATGTAGAAAGGTTTTGGTCTTTCTTCATAAGAGTTTGGACATATCCTAATTCCTTGTACAAAATATCTATATGTGGAGTCAATGTGGTTTGGATGTTAATCAATTTGGCCCTTATTTTTGCTTCTTCTGCTAATAATGCAACTAACCTACTCTAGGTTTGTAACAAATTTCTAAAATGCTTCTCACTTTGAGCTAGAGTCATAGGAAATTTTGCATATGATGCATTAATTTGACTTTCCAAACTCAAAATGTGACTCCTTGTTTCCTCTGTGAAGAGTGTGGGGTTGCACAGTTTGGTGTATAGTGAGAAAATGTTCTCAAGTACCTTCTTCACACTTTCTATCTTAGTTTCCAATGCAACTTGTGTAAGTGCTATATCACTTGATATTTTCTCATTCACTTTACCTTGAAATTTCTTTTAATACCATTCTAACAGTTTAGCATTTGTATCAAGGTTTGCATCACTAACCTTTTGCACTATCATATCTAGGTAAAACAATTTCTTTATCAAGGCTTACATCTCCATATTGTATTACCTCTTCTACCTTTGATGAACTTAGACTCAGCACTGAGAATTAAAAAGTTTGTGCATTTGTGCTCAGCTTCTAAAGAGTGTGACTGGAAGGAGTGCCAAATTCTAGTAAAGTTACTAGGGCTTGAATTTTTTCTTTCTCCTTCAACTTGGGTGTCAACACAGTCTCTTTAGGCTTTTTGTTTTCCACCACAATGTCCTAAATTGCACCTTTTTCTTGTGCTATAGGTGTAGATAAATCTATCTAACTTGTTTGAATTTGTGTTTTAGTGGTGCCTTGGGTTTCTAGTGTATCATTTTCAACTATATCAACCTTTGTTGGTGTAACTTCTAGTGTTTTATCTAAAGGTTGTACACTAGTGACTTGAGGGGTGATTGTAGGTGGTTCTTGTGTATTTACCTCTTCCCTTGTAGTGTCAGTCACTAATTTCTGTATCTCATCTACACTCACCAATACAAGATTATCACAATATTTTTCCTGCAGTATAGACTGGTCAAGTATCTTTTTCAAATCTTCCTTTGTTAAGGGGTATATATTTTGAGCAGTTAGACCAAAAACTTCCTTTACTTTGATAGTTTCATTGTTTATACTTGATATTTGTTAAGGGATAACATTTGGAAATTGTGTATCTTGTACACTTTGTTCTTCTTGTTTCTCTACTTTAGTGTTACCTTGTCATCTATATTCATTTCTCTACCTCCCTCAACTATGTCTTCATTGTTATCATCTTCTTCATCATCCTTGACCTCAATAGTCTCCTATTCTCCTTCTTCTACTGTAGCAAGCCCATATGTTATTTTCAATATTTGTGTGGTCTTCTTCACAACATCTTCTATGTTATTCTATAGTATGTTGAAGGCTCTATATTTTGGAACAAATATGATATCATATTTCTTTACTACTTTAGCTATCTGTGCACATGATGTCTCTCTAATTTGTTGCTAAGTTCATACAAACTTTTAGGCATTGAGTTGGAAATTTCTAGTGGATCTTTCTTAAAATTTTCCATCATGGCATATATAGCCTCCTCCACTTGATTCTTTTCAACTTTACCAAGATTATCAAAATCAATATGAGAAAATCCTGTCAAATCTACATTATTCTTAGCATTATCACATAGGTTTTCTAAATCTGATAATGGGATGTGACTAACCACTTTGAATTGGATATTTTCATCCTATTCTATTCTTTCCTCATTAGATTCAGCATTGTCCAATGTATCTCCTCCTTGGCCTTT
The DNA here is from genome assembly GCA_028749045.1 of Cupressus sempervirens. Taxonomy (NCBI): domain Eukaryota; kingdom Viridiplantae; phylum Streptophyta; class Pinopsida; order Cupressales; family Cupressaceae; genus Cupressus; species Cupressus sempervirens. The sequence goes on from CM053785.1 coordinate 87,010,341, forward strand.
TCTGAGCTCCTCTTTCCTACTCTGTTAGTTTGGCCTTTTCCTTTACCTTTTGTGTAGTGATATGTGCACTATCCCTTGTAGTAGGTATAATAGGTTTGGGCTGGCTCGATTTAGCAGTCTTCTTGGACCTTATCATTGGTTGAGTCTTAACCTTTCTCTTCTTTTGATCAATGGGAGTAGGTGCTTCTTCGAATTCTTCTTCTTCAGAACCTTGTGTAATTTTTGTCTCTTCCTCTTATTGATCTTCACCCATTCCTTGTGTTAATATAAGTGGTGCTTGTGTCTAGATGTCTTCATTCTCTTCATCCTCTTCCTCTTCATCCTTTTCTTGCTCAACACCTTCACCAGATTTAGCTTTTAGTTTATTTACCAACTTTTCCTTCTTTATGATAGAGGCAGTCCTCAATTCCATGATAATCTTAGATTTAGCCATCTCATAATTACCAAATGCCTTGGCCTTTTTATCTATATCTTCTACAAGTAATGTAGTTATTTCTGTAGAGGCTTCATCTACATTTATTTCATAGCCTAATGGCCTTAGTCATCTTACCCTTGGAGCTACTGCTTGACCAAAGGTATAATCAGCAACAACTAGGAAACAAACATCATCATAATGCTTTTGCACTAAAGATACTAGAATTCTCATTATTTTCTTCATAGATTGCTTAAAGTCCTCAAAGTAACTGGTCATTACTGACTCAAAATTTTCACCTAGTTGTTCAATGAACTCACCAATTTATACTGCCACTAACCTATTTGTCTTCCATAACACTATGCCAAATGTGGGAAATGTGTTTTGAACATAAAAGAAGATACATATCAAGATTGGTCCAAATTTGCACTAAGCACTCTTTGTCTTCCTTATCTTATTGGTCCTAGGTTTTCAATCAATTGTTGTAATTGTAGCTCGATAAGATCATATGTGTGATCTTTCTTGACAATCATGTAACCCACATCCACTACAATATAGGGCACATTGTTTAATATACTAGATTGGTAAAACTTATGTGCAATTACCCTTACTGCAAAGTCTATCAATGGATCTATGATGGTGTCAATTTTCATTCCTCTCTTATTCCACACAGCTCCTATGTTTTTCTCAATAACCTCTTTTGAATCAAACCTTAGAGCCTTAGGTCGATCTAGGGTTGGATACCCTATTACCCTATGAATTATTATTTTTGTGATTTTGATAGGTCCATTGTCTAACCAAATTTAACTATCATGAATCCATCTCATTATAATCCAAATCCATTCTATTTTGAAAGCATTTAGGAAATTTAGGGTACGAGTTAACCCTTTTTTCTCTGCAAGTTTAAATTCTACCCTCAACACACCATTCTCACAAAGTTTTTTATATTCTTGCCTAATCTCCATATCTCCAATACTCCCAATCTTATATTTGCAACATTTCCTAACATCCTAAACCATTAAAACTTTTGGCGGTATAATGGATAACGCACTGAAGGGGTCTTGTTTGTATGCAATGTTTAGTATGGCTTGGAAAATTGGTTTTCTTACCTCATTTCTCACCAACTAAACATTCAAAACCTCCTTACCCTTTACCTATTTTTCCTTAGAAGAACTAGATGCCATTATGCAAAACTAGGGTTTATGAAAATAGAAATAGCATAACTCGGCACTTGATAAATGCCTTGCAAGATCTAATAAAATGGTGTTGAATCGCTATTCAAATCTTCTGTAATCACTTTGGATACATTTCTAGATTGCCTCTTGCTCTTCTTTCTCTTTCTCAGTTTTGAAACAATGTAAAATTAGCTAAAAATTGATCAAATACCCTCTAAAGTACTACAATTAATGTTGAGTACTTACACAACTATAAGCTTAGCATCAACCAATTTCAAGATCACTTGACATCCACTAGTATTTCATTCATTTGGAAACGATTACAAGCTTGACATCCTCTAGCATTTCACTTGGAAATCATAGAAAAAATTTCATGCTTGGTAGTAACATGAAAATCCTTAAAGATTTTTGTTGGATTCCAAATAACATCTTGTATCTTTGTTCATGCTAATGTAATCTTTTTAGATCTAAATCCTTTGAAACTGATGTGTGATATAATTTTTGAATATCAGTCCCACATACCTCTTGATTGCTTAGTTTGATGAGGTGTGATCAACTAACTCATTGGTGAAATGATCACTTCTCCATTTGATGTGCTGCAACCATCCCTTTTCTTCCATGTCTTTTTCATTTCATTTCTAAAATTTTCCACATCTACCTTGCCTTTTCCTTTATCAAACTCAAAACTTGGTTTCTTTGACCTTATTGGGCGATATCAACTAATGTGACCAATCTTTAAATAGCTAAAACAAGTGGTTTGACTCAACCACCTCTTATAGTCACATCTGAAGTGTGTTCTAATACAATTCATAGGAACATGTGCATACTCTTGACAATAATGACAACTATACCTTTATTATAGTCCTAGTTATAAGAGTTTCCATTATTCTTTACCTTTGTTTTCCTATTTGATGGCCACATGGGTTTGGATTTTCATTCAAAAGCTCTATGTCCATACTTTTGATAGTTATAACATTATCCTTCAAATCTTTATGTGTGCGTGGTCTAAGTTCTACATTCATGTGCCTAATGACCTTGTTTGTTGCACTTATGATAGTGAACCATGCTCTTATGCTTGACATTTTGATTTATAATTTTTCTCCTACACACATTAGTAGTATTTCCTTTCTTACCACAATTATGTCAAGTAGGTTTGGAGTTCTTACCTTTTCTTCTCCTTTCTTCAACACTTTTAGATAACTCTCCTTCTTTAATACTTGTGTATCCTAGTCCAAATGTATCATTTTTGGATCTTGGGATATCAATAATTGGTCAAAGTATTTGATGGATTCATTAGGTTTATTGAAACTTTTAGAAAATTCCATTTTTCTTTTTAGGTCACTTTTCAATTTCTCAACTTGCAACTTCAATGTTGTTATCTTACTGTCCTTGACATTCAATTCATAGTTGGCATTCATCATTTGACTCAAAGTATCCAATTTCATATTGGAAATATTAGTTAGCTCTCATGATTTCTCTTCCAATCTACTAGCCAAAACCCATTTTTCATCTTCAATCATGGCTTTATCTTCCATAGCTTTCTTCTTCTATTCAATAACCTCACATATTAGTATATCTTGTGATTCTTGCTCTAACTTGAGATTTCTGATTTCTTCAGCTTGGGATCTAGTCCTTTGCATTAGATGTGCAATTGCTACATCAAATTCATTAGAGTTTCCATTAGAAAATAGCTTATTAGTGTCCATCTCTTTGTATTGTGTGTCATTCTCCTGAATAGAAATTTTCTTCCTTCTCCTCAAAGATTTCTTTAAGTCTTCTCTTGCTTCATTTAGCTGATGTAGAATGAGTTGTAAATTTTAATTCCCTGATTCTCAATAATCTTTCCCAACTTGTAGACTTCCATTTTCAAGATCTTTCTTCAAAGTTACAAAGCTTCTCTTCTAGAGAACAAGGCTTTGATGCCAATTTTTGTAATTACAATAGTAAAGGTAAACTTGTTTGGGGGGAGGGGGGTGATGGGGGGTGGTAAATTAGTAGTTTAATCTTTGATCCATAAAAATATTCACCACACATTCATCTCATACATTCACTAAGTAAATTGAAAATACCATGTAAATAATGTACATCAAAAATTATGTGAACAAGTAAACATACACACAAATATGACACCAGATATGATTACCTAGAAACCCTCCAATGAGAAGGTAAAACTGGGGTGAAGATGACACCCAAAAATATTTACTACTATAGTAATAGAGTCTATCTAATGAAGGTTACAATGCTTTATCATGAAACATGATCTACCCTATGAAAGGTCTACTCTGTTAAAGGCTTACAAAGACTATTAGGTCTCACACTATTAGAAGTGTGCCTTGTTTAAGGACTCCAACTCATAATTAAGTAAGCACCTTGTTAGAGGATTTCATACATCCTATTATGACTACTCTAGTAAGAGATTTAATTGATTCACTTTTTAGAATGACTCAACATTGATCTTGTAGTTAGCACTTTGTCTCTTGATGAAAAATCAACTCTAAACCTATGTTTTCTTGATCCTTCTTGATCAGATGTCTTGCAGCTATATACTATTCACTTTACTCTATTCTCCTTTAACTAATTCTACAATTCAATTATGATTCACAATTCCTTAGCCACCATGAATGCTCTATTTTTACATGCAAACTTCTCTCTTTTCTCATTCTCCACTCCTTAGATAGCTTAGGGTTTGTCCTCCTTAAGAAAACTTAGGTGACTTAGGGTTAGGTATGAATCAACGACTTTGATTCATCCATTTTGTCGCTTAATCCTTTCTTTTTCCCTAATTGGTTGCATGTAATTCATAGGAATTCCAACTTAAGATTCATCGTTAACTCCAAAATATTGTAATTCAATTTTTAAGTTGGCTCAAAAATGGTTTACATAGTTGTTTGTGCCATTACAAAAAACTATGACAAAACTATATTTCTCAACATTTGAAGTCTTTGATGTTTGACATATTATAATTTCTATACTATGACTTGGCATGCTTTTCTTACTTAGCTTCTAAATCACTCAACATACACTGTATACTCGACACTTGAGTGACTTGACACATGAGTGGCTCAGAACTCATGATGGACTTGGCATGCTCTATTATATACATGTTATGCTCGGCATGTCCTACTTGTTCAACATGAACTAATTAGATGACTTAAGTGTGTAGACACTCAGTAGTCAAAACCAATCTAAGATCAAAAAATCTATTTTTGTCAAGGGTTCATTTGGTGTGTGTGTCTTTGTTTGCAAAGGGAGGCAATGTTGTCTTGTGGTCTTCCTTCTATCGGCTTTTAATCTATGAGGGGATTGTCTTATTTGAGCTTAGAGGAGGCTATCATCTTTTGCTAAGCCATATTTTTTCCTTGACAACCTAATATGTGTACCCTCTTCAGTTTTGATGGTTTGGCTAAAAAAAAAATTGTTTTGAAGCATTTCTTCTATGATGCTAACAAACATTTGAGTTTTTTGTTGTCTTTGGCTTGAGTTCCTTTCTTGGCTCTTGTTGGCATGCTCCTTTTTTTTTGGGCCCTTTCAAGTGTTTTTTTTTTTTTTTTTTTTTATTGGGACCATTTCTTGGGGTATTTGTTGTTCCTAAAGGAATCCATTTCCTCAATCTATGGGATAGTAGTTACTTCATATATTGTTGGTCTCATTACTAGTCAAGCCTTGCCTTTATCGATAGTTAATTTAATGTTGGAGGCATAAAGGTGGTTTTTCCCTTTCCTATTATCTTTTAGTTAGGCTTTATTTCTTGCAAATATATCTTTTGGTGTAGGTCTTCTTATGAGATATTGTTATTGTAATATAATTGTTATTGAATTATTTATCTCTTAAGAGAACATTTTATTCTCTTGGGTATTTTCAAACCTTCCCTATCACTGTTGCTCCTATGGGACATATTTTTTTGGTTATTGATGATGAATCCATTAGAGGTAGAGCCCTATCTTATATAGGTGAAAGAGATTCATGTGGTTGTGTGTTGGATTTTCCTCTTGGTTCCCTTTCTTCTTTTACTACTTCCCCTATTGAGGTGGGGGCATCTTCTATTGAGGTGGATATTTGCAGCATGGATGAGGTTGAAATTTTTACCTTAAGGGTTATTCTCTCTCATAGTTTCATGATTTGGAGGTTTGAAAGAGATTTTTTCTTCTTGTTGGATGTTCATATATCCTTAGTCCATATTAAAGTGGGCACCTCTCCTATTGAGATGGAGAGGGTTATTGTTGGAAGTTTTCAAATGCATAACTAGAGATCCATTATACAATATTTTTTGTGTGCTAGTTTAAAACCCAAGATTAAGGTTTAGGAATCTTTTCAAAACTATTTTATCCTCATTTAGCATTTTGATTCTATGAAACACTTATTCTTCCATTTTAATGCTAGTAAAATTTTAGGTAATGGGAATGTGATCTACCTCCTTATGAGGTTGGTTGTGGGAGAAAAATTAAAATATTGTATAAGAAATAAGGTCCATTTTATCCCATGAAATGTCAAACATATAAATCTACCTATCTTAAACTCAATATTTAACAAAAACAATTCATCTTCAAAAAAAAATCCATAAATTTTGACTATATCATGATAGAACTAAGTTAAACAAACAAAATTTCCAATGCATGTTTGGATAAAAAAAAAATATAGGTGTACATATGTGTGTGGATGTGTGTATTCATGTGTGTGTGTATGGGCATGTACATGTGCATGTGTGAATGCCTTTGTGTGGGCATGTGTTGCTTGTGTGTGTGTGTGTGTGTGTGTGTGTGTGTGTGTGTGTGTGTGTGTCTATCTCTATATTGTTAGAAATGCTTTAGAATAACTAAGAGGGGGGAGTGAATTAGTTATTCAAGGTCTAAATTTTCAATAAAACTTTTTCTTCAAGTAAAGTGTGCCCATTAAACAATTCATTCATCCATGCTTAAACTTTTCCTACTTAGGAAGTTACTGTAAATAAACATGCAATCATAACACATGAAGAAACAACACATAACATAGTGATTTACGTGGAAACCCAATTTGGGAAAAATCACCAGTAACATGCTACTCCATTCTCACTGTTCTAAAGTGATGCCCTCTAAAAGGCTTTCCTTATTAAAGGCTACAACACACTGTTAAATGTGAACTAGTTAAAGGATTTAACCACCCTATTAGAAGTGGGCCTAGTTAGAGGACTTTAGAACATTCACTTGGAATGTCGCCCTATTAAAGGATTGACAAATGGTTATTACACCAACGTAAGTCCATAGGATTTAACCCTAACTAATACAATTGCTAGAGAGTAACAATAAGGGGCTTTGACCTTATTACAACTCACAACTTATCTTGCAAATTTCATATCACTTTTCAATCATCAGAATTTTCTTGGCTTTAGTGTCTACAACTCTGACAACTTGTCCTCCTCTTTAAGCTTTATCTCCTTGAGTCATCATGCTCAATATATTAGTGCAATAATCTCTCTCTAACCACTTATCAAAGAAAAGTCTTTGTACTCTATTCTTCCTTCTCCTTGAAACCCTTCAACCACTTCACAATTTGGCACACCAACAACTCTAGCTGCTTGGCTTGTGATTCTTTAAATAGAAATTTGGAATCCTCTTTCTCGCTCAATTCTTCCCTCCTTATGCTCCATCTGATTCACAAAATTCTAGGTAACAACCTTGTTTGCTAAGATTCGGAAAATCTTCAACTTTTCCAATAATGCAGTAGCTTGGCACTATTAAAAAACTAGCACTTGGCACATACTATGTTACTTGGCATCCACTATGAATTCACTCAACATTCACTAAGTTTTACAGGTACTCAGCACTTGTTTCTTACTTGGCATCTAAATCTTACTTGGCATCTGATCTTTACTTAGCTCCTTCTATTTTACTCAGCACACACTAGATTTTCCATTTGCTCGACTCCAACTAAAAATTTTCTCTGCTCCAACTAGCTTGCTTGGCACTCACTAATGAACTTAGTTAAGCTTTGCAGTCAACCTTCTTATAACTTAAAATTCTAAAGTTTCTAAGTGTGTCCAACCTCTATATCTTCAAGTATATTGTCAATACATCATTTTATCATTGTCTTAACTGATCATTGCACTTCATTAAAAAACCATAACTCAACCTTTCCCTTAGGTACTTTTGTTACATCTATTTGATTAAATCCTCTTCATCAATCAACTAAGTGATAGTACTTGGATCTTATAAGTAGTTTTTCATTCCAACAAATAGTAGGTTTGACATCAATGAAAAAACAATGATTAAAAACATTCTCTATCAATAGTCTCCTTCTTTGCAATAAATCTACTTCTTACAATGATCTTTTCAATTAGATTTCTAACAATCTATCTCTTTAGCATTGATAGCAAACCAAACTAATTAACCATTAGACCAAACTATTCAACCAACGTTAAAATAGTAAGTCAAATACCAAAAAGAAATATGTTACCATCAGTTTTTGTTTCTCCCTCTTAGCTATTGTTTCCTCTTTGCTCAGTTACTGCTCTTTACTCTTTATCCTCAAATAGTTGATTAGTTTCTAGCTCTTTCTCCCTCTTATTAAGTTTTACTTCTCCCTCTTTGACAACAATGCCAAAGACATATTATCTCAACATCTTGACATGCAAGTATAGCATTTATAGGTACTCCAATTTCTCCCTCTATCACCTTGCTTGTGAGTGATTTGAAATGTCAACACTTTTGATTACTTCAGGCAACAATCCTAAAGTAAGTATCCTCTACATCAATGTAATATTTCAATAATCAACTCATTTGATGTAGAGCAATCCTTGCTATTACTTAAGTAGTTGTGGCTAGGGGTATCACCCCTAACTTACCTCTAAGATATTCAAATGCATCTTTAGGTAGTGCTTTTGTGAAGATGCTAGAAATTTGTTCCTTTGAACTAACATATTCCATAATCACTTGCTTATCTTCCACCAATTCTCTTACATAGTGATACTTAATTGCAATATACTTTATTTTGGCATTCATCATAGGGTTCTTTGATATGTTGATAGCACTTGTGTTATCACAATAGAGTATTATAGGTTTAGTTACATTTTCCTTCATACCTTGCAACAAATGTTTGATCGATATGATATTGGTACAATTGATAGCAACTGCAACATAGTCATCTTTTGCTATGGACTATGAGGTACAAATTTTCTTTTTGTTGGTCCAAGTAATCAATCTTTTTCCTAGAAAAAGTGCTCCTTGACTTGTGCTTTTCTGTCATCAATATTACCTCCCTAGTTGGCATCAGTGTAGGCTCTCAACTCAAATTTTTCACTTCTCTTGTAATATAAGCCAAAGTCATCAGTTCCTTTTAAGTACCTTAGTATTCTTTTTACTGCCATAAGATGATTTTCTCTTGGATTTGCAAAAAATCTTGCCACTATCCCAATAGATAATGCAATGTCTAGTCTACCATGCACAACATACTGCAACTTTCCAATCATTGATCTATACAATGTCTAATTCACTTCAGTAGATTCATCATTCTTGGATAGCTTATGTCTTGTTACCATTGGTGTGCTAACTGGTTTTGAATCTTCTAACCCAAATGTCTTGAGTATCTCCTTCATATATTTTGATTAGGTCACAAATATGCCATCCTTTAGTTTATGTACTTATAATCTAACAAAGAATTTGATTTCTCCAAACATTGACATCACAAACTCATGTTTCATCTGGTCAACAAAATCTTTGCATAGAATCTATTTTCCTCCAAACATTAGATCATTAACAAAGATTTTAGATATCAAAATATCTTTACCTTTTTCTTCCTTGATATACAAGTTTTTGTTGTTATTTGTTTTCTCAAATCCTATCTTCACAAGATATTTGTATAGTCTCTCATACCATGCTCTAGGTGCTTGCTTCAAACAATAGAGAGCTTTGTGCAATTTGCAAACCATATCCTTGTTGTTGTCATCAAAAAATCCCTCTAGTTATTCAATGTAAACTTCCTCTTCCAATATACCATTCAGAAAAGTAAACTTTACATCCATCTGGTAGACTTTAAAACTTTTGTAAGCAGCATATGCAAGTAATGTTCTTACTCCTTCCATTCTTGCAATAGGGGCAAATGTTTCTCCATAATCAAATCCTTCTTGTGAATAACCTTTGCAGACTAATCTAGCCTTATTTCTCGTGATTTCACCATTCTCATCAAATTTTTTCCTAAATACCCATTTTGTACCAATTACATTTTTATTAGCTAGTCTAGGAACTAGGGTCTAGGTTTTGTTCTTCTCAATCTGTAGTATCTCCTCTTTCATGTCTTTATACCAGTCATCATCTTGTAGTGCATCTTTCACTATCTTAGGTTCAATCTTGCTCATCAAACATGATTCATTTCTTAGTCTATTCCTTCGCATTGGTCTGGTATCCTTGTCACAAATTATTTGTTCAACAGGGTGATGTCTTTTCTCATATTTGGATAGTCTTGGTTCTGTCCTTCTTTCCATGTTTGATCCTTCAACTTTAGAATCACTATGCACATCATTTTCAAGTCTTTCACCATCTCTTCCATATGTGTTGTTTTTAGAGTCAGAATGAGCATTGTTTTCATTCTGCAACTTAGCTTTTGAATGTAGCTCAACATTCTCTGGTTGTGATTTGGTTGATACTGAAACTTGTTGCTAATTCCCAACTTGATTGGAAACATCATCTTCAATAGGCATTCCTTCATAGAAGTATACAAAGGTTCTGTACTCTTCTAGTTTCTTAGATTCATCAACTTGCACTTTTGCATGCTCATCAAAATTTATATTTGTACTCTCCACAATCTCGTTAGTGGTAGTATTCAAACACTTATATGCTTTGCTTCTAGTGGAGTATCCAAGGGATATACCTTCATCACTTTTTGCATCAAACTTTCCATTTCTAGTATCCTTAAGAATATAGCATTTACAACCAAATACTTTGAAATGTTTTATATTAGGTGAGTGACCATACCATAATTCAAAAGGTGTTTCATTTGTACCTTTCTTGACTTGAACTTGATTCAGGGTGTAAACAATAGTAGTTACAGCTTCTCTCCAGTACTTCAAAGCAACATTTTTCTCCATCATTAGAGTTATTACATAGTCTATCACTAATCTATTCCTTCTCTTTGTAATGTCATTCTATGGTGGAGTCCTTGGTGCTGATGTTTCTCTTTTAATACCTTTGTTATTGCAAAATGTCTCAAATTCTTTTGATATGAACTCTCCTCCTTTTTTTCATCTCAATCATTTCACACTCTTTTCTATTTCCTTCTCCACTCTGGCTAAATACCACTTAAACATTTGAAATGTATTAGATTTTTGTTTCAAGAACATAGTAGTCATCATCCTAGAGTAGTGATCTATAAATAACATTATATATTTGCCTCCTTTGTAGCTTTGGACTTCTACTGGACCACATAAGTCTGTATGGACTAGCTTAATATTTCTTTGGAAGTTTAGGTTTTGCTTTTGAAACTTGACCTAGGCACCTTTCCTAGTTGACATTGTTTTCACATTGTGCTTTTAGGCTTCTTCAATTTTCACAAACCATTGACTTTCTTCATTTTGCTGATACTAATTAGATTATCAAAGTTAACATGATACAACCTTTTATGCCATAACCACACATCATCAAGTTTAACAATAAGATAGGTTGCATCCTCCATATCTAAGTAAAATAGATTACTCCTAGTTTGTTCACATTTTCCTATTAGATTTCCATCAATGTCATAGATATTGGTAGTTTTGTTTCTAAATTCTACTTTGCAACCTACATTTCCTAACTATGATACACTCAACAAATTTTAGTTCAATCCTTCAACATAGTATGCATTATCATATGAGATTTTCTTTGTAAGTTTAATAGAACCTTTTCCTTTGATTTGACATGGAGCATCATTACCAAATCTAACACTATTTCCATTATACTGAGTAAAGGTAATAAACTTACTTCTATCTCCTATCATGTGATTTGAGCATCCACTATCTATGATCCACTTATCATTTTTGTTCACATAGGTTACCAGCATTGTGGCCTCATCTTCATCTAATTCATCCTTCATGGCCACATAGACTACTTCATCATCATTCTCATCAGAATCCTCTTCAACAATGTAGCATCTTTTTCCTTTGTCCTTGTAATCTCTACTATCATATTCTTTTTTGTTCTTGTACTTGTTTCTTTCTTTTTTGTTCTTCTTCTATGTACATCTTACAGCAATACGACCTACTTCATTATAGTAAAAAAAAAATGATAGGAAGTTTACCTTTGAATTTACCTTTGCCTCTATGAAATCTTCTAGCCAATAATGCTTCCAATTCTTCCACATCTTCCTTATCTATGTTGTTGTTACTGGATGCATATTTTCCCTTTTTCTTCTTCTTTGATTGCACCTCCTCAGTGTATTTTAATGTTAGCTTGGCCTTGAAAGAAGATTTAAGATTCTCAGTTCTGTAGTTGTCAAAGTTGGACAATTTAAATGCAACGAGTCTTCCTATTATCCCTTCAAAAGTTAGTCCATTTTCTGTTACACATCTCAACTCTTAGATGGTTGAAACTCTAATAGCATAGATAAGGAGAAGGGTTCTTAAGTATTTTCTATTAACAGTTTCATATTTTAATTGACCACCCAAACTTCTTATAACACTTACCACTTCTTTCATTCTAGCAACATATTTAGTAGCATTCTCACCTTCCTCCATTTTCATGTTGTCAAACTTTCCTCTAAGGCTTTCTCTTTTTGCTCTTTGAAAATTCTGATCTCCTCCATAGATATCTGACAAGGGTCTCCACATCTTGAATATAGTGTCACATCCCTTGATGTCATCAAATTCAGCATAGTTGAGTGCAAATGTAATCTCCAACATTTCCTAATTGTGGTCCTTCCTTTTGCTCAATTCATCTACAGAAAGGGGTCTAGCTGGATCTGCATGTTCCACTCGAATTAAGGTTTTTGCATACTCACCTATTGATCCAAGGTGCAGCTTCATTAGGCTTTTCCATGCAACAAAGTTATCTCTGTCAAGTTTGGGAATTTCTCTCTTAGACATCTTGATCTTCCTACTTCTAGTACCTTCAAACTAAATCAATAGATGACTCTGATACCAATTTTCAAAAATTCTTTAGAATGACTGAGAGCGGGGGGGGTGAATCAATTATTCAAGATTTAAATGTCCAATCAATCTTTTTCTTCAAGTAAAGTGTGCCCATTAAGCTATTCATTCATCCATTCTTAAACTTTTCCTACTTAGCATGTTACAATAAATAAACATGCAATCATAACACATGAAGAATCAACACATAACATAGTAATTTATGTGGAAACCCAATTTTGAAAAAACCACCAATAACATGTTACTCCATTCTCACTCTTTTGAAGTGATGCCCTGTGAAAGGTCTACCCTATTAAAGGCTACAACACACTATAATTCAATGTGACCTAGTTAAAGGATTTAACCGCCCTATTAAAAAAGGGCCTGGTTAGAGGAATTTAGAACATTCGCTTGGAATGTCACCCTATTAAAGGATTTACAAATGGCTGTTAAACCAACCTAAGTCCATAGGATTTAATCCTAACTAATACAATTTCTAGAGAGTAACAATAAGGGGCTTTGACTTGATTACAACTCACAACTTATCTTGCATATTTCATATCACTTTTCAACTCATCACAATTTTCCTAGCTTCAGTTTCTATAGCTCTGACAGCTTGTCCTCCTCTTCAAGCTTTCTCTCCTTGAGTTGTCATGCTCAATATATTAGTGCAATCATCTCTCTCTAACTACTTGTCGAAGTAGAGTCTCTGTACTCTATTCCTCCTTCTCCTTGAATCCCTTCAACCACTTCCCAATTTGGCACACCAACAACTCTAGCTTCTTGGTATGTGATTCCTTAAATAGAAATCTAGAATCCTCTTTCCCACTCAATTCTTCCTTCCTTCAATTTTAGTTTAGATGGATTAGTTAGGATTAATTGAATCTAACCCACATTTTGTTCCTTCTAGAAACATCATGAAGACTCCTCTTGAATTCACTAAAAAATGGTTTATATAAAGTTGTGTGCCTCTAGCTCATCATCCTTATCCTCCATTTGATTCAAAAAATTCTAGGTAACAACCTTCTTAGCTAAGATTTGGTGAATCTTTGACTTTTCCAATAATGCAACAGCTCGAAACTATTGAAAAACTAGCACTCGGTGCATACTATTTTACTCAACATCCACTGTGAATTCACTCAGCACTCACTAAGTTTTACTGGCACTCGACACTTGTTGCTTACTTGGCATCTACATCTTACTCGGCATCTAATCTTTACTCAACTCCTTCTATTTTACTTGTCACACACTAAATTTTCCATTTTCTCATCTCCAACTGAAAATTTGCTTGGCTCCAACTAGCTTGCTCAGCCCTCACTAATGAACTTAGTTAAGCTTTGTAGTCAACCTTGTTATAACTTAAACTTCTAAAGTTTCTAAGTGTGGCCAACCTTTATATCTTCAAGTATATTTTCAATACATCATTTTATCATTATTCTATCTAATCCTTGCACTTCATTACAAAACCATAACTCAACCTTTCTCTTAGGTACTTTTGTTACATCTAGTTGATTAAATCCTCTTCATCAATCGACTAAGTGATAGTACTTGGGATCTTATAAGCAGTTTGTCATTCCAGCAAATAGCAAGTTTGACATCAATGAAAAAACAATGATTGAAAACATTCTCTATCAACAATCACCTTTGCAATCAATCTTCTTCTTACAATGATCTTTTCAATCAGATTTCTAACATATATATATATATATAGGTGGTTAAAAGGATTAGGTTAAAAAGACAATATAATCAATGAGTATTTGGCAAACAAGCTCCACTTGTGAAAAATATACAAATATATGTCTTAAATTAGTTTTGATCAACTCTCCAAGTTACTTAGCCAAATTAAGCTCCCTTATAGTCATGAGTGCAATAAATGTGATACTTATTAAATTATAACTGTAATATAGTTCACAAAAAAAAAAAAAAAAACTTTTTTACAAAGGAACAAATATCTCACTAAAAATTGCTAATTAATTTCAACATGTAGATAAATTTATGGTACAAACCATTGCACCAAAACCCCGACATGCTAGTGAAGGCCACCCACCAGGATCATAACATCCTACCATGCCTTGTAGTCTAGATTCTAGGCTAGATGTGCACCCATATGATGGGCCCTCCCTTGGTCTTATGAGTCCTAGATTAACACTACAATACTAACATTTCCACCCACTTTGAGACTCAAACCTGGGTGGAGGCTCTAATACCACATGCTACAAACCATTGCACCAAAACCCTAAGGTGTTAGTGAATGCTGCCCTCTAGGATCATAAAAAATTATGGGTGGAAATGCCAATTTATTATGGACTGACTAGAAAAATATATTAAATAACCTTTACATGATGTATGGTAGGTTCAAGAGAATGCTTATTTAGGGAGGATTTCTATCATGATGTCTAGAATGTAGCAAACTCCCATTGGGATAGATCTATCCAAAATATTAGTCCTCATTCTTATGTTGTTCTTACATGTTTTAGACATTACATTATTAGTTTGTGGCATTTATTCTAACTTAGTTTGTTTGATATCCTTGTTTGTCTAGAGTACTCACAAGATTTTCATCCCTATTGCATTATTGTTCTTGTGGGTGTAGATTATTATGTTAATGTTTTAACTTCATGAAAATAATAAGATCCCTAATTCATGACCTCACTGAGTGTAGGCCAAGATTTTAAAACTCCAAATGTATAAAATTAAGGAAATATATAAAATATTATATATATTTTTATTAATATTTAATAAGTCAAGATAGTATCCAACCACAACTTTCCAACATTACCAACTAAGTCTAGGCTATTTTTGGCTCTCTCACTATTTATTGATGATGGATATTTTAAATCAATGGTGAAAACTGTAATCTTCTCATTCCACAAGGAGATTGAATTTTTTTACCACTTGGTCAAGTATTATAGAGCCTATAATTACACATTTTAGTTGCCATGTTCTATTTGCAGGTATTCTAGATCCTTGTTGTCCCTATTGTTATTGTCATAAATGTACACTTTTATCTTTTCTAGTTTTTTCAAAGACCACAAAATTACTATGTTTGGATTCATAACTCTTTTCCCTTTTTTAATCCACCATGTTTATCTTGTAAATATTCCTTTTGGTGACAATCCTAGTTTCCCATTTCCATTCCTAAAACTTTGGCACACTTCTAGTGTTGGAAATATAAGAGGAGTAACCGAGATGGGAGGGGAGAATTATTTACTAAAAAATTTAATCCTAGATCCCTTAGATGTTAGTACGAAATAAACTTTGAAAGCTGAACACTATTGATGCTAAAAAAAAACACATAAAATGTTGTAACTCAGTAAA
Source organism: Cupressus sempervirens (assembly GCA_028749045.1). Taxonomy (NCBI): domain Eukaryota; kingdom Viridiplantae; phylum Streptophyta; class Pinopsida; order Cupressales; family Cupressaceae; genus Cupressus; species Cupressus sempervirens. Next base: position 87,026,311 of record CM053785.1, read on the forward strand.
TATTGAATATACTTGGTAAATGAATTAGCTTTTTAGAACTTAAGATGTTATCAATGATTATCATTACTTTAACTTAATTGCAAGCATAAAATAAATAGCATGAACACATATGACACCAAGATTTAATGTAGAAACCCAATTTGGGAAAACCACCAATTGTAACTAGTTAGTAATTTTTGCTCTTCTAAAGTGAGCCTTGTTAGGAGCCAACCCTGTTAAAGGTTACAAAACATACTGCTAGGTGTGACCCAATTAAAGGATTTAATCACCCTATTAGGAGTGGCCTTGTTAGAGGTCTTTAGACAATTTAATATAATTTCCACCTTGTTAGAGGATTTACAAATAGCTATTAAGCCAACTCTGTTAAGAGATTTAGATAACTGCTACAATGGTTAGAGAGTAACAATGAGATGACCTAATTTAGATGCAAGCTACTTACTAATTATAGATCTATGTTCTTTCTTGTACTTGATCCTTCTTGATCAAATGTATCCTTTCATCTCCTTAAACAAATCCTTCTTGTTTCTAGATTTTCTTACTTAGAGCAATCCTCAAATCTTTAATATTGAACCTTTTCGCACCCACACATTATATCACAACTCGATCGTATACTTATATCTTTTCCATTTTCAATTCAGCTAGAATACAACTTAGAATAATTAACATTTGTCATCTTAGTCGACTAGAATCAATAGATAAATTAATTAAGCTTGATATGCCAAAATAGGAAAATCCTTCATTAGCCAACCCAGCTCGATAGACACTAAGTTAGAAATAATTTCCTTGTGTTAACCAACAAAATTTTGGTTAACATTGCTAACTCACAAAGATCCTTTGGTAACTGAGTGATCTCGATTAACAATGATTCTATCCAATATTTCCTTCATTAACCTAGTGAGCTTGGTTAACACTCATCTTCTACAAAATTTCCTTCAATGCCTAAGTGAACTTGGTAAACATTATCTTTTGAGCTAGGAAAGCATAGGAATGCTTGATAGACACTATCTTCTGAACTAGGAAAGCATAGGAATGTTCGGTAGATGCAAAAAATTGTCTTCTCTATCCAAGTGAGCTAGGCATACACTAACTGTTAATGATATTTGTGTAACATCAAAGACAATACATAATTAATTAATTGTATCCAACAATCTCCCTCTTTGGCATTGATGGCAACACAACATGTCATAACATAAAAAAAATTTGAGAACATATCCTTAGATTCATTCAAAGAACTCCCTCTATTAGTGTGAACTTTTTAGTTTCTCCCTCTATCAAAAAATTTCTATCTGCAGTTCAAATTCTACCAAGTTTATTCTTCCTCTTTGATATCTTCCCACAAAACTTCTCCCTCTTTTCTTAAAATAAAGTTCTATGAGATATGACAATAAACTTCTCCCTCTTTGACAACTCATGCCAAAGAAAACAACTTTGATAATATCAATGCACCTTAAGTATGGATTCATTTGTAATATGCCCTTTCCAATACTCCATCAATTGATTGATCTTCAACTTGCTCTAGTTGATGCATCACTAAACTTTATTTAGTGAGATTCAGATAGGGGAATGACCCCTAGCTTACCTCTTAGATATAAAAATGCATCCTTAGGAAATGGCTTGGTGAATATGTCTACAATTTATTATTTTGTATTTACACATTCCAATCTGACTTCTTTATCCTACACCAATTATCTTAAGAAGTGATATTTTATAGCAATGTGCTTTGTTTTGGTATGCATTGCTAGGTTCTTTGATATATTGATTGCACCAGTGTTATCACAATATATGACTACTTGATCCTTGATCTATATTTTCATTCCTTCTAACAATTTTTTGAACAAAGCAATGTTAGAACAATTAATTGTTCCTAGCACATATTTTTCCTTTGCTATGGATTGAGAAATACAATTTTGTTTCTTACTTGTCCAAGAAACTAGTCTTTAACCAAGAAAGAATGCTCTTCCACTAGTGCTTTTTCTATCATTAAGACTTCCTTCCCAATCAACATCGGTAAATAACTATAAGTCCAAATTTCCCTTGAGTTTGTACCATAAGCCATAGTCTTTAGCACTTTTCAAATATCTCGTGATTGTCTTGATTTCCATCATGTGATTTTCTTTGGGATTTGTTGAGAATCATCCCACCATACCAATTTCTAATGCAATATTAGGCCTTGTATGTACTACATATTGCAATTTTCTAATCATTGATATGTATGTGGTCTAATCTGCTTCTTTGGAATCATCATTCTTGGAAAGCTTACGTCTAGTAGACATAGGGGTTCCAACTGGTCTTGAATCTTCCATTCCAAATTTCTTTAGTATCTCCTTGATGTATTTGGATTGAGTGATGTAGATACCATATTTCTTCTATTGAATCTATAATCCAACAAAGAATTTTATCTCTCCAAATGTAGACATTTCAAATTCCTTTCTCATTTCTTCTAAAAATCTCTTGCACAAGTCATCATTTCCTATGAATAAAGTGTCATCATTGAATAATTCTGCCAACACAATCTTTTTATCTAGTCTTTCTTTGATATTCAAGCTACTATTATCATTTGTTCTTTGAAAAACAATCTATATCAAATAGTTATCTAGTCTTTCATACCAAGCTCTAGGAGCTTTCTTGAGACCATATAACGCTTTGTGTAATTTGCAGACCATGTCTCTTTTGTTAGGATATACAAAACCTTTTGGTTGTTCAATGTAGACTTCCTCATCAAGATTTCCATTAAAGAATGTAGATTTAACATCCATTTGATACACTTTAAATCCTCTGTGAGCTGCATATGCAAGTAAAGTTCTAACACCTTCTAACCTTACAATAGGGGCAAAAGTTTCATCATAATCAATACCTTCTTCTTGAGAATAACCTTTACATACCAATCTTTCTTTGTTTCTAGACACTTTTCCATCTTCATTCAGCTTGTTTCTGAATACCAACTTTGTACCAATTACATTTTTATCCTTGGGTCTAGGAACAAGAGTCCAAGTTTTGTTCTTCTCTATCTATTCTATCTCCTCATTCATTGCTTCAACCAAACTTTCATTATCTAATGCATCTTTAATATTTCTTGGTTTAAATTTAGCAAGTAAACATGTACCTTTCAATTTGCTTCTTGTCATTATTCTATTAGATTTGTCTCCAATGATCTGATCAGGTGCATGATGCCTTCTGACATATTTTTCTAACACAGGTTCTTTGGATTTGGTATGAGTTCAACTATTTTCATCATGAAATTTAGTATCAAGATTGGGTCCCTTTATCTATGACTTAGGTCCTTCAGACTAGGTTTGAATTAGCTCGGTAGCTTCTAACTATGACTCAAGTCCTTTAAATTGTAACTTGGGTTGCACTGTCTAAAACTCGATAACTATTGGATATTTTGGGGACTCGGGAGGTGAAGTCTCCTTTCTTTTAGATAGATTTGGTAGTGTATTAGGTTCATAGTAAATGAATCTTTTGTAATCCTCTGGCACATTTTTTTCCCTCTTCTTCACTTTTATCTACAAACTCATCAATTCTCACATGTGCACTTTCTATGATTTTATGAGTAGACAAATTCAAACATTTGTATGCTTTATTTCTATAGGAGTATCCTAGAAATATGCCTTCATTGCCTTTTACACCAAATTTTCCTTTTCTAGATTCTTTTAGGATATAACATTTTCTTAGATTAGGATATAACATTTGCTACCAAATATTTTGAAATAACTGACATTGGGTTTATAGCCATACCATAGTTCATAGGGAGTTTCATTTGAGTCTTTCTTCAAATGAACTCTATTCAAAGTAAGAATTGCAGTGCTAATAGCTTCCTTCCAATATTTGATTGCAATATTCTTTTCTATCATCAATATTCTTGCACAATCCATTATGGATCTATTTCTTCTTTCAGTTATGCCATTCCATTGAAGTATACCAGGGGTTGATACTTGTCTTTTAATCCCTCTTTCAATGTAGAAATTATTGAATTCATTGGAGATGAATTAACTACCTCTATTTGATCTTAAACATTTCAATCTCTTTCTAGTTTCTTTTTCTACTCTTGCCAAACACCATTTGAATTTTTCAAAAGCTTCTAATTTTTTGTTTAGATACATTACAATCATCATTCTAGAATAATCATCAACAAAAAGAATGAAAAAATTTTCTCCATTGTAAGTCTCTATTCCAATAGGTCCACATAAGTCTGTATGTACAATTTCTAAGACTTCTCCTAACTGATAGTTTTTGCTTTTGAAACTAGTCTTTCCCATTTTATGAATTTGGCAATTCTTACATAAACCCATATCAAGTTTCTTCAAACTACGAATGCCTCTTACTCTTCTTATATGTTTGCTTATCTTGACCAAATTTTCAAAGTTTACATGACATAGTCTTTTGTGCCATAACCAAATTTATTCTATTTGAGCAATAAAACATGAACATTCACTAAGATCAAGATAAAATAGATTATCTTTTGTTTGTTTGCCAAATCCAAATAGATTTCCTTTTTTATCTAGTAGTTTTGCCTTTCCATTCATGAATTCTACCTTGAATCCAATGTTGTTCAATTATGCCACACTCAATAGATTATGCTTGAGTCCTTCAACTCAATAGGCATTATCACATATAAGTTCATTGGTTAATGAGATACGACCTTTTCCTTTTATACAACAAGGTTCATTGTTTTCAAATCTTACACTACCTCCATCATAATGTTCAAAATGTTTTATTTTTTAAATCTCCAGTCATATGGTGTGAACATGCACTGTCAATAATACATGTATCATTTTTTCTAACATGAGAGATAAGTGCCATCTTATCTCCTTCATCATCAGCCTCATCTTTTACAATAATATACACCATTTCATCTTCACTATTATAAAAATATTTTTTCATAAAACAACATTTCTTACCTTTGTCCTTGCAATTTTTGTGATTTTTGAATTTCTTCTTGCCTTTTTTCTTGTGGTTTTTCTTTTCATCCTTGCTTTCTCTATTAGGACACCTAGTAGCAATATGACCAACTTCTTCACAAGAAAAATAGATTAGAGGAATTTTACCTTTGTACTTTCCTCTACCTTTGGAATATCTCTATGCAAGTAGGGCTTCAAAAATTTCAAGATCACTATCAAAATTTTCTTTACTTTCTTCTTCAATTCTTGATTGGTTGACCTTTGATTTCTTGCTCTTTTCCTTAAGTGAGAGTTTGGCTTCAAATGGGGACTCAATATTTTTGGAAATAGGAACATAGTTATCATAGTTGTCTAATTCAAAAGTTGTTAGTCTTCCAACTAGAGCATCCAAGGTTAATTTTTTATTTGGATCACATCTCATTTCTTGAATAATAGACACTTTAATTGGATAGATAGGAAGAAGATTCCTAAGTACTTTTCTTACAACAGTTGTCTCCTTAATGTCTCCTCTAGATGCTTTGATTTCACTTACACTAGCCTTGATTCTTTCCACATATTTCTCAATATTCTCATCTTCTCTCATCCTCATTTGATCAAATTATCCTATGTTCTACTTTGGCTCTTCTTACATTGTCATCTCCTCCATAGATGTCTTTTAGTTTGATCCACATTTCATGAGCAGTTTTATAGTCTTTTACCTCTTCAAATTCAACATAACTGAGAGTAGATGCAATATCAATCATCATGATATCGTGATTCTTTTTTCAGAAATATCTTCAATTGATAATGTTCCAATGGGAGTTTTTTATTTAGTATCAAGATATTTGCAACCTGAATCACTAATAGTAGCTATATGTAACCTCATAGGTCCTTGCCATGCTGCAAAATTGTCTTTGTTCAAGTTGGGAATCTCTCTTTTGTAAGACATCCTGATCTTTAGCTTAAGTCCTTGAAACCTTCTCTATAAGCACCAAAATAGCTTTGATACCAATTGTTGAAAATATAACACAAGTGCTTAAGAGTAGAGGGGTGAATCAATTACTACAAAAATAAATCTTAGACCCTTAGATGTTAGTACAAAATAAACTCTAAAATTTGAATATTGCTAATGCTCAGAAAACACACATGTGTTGGCATTATGTTATATTTTTCATTAGTGACAACACTTATTTAGTTATGTATGGTTATTGAGCTCATCAATTAGTCTACAGTTTACACCGAGCATTCAAAGGTTGCCATGTGAGTTCATTAGTTAAGCAATTCACATTGAGCATTCCTAAAGCTATCGAGTAAGTATGTAGTCTAGCAGTGCTCACCAAGCTTCATAGTGCTTACTGAGTCATCAGTTTGTGTGATGGAAGCCAATGTTTATCGACTAATGGATGTGTAGTGTTTACCAAGTGAAAGCAAGCTAAACAAAGGATTTAGTATCTACCGAGTGAAACTATATCTACCGAGTCTCTAGTGGTTACCAATTTTGAAGCTACATTGTGTGATTAGTATGGACCAAGCCTCTACTTCTACTAAGTGCATGAAAATGTCAATTAATTCAATAGACATTGAGTATCAAAAGTTCACTTATTCAGGTTATCGAACCTGAGTTCTTACCATTTGGTTGACTCAATAATATTTTTTTTTACTTGTGTTTTAGCCAACCTTATAATTGTAAATGATGGAATGGTGTGTGTGTGTGTGTGTGTGTGTGTGTGTGTGTGATGTATTGTATCAATGTATCCATGAGATGTAATGTTTTGAGAATATAGTGTTAGTGAATCAGCAGTAGAGCAAACTATTCGGCAAGGTCTACAAAGAATAGAAAAGTTATATCAATCGCAAGAGGTGATTTTTTCTTTAAGGATCTAGTCAGATCAATTGTTTCATCATGACAGGTGAATCAGTTTTCTAAATCCTTTAATAGGGTAGACTTAACAGTCCTTCTTCAAATCTCTTAACCGAGTGCATACTTCATTTTATGTTTGCAAAACCTCTAACAAGGTGGACCTAGCGGTCCTAATTGCTTTTAATAGGGTAGATCATTAGAAGTGGTCAATGTAAGCCCTAACAGGCCAACTTTATACTATAGTAGTGAAGTTTAGTGGGCATCATCCCCAACCCAGTTTTACTTTCTACTTGGAAGGTTTCTGGGTCACCAAAATTTTGTTTTCATGAATGTTTATCTTTCAATTTCTCATGCATACAATAGATTAGATGAATCAATGTTGAATGATTTATTTTGTTAAATGTTGATTTGATGAAAAGTTTTCTAGGTTACTGATTCACTCCTCCCCTCTGAATAACCTAGCTAGTCTTGATTATTTCCAATAATTGGTATTAGAGCATTTGTGGTTCTCAGAATAAAGTTTAACAGCTTGAGAAAAGATCAAGGATAATGGAGATATTTAGACTTGACAAAGCCACTGATAATGAAAAGCTAGATCTGAAGATGGCTATAGCTTAACTCAAGAAAGCAAAAGAGCATCTTTTCCAATCCCTAAAAAGAAGGAAGGAACTTGCAGAAGAAATGAATGACCACCAGTATGTTGAATAAAATATTGAAGAATTTTTACCTTCAAGAAATTCAAATGAAGCAAATGATGCAATCAAGGAACTCCTAGAAAAGAATAGCTCCCTACAAGAAGAAGTAAGAAAATTGAAAAGTGAACAAGAAATCTAGTCAATAAGATTGTGTGAAATCTTAGAACAAAGAAATAAGGAAAATGAAGATCTACAAATGAGGAACAATGAAAATCAAAATCAGCAAGAAAATCTTATCAATTAGCTCTCCAATGAAAATGAGGAAATCATGAGTTTGAGATCTAAAAATGAAAATTTAAGGAATGATTTAATCACTGAAAGGAAAATCAATGAAAGCTTGAAAGATGATCTAATTTCTGAGAAGAAACTCAATGAAAGAATAATGAAATCTCAAGTAGACATGGATCAATTGAATCAACAAAATGACCATAATCTCTATAGGTAGAAAGGTAAAGCACAACTTGGATACAAAGAAGAAGGTGAATCCTCCAAACAAGTTGACCAAAGGAATCAAAGACCTACTTGCAATCACTATGGTAAGTTAGGTCATACATCTAACAAATGTTGGAGCAATGGAAAGGTAAAATTTAATGGAAAATATTACAATTGTGGTCTGTGAGGTCATAAAGCCAATGAATGCAAGGAGAAACCAAAATTTGAAGGAAAATGTCACATATGCAAGAAACAAGGTCACAAGGCATCTAAATGTAGATCTAAACCATTCAATCCAGCTGAATAATTTGTTAAGGAAATATTTGGTTGAGGCTAAAATACTTGGTATAGATGTCATTACTATGGAGAATATGGACACATCAGTATAAACTATGAAAGGCATCACTTGAGAAAGAAGGATACTACAATAAGATGTTTTACATGTATTGAACTTGGTCATATAGCTAAGAATTGCATGAATATAGGTAAAGTTGAAGATGAAAAGAAAGCTAAAGTTGATAATATTAGGAAGTAGATGAGACAACAGTGGATTCCTTAATCTATCAAGAAAACCAGTTCAAATGATGGCCATGTCACTCAAGAAGTGGGTGACTCCACCATTTCCAATTAGATTCACTAAGGAGGAACTAGAACTATATCTTCAAGTCATATCTCGAGCAGTTCCAAATGAAAGAAAGCAAAAGATCCAAACCAGTATTTTAGAGATAGAGGGATCACATGAGATCAGGTCATACCAAGCAAGGTTAGTCATAGACTCAACCGAGCTAGGTCGGGAGTAATAAAAGTTTTGTTCAATCGCCAAGTCACAAACTTCTATCGAACATAGTAAGTGGATGATAGCCTCTCATGCACTATGTCATTATGGCTCTCTTCGTACTGAGCATTAATGAATAATTTTTATCAAAAAGGGCAGAATTCAACTTCATTTTTCATTGCAACTTCAGAATACAAAGAGCAGAGTGATTCCAAGTGCATCCAAACAATTTCAAGCGAATTTGCAGCAAAGATTTGTTCAAAGAATTTCTCTTTTATTGAGCAGCCATGGCATCTAGAAGTAGCAACAATAGCAAGAAAAAGAGAGGTTTTGAAATGCTCGTAAAAGGAGTGGAGTGGAAAGCACCAAACTTCAAGATAGTACCAGCAGTTGCAAAATCACTGGACCCTAATGGAGCTCAATCACAAATTCCTCCCAAGGTACTCATCATTAATGATATTCACACTCATTTTAAGTGTTCAGTTCAAGAAATTGGAACCCGAGAGATGGATAGTGCCCTAGGAGAAATTTGTGTTGATGGTTCATTGAAACCTGAGCATAAGCACTTAGAAGTCAAAGTGTTAACCCACATCCCTGATATGCCAAGGAATTGCCAAGTTAAGTGGATTAGGTACATTTTCAGTCCTATGCACAATGGTCAGTTGTGGTTAGAACAGCCAGTATTGATCACAAAGAAAATGATTCACAAGATTACGAGTCTCCCCATGTTGAGTAAAGCCAAAACCACCAAAACCCTAGGTCGAGAAGAACTTCAGAAGAAAACCCAAGCTGAGTGGGATGGTAGAGGTTTGAAGATTAGCATTGTTTCTGATGTTGAATTAAGGTTTGGTATTCATGTCATTGCCCACAAGATTTATAGCTCCAGTTTTTTGAACATTGTGTTGTGTGAGGCTGTGGATTTGGCATTTAAGTTTGTAAAGAAAATTTTTTATTTTGATCTGTCAGAATTATTATTGATACAACTGAATAAGAATATGGATAGTATCAGGACATCAAAGAACAACCCTTGTAAATTTAGTTCTTTGTTAACATGTCTTTTCTTTTATGTTCAAAAGTTTTTCCCATCAAAATGATCAATTGTATGGAGGAAAGATATTCCAATTTTGTATCAGATTAATGAATTCATTGTAGAAATGGGTAAAAATTTTGATAGCATTACGGACAATTATTTTGAAGCTTTTAAGGAGAAAATGAACAACAGGCTCATGATTCCTCCCAAGCAAGTCGAGGATTATAAAGATGATGCATGTTTTATGGTTGGCTATGATAAAGTGTATATTCAGGCAGTCAAGCCTAGAATTGCATGGGTAAAACCTCTTCCATATGAGGTTAATATTGATGAAACCAGAGATATCATTGAAGCACTAGTGAATGAACCAATAGATCCAAAGCTACCTTTTTTTGGAACTTTTGAAGAAGCTAAAGCTAGAATTGAACTTGAAATCAAGCTACCCCAAGCTATAAGAAAAGGCAAGAGGAAGGTAGCTAAGTTGAAATCTGCAAGTGCCCCTCTCATGCTTACTGAGGGAAAAAAAGAGGATGTAGAAGAAGAAGAACAACAACAACAACAATCTAAAGAGGAGGTAGAGCCTATGAAAAAGAAGGGCAAGGTAATTATTACCAAGCCATCCAAAGCCTCCACAGTTGTATTCACAAGAAGATCTAAGAAGAAAGGTGGCACCAAAGTTGTGTTGAGCAAGCCCCCACTCACCCTCCAAAAAAGGTTGAAACAAATGGAAGAAGGTGCGGGCATCACAAACTTCAAAGCTCTAAAATTTGAGACAAGAACAGATGTTGAGAAGATGGAAATTAAGGAATTGGTACTCAATAAAATGGGAAAATGGAAATATTTCCCTAATCAGATTGCCCTTCAAATTCCAAATGAATTGTTGGCAAGATTGCAGCCAAGGTGTGATTTAGCTGTGCAAATAGCTAAAGGCATATATGAGCAATCATTGAAGCAATTGCTATCGAGTCTTTTGGATGCAAAAATTAAGGCAATGATGAAACAGAATGAAGGTCAAATAATGATAAGATTCCATACATATTTGATTTTGATAAAAGATATTGAGCATGTGGTTAGGGATGCAACAAACATGTGGAAAAACATTTATCATCTGTACAAGCCTAGTGATGATCTAGTGGAAATCAAGGATGATGATGATAGTGATAATGAAGAAGAGGATAACACTCTATGTGTCACTTCTGATGTTGACAATTATCAAGCATTGAAGGATGATGATGAAGAGAAAGAGGAAGAAGCTAAAGAGGAAGAAAAGGAAGGAGATGAAGAAAGTGATCCAATGAGAATAGTAGCACAAGTTATAGCCTCCCTTTCTCATTCTCCACCTAAGACTACTACATCATTAGGGTTGGTGACAGCTTTAGCAAATGTGATCGGAACTACAATAGATACATCATCTGTCCAGTCACTATTTGCTACCTCACAACTCCAAGTATCTACAATGGAAGTGTCTACCACTTCATCTACTGAGCTATAGCCCTCCTCATTAGCTCCCGAGTCATCACCAGTAGTGTGTGAAGCATCAAGTTCCACAATTTTATCAATCTCATCAATAGCATGTATAGTAAGTTTACCATCATGTTCTACAGTTTTGTCTACTAAAGCTTTGATAGCACCAATTTTTGTTCCTATCAGTTCTTATGTTGTAAGTACTCCAGTTTGTTCTCCACCTATTGTTACTTCATTTTTTGGTAGCACATCAATTTTAGATTTTGTTAGCACTTCTTTCAATTTTCCTTTAGTTGGACCCATTCAAGTTTTTACAGCTAGTCCAACTATCTCTACAATTGTTTCTATTCCTAAGTCCAAGAAAGTAAGGTTAGAAGTAGAACCAAGGACTCCTTTAAAACTTCTACTTACTAGTAATGAAATCAATGAAGATATTGGTTTGGACAAGGAAATTGTAATTCCAAAGTTGGATCTGGATACTACCATAGTTGAAGAAATGAGACTAGTCAACCAACTTTTGGAACAGAAAGCAAAATAGAAACAGTTAAGAGTAGAAAGAGATAGAGAGTTTAGAATAATTGAGAATGCAAAGAACATAATAACAGAGGCTATACATGTTGATGTGGATTCATCTCAACACATTTTGTTATAGTTGGAAGAAGTAGTTAATAAGTTCAATGAGGATACTTCTAGTTAAGAGAAGTTAATAGAAAAGGCAGAGAAAAGGTTTGATAATAAGGTGCTTGAGCACATTGCTATTAACTAGGTAGAGTTATCCTCAATTTTGAGCAATTTTAAACATTCTTTCACCAATGTAACATCACTTCTTGGTAAGCTTTGTGATGTTACCAAGTATACCAAAGAAATAAAAGAAAAATTGAATAAGATTGATGTAGATATGAAGGCCAATGCTCAAAGGTTGTAGCTTGACCCCAGCTCAAGTTCAACACATCATATTAAGCTGAGATTTTTGTTAGATATGCAGGAAAAATTGGTGAGAGAGGAAGCCAAGATCAGGTCCACATTGCTAGATATCCAAAACGTGATCTTGCCAATCATGGACTCAATGTAGAAACATATTGCTGACTCCAAAACATTGATCCATGACAACAATTTTTCTATAGCAGATCATATGATTGAACTTTCTATAGAAGTTCAAGTGGCACTCTCTACCTGCAAAATTTTGCAAGAGAACTAGGATAAGACATTGGCTCTTATTCTCAAGGTACACTCCAAATTTATCTCACATTTTGGTGTCTCTATTTGAATATATTGTATAACTCTTTAGCATTACTGTCAAAAAGGGGGAGTAAGAGATAAGAGACATGTGGAGACAAAGCTAGAAAATTAGATTGATATATGTACAAAATAAAAAGGAAGAGAAAGCCTATGTATATATTATGTCATATGTATGGGGGAGATATGTGAAAATGCATATACAACATCCTTACAAAGATCAATTTTGAAAAATCAAAAAAATCAGTATGTCAGTATACCTAAGGCTCATAAGTGTTTTTGTCACTAATGCCAAAGGGGGAGATTGTTGGCATTATGTTATATTTGTCATTAGTGAGAAAACTTATTCAGTTTTGTATGGTTACTGAGCTCATCACTCAGTCTACAGTTTACACCGAGCATTCAGAGGTTGCCATGTGAGTTAATCAATTAAGCAGTTCACACCGAGCATTCCTAAATCTACAGAGTAAGTGTGTAGTCCAGCAGTGCTCACCGAGTAGATAGTGGTCACTGAGCTTCGTAGTGTTTATTGAGTCATCATTTTGTGTGATGGAAGCCAGTGTTTACAGAGTGATGGATGTGTAGTGTTTACCAATTGAAAGCAAGTAAAAAAAGGATTCAATATCTACTGAGTGACACTATATCTACCAAGTCTCAAATGGTTACCAAGTTCGAAGCTACGTTGTGTGATTAGTATGGATCAAGCCTCTACTTCTACCGAGTGCATGATGATGCCGAGTAATGCAGTGTACACCAAGTATCAGAAGTTCACCTAGTCAGCTTACCAAACTTGAGTACTTACCATTTGGTTGACATAGTAATATTTTGTATACTTGTGTTTTAGCCAACCTTGTAATTGTAAATGATGGAATGGTGTGTGTGTGTGTGTGTGTGTGTGTGTGTGTGTGTGTGTGTGTGTGTGTGTGTGTGTGTGTGATGTATTATATCAATGTATGCATGAGATGTAATTTTTTCAGAAAAGTGAGAGTGAATCAGTAGTAGAGTGGAGTATTCAGCAAGGTCTACAAGGAACATAAAAGTTATATCAATCATAAGAGGTGATCTGTACTTCAAGGATCTAATTAGCAATCAAGTTGTAAATTAGATCAACTATTTCATCCTGACAGGTGAATCAATTTTCTAAATCCTTTAACAGGGTAGACTTAACAGTCTTTCTTCAAATCTCTTAACTGAGTGCATACTTCATTATATGTTTGTAAAACCTCTAACAAGGTGGACCTAGTAGTCCTAATTGCTCTTAATAGGGAAAATCATTAGAAGTGGTCAATGTAAGCCCTAACAGGCTAACTTTATACTGCAGTAGTGAAGTTTTGTGGGTATCATCCCCACCCTAGTTTTACTTTCTACTTGGAAGCTTTTTGGGTCACCAAAATTCTATGTTCATGAATGTTTATCTTTCAGTTTCTCATGCATATAGTAGATTAGATGAATCAATGGTGAATGATTTATTTTTTTAAGTGCTGATTTAATGAAAAGTTGTTGAGGTTACTGATTCACCCCTCCCCTCTTAGTAACCTAGCTAGTTTTGATTATTTCCAACAACATTAAATGTTGTAACTCTGTAATGAATTATCTTTGCAGAACTTAAGATGCTATCAATGATTATCATTACTTTAACTTAATTGCAAGCATAAAAGAAAAAGCATGAACACATATGACACCAAGATTTAACGTGGAAACCCAATTTGGGAAAACCACCAATTGTAACTAGTTGTTGATTTTCACTCTTCTAAAGTGAGCCTTGTTAGGAGCCAAACATGTTAAAGGTTATAAAACACACTATTAGGTGTGACTCGGTTAAAGGATTTAATCGCCCTATTAGGAGTGGCTTTGTTAGAGGTCTTTAGACAATTCAATAGAAATGCTACCTTGTTAGAGGATTTACAAATAGTTGTTAAGCCAACTCTGTTAAGAGATTTAGATCACTAATACAATGGTTAGAGAATCACAATGAGATGACCTGATTTAGATGCAATTGAATTGCTAATTACATATCTCCTTTCTTTCTTGTACTTGATCCTTCCTGATCAAATATATCCTTTCAGCTCCTTAAACACATCCTTCTTATTTCCAGATTTTCTTGCTTAGAGAAATCCTCAAATCTTCAATATTGATCTTTTTCACACACACACATTGTCTCACAACTTGACCTTATATCTTTTCCATTGTCAAGTCAACTAGAATACAACTTAGAACAATTAACATTTATCATCTTAGTCAACTAGAATCAATAGATAAATTAATTAAGCTTGATATGCCAAAATAGGAAAATCCTTCATTAGCCAACCCAGCTCGAAAGACACTAATTTAGAAATGATTTCCATGTAACCAATAAAAGTTTGGTTAATCTTACAAACTCACAAAGATCCTCTACTAATTGAGTGATCTCGGTTAACACTAATTCCAACCAATATTTCCTTCATTAACTGAGTGAGCTTGATTAACACTCATTTTCTGTAGAATTTTCTTTGATGCCTGAGTGAGCTCGATAGACACTATCTTCTAAACTAGACAAGCACCTGAATGCTCGATAGACACAGAAAGCTATCTTTATTGTTTGAGTGAGATAGGCATACACTAATTGATAATGACATTTGTGTAACATCAAAGACAATACACAATTAATCAATCGTATCCAACATTTAGAGTGGAGATTTTATTTACAATTTGGGACCAAATTAATATAATGTTGTTTTCAAATAAAATAATTGATACTAATGTATGTTTGTTTTGTAAATCTTATATTTATAAAATGTTATGTTGTAGATTTAGGTGTACATAGATAAAATTATTCTTAAGGTTTCATATATAAGGGACCTCTAGTGCAGGACCACCTAAAGTACAAGAACATGAGAAGGTTAAGATTACTTATATGATATATTTGAATCCCTTTGAGTCATTGATGTTGTATTTGGGTCAAGATGTAAAGTCCGTGAAGCCATTTTTGTCATAAATTGTAAAAGTTGTCACTTTGTCCTACTTGTCCTAGTAAGGCCATAAATTGGTCAAGAGGTCAAAATGTGTTTGTAAACCCAAAGAAAGGTAAAAGTACTATATATGGTGATTAATATTCCATTATGACATGTTTGTAAGGTTGGATAAAAGTTGTGAGGTAAAACTTTCTAAAATGTAAAAGTTGCTTAAATGTTGCAACTTTAAAGCTTTGCAAAAAGTGCAAGAAAGAGTTAAAGAATGTAATAAGTTGGTTCAAAAGTTGGTTGAGAAGTTCTCAACTATCAAAAATCCTATAAAATCATTGTAATGGTCATTTAAATCAATTTATGAGAATAAGGAGAAGGAATAATTTCATAGCATTTTTGGTGTATTCAACTATTGCTATTTTGATTTTTTTCTTGGATTTGTGTTGGTTTTGGGCCCTGTACGGCTTGGAAACCACGTATAATCTATATATAGTGATATTGTTATGAATTATCTCTCTTTTCTCTTTTTTTTAGAGTAATTTCATTCAATTTTGAGGAAGTTGTAATCATTTTGGTGAAAGTTACTATTTTCAGATTTGAAAACTCTTGCAAACAATTATGTTGTAGAATTTGGTATGGATGCATATGGATGTTAAAAGAACTCTAAATGGATTCATTGGAAAGATACCAATCTGATGTAGAGCATCTTAAAAATCAAACAAAAAGTAGGATCCTTTCATCATCAATTCAATAATTTCATTATATAGAGGCATCTTACAACATAAAACACAACATGTTTTAACACAAAAACTTCAACCCTTCTCCACTTGCATATCCTGATTTCTATGTCTAATTCCATTATAGAAATAATGATTTCTATATCCTGATTTCTATATTTGATTCCATTATGTAGTAATGGATCAATATGACCATCTTCTTCCAAATGTTTCCCTAGCTTGCACTAGTAATTTCTCCTTAGATAGAAGACGAGGATGGACATCATGTTGATGAATGGACAATCCTAGACCCCAAAACAACAAGAAAATAGATTGGGAGGAAAAAGAGATAAACTAGACCCTTTGCCTCCTTCCACTATTGCTTCTACAACTGGAGGGATTTCCTCTTCTAGGCTTGACCCTTTATATTGTCGACTCCTATCCCTCGACTTTGCCCATTCGTCTTTGTTATTTTAACTTGTGCCACATTATCTTTTGGAGAGATGAATTTCTTCATTTTTTTGTCCCTTTCTATTCAAAGTATAATTTTAAAAATATGTGTTATATCTGAATATAGAAAACATATATTTTCACTCTTAAAATTAAACTATTTATTAGTTAATAGATAAGACTATTAATATAATTGCTAAATAAATTTTATTATAATCATAAAAAACTATACTAATTAAATTTATTGAAGTATAACTTTTTCTTTTGTGGATCATTATTATTTCATCTTTAATGAATAGTCATCAATCTTTTCTTTAAGCGCTATTACCATTCTCTCTAATTTTTTATTTTAGCAAATTCACGTGTATGCTTTAAATTTATTGAAATATAACTTTTTCTTTGCTGGGTCATTATTCTTTCATCTTTAATGAGTAGTCATCAACCTTTTCTTTAAGCACTATAACTAGTCTCCCTTCTTTTTTATTTTCTTCTTGCAATCGAGGGACACGTAAGATTTGACAAGCCCTTACTTTGGAGAAAGAAGGAATTGATGCAGTTGCTTTGGCTTGTTACGAAATTACTTATCATTGAAGGAGAGAATATTGTGAAGCCTAAGATATCCTCACGTCACATAATGGCCCAAATATAAACCGACTCTAACTTTAGGAATTTGATTTGTAAAATCGTCCATAAATTGTTGTTTACGAAGGCAGTACGTAAAGTATTCTATGATTGGCATCGCCAGATTAGATTTGAAAGCTGCCTTATTTTCATCGCGGTGTAGATATTCTGTATATTTGCCTATACGAACACAAATATGTGGGATGGACGTATACAATTTTATAGCATATGGCTGTACACCGACAATTCCAAAGAGATATTGCTTTTAAAACTTTTTTATCCCAGCGATTAAAGAGATTCGCTGAACTTGCTTAAGCGGGTAACTACTTAACGTTTGGTTGAAGAAAGAATTAATTCCAACTCAAAAGAAGTGGGATTTAAAGTGGGGGACTGAACAATTTGTTTGTATTTAAATACATCGAAAGATTAACATTTGAATGCAGAGTTGATCAAAAACATTTGAATTCAGAGAATATCATCTGCTTCATTGGTTTTTTAATTGTATCATTGTTGTGGTCTGGTTGTGTTGAGTTTAGCAGGGTCGGTCGGGATCGCAAATGGAGTATAATCTGGATGATATGAAGATGATAGTAGCCCCCTCGTGAATGATTATATGTATCCTATGGGACATTGCACTGTATGTGGTTAGGGACTACTTTAATGTAAAATTACCCTCGTGGATCCCAACCAATCTCTTCGTCTTAAGTGCCCTCACCATCCAAATTTTGTGTTATGTTGATATTCAGAGAGTGAATGTATTTGGGGCATCCAATGAAAAGGATGTGCAACTGATGGTCGATAACCAGCTCAAAATGGATGCTGCGAGGCTTACAATGTGTTTTTGTGGGATGCCTTCTGCCTGGGATGGCCACGGTGGGTAACGTGGGGAGATGGAGCAATGTAGGAGCCTTGTTCGTAACTCTGTCTTTCCACATTGCTATGGAGATTTATGCATTGCAGAACGTGAATGACTCCAAAGTCCAAAGCGAAGCAGGCCCATGGTTCGTGTCATCCGGCGTGGTACTCCTTGTGGAAGCCTCAGCCTCATCCCTCCTCTTTTTGTTAGGGGCGGTCATCCTGAATGGTAAGTTGTGGCGTGATGCTATCCGCAAGATGTTTCGGAGAATCAAGGCACTGAGTGGAAGACATTAAGAAGTGAGGTGATGAAGTCGTGGGTTGCAGTTCATGCATGGAAGACAGCCTACTTCCCGTCAAGCTCGGCGTTCAGTTCGTGATTGTGATGACTTCTGTTGCGGTCATGGCTGCTAAAGTGGGATGCCGTTCATCAGTTCTTCATGGAGGAGGTAATCTCACATTTTATCTTCAGTGCGTTTTCATTTTAGTGGGATGGATCCTCATGCTCTGCAGATGGTTCAAGGCCTCCCTCAGGTGAATATGGCTATCTCATCTTCATCGTGGGTATCGAGGGTGTGCGAGCTGTTATTGTAGTCTACTGCCCTAGGCTGGCAAATATCTTCATAAATCCGAGAGATTTCTCAATTCGGAAATATAAGTCGGGAGACATTTTGATTTCCCTTACCCTCGCTGTACTGGTCCTTCCTTTGTCTGCTTTGATTTTAGCATTCTCTTTACTACTGTTATTCTCCTTCATCTGCTGCTTCTTTTCGTCTCTGGTATTCAGCACCAACTATGTTCAGCGTCTCTGCAAACTTGACAAGAAGGCCATTTCAGTAAAGGATTTATCTGCACAATACAAATCAACACTGGAGGACATGAAGTTCAATGAAGATGACATGATGTTGAATAAGAAATTATATGATAGAATGAAGGGAAGGGTGGAAACACAAAGGTAAAGGTGAAATTTTCAGCATGTCTGCCTTTATCTTTCATTTGATAGTATAATCTAAGAGCTTCCTCAAAGTTCCTCATATAGCTATAGCCTTTGATCATGGTGTTCCATAAAAAACATTTCGTTGGGGCCTTTTGTCAAACAGTTGGCGTGCTTTAACCCTGCTACCATAGTTTGCATACATTGCCATAGACTGCATCCATTGCAGCAAGCTTCGATTCCAAAAAGACATGTTAATTCAGGCCAATAATTAATAAATGTGAGTGCATTATCTTGCCTTGAGATACCAACGTGTTTTTGAAAGAATCCAACAATAGGGAAGCACAAGATTACATAGTTCAATTCATGTCATCTACTGTTATATTATTTTCGGGTTTGAAGAAATACCAATTTTGTGAAGGTTTTGAATCTTTAATGCATAATAGATCTTATATGGTTAGCATGAGTCCACGGTCGATCATAACCTTCAGAACTGAGTGCGAAGATTAATCATATAACCCGTCTCAAGACTTAGTCCTGAGAACAACTTTCAAGCATTGTTATCGCTTTCCTTCATAACCAATCTCCTTGGACTCTCTAGAGTGGTAAGCATGCCCATTCCCAGGAAAATAGGTGGTAGGATGTCTAAACTAGAATGTGCAAGGAACAACAGTGCAAAACAATAGTGGTGAAGAGGAAAGAGAAATGAATGAAAAAACTATTAATCAATCTATTTATGACTATCTAAAACCATTTCTTGACACCGGCTTCCCGGCGTGAGTCAAATTCTGGCAAGAGGCAACTCCAGAACGAAACCTATCAGCTAATGATAGTTATGATGAAAGTTTTAGTCTTATTAAGAAATTATAATATCGTCCACTTCTTAATAATGGGATATTATTGATCAACACGAGCATGACTTTTATGATTTAGAAACTTTAGATTGTATTACTTTCATGTGGTAAATTATTATCTTAAAAATTTAAAACATATGAAAATTAAATAAACTTTTATGATTGGATAAACGTTTAAGCAATCATACATTTCAAAAAACATAATAAAGCTCTTATAGTTACTATTTCTTATATAAAATATCTATAGATATTTTTTAATGCAAATAATAAAGGTGATAAAGTATAATAGCTAAAATATATAAATAAATAAATACCTACCAACGCAAGGCTAACTTTGGGTCTCTCACCATTTTCTAATGATGGAAGTTTTAAATTAATGATGGTACCTACAATCGTCTCATTCTATATGGATATTGCATTTTATTACCATTTGATCCAGAAGTACAAAGCCCAAAATTATACATTAGAGTTGACATATTTTATTCTAGAGTTAACCTTTGGTCTCTTGTCTCCATGATTTGGGCATTCCTAATCCTCGTTGTCACTTTCATCTAGAGCCCAAATCTAACCTTCACCTTTCCTAGTTTTTTTAAAGAGCTTAAAATTACCATGTTTGGATTTATGACTTTTTTCACTTTTTGCCCCACCATGTTTACCTAGAAAATAGTCCTTATGGTTGACAATTTTAGTTTCCCATTTTCATTCCTATAATTTTGGCACATTTTGAGAATGGAAATTTTCTTTGCAATTTAGAAAGAAAGAAATACATAGCTTTTTTCAGGTACAACAATTGATACTAATGTATCTTTTTCGCTAAAGCCATATTTACAATAATGTCATGGTATAGATTTAAGTTTAGGTAGATAAAATTTCCCTTGAGACTTCTCATTTCTAGGAGGTCCTTGAACATTGGGAAATGATCCTTGTACTTGTTGAGTTGTCATTTTGCATGATGCTTAACAACATGAATCCTTTCGAACTCCTCTCTTGAAAAGTTAATCTGGGATCAACTCTAAGGTTCTACGTGATCTTGCAACCTAGTAGAATCCACTCAATTGAAGATAAATGTAGTTTTTCACAGGGAGGCCTTTGTTGGTTCTAACCGATTCGGATAAGAGTTTGAATCTGCTTGCTATCTCAAAAGAATAACCACACAAAAAGAAATATTTTTTCTATTTTTAAGTGAATGCAATCTAACAATGCAACTATATGAATTCCTAAATTAACCAAGGGTTAGTAAAGAAAATAATGAAGATAGAGTAAAAAGAAATTTAAGCAAATAACATGAAAAGTAAAATCCTAACAGACATAAGCTACAAAAATAACACATCTATATATTAAGCTTTTGAAAAGATCAGTACGTAACCAATGAAAATAGAAGCACCACTTCCTTAATTCCACTGATGCAATTGTCGATGGGAATTAAATAATCATAAGATGTTTCACTTTTCATTAGATCTCAAGGCCATGAAAAATGTGCTCATGTGAGAAAAAATGCTATGTAGGAACAAAATGGTGATCTCTTCTCGAACTAAGTACATCAGAAAAATTTGTAAAATTATAGCAAAGACAAGAATTAAAAGATCACTCAAACAAAATAACACAATATTGGCTCAATTACATTCTATGAACATACACTTGAATAAGATATAACACACTTAGGCTAGAATCACTACACTTCAAATACAAGCACCAATAGCATATATTATTGTATCAAAATAATGGCTTGGAATATTATTACATTCATGAATTTATCAGAAATCTTCTCCTTAATTTGTGTTTAGAGTTAGAGATATCTTTATACAATCATATGCTTCTAAACTAATAAAACAAATCTATTTATGTACAAACTAACTCTCTAACTGGTGCTTAGTAGGGCTATATCCATATTTATATTATTAAATGGATGCATGAGCCTTTACATGTCTTAAAACAAAGAAAGAATGAGAAAATAAGAAGAAGAAAGCCATTAGATGATGAAGTGTTTGGAAGTGCCAAAAATAGAAGCTCCATCTTCACTGGGTGTTTGTAGGAGTTAAACTACCATCAAAATGTTTTTTGGATGCATGGAAAGCTCTAAATTTAGAACTAGCAATTAACTGTTAGTGCACCTTTGACTTCTACAAAAAATTCTGGTGCATCTTAGGAAAAGTGCAACTAGTATACCTATGCACCTTGGAAGCAAGTTCAAAAAATGCAAAATTTTACCAAGTGTTAAAAATTAAATTCTAGCTTCTGGGTTTTATTCCCCTTTATACCAAAGCTATGTCTAGGTATCTACTCTTGAATTTCTCAATAATCTCCATGAATTGAGCTACATCTGGAAAATTTAAAGCTTCATATTTATCCTTCACCTTTTTTTTATAGTTGCCCACCTCGATGCGAGTCTCCGCAAAATCTCCCAATTTTACATCCAAGTCTAGTAATGCTTCTTTAGTCTTGAATGCTTGTCTAATATCACCATCAATAGAAGCTTCTCCAAAAGTCTTCCAAAACTACTTGACAACTACTTCTACAATTATCAATTTATCCTTTGAATCATCTTCGAAAATATCTAAGCACACATCATTGTAATGCTTCTCTGCATACAAAATTTTCTCTTGGGTTTGATCCTTGAGCTTATGAATATTTACATGTAATATTTCCATTACTTTATTACCATCCACAATCTTTTCTATCCAATCATCAATTTTATCTAACTCTTCTACTATATATACATCCATTAACATCCAATACCTTTGTCCCTTAATTGATTGTAATGCTTGCAGGTCTTTGCCTCAGGTATGTACCTCATCCATTAACCCAAAATCTTGGTTCAAAATGGCCACTAGCTTATCTGCATTATTCTACATATAGTGTAGTAGTTTAAGATTTCATTGTATCATCTACACACCTTTATCTTCAAAACTTTCTTGCCATTGCTAACAAGCCTTCAAAAATGGATCGATTTGCATACTCTCCTTATCCCTCTTCTCAAGTGCTACATTTAAAGTCTCCTTGAGATTTTCAAGATCTAATGGACCAACTACTTCATCCAAATATCTCTTTAGGATCTCATTTTATTTCCAAAGTGTTATCAATTCTACCTCATCCTTCTCTAAGTGCCTAAAAACTTATTTCATTCCCGTTGTCACCATTAATTTAGCAGTATCTATGGTGGGTTTTCCAACCACAACCTCCCTAATTTGATAATCCTTTCAGGTTAAGTCCTCGATATCTGCATACTGAGGAGGGATAGCAACATGAGCAAATAAGTCTTGATTCTAATCATTCATTACAAAGGCCAGTGTTTGAGCATTTTTTTTCTAGTGATTTAGGCTTCTGGAGAGCTTCAATTAGATCTCTCATTCCTTCTTCCTTAGTAGAATATTGTTGCCTTTT
Organism: Cupressus sempervirens; assembly: GCA_028749045.1. NCBI lineage: Eukaryota > Viridiplantae > Streptophyta > Pinopsida > Cupressales > Cupressaceae > Cupressus > Cupressus sempervirens. The sequence goes on from CM053785.1 coordinate 87,049,437, forward strand.
GTTTCTAATCACCTCTTTCTTCAACCATCTCAAAATATGTTCCATTGGAGATTTACCTTTTGAAGAAGGATTTTGTTTTGCTATGCTCTTTCCCTTATCACTCCTCTCTGGAGTCTTCTCCTTTTGTTAGAGATCCACATTGGGAGTCTTTGTATCTATAGAGTCCATAGTTCTCACCTCTATGACATGGAAAATCTATTGAGGTTCCTCATGTATTTTCCCTTCCTCTAACACTTCATCGGTAGGTATTTGTTGTGGCTCTTCTTCCTATTCAGCATGGAGTTAATCTTTTTCATTGCTCAGAGGGAGAGGAGTAGCTGAACCTTTATCCAAACAAAATGATTCTAAGTTTGGTGATGGTGAAGCCATTTTAGGTCCTTGTATTTGAGGTGGCAATTGACTCAAATCCTCCTATTGAGGTTGATTAGTCAGAATATCCTTTATCTTATCTCCCACTAGTTCAATGCCAACTAGAATAAAATCCAAATATGACATCTAAAACACATAAGCCCCTTCATTCTCCTGTTCATCAATCCATTGCTACATCTCATCCTCAAAAGTTTTAGACTAAATAGGCTACGCAGGATTGGATGGTGGTGTAATGGTGGAGCTTCTTCTCTATTCTAACTCTGTTGCTCTAGCAAGATGAGTCCTCTGACTCAAAGGAAGATTATCTTCTTTGTCTTCATTATCCTCTTCTTCCCCTTTCAAGATAAGCTCTGGTATTGAAGAAAAAGGAATAACTCTTCTAATAACCTTTTTTATCCTCTTGTACCATAGTTTTGATCTTTCTTTTCCTAGGAGCCAATGGGGAGGCTTGTACTTCCTATTGAGGTGGAGACACTTCCTGTACTTATGTTTTAGTTCTTCCTTGCCCTTGATCTACTAGTGGTACTTGAGGATTATTCTAAGCTTGTGCGACTTCTATATTCTTTGCTCCTTGTACATTCTCAACCCCTTCTTATGGCTATTCTTGAGTTATTCCTTCTTCTAGCTTAGCTTGTTGAGGTGAAGTTCATTTCCTCTCTTTCTTACCCTTATGAGCCCTATAATATCCAAGTTCTCTGTTAATTTGGTGCACTATTTCTAGCCTCACTAGGGATTGAGCTATAAAAGTGGACTAAATCACCTTGGCTCCTCTACCTTTGGCTAGGTAGGCTATAGTGTGGAATACTGCCACTTGATGAATCAAATCCAATTTGAAAGGTATATTGATCTAGTCCTTGGCCAACTTGATGATGTGTTTGGCCATGTGATTAATATCTAAATTTTATTCCTTATCAATCTCCACATTCATAATAGGTCAATTAAAATTTTTATCTCTGTTATATGATGGATCAAGGACATCCTTAGTATCTTGCTACACTACCTTTAAAGGAACCTTTATCTCCAAAGCACTACTTGCCAAATATAGAGTGATCCTACAATAATTCCTTATATGGATATTATAGTCATCTACTACTTTCATCCAATGCTCCTCAATTGCATCTTCATGTAGGAATGTTTTGCCCACTAAGTATTGCAGGGTAAAAGTATAAAGTTGTGTCAGCTTTCAAGTTGACTTATTAGAATGATTGAATTTGATTATTTCTATCCAAAAATCAATTTTTCTTAAACATATGATCTAGATAAATTCATTCTAGCTAAGTTATATATGCTTCACACTTTTCCAATTGAAAATGACTATTAAATGCATGTTTTATAGTAGTTTGTATCCAATTACAAAAGAAATAAAATTATTCCAGAAAATTGGTGTTTCAATAACTCTTACTATTTTATATGAAATTTTTTTAGTAAAATTTAAACACCATTTTATAAATCTCAAAGTCAAGAATATTTTTATATAGATTTTATAGTGTTTTCATTAGATACAATATATTATAATTTTAAAATTCTAAAAGCACGTATTTTAACACTCGAAAAGATGTCGATTTTGAGAAATAAAAAATATTAAATTACATTAAAATAATATTAAATTATATTTCATTCTAGAGGAGAGAGTCCTCTTTCATAATATATAATTTTTCTTCTAGTTAGAATAGATTTGTTTTTTAAAATGTGGTGGGAGATGAAAACTATCAATTTTAGGTGATTTGAAATTTGAATCACTATAAAAGAGAAAATATAGGTCCAAAGTCAATTTTTATTTTTTATTGTTCTAACTATATGTGTTATTTATAAGATACTCTGAATTGAAATGGAAATAAGTTTATTTCCATATAGTTTTGTGGTGGGAAATAAACCCCTATTTTTTAGTGTTTTTCAACAACTAAAAAATTATCTATAAAAATTAGGAAAATATTTCATTTCTTATTCCAAATAATTATTAAAAATTATAATCTTAAACTTCAACCATTTTTACACATTTCATCAGTTTACTTCATTTTCAAATTTCAAATAATAATACCAGTTTTATGTCATTGAAGATTAATAGTTACACTTTTGTTAGCCTTTTCCTTTACAAAAGGGTGAAACAGGTTTGTACTTTTACCCTGCACTCTTCGAATGTTATCAAAATAGGGATGAGGAGAATTATACTCATTCAATGGATATTGATCCCACTCAGACTCAAATGATTGAATATCCTGTCTCCAAACCACACTAAATAGTCCTATAGTAATGGGCCACACCCAAGTTATCTTGTGTTGTTTCCTTACTATGTCATATGTAGACAAGAGTTGTCGAGAAATCTCTAGAAATATAAGTCTATTAGACAAATACCTAGGGAGGTTCTTGGGATTGATAGTCATACACACTACCCTCAAATAAGTAAATGTCCTAAATTGGATGTAATAGGCACAAACTTCTAAAATCTTAGTCACTGCCTTATCTAACATCCTTTTCACAAATCCCCTTTAATGAACTATATAATTGTGAAAATAAAAGCATCATTCACAATTTTGTATTCCTTGCTATGCTCTAGAACCCTTTTATTCACCAACTAGGGATACACTATATATGACCATGCATTTGCATCTTGCATGTTGTCCTTTCTAAACAATCCTAGATAGTTTTTTGCCCTTGTAGCTATTAGGTATACCAAATAGGATTTCATGTATAACTTATGATTATTCTTAGCTACCACTAGTTGCTCATCCAAGTTCTAACTAAGAATCAAAGCCCAATCAATTGGCATCTCCATTGTTTTGACAGTCTTTATGAAATGCACCATCCATATGTCCAAGTGCCTTGATGCTTGTAACCCCATGACTCTACTCAAAAGTATTATAGAATATCCAAAATCCTCTTTCATATATCCCCTTGTCATGTCCACTTTGCCTATTTTGTATTTGAGAGGATTTTTCTCGATTAGGTGTAAGAACTGGATGATTTTAGATGCTTCCACTATGTGTTCTCTATACCACCTTTCCACTTGGTGATAGATCAATCTAATATACTAATCTTCCCATGGAAGATGGAATACCTTTTCTATGTTCTTAGGTCTAAGATCTAGCATGATCTCTCTAGTTATATTCTTCATGACCCTTTTTCCATCAGTTCCATGTTCAACTCTAAGGACTGTACTGGTACTGGGTGTGATGTTGCACTGACTAGTCCTAATCTGATAAGAGCAAATATCAACGGGGACCTATCTTTAGGTTTGTTGCACAATACTAGGAATGTGTTCTAGTTCGTATGACCATGTTCAATGTCATAAATCTCTAAATAATCATCTTGGAAGCATGACTTTGCTAGAACACCTTGAAACTTGAAAACCACTAGTTTCAAGACCATCTTTGTAGTGAGGGAGGATGATGAAGAAACCATAGAATTTGCACAAAATAAAGATCCAGTAGTCTAGAGGATCAAAAACTTAATTGAGAAAAACCCTAATGTTGACAAAAACATAACCCAGAAATCTTGATTTTCACAAAACTATTAAAAAATCCCAAAAACTAATAAAAAGCCCTCTAAAAAACAAAATTGCACACCTGGCACACCTCAGAGGTGCACTAGGTGCACAATCTCCTATGAAAAACTTCATTAATGGTTTATTAGATGTGCACCCTTATAAAATGCAATGGGAGTTCAAAATGTTAGAAGGGGTGGACACTTAGCACACCATGGGGGTGCGCTATGTGCACACTATTTCTTCACTTAGAGGAGGGCTTAACCCTAGTAATGGTGCACAACTATGCACCTTTCACTAGGTGAAGGGTGTATTTATTGTGTTTTAAAATATTTTAATAATGTTATTGAAAACAAGGTGCACATCTTGTGTACCTCAGGAGGTGTGAAAGATGCACACCTTATGCCTTAGTCTATATTACATGTGTGTTGTGTGTGCAAGTGCCCGGGCAAAGAGAGCGCATTGGTGCACTTGAACAGCTATGCAGGTATAATGCAAGGATCACAAAGGAAAGAATGAAGTGGGGAGAGGGGTAGAGTCTTGGGTTTTATAGATCTAGGGCTCTAGGACACCTCTTGGAGTTATGCACTTCCAAGAGGAAGTTCTTTCCAATGTTTCTTACTGCACTAGTGCACCTAGTGAGGTGTGCTAGATACGCTTCTCTATATACAAAAAATTAACTTTCTTGCTTAGAATTCTATTTTTTAGAATCTACATTTTTAGGAAAAGACCTAGATTAGCCAAAGACATTAGGAAAAACCCTAAAAAAGACATGGACCCTAGACTAGGGATCCAGGAAACTAAAAAAATTAAGTAGGGGGTCCCCATTTCTAGCAAAATGGGGTGTGCATTTTAAAACCACAATAAATAGCCCCCAAAAAAGGGAAGAAATGACAAAGGCATTTCTTCATCAGCAAACATTCCTCTAATATGTGTCCAACACCAACTGAATCATGAATACTCCAAGCACATTTCGAGTCACTTTATTGTCAAAACCTTAGGATCTCAAATCTCCAAGTTTAGTGTGTGTTTAGTATATCCATTTCCTTCAACATCTCAGGATGAAATCTATCAAAAGTTTCGTACAACTTGGAAATAATCTTCCACCCCTTCTGGTCCATTCGTTGGGAATCTTTACGAAAGTTTTTTGTTAGTCCCCTATCTGACTAGATTAGAGAATCAGTTCTAAGGGCTCTTAATAGGTTATCACTTTTCATTTGAAGTCTTGGGTAATATTTTGAATACTTTCTCGGCATAGCTTGAAATTTTTCCATTTGATTCTTTGATGAAGCAATTGTTTTGATACTAGATGGCTTATTTGGAGTGCATATCCCTATAATCAGATTACCTTTCTTAGACTTTGTAGAATCTTTCATTCTTAACACCCATTTTCTTTTTTCTTTTCTTTCTGTATCCTGACCATGCTTAAACTATGTAGCCAAGACATTGGTGTCATTTCTTAGATTCAATCTTTAGTGAACATCCCTTGTGTTCCTCTTTTAAGAACCTTTTAGAGACTCTCACACCAAACAAAAATCTTAGCAAGTCCTTTGAGAAGACCCTTCTATTTGAACTGGTAGGGTTTGGACTATCCCTAGCTGCCTTCAACCTTGGTTCAAAAACACCTAAGATGGTTGATCTTTAAATTGAAAAAGTGTCAAGAACTTTTTGATTTTCAATTCTAAATTCAAGACTAAAAGTCTCCTATTACTACAAGTAACATCCATTCCTCAGTTGGTATAAGAAGCAAAATTGTTAAAAAAATTTGACAAAGAAATACCTCTTCCAAAAGTCAGAACCAAAAAAGTGGTTTAATGAAATATGTCAAGTTAAAATCTTGAGTGCACCTAACCCATGGACTAACACAACTTTGAAAATAAACACACAACTAAAAGAAAACACACAACCGAAAGGAAACACACTTATAGAAATAAACACACTTGCAAAAAAAAATTAAAAATAAAAATAAAAATATTTAATTTTAGGAATTTTAGGCTTCAAAGTAATGCTTTAGGAATTTCCCATTGACTGCCAATGGAACCAATTCCTCCTATAAGGAACTCAAACTAAAAGTATTTTCTCCCAAAAATTTTGTGATCTAATAAGGACCAATCCACAAGCATTGAAACTTAGTGTGGTTGCCCGACTTTTCTTTTACCTTGTCCTAGAGTAGAACAAGGTTGGATATTCTCAAAGACTTTATCATGGCCCTCTTGTCAAACCACCTCTTAACGATGGCCTAATGTTTTTCCATATGCTCCAAAGCAGCTATCCATTTTTCACGCATCTCCAAAAGATTCATTAACCTGATTTGTATGCTGTCAACATCTTCAACGTACCTACTCATGAATTTCAAAGTAGGAATCTTGAGGTTAAGAGGGAATACTAGCTCTAATCCATAGATGGGAAAATATGGAGATGTCGTAAAAGCATTCTTGACTCTAACTCAATCTATCCAAAGCACATATTTGAGTTGAGTGTGCCAATCCCTAGGATTTTCCTTCAACAAACATCTAATTACCGCGATCAAGTTCTTATTTGTAGATTTGGCTACACAATTTCCTTGCAGATAAGAATTTGAAGAGAACTTGATAATAACCTCATTTTCTATTGTCCATTGAGTAAGAAATACCAACACAAAGCTAATCTATTATTGCAAACTAGGGAGAATGGCATCCCAAATCTAGTAGCAATGTGTTCTTCCAAGAAATCTGTAACCACCTTAGCCATGCAATTTTTTTAAGTCTTTACTTCTGTCTAGTGCGTACAATAATTAGTAGCTATGAGAATAAAAGTGTAACCTATTGATGGTGGGGGGTTCACTAAACCAATGAAATAAAGCCCCCACTTTGTGAAGTGGCATACCTCAAGCACAGGTTGTAATGGCATTGTAAGATGTCTTTCTTTGTTAGTATTGGTTTGACAAATCTGACAAGTACACACATGTTCAAAAGTATCTTAGAATATTGCACGCCAAAAATAACTTAATCTTAAAATCATATGAGTAGTTGCTTCTGCTAAACCATGCCCTGTACCATATTTATCATGATACTATTCTAAAACCCGTTTCACTTCTTCATTTCCCAAGAACTTTAGGCAAATCCCCTTATAGTTCCCTTTGTATAATTTTCTATCATGTAGCATGTAATATTCACACTTCATTTTGAGTCCCCAAAGGTGTGAACTATTCATCCATTTGGGATACTGATTTTGTAAAAGATAGTAAACAATATCTTGGTCACAAACATCTATTATTATACCCTGGTCAATATGAACTTGATATACCATAATCTTCTTTTGAGATTCAACATTTGCTTCACCATCAAATTTGAATTTCTTTTTATCCTTGATCTGGTTATCTGCTATCATTTTTTATAATTCTTGGCCTCTTGCTAGCTTCATGGGTTGAATCTCTAAATCAAATTCTTGAAGGATTGCCATCTATTTTCCTCACCTTTCACCAAGTTCATTTTGCATCAATAATGTCTTAACTATAGGATCAGGAAGAATTGCATACACCTTGCTCCTTAGTATATAATAGTAGAACTTCCTTACTGCGTTGATTAAAGAAAAGGACTATTTATCGAGGTTGGAATGGTTTAGCTTAGCATTTTTTAGAAGGCAACTCATAAAGGCAATGGGCCTTTCATCTTCTTTTTCCTTCTACATTAGGATCCCAACACATGAACGTTTAGAAGCAGAGTATATTTTGAAAGGTAGTCCATAATCTAGATTTATTAGTACTAGGGCCATAGAAATGGCCACTTTGATGTCCTCAAAGTATTTCTTAATCTCTGGAACTTATTCTATTTTTTCACCCTTTTTGAGTAAATCATTAAGGGGATGAATTATCTCTATAAATCTGCTTATGAATTTTCACACAAACTTTATCTTTCCAAAGAATGACTTGAGTTCCTTTTGATAGTAAGGAGGTGATAACTTCAAAATGGCTTCAATTCTATCAGGGTCAATGGAGATTCTAGCTTCAAAAATGATATGATCTAGGAGCTTTCCTTTAGTAACCCCAAATGACCATTTCTTAGGATTGAGTGATATGGCATATTTACGACATCTATTGAATACCTATCTTAGATCAGCAATGTGAGTGCTTAATCCTTTGAAAAGATAGCTAAATCATCCAAGTAGATGACTATACACTTGTTTATCAATCCCTTAAAAGCTTTTTCCATGTCTCATTGAAATGTAGCTCATGCATTAATCAGCCAAAAAGGCATTTTCTATTAGAAAAAGTCCCCCATTTAGTCGTGAAGGTTGTATCTAGCCAATCCTCTTCATCAACCATTACCTAATTATATCCTAAATATCTAGAACTAAGAAAGATATCATCTTGGAACTATTGACAATTTGCAAAACCTCATCCAGTGAGGGGAAAGGATAGTTTTCCTTTTGGAATGTGAGATTCAAGTTACAAAAATCCACACAAAGATGAATCTCTCCAATCTTTTTCCACATAGAACCAAGTTACCCACCCACATTGAATGGTAAATGGGGAAGATGATCTTGACATCAAGCACCTTCTTAACTTCCTTCATTATCAATGGTTCAATAATGGGATTAACTAGTCTTTGCCTCTGATGGAAGGGTTTGGCATCTAGATTCAAAGGAATGTCATGCATAATGATCTCAGGATCATATGTTTCGATCTCTTCATAGCTCTAAGCAATGACATCCATATATTTAGTGAGAAATTTGAACATATCTTCCCTTTCTGATGCATTGCATGCCTTTCTGATCCTTACCATTCTATGATCTTCATTAGTTCCCAAATTATATGAGTTGTATTCCTAGATCCCTTTTTCTTTGACCATTCTTCTATTAAGTGTTGATTCATCACGATAAAAAATGTGCTCCAATTCAACCATTCCTTAGAAATAGTGTTGGTTTTTAAGTGTAGCATCCCATCTTTTTCGTCAAGTTCATCATCCTTAAGTTTGTCATTTGGAATGTCATCTATCTCTTGGCCTTTGAAGTGGCCATTGCACATGAAAAAATTGAGTATATGTTGATCATCCTGAAAGACTTGGAAGTTTGTAATATTGCCCAAGATAGATGGAGTAGCAAGTAATTCTACTAAAAATCTTTTCAGTTTTGTTCTTTTGAATGGTTGTAATGCACTAGCTGAAATGGTGAGAGCATCTGCTACCATGTTTTTTTTGTTCTTGGAATGGACTTTATGTTCAAAGCTTCAAAGTCATCCATTAGATCCCACACTCTTTTCTTGTAAGCAAGAAACCTTTTATCATTGCAAGAGTATATAAATTTCACTTGTCTTATAACTAAATGAGAATATCCTCTGACTATGAGAGTTGTAATTCCTTTCTCTAGTGTGAAAAGAAGTTCTTGGATCAATGCTTCATACTCTGCAAGCTTATTAGTACATCTAAACTGTAATCAATATGTTGCATAGAAAGACTTACCTTTCAAGTTGATTAACTCAATACCAGCATCGGCTCCCAATTTACATTTGGAACCATTGAAGCAGAGTGTCTAGATTGGATCTTCTTTGGGATTCCTAACCTTATGCTTATTCATCCTTAGTTCTTCTTTCACTTGGGCCTAAAAGTATTATTTATTGGGGATCCACTTTAGTCTTTCACGAGGTGGACTTAATTATTTTTCATTGTTAGTCATTGATATAGGAAGTGTATGTTTTTCTTATTTTTCCTTAATTTAACTAATTAATTCTATACTTTCATCCACTTTGGGTTTAGGATGAATGACTACTAAAGTCCATCCTTGACCTTTTATGTATCATCTCCTTCTTTGGACTTTGATAATTCCTGGTGGAGGATAAGATAAACCTCCACCATCTGAAGAGGTATCAATGTATGATGCATTTAGATCTTCAATTTCCCCTTCAACTGTTATCACTTATTCAGATATGTTTATAAAACTTTGACTTTCCCTGGGTTTATTTTTTGGAATGTTACCACTCTTTATTTCCATCATCTATGTTAATACCTTAGCAACTTTTTCTTGGAAAAATGAACATTTGAACTCTGAATGACTAACTTTATGCAATCAAAAAAATCCTAGGAGAAGTAGAATTCTAGGGTTAGCTTCTTCTCCTAAACATTGTAAGTTAGCCACCATGTTATCTATGAACTATGTTAAAATCTCTAGCTTTGGGATTGAGATAATGGATTTTTCATCTTGATCATCTAATATTTTGGTTAAAGCTATATTAAAAGACATCAATTTGTATGAGCCCAAATTTGATTGCAAGAATGCCATCTCATTAGGTGCATTATATTTTGTATTCATTGTTTTTAACTTTGGCACTACATCTATCTTGATTTGATTATTCAACCCCTTCCATGGTAACCATAATTGAATAAAATTTGTGGAAAACCATCCTCTTAGGCATTTTGTCTATTCTCTGCTTAATAGTAGTTCGTATGTTTTAGGAATATCAACCACATGTAAATCAATGATGTCTTGTATTTGAGGGTCAAATGTCAACTATATCTGAACATCTTTCAACACACCAATGACATTTACCTCCATTTTATCCAACTGTATCACTATTCAATTAGAAGGCTGAGGAGTGACTTCCAACCTTTGCACTATTGAAAGTGGCATAACATTACAAGAAGCTCCTAAATCAATTAGGCAATTGTGAAGATTTTTCCCATATATCTTGATGCTAAGAAAAAGTAGGGGCACCTCAACATTGTCTTTAATCATAGTTGGCATTGCCTCCAAAGCAATAACTTGTTGAGATACTATATTTTGAGGAATAGTATTCATATTATGTGATGCCTTTGTATGATCTAAATTTTTCATTAGTGCTTCTCATTAATGAGGACAATTTTGCAACATGTCAAACATGGACATGTTGGCCTTTGTTCATTTCAAATCTTCCACTGCACTATACTTTTTAGTAGACTAGGCAGGGTTTCTCAAGATTGTTTGCACATTTCCCTGATTTTGATTTTGTTTTCCTCTATATGGTGGTCTGATTGATTCGAGATTATTGCTCGCTCTTAGATTGGGAGAGTTGGTTGTAGTGCTAGAGGAATTCCATCTATCATAGGCTCTTTTTGACTCCACAAATTGTATGTGTTTCGATTATCATTTCAAAAGGCAAATATCTCTTTAGGTTGCATATCTAGTTCCTGACTGAATGGAAAAGAGAATTCTTCATTGGCTGGTTATTCCACCTATGTATTCTATGTAGAATCATAAGATTCTAATAGCATAGCATTAAATTGCATAGGAGGGATATTTTCATTTGGTTGTGAATTTTGATTCATGTCTTGATCTCCATATAATATGAACCGTCACTATTAGGTCTACTGTTACCATTTTCACACTAATTAATGTCCACATATTGAACATTATTATTATTGTTGTCTACAAGAATGCTTCCATTGTTTAGATGAATGTTCCATTATCAATTTTTTCTTTGGAAGCCACTATTACAATCAGGAGGACTAAAATTGTTTCCTCCATTATTGTTTCCTACAATGTTGTTCCTAGTATTGTTGTTTTCACTAAAATTCCTATTTTAGTTTTGATTGTATTTGTTGTTGTTGTAAGGACTAGCATTGTTTCTATGAGAATTTGGTATAGCTCTGATACCATGTAAGAATTTTTCTTAGGGCAAGATTCACCCAAGATCATAGAACTTGATCTATGACAAAAAAATAATGGCATCAAAGCTCCAATGCGTGGCCATAAAAATTTCAACAGCAATGAGAAGAATTCGGCCAAAAAATTTGAAATGCAATGGGCTATGTTTTGGGAAGCTAAAACTAGAAATTTAGACTCAAGTGCCAGCGTTACAAAGCTAGTGCCAAATAATCGGAGGGCTAGAAATAGTTTGCAGAGAAAATTGAACTTGCCAGAGGGAAAGTAGTGTTGCTAGGATATAACCGTGCATAGGTCAATTTTTAAAATTTTTGCCAACAAAACAAAATGTGGGTTGGAAAATGATTTTGCAGAAGCCGATTGGTAATTTAAAAGTCCCACATGAATGGGAAGTAAGGTTTGTGTATGGTTTTAAAAAAAAAACCAAAGTACAATATGCAAAGAGGTCACTGGATTGTGTTAGGCACGCCAAAATTTTGAGTGTGGGCTGTTGGGGATGCTGTGAGTTGCCAAAATGTTGCTGGGGTATTTTGTACTTGTTAAAATATATAATAATGCTCACTATAATGAAGTATAGTCTGATGCCAAGAATATTCCACCAAATTGTAGGGTCGAGGTGTGATAGCTCAATTCTGCAAAAAAAATTTCTCTGCTAGCCCAACTGGGTGGAATTAATGTAGAGAAATTAAAAGATTTGAATAAAATTGGAAATCTAAAATATCATACCCATGTTGCAAATCGAAGCCTTTGGGTGCTGATTTACAAAAAACATTTGCCTCATGATCAACTTTGGCCTAGGGTAGCCAAATTTATAGCCAATTTGCACTGAATCAACTTTTTGAACACAATGGTGAGGTCAATTTTGGCTCTAGATGCTCCCAATTTCTATGAAACTCTGGATCCAAGTCGAGCTACTGAAGCAAAAATGGTCTCGAATGACTATGTCAAGAAAAAATCTCCAATCTCTAATACCATTTAAGAATTTTCTTTAGGGAAAAATTCACCCAAGAACTAAGAACTCAAACACAAGCACAACTATAGACCAAAAATGAGTATGATCAGAATAATAATGTATTCAATTCAATATGTATCAAAGTACACTAGGAGTGCCTATATATAATGGCCTCTGAGATGCATCTAGAATGCCTAAGAATTAGCATCAAGATAAGTCATACAACCAGGCACATGTCCACCAAATATGGGTTATCCTCCATTAAGCACAGAAGTAAGTGCGATGATGAGAGGATAAGCCTACAATGGTGTAGCACATAAATTAATGTTGTAGACAACATGTACTAAAAAGGGAGTATGAATAATTGTGTTGTCAACATGACAACTTAGTGAATGATGCAAACTCTAGTGTTGTAGACACCATGTGCATACTTCTGTGTTGTCAACATGACAACTCATAAAGGTGCACAAACTCCTAAGTGTCTCAAAAAATAAATAATAAAATAATGCATTAACCTAGGTAAACTTAACTAAAGTGTAAATAGTAAATACATATTTACACTAATAGTTTCTCTGAAAGTTGTTATTTTATCCTTGCAACAATCTCAAGCAAGTTAGCTCATTGTTCATTTGTGACATGGTCTTTTTCATTTGACCAAACTCAGAGGAAAAACTATTGTCTACCTCAATAGATGTTGCTACCTTTTGCTCGAAGAAAGAAAGTTTTGGAGGTTCGTATCCTAGATATGTTATAGCTAGTTTTTGCGAAGCAGGTGCCTACTGTAATGGAACTAGATTCATAGCTCTGAAAAGATATGTTGGCATTTTCATAAGAGCTTGAGCTGGAAGCATCAATCCTCCTCCATTAGGATTAGCTTGCTTAGTAAAGGTAATCACTTCTAAGAAGACTTTCTCCAATGTGTCGATATTTTCTGGAAGAAGTCTTCTCACAAAAATAGCAATAAGATGGTCCATAGCATTCAAATAAATCTAAATAGCAGCTACAATTGGTATAGTTTATGGTGTTTCCATCTTGTGATATGCCATGTGAAAGTGATGGTTGAAGTGTGAAACTATCTCAGGTGTGTCTCTTTTGATTGATACAAATTGTTGATGTATCACAACTAGGTTGATAAAAGTTTTAAATTGTTTCAAGAACAATTTTTCAAAAGTATCCCAATCTCCAATACATCTAGGTGGAAAATTAACATACCAATTAAAGGAAACTTCTCTAAAAGAGTAGGGGAATAAGCGAAGAACTACATTCTCATTAGCAATCTACTTTTAGTTGCAAATTTCCTTGAATACCTTGATGTGATCTTCAACAGTTCATGTCTCTCCATAGATGAATTTTGGGCAAAACTTCTCAAGATTCTTAGGAAGATCATTGAGTACACCTGTCAAGTTGATTAGTGATCTACAACATTTGCAAAAAAATCCATCGAAGGATTTGGTGGAATAACAGTTGGTTGTTATGGAGGTAGCAATGAAGAAGATGAAAAAATGTTGAATGGAAGTGGTATAATTTGAGGTAATCCTTTGTCACTGTGAGGCTTACGAAAATGGCTAAGTTTAATGAACTCATGTGCATTGGGTGAAGATCTTAAAGCTCACTAAAATAGAGATGATGGATCAAGATCTTCTAGTTTGCATCAATTTTGGAAAAAGTGCACCTATATTAAAGTGCACTTTCTCAAAAAATATGGCACACCTTGAAAGCTAGCGCACTCGATGCACCTACACACTTGGCACACCTCAAAAGCTTGGAAGCTCAGAAAATTTTGTGAACTTGTAAAATAATGTAGAATTTTGAAATTGAAAGTTTTTTTCTTCTATTCTAAATGGTTGAGGCCCTCCTTCTAGCACCACTTTTGTTGAGCTATCATTTTGCAGGATGCTTAACTACAGGAATCCTTTTGAACCCCTCTCTTGAAAAGTTAATCTATGATCAACTCCAAGGTTCTGGGTTATCTTGTGACCTACTAGAATCTGCTCAATTAAAGATAAACATATTTTTTTACAGGGAGGCCTTCACTAGTTCTGACTGATTCGAATGAAATTTTGAATCTCCTTGCTATCTCAAAAGAATAACCACACAAAAAGAAATATATTTTTCTATTTTTTCTATTTTTTAATTAATGCAATCTAACAATGCAACTATATGAATTCCTAAATTAACCAAGGGTTAATAAAGAAAATAACAAAGATAGGGTAACAACAAATTTAAGAAAATAACATGAAAAGTAAAATCCTAATGGACATAAGCTACAAAAACAATGCATTTGCAAATTAAGCCTTTGAAAAGATTAGTAGGAAACCAATAAAAATAGGAGCAGCGCTTCCTTAATTCCACTGATGCCATCATCGATGGGCATTCAATAACCATAAGATGTTTCACTTTTCATCAGGTCGCAACACCATGGAAAGTGCACTCATGTGAGAAAAAAAAGCTATGTAGGAACAAAATGATGATCTCTTCTCAAACTAAGTATGTTAGTGGAATTTGTAAAACTAGACCAAATGCCATAATTAAAAGATCACTCAATCAAAATAACACAATAAAACTATTGGCTCAATTAGATTCCATGAACATACATTCATAAAACATAACACACTTAAGCAAGAATCGCTACACTCCAAATGCAAGCACCGATAGCATATATTATTGCATCAAAATAATAGCCTAAAATACATATTATATTCCTAAATTTATAAGAAATCTTCTCCTCAATTTGTGTTGAGAGTGAGAGATATCTTTATGCAAACATATGCTTCTAAAATAATAAAACAAATCTATTTATGTACAAACTAACTCTCTAACTGGTGCTTAGTAGGACTCCATCCATATTCATATCATTAAATAGAAGCATGAGCCTTTACATGTCTTAAAAAAAATAAAGCATGAGGTAATAAGAAGAAGAAAGCCATTAGATGATGTAGGAGTGTCTAGAAGTGCCAAAAATAGAAGCTCCATTTTCACTAGGTGTTTGTAGGAATTAAACTACCATCAAAATGCATGTTCGATGCATGGAAAACTCTAAATTTAGAACTAGCAGTTAACTATTGGCACACCTCTAACTTCTTCCAAAAAAATTTGGTGCACCTCTGGAAAAGCATACCTAGCACACCTACACACCTAGCATACCTACGCACCTTAGAAGTAGGTTCAAAAAATGCAAAATTTTACAAAGTGTTAAAACTAAAATTCTAGCTTCTAGGTTTTATTCCCCTTTATACCAAAGTTATGTCTGGGTATCTACACTTGAATTTCTCAATAATCTCTATGACTTGAGCTACATCTAGAAAATCTAAAGCTTCATATTTATCCTTCACCTTTTGCCTATAGTTTCCCACCTCAATGCGAGTCTTCGCAAAATCTCCAAGTTTTATGTCCAAGTCTAGTAATTATTCTTTAATCCTAAATGCTTGTCTAATATCATTATCATTGAAAGATTCTCCAAAAGTCTTCTAAAATTTCTCAACAACTACTTCTATAGTTATCAATTTATCCCTTGAATTGTCTTCAAAATTATATAAGCACGCATCAATGTAATGCTTCTCTGCCTCCAAAATTTTCTCTTGGGTTTGATCCTTGATATTATGAATATTTGCACATAATATCTCCATTACTTTATTAACATTTGCATGTGCATCGGTCTAAAATCCTTTAACAAGATGGACCTAACAGTCCTTTGCAAAAACTCCTAATAGAGTACGTAGATAATTGTATTGTATAAATCCTTTCACAAGGTGGATCTAATAGTCCTTACTCTTAACTAAGTAGATCACCAAAAGTGATCAATTGTAAGCCTTAACATGCCATCTTTATTACTACAGTAGTGAAGCATTATGGGTGTCATCCCCACCCTAGTTTTACCTTCTACTTGGAGGGTTTTTGGGTTACGAATTCTTGTGCCAAAGTGTTATGGTGTTACTTTATTTATTTATGTTTCATGTGTGCAAGTAGATTAGATAATATAATAAAATGGATTAAGAGAACAAGAAGTTTTAAATGGTTCCTGAGTCACCCCCCCCCCCCCCCCCCCCCACCAATCACCTAGGTTTCCTTATATTTCCAATAATTGGTATCAAAGAAAGGTTCTCTCATTAGACATTTAGTAGCTTGAGAGAAAATATCAGAGACAATAGAAGTGTGCAAGCTAGAAATATCCATTGAAAATGAAAAACTGGATTTACACTTGGCCATGGAGCAAATCATGAAGCTGAAGAATCAACTCTCTCAATCCTTGAAAAAAAGAAAAGAATTGGCAGTACAAATGAATGATAATCTATAAAGAGAAGAAAGAATTGAAGATATTTGTAGAGAAAGAAGTTCAAATGAAGTAGATGTAGCTATAGAAGATCTACTTTGAAGGAACTTCATGTTGCAAGAAGAAGTAAGAAAATTGAAAAGAGAATAGGACATTTAGTTGGTTAGGATATGTGAACTTATGAAATAAAAGAATAATGATGACAATGATAAAGAGATGGAAGATGAAGACAAAAGATTACTCAACACCAGACTAGAAGAAAAGGACAATGAAATCCACTAGCTCTCAATACATCTACCAACTATGATAAATTAGTTGAATAGTACAAATCAAGAAGTCATCAATTGAAGGATAGAAAATGAAAGACTCTTAACTGATTTTAGAGAATAAAAATAAACCAATGAAGGAATGATGAGATCAAAAGAAAGCATAGATCAGTTAGCTGATCTATATCAGAGGAGACACAAGGGAAAGAAAGATTGGGATACACTAAACAAGGAGAATTGTCAAAGAAATGATCTCATAACAACAAAATATCTACATGTAATCATTGTGGAAAGTTAGGGCATACATCAAATGTTGGAGTGATGAAATAAATAAATTAGTGGTAGATATTACATTTGTAACAAGCATGGACATATATTACATGAATGGATAGAGAAAAATAATTTTGAATGCTTCACATGTAACAAACAAGGTCATAAATCTTCAGACTAAAGAGCAAAGAAAATTAATCCTACTGAACAACTTTTTAAAGATATATTTGGTTGGGATTACAACACTTGGTACATATGTTATCTATGTGAAGAATATGGACACATTGGAGCTAACTATATGAGGAATCACATCAGAGAGAGGAATCCTACCAAAAGATGTTATGTATGCAAAGAACATGGTCATCTAGCAAATAACTATATGAATAGAGCTACAGTTGATGATGAAAAGAAATCAAAAGTTGATAAGATCAAGACTCAAATGAAGTAGCAATGGGTGAGAAAATCTCCAAAGATTTCAAGTCAAAATAGTGAAGTTATTGATACCCAAGACAATGAATTGGTTGATTCAATCATCTCTACATAAGAATACAAGGAAAACAATGGAGTTGTGAACAAAATCATATTCTACATTAGTGCAAGTCATACAAGGAAGAAATTCCAAATCACCATAGCAGATGCACTAGGATAGATCAAAGTCTCAAGTATAACCAAGCTGTAAGACCTAACAAAGTTACTCTTCAAGCTTAACTGAGCAAGGTCAGACTCAATTGAGCCATTGACTCAACCAAGTGTTATCAACTAGTCTTAACCAATCTTTACGGAGCCATCAAGTTTGAAGGCCTAACTAGGCCTACTTTACCTACCTAAGTACAAAGCATTAATGAGGTCCTAAAATTGAAAATATGATAAAAAGAAGAAATTGAAGATTCATTTCCTCACTGCAAATTTAGATATCTAAGAAAGTATTACATTCTTTTAGACCCCAAGTGATTCAAAGCCAATTTGTGTTCAAGAATTTTTTTGGAAATGTCACCATCCATAGTTATTCATCAACCAAGTGATATGGTAGCCTCTTCAAGCATACAGGTTAATAGAACCTTTGAAATGTTAGATAAAATTTTAGACTGCATTACACCCAAGTTTAAACTGTATCTCATGATTGTTGAAGAGAAGGATCCACAAGGAGCACATTCAACCATTCCTCCCAAGCTAGTTCTTATTCATGATGTAAGGTCAAATTTTTTGGTGTTTTTAAACATCACAATTTCAAATTACCCCAATGAGAACAAGATATATCTAGGGGTAGCTAATTCCCATCTTCAACATACCATTTTAGACACTGGGCTAAGTATAAGGATAGACTCTTCTACTACTTTAGGCTCTAAAAAACCTAGGTAGGTGTACCTCAAATTCACTTAAATGGTACTAGTGCTAAAACATACACTTGAATCTTAAAAAGTAGATAAAACCCCTCAATCTTCTAACACTTATGCAAGGTTATCAGACATGGAATAGCTAATAAAATGACCAAAGAACTTGATAAGCTAAGTGAGGGCATCCTTTTCAATTCTTCAACATTTAAAGTGAGAAATATTTGATTAATGACATTGATTTCACCAAAACATGACATGAATGACATAAAAATCTAATCCTATAACTGATTAGTGCCTTATCTATTAGGCAATCACACAAAACACTAACACACATCCCTAAAATTCATTGACATACCCCATGCATCAAGACTTCCTAATCTATCTATTCACCTTGTAAATCAGACATTTGCATCCTTCTAAATCTCATACTCAACCTATCTCTTCATGAGATTTGCAATCCTATGATGATAAGTCAAGCATTTACATAACTCCTTGAGTCATAAGAAAAATAAATCAACATATACAACAAAAAAATTGCAACTGAGTTTCATAATCTTTGATTACACAGCACAAAAGATCACAAACAACATGAATGGGAGACAAGATATTAGAATGAAGATTAAATTGCTGCTGCATTTCCATTCATTTCTTTGAAATAAATACAATAAGATGCCTAAAATTGAAATGTAAAAGTGCTAACAGATCAAAGCTATCAGTATCCATATTTCTTGTTGTTCATTACAAGAGAAATTATTGAAGAATAATGGTGGAATCACGGTGATGAAAGCACATCAAAACTAGAACCTTGGTCTTACAAATCTAAGAAAACTCAAGATTGGAACACACATGGTATCACAACAATGACTAATTTTCTCCAAAACTAGAACCAACTAGTTTCACAGTGAAAACTGCCAACAACCTTACAATGGATGAGAAAGAGAAAGATATAGAAGAAGAATGAAATCTTAGATCTAATCTAGAAGTGACATGTGTTCACTTGAGTCTTCATCCCTTGCTCTTGTAAAACATCTCTCATCTTTCCACCCATGAAATATGATATGACTTTCATCATTATTTTGTAACAAATTTGAAATATCTCCTCTTCAATGATGAAAATTCTTGTGTTACCAAAATATCTAAAATGTATCATGAAATTCTTATAATAACTTGATTCAATTGATTTGGAAGTAACAAAATTGATCCCTAATGCATTTTTACTACCTCTTATGTTCATTCAGTTCAACATTTCACTAGAAATCAAATATGAACTACCCCAATTAAATGATATTGAAAATTGGGTACCTAAGACAAAACCTCGCATAACTTGAACCAATGGCTTACTATATAGAAACAAATTCCAAAAATTGAAATTTTGTTCTCTCTCAATTCCAGGGATATATAATAGTGCCATATTCTCTTATCAGAAATGTCCAAAATCTTAAAATGAAAAATAGGCTCCTTCTATGGCTCTGAACAACATTATTGCATATATTTAACTTTCTATAAAGTTTGAACTATAGAATAAATCAAACTTTATTTAAAACTACTCCTAAAGGTAATTTTGTGGGAATTTTTTTTTAAAATTATTTTATGCAGTTTTGAATTTTCCTCCAACTTTTTATCCAAGTCAAACTTGGTTTGATTGGCCTCGTCACATGTCATGCTCTAAGTGGCTAATTTTTTCTTAGTCACCTGACACTCACCACCTAGGTGCCACATGTCATTGCCTTACTACTTACCTATTCTGCCACATCATTAGTTGCCATGTCAGATGATGAGTCATCATTGTGCCATGTCATTGTGACATGCGGCACCTCCAGACACATTAGCACCCAATCAACATCTGATGTCATTGCCCTATCATTATGCCACCTCAACTTGCCATGTCATCAGTTGCTATGTTGCATGATGAGTTAGCATTGTGCCACATCATCACAACATAGAGACCTCGTGACATGTGGCATTTTTCACCACATTAGCACCTCAATTTTTGTGCCACTTCTAGGGTCCTCTGCCACTTATCAATTTTTGATTGGCCCATATCAGTCCATTTGGCACCATGTGTTGCCACTTGTCACCTCCTAATTTGTCAAATTTCCACATATCAATTTGACTGGCATGTTTTGTTCAAAATTTATGACTTTTCTCCATCTGATTGGGGTCCATAATGAGCTTGTCTTGTGTCTCAAAAGATGTGAGCATTTTAAACACTAACATATTGTATTTTTATGTATTTAAAGATCAAAAGAACATCCACACTACGAATGTGGGATAATTTTTTTCATTGTCTTTCCTTTGCTCCTCCATGACATGGCTTTCCTATGTATAACTAACTACATCAAGTCGACATCAAGCATATTGTATACACAGTGAAGTATTTGGAATACAAATCATGCACATCTCTCTTCAGTGATGATAATCTAGATGCTTGTTTAATTATGTAGACCTTTCACTTTTCGCTCAATTCATATATATATATATATATATATATATATATATATATATATATATATATATATATATATATATATATATATATATATATATATATATATATAGTCTTGTTTCTTGCCAAAAGCTAAGGTAAGAAATAAATAAATAGTGAAAATAAATAAAGATGGCTTTTCACAAACCTTGTAAAGGCCGATACCCCTTCTATGGCTAAGTTTCCTATGCCATGTCCACATCCAATATTCATTGACATCAAGATTAGTGTGTCTACCACTGCTACCAATTTGGGCTTCCTCTTCAAGCCACACCTCTTCATTTTGAAACCAATGTGTCACAACCTTAATCTTCCATTTTTTTTGCACACTAGGGTAGTAAGTAATATCTCTATCTATAATTAAGAATGAGAAAAATGTTGCTTCATTTATAGAGCCCACACTATTTTCCATATTAGACAATAGATTATAGTCAAAATATCATTTGTTTTAACAAGAGAAACAAGGGGTGTGACTGGAGTGAGGAGATGTACTACTCTTTCCTTTTGGTATTAAAACTTTGAGCATTATTCCATTGCCTTCAATCAAGTTAGGAAAATATTAAAACAAGCAAGTCTTCATTTGTATTTCACAATCATTAGTTTCCTAAGAGAGAACCAAGTGAACATTGGCATTCGCAGATAGCTTCATTGGCATCTACATTCATCTCTCCTAAAAGTTTTAATGATTTATGACACCTTAAGGGAGTGAAATACCACTATTTTATCTAGCAATTCAAGGTCCAACATGTGCATGTGCCATATGTTCTTTTACTGAGAAATCAAACTTATGTTCTAAAGTACTCTTGGAAAATGATATCTTAGTATTTATCATGGTTCAACATTGTATCATTTTCATATTTTTTTTCCCATTATAAGTAATCTCGAACCATTTATCTTCTAAATGACATATGCACTTTCAATCCCCTTAGATCATCAATATTATAATACTTTTTCAAAATACCCTCTATTCCCCACAAATGTCATAAATTTGATGAAATTAGTTGGGCCCTAAAGTAGGTTTGGCTAAAAAAAAATTGTTTTTGAACAAATGACATCTCAGAGTGGCCTACTAGACATCTGGCATTGACTAAAACCATTCAATCACTGTTGATTCAACTTTTAAAATTCAATTCACCTCTTTGTACAACTTGTCAACTTTGTGCCAGAAGGTCCTTTGACTGGCTTTAAAAACTAATAAAAACAAATTCGCTGGGCTCTAAAATCAACAATATTGATTCTTTGTTCCGCACACTCATACCTTGTCAAATCTCATCTCATGATGAATTCTCAGTCAAAAGATATTGACTATGAAAGTTGCCTCCTCAGAACTACCTACAAGAAAACATGTTAGAAAATCATAAATCGCATTTAGTTTTGGCTTTGAAAATAAGGCAAACTAACACTTGGGGCAATGAAAACTGGGCTGTTAGTTCACTATCACATGGAGGGCATAAATCTAGGATTCAGGTTCATGATGAATAACTGGGAAAATTTGGCAAGGGGTCAAAGTGGGCTACTTAGATTTGCAAAACTGGAAATACTGGTAGAAAGGCATTTTTTGTAAATAGAATAGACCTGGGAAAGTGCGCAAATGAATTCGTCAAGATTCACAAACTAGCACACTTAAATAATTTTTAGAGTAGAACATAATAGTACAATCCATTTGATCTCGCCTATTGCAGATCCAGAGTTATGACATCACGAATGGGGGTACTAACCAATCTTCATTTTATGACACTAGTAAAAAGTTATAAATTTCATTCAGAATCACGTTTCTAAACTAATCAAATGGATTTTTCATAGGCTCAAATTTGGAGTGTAGCAACTATGTGACCTTTAGAATGCAATGCAAAAGGAATTTTCTCATTTTAATTAACTAGGTCAAAGTTATAACAAGTCAAATAGGGCCTCCCATAATTTTGAAAACTTTGCATTAGCATGACAATAATAAATGACCAACTTTGAGGGATTAAAAACGTAGTCAAAACATATTGAAATGACTTGAAATATGAAACATAGGTTCATTGGTATGGATACTAAACACTACCAAAGTGGCGAGTCAAGAAACAATACTAGGTGCAAGATATTAAAATGCAAACAAGGTCTCCTGACACTATTTAACATAGGCAAAAATCCAGATTTGAACATTGCTCAAAATAGAACTTCATAGAATGACTCAGAATGGTGATTTATCCTCATGAGATGAGTGGATATGCTGAATGCAATGTGTAGAAACATTAAACACCTCTTAGGCCTCACATGGACAACCAGGTACACATGCATTAAAAAGCATTTATAGGGCTTGATTTTTTGGATGGTACTCAAAATCAATGCTTCAAATTTGAGTCCCAACAGATCTATCATTGTTCAATTCAAGAATTGGGAAATTTCAACCTAGATCAGGGATATAGTGCATTATGTGTAAATTATGTGTTGAAACCATAACACAAGCATTTAGAAGTTAAGGGTTTGATCCACATAATTCACAAGCTAAGGGAATTTTGAATTAAGTGGATTAGGTTTATATTGAGATGAGTCCATGATGTGACATTCTAGCTTGAGAAAATTGTTTCCCATAACCAAGAAGATGATCCATCAAATAACTAGTTACCAAATTATGGAGAAGTCCAAGGCAACCAAAACTCTAGGACCTACAGAACTGGCTAAGCTGACCCTGGTTAAATGGGATGGTTGAGGCATGAAGTTGAAAAATGTGACTAAAATGGAAATTAAGTTTAGTATTCATGTCATAGGTCACAAAATTTGTAGTTCAAGCTAACCAAATAGTGTACCTTGTGAAGTTGTTGACTTGGCATATAAAGTTATGAAGAAGAACCTATCTTTTGACCTCATCCAGCTTTAGTGCATCTAGTTGAGAAAGAAGATAGAGAGCATCTAAGACTCCAAGAATAATTAATGTAATTTTGGTTCACTCTTGGGTTTCTTGTTCTTTTATCTACAAAAACTATTTCCATCAAAAGGAACTGTTGTATAGAAGAAGGATACTCTTGTACTATATCAGCTCAATCAATTTATAGATGAAATGGGTGAGAATTTTGAAGGCATCATGGATGCATATTTTGAAAAATTTAAGGGGAGGATATAGAGTAGGTTAAGGATCCCTAAACAATTAGTTGAATATTATGAACAAGAAATATGCTTCCTGGTTGAATGTGATAAAGTACATGTTTGGGCAATTAGACTTGGGATTACATGGGTGAAACCTCTGGCATATAAGGTTAACATTGATGAAACCAAAGATATCATTGAGGATCTCATAAATGAGCCTATAGATCCCAAAGATACATACTTTGGAACATATGAAGTAGAAAAGACTAGAATTTCACTTGAGATTCAGATTCCTCAAATCTTGAAGAGAGGGAAGAAAAGGTCGAAAAACCTTGAGAAGGAATTTTCTAAATCAGATTACCATCTCATGCTTAGTAAAGGTAAAGGTTATGATGTAGAAGAGGAAGGTGATCATGAAAAGGAAGATGCAGAGGAACCTCTAAAGAAGAAGACAAAGAAACCAAAAAATTCTTCTACTCATGTGATCACTACCACCAAGCCTAGGAGATCAAAGTCAAAATTGAAGCTAGATGAAAGTGATGACAAAAAAGATAATACTCCAATAATATCATTGAAAAGGGCCCCACTTACATTTTAACAAAGATTAAAAATAGTAAGGGAGAGTAGTGGAATGGTAGACTTCAAGTATCTAAAGTATGAAACTAGAAGCAAAGATGAGTAGAAGCAAATTGAAGAGTCATTGGTTGAGAAGATGGAAAAGTTGAAGTATGACCCCAGTGAACTCAAAGGGAAAGCTATTGAAGTAGTACTAAAGGATTTCTCTTGCCATTGGGCTAATGTAGTCAATAGAAAAAAAGACATCAGAAAGAAAACTCTAAGAAAAATAATGCCAAATTTTTCTGTGAAGGAACTAAAGGAGGCAATGTCTAAGCATGGAAGCAGACAAACTCCTAGATTTAAAACTTTTCAAATTTTTTGAAATAAGATAGAGGATGTTGTATAGTCCACATCCAATATATGGAAAAATAATTTTGATAGTAAAGAAGAGGGAGACCTACTAGAGTTTTAGACTATTGAGAAGTTTGATCCTAAGAAAAATGGATCAGAAGTCATAGCATCACTTCCATCCTCACCTCCTAAGTCTCCACCTGAGATACAATCTACTAAGTTGAACCTAGCTCAACCGAGCAGTGAACTGAATATTATTACATCTTCACATATTTCTCTTCTAGTGGCAACCAAGTAATAGGTTCCCATGGTATCAACCAAGCAACATCCAAAGAAGGATTTGGTTGACAAAGGAAAATAATCATACCTTCATTAGCTATCAATGATAAAGGTAAGGGAAAGATTTTTGATGATATTGATTTGGATGAAGAGACTGTGGTTCCAAATTGAGATCTCTCTAATCTCTCTATTGAGAAAATGGATATATTGGAAGAACTATGAAAGAAAAGAGCAAAGCAACATATGCTAAGGGTGGAAAGGGATAGAAGAAAAGTCCTAGAGGATATCAAAGATATATTTGTGGATGCACTATCTATTAAGGTAAATGAAAAAGCACCTATCATTGAAAAATTGGTTGAAATTGTACATAAATTTAATGAAGATGCAATTACAAAGGAAAAACTTCATGAGAAGGCTAAAAGGAAGTTTGAAAATAAAATGCTAGAAAATTTAGCACAAAATATGGCTATTGATCAAGTAGAATTGTCCACTTTGATTTCTTCTTTAGAAAATGTTGTGAATAATTTTGTATACTTATTTGTAAATTTGATTGATTCAACAAATTTTACTAAGGAAATCAAATATAAATTGGCTAAGATTGATATGGGCTTGAAGGCTATTTCCAGTCAGTTGGCACTCAACCAACTTCCAGTTCAAATCATTTTGCAAAAGTCATATTTTTTATAAATGTTCAAGTAGAGCTATTAAGAGAAGAGGCCAAAATAAGGGCAACCTTGGTAGATATATAGAGTATGATGCTTCCCTATATGAATATTATACATAAGAGAATGGATCATGCAAAGACACTAGTTAAGAACATAAACCTTTTAGTATCAGACCACATGTTGGAGTTATCAGTAGAGGTTCAAATTGACCCACACCTACTTAAGGTTCTTCAAGATAAGTAGCATAAGACTACATCTTTGATTTTGAAGGTACATCATGATTTTCTCTCTCATTTTGGCATTACCTTGTAAATTTTTTGCATTTGTAACAAAAACAATAGCAAAAGCATATATTATATTATATATAGGAAGATATATGCTAAGAAAGAATAAAATATGTAGAACACAAAGATATGTAAAAATATGATAAAAAAAACTATTTTGAAATATAGAAAATATAGTTTTCAGTTCAAACCGAGTTACAAAGTTTTTAATGCAAACTATCATATAGCAAGATATATGGGCTTTAACCCCGACAATAATGTGATAATGTGATATGTGTGTTGAAAATTAGCTATGTACAATAATGTAATTATTGTCATTAATAGAAATACATGATGTAAATACTTGTGTCAAACCTCAGAAATAAAGATACTTAGTTTTTGGTACTCAGAAAATTGTCTAAGTATGAAATTGGTTTACAATAGTACATTGTTGTATATGTAAAATGTTTTTGACATCATATTATGACTAGAAATGTTAGATGAAGGTAGTAAACATGTCAATGATGATGTGTATAACCTCATATATTAGTACATATAGTACAAAAAAGAGATATTCACAATTTACCCTATGAAACAGAATAACAAAATTAAATGAAAGCAAAATAATTCCTTGACTAATTAAGTTCAACATCCTAGATGTTTACTCTAAGTTGGAAAAGTATATTATGATCTTAGCTAACCTAGCAAAAATTCATGAAAAGGAATGGAATTCATGCAAAGGACATCTTGCGAAAAGAAGTGTGCAATTGTATTGTAATAAGTGATATACAAACATTTTGTGAAGTGATATATGCAAAGTTTTTGAGAACCTAATTTTTTGATCCAAGATCTAGCTGAGGTCAAAGATCAATCAAGAAAGAAGATACAACACCTATATACCTAAGGACTAATTAATTTTTTGAGTAGTGAGCTCTTCTTGTAATTGGAAATGCATGTTTAGGTAGTGAGCTCTTCTTGCATCTACTATACTACAACTCCTAATAGGGTTCGAATCTCCTAGCAGGGATTCAAAGTCTCCTAACAGGGACTCTCTATATTGAATTTTCTCATTGACTCCTAACAAGGTCCATCCTCTAATAAGGAATATATATATATTAGTATATTATCTAGTGGGTATCATCCCCACTAGAGTTTCCCTTGGTCAAAGTTTCCCTAGTTAACAAAATATAGTGCTATGTGTTCTCTCTATGCATGGTTCAAAGTAATTAATAATATCTAGTTGGTGAAAAAAGTTTGTAGAATATTGATTCACCCTCTCCTCCTCTTAGTATTCCCTATTTCTAACAATTGGTATCAGAGCATAGTTATGCAGAAGAGGCTTAATAGCTTGAGTAGGATCCTTATGTATATGGAATAGTTGATAAAGAACCTTGAAGAGGCACTTGAACAAATTGATCTCCTTACTAAAGAAAGAGATAATCTAAAAGATAGATATGAAGATTCCAAAGTATACATTGGACAATTTAAGGACAAGATTGAACATCTCAAATCCAAGCTTGAATCTACTAAATTTGAAACTAGTGATGGTAATTATTCAAAGCTGAAAATAGAGTACAAGATCTTGAAGCATGAATTAAATATTACCAATTTAAAGTTGAGTTTGAGGAATGATCCTACCAAACTTGAATTTGAAAATAGAGTACAAGATCTTGAAGCATGAATTAAATATTACCAATTTAAAGTTGAGTTTGAGGAATGATCCTACCAAACTTGAATTTGATTTGAAGACTAAAAATTCAGATCTTAGAGGGAGTCTAGCAAAGAAGATATCTGAATTTGAAACATTGAAAGAAGATCATGAAGAACTTCATAAGTACAACATTATTGTGAAAGGTGAACTAACTTAGTGCAAGCAATAGCTTGAAAAGCTTTAGACTAGTAGAGAAAAGTTTGATGAATCTATGTCAATACAAAGACCTACTTATGAAAAGATTGGTCTTGGTTATTTACTTAACATGTCTCGAAAGAAATCTGAAAGTAAATCAAATCCAAAAGAGAAATCTAATTCTGATGATAAGATTGAATCCAATCAATCTTCTAATAAATCCAAAGAAGTCGGAAAAGAGAAGGAAACTATGAAATTGGATGAACCTAAGCAAGTGGAACCTCCTAAGGAAACTAGGTATGAATTTAGAGGTAAATTTTTTTCATGTAATGAAATAGGTCATATGAAAAGAGATTGTACAAATAAATCATTTAATCATGCTACAAAATTTTACTATCAGAATTGTCATGGTATTGGTCATAATGCAATTAATTGTAGGAAATCTAAGT
The DNA here is from genome assembly GCA_028749045.1 of Cupressus sempervirens. Taxonomy (NCBI): domain Eukaryota; kingdom Viridiplantae; phylum Streptophyta; class Pinopsida; order Cupressales; family Cupressaceae; genus Cupressus; species Cupressus sempervirens. The sequence continues at coordinate 87,077,958 of CM053785.1, forward strand.
ATGATAATGATAGAAGAAATAGTAGAATGTTTGGAAACACTAACCCTACATATAGAAGAAGATCTAATTAAAGGATATCAAGAGAAAGTAGACCTTATGAAGAAAGGAAGCAGATCATGTCTTATAATTTTAACAACTTTGGACACATCACCCAAAATTGTCAAGCACCTATTAATTAGAAGAATCCTAGAAGCAAAACCCTAGTATGTCAATTATGCAATAATTTTGGACATGTAGAAAAATACTATAGAATGGACAAAACAATAATGGAAGAAATTTCAAAAATGACAGAAGGAATCATGGAAAAAACTTCAGAAATAGAAGCAAGAATGGGAGGAACTTTGGAAATGATAGAAGGAATCACAAGAGTAACTCCAAAACTAAGAAAGACAATGAAGAGAAAATAAATGTAGCTAGTGAACTTTGAGAAGAACTCAATGAGGCATTTGTAAAGAGATTAGATATTTCAAAATAAAAGCTAGATGATTCTAAGATAGGAAAATTGAAGTCATGAATCGATTTTGATTCAACCAAGTTGAATAAAGCTTTTTCACAACACTAGAATTGGAAACATAATTTAGAGATTGGGCTACTTATAGTGAGATTGAGAGAAGATGTATCCTAATGAGTTTGGACTATAGTTAAGCTCACTTGCAATTTGGAGCTTATTGGAACAAATTAATAAGGAAGTAAGAGCCACTATTATAACAGAGATAGTTTACTCTATGACAGAAGATGAAATCTATGTTTCTACAAAAGAAAATTGTGAAGAAATTTTTTTTAGAGCATTTTCATGATGGAAGAAAGCTATGGTGAACCACGAATAGTGTTCAAAGATAGGACATTTGATCTTGAGCATATATCTAATTTCAAAATGAAATAAATAGCTTTTTTGATTGAGTGAAGTATAGAATTAATGCAAGTTCCAAATGAATAAAAGGAGTATGAACTTGATTATTTCTACATTACAATCATCTCATAAGCTAAGAGCACCTAGAAGTAGTTTGGAAAATTGATTTCGTTCAAAACCCTACTCTAAAAAAGGTGTTTTATCATTTTTTGCACAGAAATTCTTCGGTAAATTTATTTTCAGTGTAAACACAAATATGTTAGTTGTTCAAAAATGTTGAGACTATTGAGAGACCCAAATTAAAGGTTGTTCTTATGAAAAACCTAGAGGAAAACCCTAATTTAGCCTTATCAATTACTCTAGACAATGTAGTTTTCGAGGAAGATGTAGGAAGCTACCTATGTAGTAAGTTTGAAACCATTGGAAGTGAGTTTATGAATAGAGATATGGAGATTTTTTTCAATCACAATATAACTATTAAGCCTGGATATGAGCATCTGAAAGACTTAGACCTAGTCAGATATCATTTCTACTGCAAACTTGACATTAAAGAATGGACACAAATCATATTAAGTAGAATTCATAACAGAAAGATTTGGGTGGGAGATATTGTAGTTGACATCTCTGTCGAACTTATTCATGAGGTCATTGGTCTTAGTAGACAAGTCAGTGTACCTATTGGTGAGAAACTAGTTAAGAAGAATGTTGAAAATTACACTAAGGAAGTTTGCAATGGTAAATCAATGTTGATCAACATCATTAGATAACATGATGTAAGATTCTTGAGCAGAATCATTGCATATTCTCTATGTGCAATTTCTAAGAATGATGAGTTATCAAAAAGATTTAATTATGCAGATAATAAGATATGTGTTGAGAAAGAACATGTGAATTTGAGTGAAATTCTAAGAGTACAACTTATTGAAAACTTAGAGAACATTAAGAGAACCAAGAATGGTGTATTCATATTTCAATCTCTGATTAATCATGTTTTCTTTCATGTGCTCAAGAGATTTTCATTTTTACTAGTTATTGATATTATGAGCAGTGAAATATGTACTATGGACAAGATAACAGATGTATGTGAAAGGCATCAAGTAGAGAAAATCTTGGACAATAGAAATCTAATCATGAGAACATATCATAATATGATGAAACAGAGATACAGAATTGCCCCTATAATTGTTGACATTTGAGAATGATATATGTTTTATGGTGGATACTAACTTAACTTATATTGAAGCAGTAGAACCTCGGGAAACATTTCTTGAGCCCCTCAGTTATGAGTTGAGCAATGATATAGCTATTAGTTATATTGATTTATTGTTGAAATCTAATACTAATCAAGCATCATATAGATTTGGAACATATGAAGAGGTAACCCAGTTAGCCTACCGGGCATCATTAGAAAAGGCATCTCATAAGAAGATTACATCTATAATGAAGAAAGCACTATCAGAGGCCGATATGTTAGAAGAAAAATCACAAGCAGTAAGAAAAACTATCTCCAAAATGAAACAAACTAGTGAACAAGGTGTAATGTATGTGACACCTTTGTCATTTGGCCAAGCATTCGATGTATCTATTGCAGAAACTCCTACAAAATAAAGTATCCCATATGCTACTATAGGGAAAAAGCACAGATCTATGTCACCATTTATGATACCAAAACCTATTTTGGTCAAATCTTATTTCTGTATCAAAACTCAATTTTTTTCAAAAACTAAAAATACCCTTTTATAGATCACAGATTCAATATCATCATTATATAAATTTTTGAGTGTTATTATTTGTTATAATATGTTATAATCTCAAAATTTTATAAGTCAATATTTTAACATTTCAAAAGAAGCTCCCTCAAAAAAGGAAAAAAAATAAGAAATCATATCAAAAATATTTTAAAATTATATTTATCTCTCAAGGAGAGAATCCTCTTCACAAATATGTAATTTTTTTTCAAGAAGGTATACTTTTGATAGGAAAGTTTTGAGAAGAGGAAAAAACTATTGGATTCTAACAAGGTCAAACTTGAGTACTTATAACAAAGAAAATACACAACAACAACAACAAAAAAAAATCTTTTTTTGTTCACTAGTTATACATGTCATCTATAAGGTATTTTCAAATTAGAACAAAAAAAAATGGTTTGCATATACTTGTTTGACAGGAACTACACCACATATTTTTTACAATTAAAAGAGGGACTTAAAAATAAAACAAAATGAATAAATTCTTACTCAAAAAAATTATAAGAATTATAGGCATAAAATTCATCCAATTCTACATATTTCATTAGTTTACATTGTCTTCATATTTTAAACACAAATACCATTTTTTTTCCATTAATGTTGAATTGTCACATTCTGATATCTTGTTTCTTTATAAAAGGTGACACGGGTCTATGCTTTTACCCTATATTAATCAAGCAACCAAGTGGATCCAAAAGACAGCCAAAGAGAGTCAAGTAACAAGCTACTAGATCAGAAAAGAGAAAGAACAAATTGTTGACAATTGAGGACTCTACTAATGAAGAAGAAGAAGACGAACCAGAAGACAAACAGATAGAAAAAATTATTGTTTCTAAGTAGCTAGTAGGAAAAACAAGGCAACCATGGAAACCTAAGATAGAGAAGATTAACACAGCCATTGTTAATGAAGGAAACTTTGTACAAATGAACAAGCTCTATGATTTTTACAATGAAATTGAGAACAAACAAGTTGATATCTATACTGTGATATATATGATCCCTAATAACTTGAAACTTGAGAGTACTAAAGGATTTTTAAATCAAAAAGTCTATGAAAAAATTGTTGCTAAAAGGAACCAGTTCATGAAGAAGACATCAAACTTTGGAAGTCAATGCTGAGAACTTTGTGTAAGATAGATGATGAAGATGAAATCGAGAAATTGATGAAGAAACTAGCACCTTACTTGCAAAGTAAGACGAGGTTGTTTCTATTCATGGGAGGAGAAAAGGAGCATGTTGGAAAATCATTAGGTTCTTTAATTGATAGAGGCATGTTGGAAAGATTTGAAGTATTGGGAGGTGCATGAGTGTTGGAAGAAGTAGAGGTATCAAGGAAACCATCACTAGACATAGGTTCATTAATATGATCTTTCTCAAGAAAGGTATCCTCATCACCTGAGTCATTAGAGGTATCAATAATCCCATTATCAATAAAATCTTGGATTTAATGTTTCAGCTCAATGTAATTTGAATTACCATGCTCATTATGTAGATGATAAGCACAATAGATAACCAAGAATGGGTTTCCATATGAGCTAGACTTAGGTAACATGATCAGCTTGGGTGTTAAGAAGCATTTGCAAAGTGTCATCATAATAATCTTCCAAGGGAGAAAAAGGTCTATAAAAAATATTTCTAGAGTCCTTTTGTTGTTTCTCAAATGTATGATATGCATCAATCAAAGATAGGTCCATCATGATAGCTTATAATATGCTCAAACAAGGTCTTTAGATCTAGAATATGTAGACCTTGAAGAAATGAGCCATGTGTATGTAAAGGTGTTAAGGGAGATTCATTTAAGAATGAAATCTTCTCCTCTAATATTTTCTCAAGTTTAGACTTTATTTCTATCATACGCTTAGAGAAATGAAGGTAAGAAATATCATTTGTCTCTTCTAGTTCTTTGTATTGAGCATATAGATCTTGAAACTCTTTAGTGGCATGGAGGATATCATGGTCATCTAGGTTTAGTTGAGGTTTGGTAGCACAAGGTTTGAATTCCATAGTGGTAGATAGATAATCAAGCATGAAGGAGACTAGAGGAAGCTAATAAGATGACACAAGATAACTTGATGTCCAAACTAAAGAGGTAGAGTGTTAACTTGCCAAAATAGTAAAGATAGAGTAAAGTGACTTGTCAAGAAAGTGTCCAAGATACTTACAACACTAGTTACTCAAGTCAAGATCTAGGCAAGAAGCCAAATAGCCAAGTAGATAGAGCACGCAAGGTGACAAATGAACCACCTGATTAGATTCAAGAAGTTGTTGTGGAAAATCACAAATGATAATGTAACCAAAATGTAAGCAAAAAAATAGAGCTAGAAACTTGTTCTAGCCCCATAGTGGGTGCCAAAAATGTGTGCATAAAAGTATCACACTTGTATAAATGATTATTCTTGAGAGAATCCATGGAAGAGGGAGTCTCAAGAGCCAGCTTATAGCTCTCTATCTATGACATGCAAAGGCTATTAGATGGTGGCTCTCAGATGGACCAAACTATCTAACCCTTGCAAGGTGCACCATAGAATGAGAGATTCAAAGAGTAGAGGAAAGAGTGCCAATATCTAAGAATCTAGAATAAAATGCAATGTAAATGCAAGCTAACAAAGAGAACTAAGCTAAAGCATAAATGAAACTAAGATAATAAAAAGTATGCCATAATGTAAGTAGAATAAGAGCTAAGCTAAAATAAAATAATGCAAGAATGCTCCAAGTCTCCAAAATCACAAAAAAAACCTATAGCATAACAATAGCATGAGAGACTAAGATTTTTTGAATGAGAAGAGAGCCCTACCTTTAAAAGAAAAATAGATGGTAGAAATTAAGAGGCAAAATGAATGTAATCAAGGGTAGAGTTTGAAAGTGGGAGTGATCCATGTGCACAAGAATCTCAACCAATCACAATTAATGGTTGGCTTTTGAGAGGGTTTGAAATGTGTGGAGGAGAATTAAAGTTATTTTAAACATAGAAGATTCCTCTCACATAGAAAATGTGCATTCATGTGTAGACAAAAAAGCCTTTTCTTTTATTTCTAAAATAGGAATAATGCTTTATGTGTGCACACTTAGGATAAGAGATGAGTGGAGAATTTTATTTAATTAAAAGGGGGACATGTTCTTTTAATTAAATATGAACTTGGGATAAAGTGGTCGTACCATCGGTTATAATAGAATAAATAGATTTTGAGAATTTGATCAAAAATAACCATTAGATCAATTATGGGAAAATGCTAGAAAGGGAGCTCATAGTCTAGATGACTATTTTTAGTTGATTACATTTGCACTTCTTTGACTAATGTGTGATCGATCTAGGAACACATGATGTCAAAGAATTAAGAATCCAAGATGGTAGTGATAGATGTAGATATCTGATTCCAAAGAATGACATACAGAGAGAGATAGGACATCTTGAATGTACAACCTAATAGCAATAGTACTAAACATTAGAAAAAAGATGATGTCAAAATTCAAGAAGAATATTAACACCTAGCAAAGTAGATAGACCAAGAGAAAATGAATAGATCAAACAAATGCTCCTAAGAAATAGATAGCTATAGCAAGTGATGCTAGAATATTTTTGCCCCCTTGGGATCAAAATCAAAATGAGATAAGGGGATGTATAAATGAGAAAGATATAGAAATGTCCAAGATGATAGATAGAGGATTAGAACCAAAGAGTGACCACCAAGAAATGAAGATATGCCTCAGTTTGACTAACTTTGACCAAGAAAGATAAAGCATAAGAATTAGGTCAAGAGGAAGAGAGTAGAAATGATCAAGAAATGAAGAAATGATGATTTCCCCTACAAGATTCAAAGATTAAGCCTCAATAGGTTAGCCAACTACATAGAAGAAAGAAGAAATTTTTGACTAGAAAATTTGGATTTTGATCTCAAAACTGGATCTAGGATGTTGAGATTAGCAAAGATAGGTCAAAAGAATAGATGATATGGTAAGATAGAAATGAAGCGAGAAATAGGAAAGAAGAGATAAGATAAGATCGAGAAGATACAAGAGAAGAATGAATGTAGTTAGCTAAAAAGTCCATGAAAGACAAAGAAGAGAGCTCTCTCAACATGCAAAATACAAAACTAAGCAAGAATGAACCATAGAATGCAAGCCAGTATGAAAAAGTGCAATTGCAAGGGCTACATAAGTAGGTCCTAGATTTTATCATTGAGCATTATTAGGGACATCATAAGATTATACAATCATCACTAGTAAAACTATGAGGATATGAATATGATATATGTCAAATAGAAATGTGGGAATCAAACCTAAGCATCAAAGATATGCAAGTCAAGATGGCTAATACAATTAGATGTCCTAAGTTTAGTATAGAAAGATTACACCTCTATCAAGGCATAAGCACTAGGATAACCCTCAAGTGTGGTCTTGCAAAAATAGACAAGGATGATACGTTGTAGGTCCAAAGTGTTATGTAGGACAAGCATGAATTCTTTAAATACCTTAGACTAACAAAGTATACCCATAAGTAGAAAGCAAAGAAAACATGTCCCATGCCCCCAATCTTTTAGTCCATCACATCCTTGAAAGACTTATTAGGGAGGGAACACATAGCAAAGGAATCATCATAGAAAACACACAAAGAAGATAAAGTTCATCATAGATTAATTGTTTAAATGTTTAAGTGTGTGTGTGTGTAAGTCACTTGGCCATTTTTTCAAGACTTGATTTTGATAGTGAGAAATATCACAACATCAAAGACTATAGGTAAACTATCTAAAAAGTGTTGAGAAACACTTGATGTCAAGTTGAGGGTAGTGTTGAGAAACACTATTTTGTGAGTTTCCACACAAACCCTAATGCAAAAGGAGACCTCAAATAGGCTAAGTAGTTGTGCCCCCAAGACAAGGACAAGAAACAATTCCAAGCCAAAAAATGTGTTCCAGAGTGTGTGATTGCAACTGGTAGACATAAGTGCAAGGGTCTCAAGTAACACTTATTTATAGGTTTTCACCAATTGGAAAAAAAATTTAGGACTATTTTTAAAAAAAATTGTACTTTTGAATTATTTATTTTTTTTGGTGATACATCAAAGCACCTATTGCTAGGTTTTCACTAAGATGGTCATTTTTTTAGGACATTTTCTAGTTTTTAGGATTTTTTTCAGCATCATATATGATTTTTTTAGAATTTTTTGAATAATTTAGAGATCACTAGTTCTCAAGCAAGATCACATCATTTTATCCCAATGTCTAGCAAGGTATAGGACACGATGGAGAAACAAGCCAGTGGATAAGCAGAGATGGATAAGAAAGGAGTATGAAGCAAGTGAAAGTGATCCTCAAGGACTGATTCCTCAAGAGTACCCAAGCAAAGGAAAGAGGTGAAATAGTTATATGAAGTATGTTTTGGATAAGCAATGAAAGTAATGAGAAAAATAGCATGTAGTATAAGTAGTGAATCCAACAAGTGAGATAGCATGAAGTGTGTAGTCCAAAAGAGTAGCCATGTCAAGTGACCCATGAGAACCATGTTTTATTTATTGTGATCAAGAGCAAGGGGTCAACTAGATAGGATAGCAATGAGATAGAGCAACAAGAATAAAGTTTGATATGAAGGATATGAATGAATGAGCAAGAATAGAATCTCATGGATAAGATAGCCAATATGCAAGGATAGCACAACAATTTCAAGATCAAAGAGGAAGAGGGAAAATAGAATAGATGGATGATGGAAGAATTATGCATGATGCCTATTTACTAGGTTTTCATCATGGTACTTATCCAAGGTGCCATAAGAAGTGGTTTTCACCATAGGATGAATTTATTTCTCTTTACTTTTGCTACCAGAGTGCCACATGAAGTGGTTTTCACCAAGGCACATTTTCATTTTTTTTCTTTTTTTTTTTAAAATTTTTAGAAAGATCTCAAGCTTTGTCAATTTAGATAGTGCTCCTATAGGAAGAATAAGTCATGATAAGCCAAGACCATGGATAACGTATGCTCAAAGATGCTGATAGGATGAAGGAAGAGAGATGGTAGTAGGAAAGAGCATATGGAGGATAAGATTTTATGTATAGAAAGTAAGTGTAGGCTTTAGAGGATTTCATGAGGGTAGCTGAAATATTGGGCAAGATCAACATTGACACACACCTTGAAGGGTATCAGAATGATGTATGAATCATGGAGGAAGTATTTTTAAGGTTTAGATGTTTGATGTAGCAAAGAAATTTTGGAAGAAGATGGAGTGGAAGGCTTTGGAAGCTTTTTATGAAGATGTTTGGAAGAAGATGGAATGGAACCCTTTGGAAGCTTGAATGTCAACTTTGAAGTATTATTAGTATTCAAGTCTTTCAAAAGAGATTTGGAAATACATATAGCTTTAGATTTTTCTTGTTCTTTGGATGCTTGAGAGTGCATTCCTTCAATGATGGATTTAGGAACCCACATTTGCTTTGATTTAGCTCTCTTAATAGTGGACCTTTGTAGTCTCTTAAATTTCTTCTTTGCATTCACATGTCGATTAGATGGGACATAGAGATCTTCATTTTTCAATGGATTCATATGTTTATTCTTTCTTACAAAAGAGTTGGGATTAGTGGATTAATAAGGTTAATATGACCAGTTTAGATGGATAGATGGGTGAAAAGTCATCAAGGATGAGTGCCTTTGTTGATCTTTAGGTATGATGGGAGACCTAGAAGTGGAAAATGTAGGAGATGAGGGAACATAAGGTTCCAATATAGATGGAAGGTTTGAAGGCTTTAGCTTTGATGGATGAGGAACAAGGGTAGACTTAGGAGATTCAAATGGATAGTGGAAAGGGATATCAACATCTTTAGAGTGAGAAACATGGTCAAAGCCATCAATAGACTCCTGAGTAGCTTTGATAGGAACAACATTTTTAATAGAAGCACTTGAAGCTTGAGCATAATTTTCAAGTGGATATGGAGAAGTAGAACATAAGGGGATGCTTTGATCTTGACAAGTAGCTTTGGATAGCATAGGAAGAGAAATTTCCTCAAAATTTTCAGTAAGCTCAAGGGAGATAATGGAAGTGGTCTCTTCATTATACTTGGGGGATAGAAAAGAAATAGGATACATAGGGGTGAAATTTTGAAGGAGATTAAAGGGTGCTTGATCTTGATCTTTCTTGACATTTATAGTTTTTTCTTTTTGAGATTTCTCTTGACATGGAGACACTTCTAAGGAAAATGAAAAATGAAGAGTGAATGGAGTAGTGCTTGGATCTTTAGGCTTAATAGCATGGAAAAGGTTTGCAGCCAAGTGAAGGTTGTTAGCTTGAGTTTCTTTTAGAGGTAGCCCTTGAGGATAGGCATAGTGTATGTGAAAAGCATTAGGTTCTTTATTTGATAGAGGCATGTTGGAAAGATTTGAACTATTGGGAGGTGCATGAGTGTTGGAAGAAGTGGAGGTATCAAGGAAACCATCACTAGATATAGGATCACTAATATGATCTTTCTCAAGAAAAGTATCCTCATCACCTGAGTCATTAGAAGTGTCAAGAATCCCATTATCAATAAGATCTTGGATTTTATGTTTCAGCTCAATGCAATTTGAAGTACTATGCTCATTATGCCAATGATAAGCATAATAGATATCCAAGAGAGGGTTTCCATATGAGCTAGACTTAGGTAATGTGATGAGCTTGGGTGCCAAGAAGTGTTTGCAAATTGTCATCATAAGAATCTTCCAAGGGAGCAAACGTTCTATCAAAAGTATGTCTAGAGTCCTTTTGTTCTTTCTCAAGTGAATGGTATGCATCAATCAAATATAGTTCCATCATGATAGCTTGGAATATGCTCAAAGGAGGTATCACTATCTTTCTCTCTAAGGAGTTATTTAGATCTAGAAGATGAAGACATTTGATCTCTGGGAGTAGAATATGTAGACCTTGAAGAAGATGAACCATGTGTATGTAAAGGTATTAAGGGAGATTCATTTAATAATTAAATCTTCTCCTCTAATCTTTTCTCATGTTTAGACTTCATTTCTCTCATATACTTAGAGAGATGAAGGTAAGAAAGATCATTGTCTCTTCTAGTTCTTTGTATTGAGTGTATAGATCTTGAAACTCTTTAGTGACATGGAGGATATCATGGTCATCTAGATTTGGTTGAGGTTTGGTAGCACCAAGTTTGAATTCCATAGTGATAGATAGATAATCAAGAATGAAGGAGACTGGAGGAAGCTAATAAGGTGACACAAGATAACTTGATGTCCAAACTAAAGAGGTAGAGTGTTCACTTTCCAAAATAGTAAAGATAGAGTAAAGTGATTTATCAAGAAAGTGTCCAAGATACTTACAACACTAGTGACTCAAGTCAAGATCTAGGAAAGAAGCCAAATAGCCAAGTAGATAGAGCAAGCAGGGTGACAAGTGAACAACTTTCCCAACCTAAGAGTGTAGTCAAGAAATCAAGGTAACCATTTCAAAAAAACAATAACTAGCAAGAGGACATAGACCATGAAGATAGAAAGACCAAGAGCACTAAGACCAAAAAGCCACTTTAAGCATGTTCAAGCACTAGAGGCATAGAAAATAAAAATCAAATGATGAGACTCCCCTTCGCAAGAAACACAAGAAAAATGGTAAGACTTGATGCTTTGACATGGTTGACAAAGTTTGACAATAGTTGATACCATAGCAAGTTTGATGTTCAAAAGAAATTTCTTTCCAAGCAAGATAGTGACATATGGAGTAGTCTTCAAACAATCAAGCAAGGGACAAAGCAACCTTGCATGATACAAGCATATGTGAGGTCTTAAAAGAAAGCCCTAGAACTATCATCATGTGTATGTTCCAAAGATTTCAACAAGTCTAGCACATTTGAGAACACATCAAGAAATATCTACCTAAAAATCATGGTTTATTGCTCAAAAAATTAGCCCATGCTTTATGCTCCTTCACCTCACACCAAGTGGTTTCCCACAAGAGATATTGGCTTTGTTATGGAAGTGCCATAAGGGTATGTGTAGGATCATGTTGTGCCAAAAAGTGGCGATGTGGAAAAAAAAGAGTTTGAAGATGCCTAAAAGCACTTCAAAATCCGCTCTAACTTTTTTTCACCTATCCAGGAACCAAACCTGGAAGGTAAGGCCGAGCCTTATCGGATATCTAATACAATATCAGATATCTGATTTGACATTGGATATCTTACATGGAAACTATTATTATGCCACTATTATTATTATTTAATATTATTATAATAATTATTATTATTATCATATAATAGGATGATATATTATTTAATATTAATATTTACTACATGATATTATTATTAAATAATAATAATATTATATTAAATAATAATAATAATAATATTATAATTATTATACTATAATATAATAATAATATTATTATTATATTATAATCGTATAATATTATACTATAATATAATAATAATATTATTATTATATTGTAATCGTATAATATTATACTATAATATAATAATAATATTATTATTATATTATAATCATATAATATTATACTATAATAATAATATTATAATGTATTATATTATAATAATATAATATAATATTTAATATATTATAATATATAGTAATGTAATATTATATATATATAAGATGTAATAGAATAATAAAAAGTAATATCTTATAATATAATATATAATAAAAAAGTATAATATATTATAAATTATAATAATATAATATTATAATAATATTATTATATAATATATAATAATTTATATTATAATATATAGTAAATTGATATAATATATATAAAATATAATAAAAATATATATAAAATGTAACATAATGTAATATATATTATATGTTATGTTTTTGGGACATATCGGATATCCGATATAGTATTGGATATCCGATACCTGTTGCATTGGATAAATAAAATCACAAATCCACAGGCCCTCATTTTACGTGAATATGTGGCCAGTATTACCACTGTGGATCAGATATCAGATACGAGATTGGATATCAGATATTCGGGTATGTTTTCTTTTTCCCCCAACTCATTTTTAACCTAAATTTAATAAATGTTAGGATAATTTTATTTGTTTTAGTTGAATGTAGGGTTTTTTTGACAAAAATAGTTAAAATTTAGATTTTATTTAAATATATATTACGTTTTGCAATTCAATAGGAATGGCTGATCAAAATGATGACACTGAGGCAGGGAATAATATTCCTCATAACCCACCACCAAATGATCCAGTATCCCCACAAAACCATCCACCAAATGATCCTCTACCTCCTCAAAACCCTCCTTGAATCGAGGATTTGATAAATGAAAATCTCACCGAGTTGAGAGGTTTGCATAGAACATATAATAATGTACCTGCACTGGCTCCTATGTTATCCACGTTAAACACCATAGTGGATAACATTGAAACCCTTACGAACCAACAAAATGTCACTCTTTGTTGGCATGATGAAATGCACCATATGTTTGATGATGGTTTGGACTATGATGAGGTTGTGGCCCTCAACATAACCAAAGACGATTTGGCTAGCCTTTTTGCTAACCCAAAAATGGGTATACCAGTTGACCCAAAAAAAACCAAACTATCGACTAAATGGTGCACAAATGATGCCATACATGCAAATTTTTGGGATCATTGGTGGATGGTCTTTGATATCCCTCCACATGGAAATTTAGACATACCATTTTATTTCCTTAGAAAATTATATGCAAAATTTGTGTTGAAACTTAAAGTAAACTATTGGAGCATAAAGCCCAACATGGGCTTAGGACTAGGAGATCCTCAAGATAGACCCTCTTCCCAGCAACAGAAACTTGGCACTTTTGTCCCTCCCCCCTGATATCTCCCCCCTCCTCAAGTGTAGCATCTAGATATTATGGTAGAGGCTAGCTCTCAGACCATCAGAGCCATTTATAGGCTGAGTAACCTAATGGTATCTTAGGCTAGGTCAGTCCTGCCTCCTCATGTTGATGATGTTGGTGCTAGTTCATCATCAGCTAGCTCATCACACATTTGTGTGCCTCACACTTGCATTACATGCAAGAATATTTTCTTGGGTCCCATAGGTTATCTTCCTGAGTATCATTTTGTATTAGACGAGGATACACTAGACACACATGCAGAGGCTACAGATCCTGATGCGAGAGAGGAGGGGAATGCAGAGGCATGGACTCCTTTGGTGTCAATACATGTACACATTTTTTTGTTATGACATATGCGATTTAAAGTTAATTTTTATAATAGAGTAATTTTAATTTTTAAGCCATACTAACTTTTACATGTATGTGATCTTCATTCATGTTTAGTTGATGACCGAGGAGGAGCTCAGACAGATAGACGATGCTACACTCTCGGCCATTTCATTTGGCCTTGAGACATCTACAGTACATTATGTTGTGTTTACATTTTTTTTTCTATTTGATATTGTAGCATATATGGTTGCTAATATTTCTTTTATCTTGCAGATACCACCTACCCTGGGGGGACAAAGTGCGGGGGGTGAGCCAACATGCACTGACAAAGGAAAGGTAATTAGATGTTTTCTAATTGATTAAATATCGATGCATTCTTGTAAAATGTTTTTGGTAATCTCATTTAATTACATTCTTTATTGTATATAAGGTGTGGCTACTGGAAATGAGCCTGTACAGATTTGGTGTCCTAGATCATCAAGGATTTCCATTCGCATAGAGAGCCCCATTGTATGTATAAGTATCATTTATTTTTTATTTTTCTTATTGATGCAGAGGAAAGTATGATTGTTGTTCTATACAATTTCTATGATTTTTTCCATACCAATAATGATTCATGTCTTGCATATATTCATTACAACTTAAATAGGCTTATATGCACCTGTCCAACCAACCAAGTTGGTTACAAAGGTTTATTTAATCAAACAAATACCAAATTACTACTTTCCCTCCAAAACTAATATGACCATTTGAATTTGAAATTCAAATTTCAAACTATAGTTTTTATGCATTCCCTAACTTTCTAAACTATTCCATTGACTCAAAATTGGTCATATGGATTTATTAAATGCAACTAAGTATGAAACTATCCTAAGACTAGCCCATATGGCTCTTTTGGCCATTTTACATCATGTTGCCCTTAGGTCCTTACTAGGACTTTTATGACTTTTGTCTTTCAAAGTACATTGTTTATTACATAATTCCATTATTGGTTTTAATATATCCCAATTAACAATCAATGATGTCTTTGATCCTCTATCTTCATTTGGTACCAAGGCTCTCTTAGATGATTTAATAGGTGCCCCTACACCAAACACCCCACCTTCAAAGAAACTCTTTTCCCAAGAGTTAAGGGGTACTATCTTCTTTCCTCCCATCCTTCTAGTTGGATGTTTACAACTTTGCACCTGCAATGTATTACCCTGCACACCTGCATACAAATCATTAGAAATGAAAAGCATTGGATCCTTGTTACCAGTCATGGTAACCTTACTGCCTCCAGATTGTGAATAGTCATGTTTTATCCTTGACAAAGGCTGAATAACTTGTTGTCTAAGGTCATGCTGACCCTGTCTCTTATCCTCCATGGATATGTTCACTTCTTTGTTCACTATCATCACCAAAGGACACCATACTATTCCTATCATCACTCCTTTTGTTGTCACTATCTGCTTGTAAGAAAAATTCTAATTTTTGTCTTGAACTATCTCATCCTTCATAACCAAAAGAGATGGCTTCAGTGGCAGATCTATCATATCATGTTTACTCTCCCTCTGCTCCTGCAAGTCCACAAACTCTTTCTTGCTAAAAAAAATAACTCTTTCCTCATCATGACCAGTGAAAGGATTTAGCTTAAACTTCACACCATCTTTGTGTACTATATAAAAATTTGATGAGCCAAAATGAATAGTGTTCCTTGAGGCTTGCCAAGGCCTTCCAAGGATTACATGGCAGCATGTCATTAGAATGACATCACATATAACTTGATCTTTATATTCTCCTATAGAGAAATCCACTATTTCTTGCTCCCTTACAACAATATTTTTTGCATCACTGATCGAAGATGCCCTACATGGTCTATCAATAGGATACTTCTTCAATCCTAGTTTATTTACCATTTCATAAGACACTAAATCATCAAAGGAACCAGAGTCTATTATATTCTTACAAATCTTACCATGGCTCATGCAATTTGTCCTGAAAATGGATGGTCTGGTCTCCTTTTGCTACTACATTTGTGGTCCTCTTCTCACCATCAAAGATTCTCCTTCAAGTTCAAGGTTTGCATTATTATACTTCTTTTCTTCCTCTTCTCCTTGGGTCAAGGTGACTCTCCTCTCCTCCTTTCTAAAATCCACACCTTTCTCAGGGCACTTGTAGGATTGATTGCCTACTCCTCCACATGTGAAGCATTTACCTGTGAAAACACTATTACCTCTTCCACTTCCAAATCTTCATCCCCTGAAACTTCCTCTTGTCTCAGATGTAATCTCTTTTCCTTTATCTTTGTCTTGATTGTTTGAAGTTTCAAACTAACTTCTTACACCTCTTCCTCTCATTGTTCCACCTCCTCTCTGATTTTCTTGCCTCTCATTCTTTCTTTTTAACTTCTCCTCTGCTCGGATTGCCAACTGAAAGCATTCTCCAAGTGTCCTTGGTACATTCAATCCTATTTCATCTTGAATATTGTACTTGAGGCCATTAATGTATCTAGCCACCTTCTCATCTTCATCTTCCAGTCCTCCCCTAATACTCAGGGTATGGAATTGCTCAGTATAGGACATGACATCCATATCCCTCTATTTCAAATTGTTCCTTCTTATCTTTATTTGGATTGCTAAATCAGATGGCAAGAATTGATTTCTCACCATAGTCTTCATTCTCTCCCAATCTAAAATCTTATTCAATCCCCTTTTGATGCAGAGTCTGCAGCAACTACCTTCCACAAGCCAATAAATGGCTGTCACAATCCAACTTAGGATTCTAGGACTTCTCACAAGTCCTCTTACCCACTCTGGGTATACTCAACCTCCAAGCCAAACAAGGCAATCCCACTTCAAAAGCCTCACCAACTATCACCAGAAATGGAGACAATCATGGACATACTGTTCCAACCCAAAATCATCAATTTGTTTGGTTCCACCAAAATCTCAACACACCTTTGCACTTCTAGGCCTACAAACCTTGTAGCCTTCCAATTAGCTTCTTTGCAGTTTTCTCCCAGTATTCCTTAACAGCATAGGGACTTCTCCATAGTTCTAAACACCCTTCTTGGAACCTACTAAGAATCCAAAATCTTTTGGGCTGATCTTGCTCCAGCACCCTCCAAACTGCTTCTTGGTACCTAGGCCTAGTTGATCATGTTAGGCTAGGGCTTCAAGGAAGAATGGGCAAGGTGGGTTCCCAAGACCCAAAACACTTAAGGAAATCTCTAACACAATCAATGCATCCAACTCCAGAACTCAAACTGATCAGAAGTGCCTATAACCATGACTATCACCAATTACCTTACAAAAGTCGGTCAAGCACATGGGCTTGCTTGACCTAGGGCTGACTTGGAAAAATAGTTTCCCTTCTCTCCAGGCCTCCAACCTCTGGCATTATGTTTCCTAGTCTCCTAACTTGCATAACCCTCATTTTTAGAGGGTGCCACTGGTGGGAATGCAAGTGAGGGATGCATTTGTGGAAGGGTCTAGGAAACAAGGCTTTTCAGACCACCTTCTACTAAAATGCAGATAACTTTTAAACCCCAACTCCTTTTTGAGTCAAACCAAAACCAAAAGTTTACTAACTCACCCTTGCAACTATTTTATACACTTAGCAATCATAAAAGTTTCATACAGATCCGTACCAGTGTAACAGCCGAGCGATTACCAGTAAATTTCCAAAAAATTGAAGTTTTTATTTTTTTTTTCTCCAAACAACCGTACACTTTGATCTCCCCCTTTCAACTAATATCACATATGACATATATAAAGGTCTACATGACTATTGGAACAACCATATAGGTGTTCCCAACCATAAAACAAGCAAACAACCACTTTTTGCTAATACTGTTTAGACTCTAAATACCCTATTCTAAGGCCTTTTGGTCCCATGGAGTCACTTGGTTTATAACCACACCAAAATTCTTATGGGCCTTACATGTGCCTTTATTACAAAACAAAGACCAACTTGTAAAATATGGACCAAACCTTTATTCCAACTTCCTAATCTACTTGAATCCTCGCTTTCATGGAGTGGCAAGGTGTCTGGCAACATAGATACTTGTTCCTCCCTGCCACCTAGGTTAGGTGCCCTGCACCACCTTTCATCTCTCTCATTCTGAGCACTAGTCCACCAAGTGAGTGTTGTTCCTCTCAGTCTTGTGTTTGCTACTTTTACCTTCTTATCTGCCTCTATGTCTTCAAGATCAAAGTAGTTCTCAAGGGCCTCTATCCACCCTAGCACTTCTTCACTATCCATTTTACCCTAGTATATTAGCAAATCAATATGGTTCTTCCCACCATTACCTTTTACTACCTTAATGATTCTCATAAATCTCCTTTCTTTAGGATCATCTATTGTCTCATGCTCTTGCCTTGCATTACCAACCTCTTCTTCTTCATGGTTCTCTCCATGATTTCTTCCTCTAACCTCTTCTCCTCTAAGTTCTTGCCTTTCCTTTTCTAAGGATTCTATCCTTGCAATAAGCTTCAGCCTCTCTCTTCTCATCTGTCTTTTTTCCCTCACTCTAGATGCTTCAAGTTCTCTCCTCTCTCTTTTCTCTCTTGCCAACTCTTCTCTCAATTCTTCAAGTTCTCTAGCCATTTGATTTTTAGGAGGCATTTTCACAACAAATTTTCTTCCTTCCCAAGGGCCAACTCATTGATTCTCTTTGTTTCCTCACCAAGAAATCTTTGGACACCACTTATGTACCTTTCAACTCTGGGACACACAAGGAGGAATTAGACATGCCAAGGCTTCAACAAAGGGACCAACACACTAAGGATGACAAAGACTCCTATGATGACGAAACCTACAACTTATCTACTCCCAAAAGACCTTGTTGATGCTCTGATACCATTTGATGCAGAGGATGGAGGATATAACCACAAACTTGCAAATTCAAGCACAATATGGAGCCAACCCCTATGTTTCAATGGTGTTCCCAAATGCAGACAATGCCACCAAAGACTCCAAACTTGGATTTACATTCACCAAGTGTTCCCTCCACCTCTACACACCTTTAAAAACTTCAACCAACATGTTTCTAAGGTTTTCAAACCCACAAATATTTAGTAGATACAAAAGAGACCAGTTTTTCCCTTTACTAGGCTATTCTCTTCTTTGGATCAGCAGACCATATTTTCTTAATTTTTCTTCCAAACTTTCCAAAACACCAAGAAAATAAACTAGCTTTTCATATACAATTTTTTGATTTTTAAAACATATCCAAAAATCATATATCACTCCTTCGGAAAGATTGTATGGAACAAGGCAGTTTGTCTTAGAATTAGGCCTAATTAGACCACTTTTACAAAGCAAGTACCCTTAAAACTTGCAATCTGACTTAATCCTTTTCTTTAGTCTCTATTAATGATATAAATCAAAGGATTTTCAAGATTATAGGTCTTTGTCACACTCCTAAACACCCAAAACTTCAAAACCCTCCTTAAAATGGCTTAAAAACTAGGGCCTGCTTGTTCAAACCCCAAAACTCAATTCTAAAACTTCTCCTTCAGAATTCACCATGCATTTACACATATAAGGTGATATTACCACTCATTCTAATACCATAAATCACTTACAAAAAAAAGGATTCTTCAAGTTGCTCTTGAAAACCAAGCACTTTCATTCAATTTTCTGAGACAGTCCGTACAAATCTGACCCTCCAGGCCGTACAATCACAATTTATAAGTTTCAAGGGATGGTTAGTAATCCCCTCAACCACCTCCAATCAGTTTCATTTTTTAACTCTTCATAAAATTTAAATTATGGAGTTTCCCTCCAAAAAACACATAACCGTTACTATTCAAATTTCTAACTATTAAACTATGCTTTTAATGGGCTTATTGAACGTTTTGACTTGCCTAATGACAAGATATGATCATGAAAACCTACATGAACCTACCAAATGACTCATCTACCATGTGAAATTGTAAAATCCTATCTCATGCCCAGTTACAACTTTTTTCCACATAACATTATAACTTTGTATGCTTCCATGAGCCATAATTGGTGCAAGGATTGCCCAATTGACTTCAAGAGATGCTCCATGACCTCTGTAATGCCTTGGATCTTCAATGCTCCCCTGATGAGCATGGGATGCTCCTGCATCACTTATCTTCATAAATAAATTCAAAACTAATTTCTGTGATATTAACAACTACTATTTTGTATCTCATAGGAGACTCCTAGTGCACATGAGGTCTAATGGGACAATTATGTAGATTTGATGATGCAGACACTCACTCCTAAGGAGGAGCCTACAATAGTAAGTTGTAGTTTGAATTCATGATTAAATATTTTATAAATTTATCATGCTATGAATTATAATGTTATAGTTTAAATTATAGATTCATCTGACAAAGGTATTTGAACATATACAACCCACAATCAGAGAGGTACCAGCATTGACGAGGGCATACGAGAGGACTCCTGATCGGCACAGGAGGTCGACAAGAGAGGTATTTATTATGAAGTTTTGATAGTATTAATTTCCATTACAGAAAAGATCATTATGCATTTGATTTATTCAATGTTAGATACGTAGAATTATATAAATTTAGTAGTCTAACTTTGGGTTTTCCTTTTTTGTTTATCTAGGAGGAATCTGATCCACCTAGTGCAGTGAAGAGGCTGCATTTTGATCATCCACTAGCACCCTAGGATAGTATAGTTTTTGTAGGATGCATCATGAGACATTTTGAGATGGCATATGCCACATTGTATACAGAAACATTGATATTATACATATTCTAATGGCATGATCAGCCACATTTTGTAAATGGATCTATGTATTTTGATATATATTTAAGTACTTTGTCTATGGATACATGTATTTTGATGTATATTTTTTTCATTTATGTGCACAATGATATACATATTAATTTAGCATCTAGTATTGTTCAATTTATTGTGGATCATGTGTCATGCCCTAAATTTTACTAGTAAAAACACAACAATTTTTTTTTTTTTTTGTAGCTTATGAAGTCGCATAAGAAATTACATATTGTAAAACAAGGTTATCATTGAATAGGAGTTCAAGACTCATGTGGATAGTGTCATCCGGTTGTAACATTTTAGTCACAGGTGGTTTTCAAATAGATTGGATGACAGTCTAGTTCAAGTTAGTGTCACAAATCAAATGAGCAAGTTCAAGATACAACACTCATAAATTAGTGAGGTAATTCATATCCTAACAAGCCTCTGATACTAATATTCTATTAGGGTCTGTCGGTTGTATCATATGGACTAGGTTGTGATTCTAGCATGTAAGGGAAGGGGATCAAAATTACTTATTATCCTCATTACCAATGTACACACATTCATTAATCATTACAATATATATTAATGTGAAAATTACTATATGGTGTGGAAGTGTAGTACATCTTAATCGATTAAACACACATATCTAGAGAATTTAGATTTAGTACTCATCACATGAGCACCCTTAGTCAAATAAGAAAATGTGCACTTATCTACCACACTATATCAGATCTAACCATTGGAAATTAGAAAAGATATGCCCCAAAGGTAGCTTCGAAGTCTACATGATGGAGAAGGGGCCACTTAAATTGATAGTATCCATCATTCAACACATTAGTTACACAACTTATGGAATAAACAATTTGTTTTATGTGCCAAATGTGTATCATGTGCTTGCATCCATATCTTACTGGTTACAGGTCCTCTCGAAGATTGGACTAATACTGAGTCATTTTCTCCCTCTTTACTCTATTTACTCATCCTTGTGCATTCTATCAACATTTCTTCCTCACCAAACTAGCACTCACTACAATTTCCTAAACACAAAAATTACTATTTCAATACATAAATTAAACTCACTCTAACAAAAGACAATTACTAACCATCTAGCTCATCAACTACTAACTAATCTAGCTACATTGCCATGCTTTTACATTTACTATTTTAATTACTATAATTACTATACTATTACATTTACTTTTTACATTATTACATCTAATTATTCACCATAAGATCACTTTCTCACCATCAATATTATTATTATCAAAGCATGTTAAGATTCAAAGTGGTTTCATAGTACAAATTAGTAAGCACATAAAATAAGGAACTCTTAGTAAGTCTAAGGGCCAATTAAAGTACTTAACTCAATAATAATTCACGATCTATATTTAAACACATCCTACTACACCATCATATTGAGTGTGTCAATTTAAATTTTTTAGATGAATTGTTTATGCAAGGATTAGGTGCAAGCATATAAATAAGGTTTGTATATAACATAGCTTGTCATATCATGAAATTAATTTGATGATTTCCTTGCTAGAATTGCATTAAGCTTGGTAACTAAAATCAATGTTATCCATGCATGTGATATGAACATAAAATTTTCCTTCCAAATTATTGAGTGCACAACAAGATTGTAAGCAATCTACTAAGTTTTAAATTTATACAATCAATGGTATCACATAACATCTATGGATTGTTATTATCAACTAGTCATTTACAATACCACAAGGAGAAAAATTTCTTTCACATTTTCAAATGTTACCAATGATGTCAAAGAAAATCTATGACTCATACCAATGCTTTCATAACAATATAAACTCCAAATGAAACATGCATATACAACCTTATCAATTATTTCCTCTACACATACATTAGGTAACAATGATACAATCTCCTTCCATCACAATGGGGCAACATAAGGGACTTTTCAAAATCATAAGGAACATGAACATTGAAAGATATGGACAATGAGTCACAATACAACAAGATTCACAATGGTGTCACACTAATCTACATGGAATGAACACCATTCAAGCACTCACATGAATGCTACTCCACAATGCAATGCAATGCATACTCCATTGATAAACTCCACACTTGCATATTTGCTTAACCATGCTAAAAGAAAGAAATAGAAAAGAAGCAAGTTTGAGATACCAACCTTGGTCCAAGCTAGGGTAAGGATAGTTGTAGTAGAGCTCCCCTAATCTCCCTCCAAAACCTAACTGTCTCTAAAATTAGAAAGTGGGTAAACACCCCACTAGTTTGGCCAAGACCCTCTAACAAAGCCTTCCCACTAACTTATTTTAGCAAAAACACTAAGCCACTCCATCCTTACAAACTTGTCTCCTCTAACGGTTTATTGATAGCCCTCACGAGCTCTGAGTTATGACCCTCGAAGGATCGACCTCAAAATGCACTTAGAGCACCTTGGAGACTCCTCGGTATGAGGTGGCCGCAAATGATGGATGGTCTTCATGGCTAGAACAAGGGTGTGACTAGGGTTCACCCGCCCATCTGGAGCTAATGGCATTGACGATTTGATGCCAAGATCAGTGGTTTCAAAGTTACAATGTGGTGCACCTATGAACTGAGGCACACTATGAGTTTTGGCATCGAGTGAGATCGCTGTGCTGAATCCAAACGAAATGTGATCTCTCAAAAATGAGATAGGTTATTTTAGGCCTCAATATCACCGTCCTGTAGCATTTGATAGTTCATCAATAGCCTTCACGAGCTCTGAGTTATGACCCTCGAAAGATTGACCTCAAAATGAACTTAGAGAACCTTGGGGACTCCTCGGTACGGGGTGGTCGCAAATGATGGATGGTCTTCGTGGCTAGAAAAAGGGTGTGACTAGGGTTCACCTACCCATCCAAAGCTAATGGCACTAATGATTCAATGCCAAGATCAACAGTTTCAAAGTTATGCTGTGGTGCACCTATGAACTGAGCCACATTGCGAGTTTTGGCATCGAGGGAGATCGATGTGCCAAATCCAAATAGAATGTGATATCTCAAAAATGAGATAGGTTATTTTAGGCCTCAACATTAGCATCTTGTATTATTTGATAGTTTATCGATAGCCCTCACGAGCTCTGAGTTATGACCCTCAAAAGATCAACCTCAAAATGCACTTAGAGAACCTTGGGGACTCCTTAGTACGGGATGGCCACGGATGATAGAGGGTCTCCATGGTTGGAACAAGGGTGTCACTATAGTTCACCCACCCACTCGGAGCTAATGGCATTGACTTGTAGCTATTAGGAGTTAGATTTTGAAAAGTTGTCAAGAAAGGTTGACCCCTTTGACTTGTATCATGAAAGGTTGCTTTGTGCCTTGCTTGATTGTTTGAAGACTACTCGATGTGTCACTATCTTTCTTGGAAAAACCATTTCTTTTGAACATCAAGCTTGCAATATTATCAATTATTGTCAAAAATTTTCAACCAAGTCAAAACGTCAAGTGCAAATATTTGTTTGCATTTTTTGCTAAGGGGAGTTTCATAAATTGACTTTGATTTTCTATGTCTCTAGTGCTTGAACATGCTTAAAATGGCTCTTTGGTCTTAGAGCTATTGGTATTTTCTAACTTCATGGTCTATGATATGCATACTAAGAATTTCTTTCACTAAATGGTTTCCTTGATCTATTGACTACACTTAAATTTGTTCACTTGTCATCTCTCTTTCTTTATCTACATTGCTATTTGGGATTTTTTCATAGCTCTTGACTTGAGTCACTAGTGTTGTAACCTGCTTGGACAATTTGTTTGACAAGTCACTCATTCATTTCTACCTCTCTTTGACATGTGAACACTCTACCTCTCTAGTTTGGACATCAATTTATCTTGTGTCACCTTATTAGCTTCCTCTAGTCTCCTTCATGCTTTATTATCTATCTACCACTATGGTATTCAAAGCTTGTGCTAACAAACCTCAACCAAATCTAGATGATCATGATATCCTCCATGCCACTAAAGAGTTTCAAGATCTATATGTTCAATACAAAGAGCTAGAAGAGACAAATAATCTTTCTTACCTTCAGCTCTCTAAGCACATGATAGAAATCAATTCTAAACTTGAGAAAAGGTTAGAGGAGAATATTGCATTCTTAAATTAATCTCCCTTAAGACCTTTACATACACATGGGTCATCTTCTTCAAGGTATACATATTCTATGCCAAGACATCAAATATCTTCATCTTCTAGATCTAAAGACCTCTTTAGAAAACAAGCAAGTGATACCTCCTTTGAGCCTATGCCAGACTTTCATTATGGACCTATCTTTGACCAAGATAGTGATGAAGGCATGGATGCATTCTATTCACTTAAGAAACAACAAAGTTCTCATGGAGAAATTTTTCAGAGAACTTTTACTCCATTGGAAGATTCTCATGATAACATCTTGCAAACACTTCATCACATTACTAGACAACTCTAGACCTTATGAACCCAAAATCAAACCTCCATGGTGGAGAAATTATCATTATTTCCACTTCCATTGAAGAAAATTTCATAAAACTAAAGATTCCATAGTGTTGAAACATAAAATCAAATATCTCATTTATGATGGGATTGTTGATACCTCTAATGACTCATGTGTCACAAGATCATGCTGATGAACCTATGTCAAGTGATGATTTCCTTGAAACCTTCACTTCTTATAACACTAATGAACCTCCTAAAGTGCCAAAGCTTTCGAAAATGCCTCCAGCAAACAAAGAACCTAATTCTTTCCATATAGACCATGCATACCCTCAAGGGCTACAACTAAAAGAAAATTAAGCTAACCTTCACTTGTTTGCAAACCTTTTCCATGCTACTAAGACTAAAGATCCTCAACATTCATGCAATACTATGATTACTATGCCCACTTTAGCTAATCTTGCATTATTGCTTTAAGATTCTATCATGCACACCTCACATTTTCCCTTGTCCTTAGAAGGTGCTCCATATCAAGATGACTCTCAAAAGGAAAAATATATAAATAAAGATCCAGATCAAACACCTTTTCATCTCATCCAAAATTTCACCTTTCTATATCCTGTGTGTTACCCACCTCCTACATATGATGAGGATACCATTTCCACTACCTCCATTGAGCTTACTGAAACTTATGGGAAATGTGATCTTTCTATGCTATATAAAGAAAGATGTCAAGATCAAAGTGTCCCCTCATGTTCTACTTCTCCATATCCACTTCAAAACTATGCACAAGATTCAAACACTCCTATCAAAGGTCTTTCTCCTATAAAAGGTACTCATGAGTCTATTGACGACTTTGGTCATGCTACTCACTCTAAAGATGTTGAAATCCCTAGTCATTATCCCTTTGCATTTCATAATTCTATCCTTGGTCCTTATCCATCTAATCTAAAGTCTTCAAACCTTCTCCTACACTTTCTACTTCTAGCTCTCCAAAGTCTCTCTTGAAAGACTTTAATATTGAACATAAATATATGTTTACATTCAATATTCCAAAGGCTTCCACTCCATTTTCTTCCAAACATCTTTCTCAAAAGCTTACAAATATTCCACTCAATCTTCTTCTAACATTGTCCTACCAGCTCATACATCTAAACCTTGATCCATTTCCTCCATGATTCCTCCATCATTCGGAAACCCTCCAAGGTGTGTGTAAATTTTGATCTTCCCCACTTTGTCACCTACCCTTATGCAATGTTTTCAAAGCTACACTTACCTACTATCCATACTCATACAATCCTCCCAAGGAATTAACTCTTATCCTACTATCATCTCACTTGCTTCACCCTATCAACATAATTGAGCATACTTATCTATGGTCTTGGCTTATCATAACTTATCTTTCCTTTAGGAATACTATCTAACTTGAAAATAGTTGACCTATTTCTAAAAAAAAATTAAAAAATAGAAAAGAAGATTAAAAAATGTGCCTTGGTGAAAACAATTATCTTATCCATGAGATTCCCTATTTTACTTTCTCATTCACTCATAGCCTTCATATCCAACTTCATATCATGTCATTATGCATGTGCTATCTTGATTATTGGCTTTAATTACGTATCCTACATGCTATCTTCTTTCATGGATTTCATGGCTTATCCCAAATGTGCTTCATACAACTTTTCAATATGAAAGTCTTTCAAAACATTATACAATATTATGACTCTTTATACTTTCAAATGCTATGATTGGTTGTAAAATGGAAGAAATCAAGTATTCTAATTGTTCATCCATACTTTCAAGAATTTTCTTATTTTATTAGTTTGATAAAAATAGTTTTAATAATCATAATGTCAGCTTTATGTCAAATAAGGAAAAAACCAAATTTGTAATAAGATATCTGCATGCAATTATCCTTCATATAGTTATAAATGCTCTTAAAATTGTCCTTATAGCCTTGTATCACATGCAAATATGATTTGCAAGAACTTGTTCAATATCTTCCTCTTATAATTCCTTACAAAGAACCTACCAAAATACAAAAACCATATACAAAAAAAGTACACATTTTATGTCATAATACATCATAAATTTTAGAAATTCTCCCCAATACCACCCCCCTCCAACTCTTCATGATGTACCTACATTCCAATATCGTAAAAAAATTAGTAACTTATTGTATTAAACAAGATAATCATCAATTTATTAAATCATTATGAAGAAAATAACATAAGAAGTATATATACCTAGTCGAGTATTTCAATAGGGTCCTCTCTCTATTTTAGGGTCTCCAATAGGGCTTCATGATCAGCATTAGCAATAGTAAAAAGTTCTTTTACTTTTGTTCTTCTTTGATGCTTCAATAACTTTACAGTTGTTGCTATAATAAGATGCGAATATATGATAATTACTTTGTGCTTCTGATAGTCTTTGAATGTAGGAATTCTGTTCCTTCTAAGCATGTATGTCCATAGCCATGTTCCAGCAACAACCACTGAACCAGTAGGATATGTGAATCCATCATCATCTGTGATTGGTTGTGCAAGTTTTTGTTTGCCTCTTACACAATGTGCTAACCAATAATCAGATTTCAAATCATTCCCCTGTGGTGCAACCAATGCAAAGACATATCCAGGCTGAAGTAGATCTGATAGATGGTTATGCTCAAGTGAACTTTCCATGTCATCATTTTTGATAGACGGTATGATAGAAAATGGAGTAAGATAATGTGGAACCCATGTGTCAACCCACTCACTTGACTCGCAGTGATCCCAATCACACTAAAAACAAGTACAACAAAAACAAGCTAGTTGTCGTGTCCAAACGGTCCATGTACTAGAATTAGAGCTCTAAAATGAATGCATTTTTTATGAGTCTCTCACTGTAGCACAATCTAATCTATCACCTATGGACCCTTCCTCAACCAACTAAAAGAACCTGCATACCACTAAATCAATAGTCCCCCCTGTGATAATGCTAAACTACACCAATCAACAATGCTATGAGCATCAAGAAGCTTTGTTGTTGAAAAATTTAGTTGCTCCTTAACTAGAGCTCTCTTCACACATGCCCCTGCTCCATCATGTTCCCCTTTTCCATGGCCAGACTCAAAAAAACTCCAAATATGAGGCACCCCTCTCTCTACGTGCATCCTACACAACCAATAAAACATGCGACCATTTTTGAATTGACCTGTACAGTTATCTGACCAAATGATATGTCTATCCATAGCAATTGCATGCTCATGTAAGAAATCAAAAAAATTCTCAAAACAATGTTGCACAAACTCATGAGAGTGAGATCTATCATCACTCATAAAAAATGATACTCTCTAATAATCTTTCGATTATCTTCCGCACTATTAGGGGCATGTCTATATGTTATGTGAACAAAAATTGCAATCTGAATTGAGTTGTAATACTGAGATTGTGTCTCATTTTGAGGTTGCAATGTGTAGTTCTCAGCAAAATCAATAATTGATATAATAGTGCCAATGGGAAAAGTCTCCTTACACGTTCTAAATTGTTAATCCAACCACTGAGACCTATGACTATGTCTTGCATACTTGCAAAAAAGATTTTCCTTGAAATCTGAAACAAAATTAGCCACACTGATATCTTTTCCAACCAATTCACATCTAGAGCTCTCACTCCCACTCTTCAATGTGTATTTCACCATTTCATATACCCTTTTTTTCAGTATTGTCTTTTCGAGATCTTGTTCGCACCCCTCATGGAAACATGTGTCAAACTTGGATAAGCCACCACATTCTGAACACTTCTTATTTAAGCGAGCATTTCTATAAAAGGAACAAACATCAACTCTACAACATAAGAGTTGATCTAGCAAGTCTCTTGATGATTTTGGAAGCCCACTAGCCCCACAATCCTCCAACATTTCTTTACTATGCAAAGTAAAATGGATGGAGCGTAATAGTTCATAGTGCATAGAAAACTCAACATGATATTTGCAACAACATGTATTTCAAATTTTGAGTGGCACACAATAAAATGGCTTCAAAGATTCAAAAGACCTTTGTGATATATGAAGACTTGGATGACTCTCTCTAAATTGTTTGAACAACATAGTTTGACTTACCTCTAAATGGTGTTTAGGATGTGGCGTGCGGTCTTTGATGCCAATTCTCAACTTTAAGACATCTTTAGCATTGGGTGATACTCGTGAGTTAGAGTGTCAAAATTGTGTAATTTCTTCCTTCAAATCGTCAAATAGCTTCTTATCAAAACGTGGAAGTCTCCCACCAAATGCCCATGTTTCATTTTGAAGAGGATCATCAATTTTATCTCGTCGACTAAGTGCTCTTCTCAAAATAGTACGATTTAGATTCAAATCAATACAAGTTTGTCTCATATATCTACCCTTTCTCAAATGATAACTTACCAAAGAGGTTGTAATGACCCTTCGAGAACCTCTATTATCCTTCTCTCTACTATTTTTCCCAATGCTATTGAGAGCACTGAAAAGATTCTTCACGATAATGGCATTTCTTTCCAACTTTTTATTGACACGAATCTTCAATTTGGAAAGCATAGGTCTCATCTTTTGCATCTTTAATAAGTGGATGAAAAGCTGACATTGCTCTACCACTGTCTTGTTGCCAAAAAAAATCTGAGATAGTCTTGAAGCCCATAACCGAATGGTTCTTTCTGATTTTTTTCCATCCAAACTAGTAATAATCATTTCATCAATTTCAATTATCCATTTTGGTGTTTTAGAACCTTCATGTCGATTAGAATTAGGAGATATGTAAGGTTCTTGTGCATTAGGTTCCCGTGCATTGTCATCTTTGACATGGTCAATTATGTAATTTGGATTATGACTTGGTGGCATTTCTTCTTCAAAATTTTCATTCTCCAAATTTTCAATTTCGGCATTATCGTTTTCAATAGGTACATTTCCATTCCCCAACTATACATATTCATTATCTAACTCTATGATTTCACCTTCGATTAATTCATCATCAACTTGACTGATATTTAGCATACCTTGTCTTTTTCTTCGGTGTTCCATTTTGTCCCTTTCCCTATATGCCGCAATGTCTTCATTGGACATCTTCCTTTTGTGTTTATCCTTTTGACGACTGCTGCTCCCCATTCAGATGACAAATTTGAACACCTACGGTTATATTTTTGAAATTTTTTTGATTAGTTGGGCCTCAAAATGAGACTTTTTCCAAAACCCATGAAAATAGAAGTGAAAAAGTGACGTTGTCGAGTTTGTAAGGATAGGGAATTATTGGAAATTACTGCCAGTAAAATCGGATATCCAATCCAAAATCAGATATCTGATTATGTGAAAAGAATTTTTGGGGAGAAAACTTGCTATAATTTCCCTCCTTTGCCATAATTATATTAATATTATGAAAATCATTGGAGGGAAACCGACTTTGGTTTATTACAAAGCTAATAGTATAGTAATATTAATATATAATAGTATCAATAGTATAATAGTAGTCAAAGGGGGTCATAGTATCAATAGTATCCTACGACCCCTAGGGACATATTCGAATCGTACATATGGGTCAAAGGGGGTCATAGTCACCCTATGACCCCCTTTGACCCATATGAACGATTCGAATATGTCCCTAGGGGTCCTAGGACCCCTAGTGACATATGTCATCATTTAATGGGTCAAAGGAGATCATAGGTCATGCTATGACCCCCTTTGACCCATATGTACGATTCAAATATGTCCCTAGGGGTCGTAGGACCTCTAAGGACATATGTCATTGTTCAACGGGTCAAAAGGGGTCATAAGTCACCCTATGACCCCCTTTGACCCTTATGGCTCATTCGAATATGTCCCTAGGGGTCCTAGGACCCCTAGGGACATATGTTGTCATTTAATGGGTCAAAGGGGGTCATAGGTCACCCTATGTCTCTCTTTGACCCATATGAATGATTTGAATATGTCTGTAGGGGTCCCATGTCCCTTAGTGACATATGTCATCGTTTAATGGGTCAAAGGGAGTCATAGGTCACCCTATGACCTCCTTTGACCCATAGAAATTATTCGAATATTTCCCTAAGATTCTTAGGACCCCTAAGAACATATGTCATCGTTTAATGGGTCAAAGGGGGTCATAGGTCACCCTATGACCAACTTTAACTCGTATGAATGATTCGAATATGTCTTTAGGGGTACTAGAACCCTTAGGGACATATGTCATCATTTAATGGGTCAAAGGGGGTCATAAGTCACCCTATGACCCCCTTTGACCCATATGGGCCATTTGAATATGTCCCTAAGGGTCCTAGGACCCCTAGGGATATATGTCATCATTTAATGGGTCAAAAGGGGTCATAAGTCACCCTATGACCCCCTCTGACCAATTTGAACAATTTGAATATGTCCTAAGGGGTCTGATGACCCCTAGAGATATATGTCATCGTTTAATGGGTCAAAAGGAGTCATAGGTCACCATATGACCCCTTTTGACCAATATGAACAATTTGAATATGTCCCTAGGTGTTCTAGGACTCTTAGAGACATATGTCATTGTTTAATGGGGGTCTTAGTTCACGCTATAAACCCCTTTGACCCATATGAACGATCCGAATATGTCCCTAGGGGTCCCAAGACCCCTAAGGACAGATGTCGTTGTTTAATAGGTCAAAAGGGGTCATAAGTGACCCTATGACCTCCTTTGACCCATATGAACGATTCAAATATGTCCTTATGGGTTATATGACCCCCAGAGACATATGTCATTGTTTAATGGGTCAAAGGGGGTCATAGGTCACCCTATGACTCCCTTTGACACATATGAACAATTCGAATATGTCCCTAGGGGTTCTAGGACCCTTATAGACATATGTCGTCATTTAATGGGTGAAAGGAGGTCATAGGTCACCTATGACCCCCTTGACCCATATGAACGATTTGAATATGTCCCTAGGGGTCCTAGGACCCGTAAAGACATATTTGAATCGTTCATATGGGTTAAAGCGGGTCATAGGTCACCCTATGACCCCTATTGACCCATATGAACAATTCAAAATGTTCTTAAGGGTTTTAGGACCCCTAGAGACATGTGTCGTCATTTAATGGGTCAAAGGGGGTCATAGATCACCTATGACTCCCTTGACCCATATGAACGAATATGTTCTTAGGGGTCTGAGGACCCCTAGCGACATATGTCATCATTTAATGAGTCAAAGAGGGTCATAGGTCACCCTATGACCCCCTTTGACCCATATTACCCATTCGAATATGTCCCTAGGGTTTCTAAGACCCTTAGCGACATATGTCATCGTTTAATGGGTCAAAGAGAGTCATAGGTCACCCTATGACCCCCTTTGACCCATATTACCCATTCGAATATGTCCCTAGGGGTCTTAGGACCCGTAGGGACATATGTCATTATTTAATGGGTCAAAGGGACCTTTGACCCCCTTTGATCCATATTACCCATTCGAATATGTCCCTAGGGGTTTTAGGACCCCTAGAGACATATGTCATCGTTTAATGGGTCAAAGGGGGTCACAGGTCACCCTATGACCCCTTTTGACCCATATGAACGATTCAAATATGTCCCTTGAGGTCTTAGGACCCGTAGGGACATATATCGTCATTTAATGGGTGAAAAGGGGTCATAGGTCACCCTATGACCCCCTTTGACCCATATTAACTATTGTAATGTGTCCCTAGGGCTCTTAGGACCCCTAAGGATATATGTCGTCGTTTAATGCATCAAAGGGGGTCAATGGTTGACCTATGACCCCCTTTGACTCATATATATTAATATGTATACATATTTAATATAATAGATATGTATACTATTAATATATAGAATATACCTATGACGTTCTTATATATATTAATAACATATATATATATATATATATATATATATATATATATATATATATATGTATTACTTTATTATATTTAATGAAAATATTATGTTATTATATATATATGTATATATATATATGTATATTAAAAACATACATATTAATATATATAAATAATTATAATACATATTATATATTTATATTTAATATATTACAGTATTATATATATATATATAAATTAAGTTATTATATTTAGTAAAAATAATAATAATATAAATTATATTTATAGATTGTAATAAGATTAACATAATATATTATTATATATTGCTAAATTATATTTTATATCTTTACATTACGTTAATATATATATATATATATATATATATATATATATATATATATATATAATGTATTAAAATACGTCTTTACATAGTAATATAAGTGAAAAAACTTATAATTAATAAGCTATAATGTTTAAACTCAATTTTCCCTCCAAAATGGGTTGGAATTTTGAATTTTCCAATTGCAACATATCGGATATTAGATTAATAATCAGTTATCCGATTTCGAATTGGATATCCGATTAGGCTTGGTATTTACCAAGCCTACCCGGTCAACCCAAAAGATGTGTTTGAAGAGGGTTTTAGTGATAGTCAGACTTCAGGTAACCATTTGACAATGTTATTTTGATTGAAATTGAATAAAATGAAAAGGGTTTTTTAATATCGCTCTCTAGATTCCATCAATATAATTTCTATCAAATTCTGAGTTCGATAAGTATTTATTGGTTAATTATCAATGAAGATAATTGTAAAGTGTTAATTGACATACTGATTGAAAAATAGCTATAAGTTTCAAACGGTATAACATTTTTTAAATCTAAAAGTTGCGTCACATTCTATACTTCGGCTAGTATAAGAAATTTTTTTTTTAATTTGGTAAAATTTTCTATTAGTTAGGGTGGTCAGGCATGGGACTTTTTTTTTCAAAAAAGTTTTGATAGAAAATTCATATTTAATTATTTATTTGGAATAAAAATACCGAAAGATATGCATCACATCCGAGCATGAGTACATTAAAAATATATTATGATTTGATTTTGATTAAGGTGGTCAGATATACACCTACTTTTTATTTTCGCTCTGAAATTTTCTTAGTACTGCATTAAAATTAAAATTTTTGACCAATTAATTATTTTTTTCTCCTTATAAGGCCTAGTAGTTCAAGAACTACATTCAATTTCTTACAGATTATTTTGTTACAACTTTCTGATATAAAGTCCATAACCACTTCAAAATTATGTGTCAAGTTGATATAAACTTGATTTGCTGATTTTTCATTGCCACTTAAGGCCATAGTTTGGTACACCATGATCCTGCACATACCCATAAGTACAACTAAGGGAACACATATGGTGAGTGTAAATCTTGGGGTGGTCAAGGTAATCCATTAGAATACATCCTTGCACCAAGAAGTTGAGTTGAAAAATAGGGTAGATACTAACTTAGGGTGTTTAGAAAGGGCTTCTATTCATAATGTTTCTCTTGCACCCAATTAAGGGACACCCACCTTATAGTGGGTAAATGACCTTGTGGTCACAAGAGCACCTTAAGCATTATTTCCTAGTGATCTCTCTATGGTCGAAATCTCATAAGCAATCACACTAAGTGAAGACAAACACTATGTCTACCAAAGTTTTGTGTCCTTGATAGCCTTGAGTTTATATTGGGTTGGAAGAGTCAAGTAATTTTCTTTTCCCCACTTGGATCGTTCCTCTCAGGTTGTTTGAGAGCAAGCCCTCTAAATGATTCTAACTAATACAAAATGGATCCATTCTCAAAGGTCAACATTTCTGATTCACCTCAAGGGTGAAGAGCATACTCACCTACCTTGATTTCTTCCCCCAAACATGCCAAGAAGATTAAATTACCCTCTTGCTTTTGAAATCCAAAGGTGGGCCAAGATTTCAGATTCACTACAAGGGCGAAGAGCATACTCTTCTATCACCAAGGAACCTCAATTGCAAGTTTAATGTACTTGCAAAAAATGAATAGCTAGTTATGTCACACATAAAATAAGAAAAACGAAAGCAATTTTGGATTTTTATGTGTTGGGAAGTCATACAAACAAGTGTTAGTAGCCCTTGTGCATTTGAAGCTTTGACATGTGTTTTTTTTAGCAATGAGAACGAGAACCTCCCTGCAAAGAAACCAAGGTAAGGGCATAACAACCAAACAAGACCTAAAACATAATGTGGCTAGTTGCTTCAAAAATTCAATTTATCTTCCAATCAAGTGTATGAAAAGGAGTGAAAGCTAATCACAAATGCTCTCATTTTTTATTTTTTCTTTTGACCTAGCCAACAAGATTGAACTTTTTTCCTATGATTTCAGATATAAAAATAGAAATAAAAAGAAGAGATGCCCACTAAAAATCAGAGAGCTTTCCAAAAATGCAAGAAATTTTTAAAAAACTCCTCATTTGTGCCCTAGCGACCCATTTTATCAAAACAAACTACATTTATCAAATCGAGTTTTTGATCCTTAATATGACCTCAAAATTCAAAACACAAAGAAAGTACCCTCTGTAGAATTATAAAAAAACAAAGAAAAACTCATAAATTGCACAAATCAAGTCAAAATGATCTAAAAATTAGATTGAGACATCTTGGACACATAGTCAACTTGCAAAAATAATTTTAGAACCATACTCCAAGTTGTTTAGGAGAGATTATCAAATCTGCAAAAGCCTACAATTTTGGCCTTCAAACCAATCTGCATATGGGTTAGCCTTAAAACCAAAGTGAGAACTCTACAAAACCACTTGATTAGATCCAAACAGTTGCTATAAAGAATCATAAATGATAATGTAACCAAAATGCAAGAAAAAAAATAGAGCTAGAAACTTGTTCTAGCCCCACGGTGGGTGCCAAAAATGTGTGCATAAAAGTATCACACTTCTATAAACCATTATTCTTTAGAGAACCTATGTAAGAGAGAGTCTCAAGAGCCAACTTATAGCTCTCTATCTATGATGTGTAAAGGCTATGAGATGGTGGCTCTCAAATGGACCAAACTATGCAACCCTTGCAAGGTGCACCGTAGAATGAGAGATTCAAAGAGTAGAGACAAGAGTGCCAATATCCAAGAATCTAGAATAAAATGTAATGAAAATCCAAGATAACAAAGAGAACTAAGCTAAAGCATAAATGAAACTAATATTTAAAAAATGCCATAATGTAAGTAGAATGAGAGCTAAGCTAAAATAAAATAATGCAAGAATGCTCCAAGTCTCCAAAATCACCAAAAAAACCCTACAGCATAACAATAGCATGAGAGACTAAGATTTTTTTAATGAAAAGAGAGCCCTCCCTTTTAAAGAGAAATAGATGGTAGAGATTAAGAGGCAAGATGAATGTAATCAAGGGTGAAGTTTGAAAGTGGGAATGATCCATATGCACAAGCATCTCAACCAATCACAATTAATGGTTGACTTTTGAGAGGGTTTGAAATGTATGGAGGAGAATTATTGTTATTTTGAAAAGTGGAAGATTCCTCTCACATAGAAAATGTGCATTCATGTGCAGAAAAAAATGTCTTTTGTTTTATTTCTAAAATAGGAATAATACTTTATGTGTGCACACTTAGGATAAGAGATGAGTGAGAAATTTTATTTAATTAAAAGGGGGACATGTTCTTTTAATTAAATATGAACTTGGGATAAAGTGGTCATACCATAGGTTATAATCAAATAAATAAGTTTTTGAGGATTTGATCAAAAACAACCATTAGATAAATTATGGAAAAATGCTAAAAAGGGAGCTCATACTCTAGATGACCATTTTTAGTTGATTATAATATCAAGGAACTCTAAAGATGTTAACAAGTTGGCAAGGTATTGTATATCAAATGTACTTTATCTCATATGTTGACATAAGATGTGGATAAGAGTATTCAAGGGAAGATAAGTGAGCTAGAAGCTCTAACCAATC
Source organism: Cupressus sempervirens (assembly GCA_028749045.1). Classification (NCBI taxonomy): domain Eukaryota; kingdom Viridiplantae; phylum Streptophyta; class Pinopsida; order Cupressales; family Cupressaceae; genus Cupressus; species Cupressus sempervirens. The sequence goes on from CM053785.1 coordinate 87,114,687, forward strand.
AGTTACAGCAACCCTCTTGCAGAGTTGATGAGTTGGAAGGACAAGTTATCAGTGTTCACTTGGACATCAGCAAACTGCAACTTGAAAAGGATCTAATTGTGAGAAGACTATCAAAATTTAGAGATTCTATTTCTTTGTAGATATTAGTCATTGAAAGACAATTGGAAGAATGTGTCAAAGCTAAAGACACTTATGCAAACTTCACTTACACTGCCCTTAATGTAGTTGATATTGCATCATATGCCTTATGTGCAATGCTCACTATTGCTGAAGAAGCAAAGGATACATGGGAGAAAGGTATCAAAAGTTTGAAGGTAAATTTTGTTGATTGCATGAAGATTTTAGTAGCTTATGGCAGTGAGATAGTGTTTTGATAGCAATTAGAGAACTTTTTAACAATTTTTGAATTTTTTGACCTTTTTCATTGATGTCAAAGGGGGAGAAGTTACAGAAGAAAAATTGTCTACTAGGTTATGGGTGTAGAAGTCATATCTTAAGGGGGAGCAATTAAGTAATTGAGATTTTTTATATATAATGTAATAGATGATAAGTATTGTAAGTTTTTGTTGAGGTTTTTGTGACTTAGCCAATTTTATTTACTTTGTTGCCATCAATACCAAAGGGGGAGATTGTTAACAACTAGCTATGTGTAGTGATTGTTGAGATAATGGGTGTTGCACACATTGCATAATATTGTTATATTTTATTATTTTATTTTATTATGTAATGTTGTGCCTAGATGGACGTGCAACATGTAAAGATTCTCATGAAATATTCTTGATGAGTTGTATTATAACATTGTGAAAATATTTCATGTAATTATTTAATATTGAGGAAAAGAATTAAATGCCCAATATTAAATGTGGGGTCAGTGGGTTAGGTGGCACATGGTTTTAGCACATGATTTATGTAATACCACTTGGTGGTTTTGTGGGACTTGCTACTATATAAGCAACCACAAGGGTAGTTGTTGTAGAGTGACAAAGAGAGTAAGAGTGTGAAAAAGGAAAGAGTCGAGCGGGACAAGGCTTGACATGTTAGCCAAGGGAGCATTTGTGAAAGTTGGAAGCATGGCATGAGATGTGTAGATTCATGCTTGTTCACATAGTTTGCTTGGTTGTGGCTATGGCCATGAAGGCTTCCATGGTTGTATGGCAATGGTATTTTTGCTGAATAATACATGGCGATGGATGCTTTTGGAGGCTGATTTTTTTTTTTTAATGAGAGTTTTCCAAGGTATATCTTGTGTCACAATTTTGTGGGTATGTTTTCTATTCTCTTGCATGTGGATTTTAATTCCATATTTATTTTAGATCTATTATGGGTTATGTGAAAATGGTTATATTCTTTCTTGCTAAGTTTTCTTACAAGTGGTATTAGAGCTACGATTTTATTATTGTAACCCTAGATTGAATCCATGGGAATGCATGAGAGGATAAAAGAAAGGGCAAGATATATGAGTTTTTTATTGCAGATCTGAGAGTTTTGGGTTTGTTGTTATGATGGGATGTTAAAATATTTGAGAATTTTTTTGAAAAAAAGGATTTTTTGGATGTTTCATTTAAAATGAGGGTTTTGGGGGGTAGCATGTAGAAATGACCTCTTGGGTAAAAATAAACCTCACCATTGGATCTAGATCAACATTTCCATAAATTTTGATATATAATATGCCCTAGTTTGGCCATGTTCAGAGGAAATGAAAGAGTTTTTTGGTTTTAGCCCATGATGGCCATCAAATTTAATCCCGTCAGAATTTTTGTCACAAAAAAGTGAAAAATCGTAGTGAAAATGGTAAAAAGACTATCATAGTAAAATGGCCATAACTTTCTCTCAGAATATCAAATTTTAGAGTTCTTATAGGTGTTGGAAAGTTAATTTAGAGCACTACAACATGGTATAAGTTTGGTTCTATGATTTTGATATTTTTTTAGGTTTTAAGAGCCCTAAAGTCAGATTTTGTTTATTTTGAGCACAGATTAGGGCATAACTTGGGCATACAGAGTCAGATTTTAGACTTGGAGTAGTCAACAAAAAGCTCTTAGAGAGCTCTACACATTGGTTCAAATTATGTGTAGGTTCAACATGGTTTATTAGGTGATATATTAATCTAAATAGTTTATAAGTATATTTTGAGTATGGTAACATTGTGAGTTTATGGCATTGAAGATTTAAGATTTGATGTCATTGTATACCTAGTTCATATTTTAGATTGGTCTCATGATGATATGGTTATAAGTATTTTTTTTGGATATGTATGATGACTTGTTGGATCTACAAGTTATGTAGTGTTGTAAGCAGTCTATACTTACAGGTTGCATTTATAACTTGGTTATGGGTTGTCTATGCCCATTGATCTTTCATTATTGATGCATATTCAAATTGGTGGCTTGGATTTGGGTTGTCTATGCCCTAAGTCACATAATTTCCTAATTTTTTTCTTCATGTAGAAGGGATGAGATGTTGTTACCAGGTATAGTCATGGTGGAGGATTGTGGTTGACTATTTTATGCTAACAGGTTAGACATATTGAGAACCAGATGCTCAGTTCATGGATGTGATCATGGTGCCATGGATTTTGGAATGACATGATTGGTTATACAGGTACATCCTTGATGTTCATTAGCTTGGATTTTTGATTCAGTTATGGTGGTATATTTTCTTGGTTTGAGGATCATGGTTATTTGGTTTCTTATGAGGAGCTCATGATGTGCACTTTGAGTTTTTTTATGGTTTGATGCCTTAATTGATTCTCATGATTAGAGGATGGTTTTTCATCATTATGTCATAGTTTAGTGGGAGCTTGTGATAGTGATGGGGTGATAGTGTAGGATTGGTTCCTAGTTTGGTTTGGATTTTCATGTTGGAGATGGATTTTATGATGCCATAAGTGACTTGGTACCACGGTTGAGTGGGAGTTGTTGGCATTGATATATTTATTGAGTTTTTGTAGATGTTAGAGGTTTGTCTTAGATTATGTTTTCTGCAAAAGCATCTTTGACATTTGCATGGTGCACTTGTTATCTTCATAGTTTGTAAAGATGGATAGATCTTGAGGACTCATGGAGTTCTTGGTTATCTTCATGGTGTATGGAGATGGTTCTTCATGGTATGTGGAGATGGTTTTCTTCATGGTGTGTGGAGATGGTTGCATCTTGAGGACTCATAGGGTTCTTGGTAAGGGTATAGTTTATGCTTTTATTTGGCATGTTATCCTTGGTATGAGGATGGTTTCATTATTATGTCATGGTATACTCTTGATATGTGTTTAGAGTAGTGATATGTTATAGTATGTTTATGTGGAGTATGTTATCTCTTTTTGGTTGAGATGGTTAGATAATGTTGTCATGTTTATGTTCCTAAGGCCATGGTTGGAACTTTGACATTGATCTTGGTTTAGTTTCTTGGTACTAAGTACACTAATCATAAATTGGATACTTTATGATATTGTTATGTTGCATTTGGATTTGGCATAGATTGATTGGTTACATGTGCTCATGGATACTTAGAGACAGTGGTGATGTTAATTTCTTTTACATTAGAGAATTGTTTGTTGGGAGGGTTGATGGTCTCAGTAGGAAGTCCAAGGGAGAGTCACCTGATATGGACTTGAGAGGAGATTTTTCTTAGATAAGTCTTGGTTGGAGACTTTCGTATCTTAATGAGCATTCTTATTCTCCACTCTTGGTCTACTCAGCGGTTTACTACTTGAGATGTATGGCCCATTGTTTCTCTTAGTTGCATTATATTTATGCTTATCTTTTATGGATATGAATCTTGAGCTATGGTACATAAGTTAGCTTTGGAGGGTTCATTTGAGAGATGGTTTAGCATTGGTTATCTCCATGTGCATATGTTCTTATGCTGGTTGAGTTTGGGAGATGGTTTTATATTAGGCATATTCTTTGGTTTAGGAATGGGTTTATGAGTTTGATCTTTTTGTGAGAGGCTTACATCCATGATTAGTTATATGATATAGTTTTGGTGTTGTTGAGGCTTCTTGTTGGGATTTTATGGAGGAGATCATACTTGTATAGTTTACACCTAGAGGTGTGTGTAGAAGGACATGATACATGTTATAATTTGCATCGTTTCTCTTTAGTCTTGGTTATCTTCTTGGATGTTCAGTTTCACTTATATTGGATTTGAGATTGGTTAGAGATTATAATCATTGGTTTGTGCTCATGTATGTCATGTGAGAGATGACATGGTTATTTCTTTCTCTTTCCTCTGTTGGTTGTGAAGAAATTGGGAGAGCATTGGAGACTTGTTACAAGAGTTGTTCTTGTAGGATATCAATTTATGTATTACGGATGTCCTTGATACTACATGGATTCACTTCTTTGAGCTGTGTTGAGTGGATTGGTTATAGATTTGACATTATCTTTTGTAGTGGGAGCTTCTTGGTATACATGTGGCAGGTATTGCTCTTGAAGCTTGTGACTGCAAGTTGTAGATTGGATATGTTGATGATGTGAGATTCACTTGGTATATACCTTTTGGAGGTTTGGATAGTTGGATGAGTTTGACACTTGTTGTGGGTGCTATTTCAGCTATGGATATACTTTGACAACTATGGATACATGTGATTACCTTTGGACTAAGTTAATTGTGCTTAGAATTTCAGTTGGTACAAGATTTTATAATCTTCTAATGCAATAAGTTGGGTGGCTTTCTCTTTAGATGGCTTCTATGTATGTCCAATGGAAGTGGCATAATAGGAGGTGAGATCATTCATATTTAAGATACTTTAATTATTTTGCGGGTACCAAGATGGAGCACTTGGTGTATTTTGATCCATGATGGTGGATGTGCTAGGAGGGATTGTTCCCTTATTCATTTATGTGGCTACTGATTGACCCTATGCAATGTAGACAACAAGTGGGAGATTGTTGAGATAATGGATGTTGCACACATTGCATAATATTGTTATATTTTTTTTAATATGTAATGTTGTGCCTAGATGGACGTGCAACATATAAAGATTCCCATGGAATATTCTTGATGAGTTGTATTATAACATTGTGAAAATATTTTATGTAGTTATTTGATATTGGAGAAAAGAATTAAATGTTCAATATTAAATGTGAGGTCAATGGGTTAGGTAGCACATGGTTTTAGCACATGGTTTATGTAATACCACTTGGTGGTTTTGTGGGACTTGCTACTATATAAGAAACCACAAGAGTAGTTGTTGTAGAGTGACAAAGAGAGTAAGAGTGTGAAAAAGGAAAGAGTTGAGTGGGACAAGGCTTAATAGGTTAGCCAAGGGAGCATTTGTGAAAGTTGGAAGCATGGCATGGGATGTGTGGATTCATGCTTGTTCACATAGTTTGCTCGGTTGTGGCTATGGTCATGAAGGATTCCATGGTTGTATAGCAATGGTATTTTTGCTGAATAATACATGGTGATGGATGCTTTTGGATACTAGGTTTTTCCCTGAATGAGGGTTTCCTAGGGTATATCTTGTGTCACAATTTTGTGGGTATTTTATCTATTCTCTTGCAAGTGGATTTTAATTCCATGTTTATTTTAGATCTATTATGGGTTATGTGCAAATGGTTATATTCTTTCTTGCCAAGTTTCCTTATAGTGATGTAATTTTTGTCATTAATGGCAACATATGATGTACATACTTGTGGTAAACCTAAAAAATAAAGATACTTAGCTTTTGGTAGTCAGAAAATTGTCTAAGTATGAAATTAGTTTACAACAATACATGGTTTTATATGTAAAATGTTTTTGACATCATATTATGACTAGCAATGTTATATGGAGATTGTATAGCTATTGATGATGTTAGTTTGCAGTGACTAATCAAGGAAGTACTTATATAATATGGCTTAGGGTTAGGCATTTTCATAAGGAGTGATATGAAAATTGGTTCTTGCGGCAGTATTGAGCTATAAGGGATTACAGATTTTAATTAGGTTGTAATCACTAGATTGTAATAATATTGGACTTGTTGTTTGGTGGATGTAGCCTAGGGATTGGGTGAACCACATTAAATTTTGTTGTCTTTTGTTCTTTTCTAAGTGATCTATTATTTTCTAATATTGATTATATTTTCATATAATTGTTACTTATGTTTGAGGTTTAATCCTAATAATTTGTATCAAATTGAGGTTGTCTTTCAGTTATCCTCTATAAAAAAGTCCCACGATTGAGTCAAAGAAACAACAGATGAGGGTGAGCTGAGGGTTGATAAGTTTAATGAAAAAAACTTCCAATTATTGAAGATGCAAATGGAAGACTATCTTTATCAAAAGGATTCATGGAAGTCATTGGAAGTAAAAACCAAGAATCAAGGATCTATGTAAAATGACGATCGAGATCTTTTGGATAGAAAGGCTCTTGGAAGCATTTGATTATGCCTGGCACCATAAGTGGCATTTAATATTACCAAGGTGACACAATAGATGAGTTGATGCAAACCCTAGTGAAACTGTATGAAAAGCCCTCCGCTTCAAACAAGGTAGTTCTCATGAAGCATTTATTTAATATGAAAATGGCAGAAGGTGGATCTATTGCAGATCATTTAAATGAGTTTAATACTATTACTAGTTATTTATCTTCTATGGGTATCAATTTTGATGAAGAAATTAGGGCTCTCTTGATTTTGTGTTCTTTGCCTGAAAGCTAGAATGGCTTGGTAATGGCTATGATTAATTTTGTTCCTAGATCTAATACCCTAAAATATGATGATGTGGTCAGTGTTATTTGACTGAGAAAACTTGTAATAAATCCTCAGGTGGATCTTGATGCAGGAGCATCTAGAGGTATAAGGGCAATCCTGTGTCACCCAAAAAATAAATGTACTTAGACTTAGTTTCTGTTTCATGTGTTTTCATTTCTGGATACCCATTTGGGTCAAATAAAATTTTCAACTCTCACAGTTCCACTATCAGTGTTCTAGGATAGAGTATTTGAACACCTTGGGATACGTTTAAATGTCAAAAAAATAGGAGTATGTAATTGAGCCATCATTTTTGGTGAACTAGGAGGTGTAAATTGGCCAGATGAATGTAATTGCAATTTAGAGCATTCCAAAAAAAGAATGAGGTCAAAAGGCCCCACGGTTTGAAAGTTATCGCAATTTTTTGATTTTTGGAGACCTCCTAAGAATGCTTCAAAGTTAGGTTAGGGGCATTAAATAAACTCGAAAAGGGTTGAAAAATGGGATATGAGTGAATTTGTCCATAGTGCTATAGAGCGCTTTGAGAGCTTTCTGAAAATATAAACGGTTCGTCAATCGGAGCTACGGTTCAAAAGTTATGCCTCCCAAAAGTTCGGTTACTGTTTTTGGATTCTTCTAAATTTGTACCAGCTTCTAACATGGCTTCTGGAGCCTTCTACTTGGTCGGTGGATGCCTACTAGCACTTTCTAGAATGTACTCCTAGTCCTTAACCGTTCGTGGTCTATTTAAGGACACTTTTGGCATTGTAAAAGGCAGTTCGGAGTGGAAATTGAGAGGAGGTACCAAAGGGAGAAATTATCTCCAGTTTTGTGCTATTATAAGCCCTTAGGGCATGTTTTGAAGTTTATTTTCTTTGTACTGAATGTACTAGCTTATTTTCACAGTTAACACAATTTCCCTTTTTCTGTTGTGTCCATTTTGTGCTTGGGTTGTGTCCCCATCAGATCTCCATTTGGAAGTGCTTTGAACACACAAAGTCGAGGCATAATGACTAAGAGAGAAAATAATTGCAAAAATCATAGAAAATCAAAAGGAAAGTCAAAGGGGAGGAGGTCTCAATCAAGAGGACCGAATGACTACTAGTACTGTGGGAAAATAGAGCATAAAAAGAAAGATTGTGGGACTCGAAAGAAAAATGAAGGAGATAAACCAGATCGAGACAAGGAGGCAAATGTGGTAAGTAACAAATCTAAAGGGGATGCTTTGATTCTATATTTAGAAAGTGTTGATGATTCATAGGTTTTAGATTCTGGTGCTTCATTTCATGTTGCACCTCATAGAGGTTATTTCATTGATTATGTCTAAGGGTATTTTGGGCTTGTTTATTTGGGGGATAATGAACCCTGGAAGATTTTTGGAAAGGAAAAAGTTAAGATTAAGTTTCAAAATGGGAATCATTGGCTACTACATGAGGCAAGACATGTTCCAAGGTCGAGTAAGAATTTAATTTCAGCAAAGCAACTCGGTGATGAGGGTTGTATAGTTACTTTTAATGAAAATAATTGGAAGGTTTAAAAAGGTTCCCTTGTAGTAGCAAAAGATGTGAAAGTGGGCACCTTATAACTTTGTACGGGTCATATTGTTCCTTCTACTCAAATTGTTTTAGAGAAAAATGAATGTTTAGGAATAGTTGCTACAATTGAGCGGGAAGAACAAGTAGTTGTTGTAGATTCTGATGTAGCATTGTGGCAAAATAGACTTGGGCACATGAGTGAGAAAGCTATAAAAGTACTTCATTTAAAGAAAGTTTTACTAGGTCTAAAATGTTTTAATATGAATTTCTATGAAAGTTGTGTGTATCGAAAAAGAAAAAGAGTGATTTTTTGTGAAGAATGGCAAGGAAAGTAAAAGGGAGAAATTAGAGCTTGTGCATATAGATGTATGGGGACCAGCTTAGTTATCTTCCCTCCATTACTCTCATTATTATGATACATTTATGGGTGATCCCACAATAATGGGTTCCACTTTTTGACCAATTTTGACTCTGAAATCAATATTTTTGCAACAAACGTCACGTTCAAGTGACTATATCTCCAAAACTATAAATAATTTCAAGATGACATAAACTAGTGATTTTGAGTACTTTGTTCCTACTTTGTAACCATATTTTTTAATCTAAAAAAAAAATCTATTTATGTCAATTTTTTTAATTTCCTCCAAAAAGTGGTACATAATAAAATTCAATATTTTAAAAAGTGACAGTGCGTTTGACACAGATAACTTTTTTTTCTAGAAATGATAATGAAGTAATTCTTTCTGCATTGGATTTGTAGCATCAATATCTAGTGTCTGCATTTGGTTTGATTTATTTTTGTTGAATATTGTATAGTTTATGAAGTGACATGAACCGTAATTTAGACATACGTTCCGTTTGACACAGATAATTTGAAGTCAATTTACCATAAACCTTTTTTTTTTTTTTGAATAGAAAGGTATCTCAATAAGCCAGTGCCTCCATATTTTTCAAAATTTTATTCACCTAATTTACTAATTTTCCCAAGGTGTCAAAGTCGGTTGATGTTCAATCGGTAATGAACCTATAAAGAGTTAAACTCATATTTGAAAGTCTTAATGATTAAATTATGTAATAAAATTATAGTCGTTGGAAAGCTTGCTCCGAGAAGCACATTTTGACATTTTTTATTTTACAATAGGAGATCATTCTCCTACAATTATGGCAATCAAAGAGCAAAAAAAAGAAAAAAAGAAAAAAAGGTTAAAATTTTTGTGGGTTCACCCTTATTGATGATGCAACTAGAAAAGTATGTGTTTATTTCTTTAGATAGAAATTTGATATATTTCAAACATTTAAGAAATGGAAATGCTTGGTTGAAAATGAGACTGGTAAGAAATTAAAATGTCTCGGATCTAATAATGGTGGTGAGTCTTATAGTCATGAATTTGAAGATTATTGCTTCATTAATGGTATTCATAGAAAAAAAACTATTCCGAGGACTCCATAGGAAAATGTAGTGGTTGAACACATGAATAGGACTATAATGGAGTGTGCAAGGAGCATCAAGTTAGGTGATGGATTGCCCTTAAACATGTGGGCATAGGCTATCAATACTATAATATATTTGATTAATAGAGGTCCCTCTACTCCTTTGGGTTGTGGTATTCCAGAGGAAGTGTGGAATGGTAAGAGGGTGAGTTATTCTTTTCTTAGGACCTTTGATTGTGAAGCTTTTTCTCATATAGATTCTAAAAATAGAACCAAGCTTGAAGTTAAGTCAACGAAATGTGTAATTGTTGGATATCACATTAATGAATTTGGTTATAGGCTTTGAGATTTTGAAAATTGTAAAATTGTAAGAACCAAGGATGTCATATTTAATGAGAAAGTGTACAAAGATTTGTTGTAGCAACATGAGAAGAAAGAAAATGATTATGTAGTGCTAGATGATACTACAAAATTTGATGTTCCAGCAATTCCTCATGATATGCAACAACTACAACAACAAATAACACACAACCTCATGAGTGTTAGAGAGTCAACAAGGCTAAGTAGACCTCCAAAAAAAATTTCTCCCTCTTTGTATTCTATTTTACTAACAGATGCTAGTGAACCTAAATATTATGATGAAGTTGTGCAAGTGGATACTAAGATTCAGTGGAGTCTACCATGAAAGATGAAATGGACTCTTTGCTAAAAAATAAGACTTGGGATTTATGCAAATTGCCTACCGGTAAAAGGGCTTTACAAAATAAGTGGGTTTAAAAGTTAAAAGAAGAGGACGGAGATAAGAAAAGATTTAAAGCCAGGTTAGTTGGAAAAGGATTTGTACAAAAAAAAGGCATTGATTTTAATGAGATATTCTCTCTTGTTGTTAAAATGACTTCTATTTATACTATTTTAAAAATTGTTGCTACTAAAGATTTGCATTTAGAGTAGCTTGATGTTAAAAAAACCTTCCTTCATGGTGATTTGGATGAAGAGGTATATATGGCTCAGCCACAGGGATTTGAGGTTAAAGGTAAGGAGAACTTAGTGTGGAGATTGAAGAAAAATTTATATGGCTTGAAGCAAGTATCTCAGTAATGGTATCTGAAATTTAACAGTTTTATGCATGAGCATGGATATAGTAGGTGTCATTTAGATCATTGTGATTATTTTAAGAGTTTTGATGATGAAAGGTACATTATTTTATGTTTATATGTTGGTGATATACTTGTAGCTGGGTCTAACATGGATCATATTAAGGGGCTGAAATGTCAGTTAGCACATGCATTTGCTATTAAGGATTTGGGGGCAGCAAAATAAATCCTTGGCATGAAGATTTGCAAAGATAAGAAGAACAAGAAATTGACACTATCTTAGGCTAATTATGTTGAGAAGGTATTGCAACATTTCTCTATGGAGAATGCTAAAGCTGTCAGCATACCTTTACTTATTCATTTGAAATTGACTAAATAGATGTGTCCCAAGACACAATAAGAGGAGGATAAGATGTCAAAGGTACCCTATGCTTTAGCTATAGAAAGCTTCATGTATGCTATGGTATGTACAAGGCTAGATATTTTACATGTAGTGGGAGTCGTTAGCAGGTATCTGAGTCATCCAAGAATTGAGCATTGGAATGTAGTCAAATAGATTCTCAGATATTTAAGAGGAACATCCGGTAAGTGTTTACACTTTGGGGGCTCTACTACTAATTTGTAGGGCTATTTTGACTCAAATTTGGTAGGGGATATTAATACTAGGTGGAGTACTATAGGTTATGTATTTATCATTGGTGGGGCAATAGTGAGCTAGGTTTCTAGGTTACAAAAGGTTAATGCTTTATCCACTACAAAGGTAGAGTACGTTTTTGCTATAGAGGTAGCCAAGGAGATGATATAGCTTTAGTTCTTCTTATAAGAATTGGGACACCCTCAGAGGGATAATTATTTGTTTATAGATAGCCAAAGTGTCATTCATCTTGCAAAGAACTCAACTCTACACTCCAAGAAAAAACACATTCAGTTGCAGTACCATTTCATTTAGTTAGTTTTAGATGATGGATAGTTAAAGTTGGATAAGATATATATAGATGACAATCTAGTGGATATGTTTACAAAGGTAGTGACAAGGAAGAAGTTGAATTCCTCTTCAACTTCGGTTGGTCTTCTAGACTGACCATGAATAAAAGAATAGTAGAGTCCATGGTGGTTTGATCCAGTGGGAGCCCCATGTGGTAGTGATATTGTTATAGGATCAGTCTCTAAGAGGGAGATTGTTGTCTAGTGTGGAGTTTGATCAATCCCCATGTGGTAGCAGTATTGCTACAAGATTAGTCTCCAAGTGGGAGATTGTTGTCTAGTGTGGAGTCTGATCAGTCCCCAAGTGGGAGATTATTAGTTTGTGGTGACTAATCAGGGAAGTACTTATATAAAAGGGCAAAGGGTTAGGCATTTTCATAAGGAGTGATACAAAAACAAGTTCTTATAGTGGTGTTGAGCTATAAGGGATTAAAAATTGTACTTAGGTTGTAGTCACTGGATCGTAACAACATTGGACTTGTTGTTTGGTGGACGTAGCATAGGGATTGGGTGAGCCACCTTAAATCTTGGTGTCTTGTGTTCTTTTCTATGTGATCTACTATTTTATGATATTGATTATATTTGCATGTAACTGTTATTTCTATCTAAGCTTTAATTATAATAGATGATGATGTGTATAACCTCAGACATTAGTACAGACAGTATGGAAAAGAGATATTCACAATTTACCTAGTGAAATAGAATAACAGAATTAAAGGAAAGGAATTATTTTGTTTACGAAATAATTACTTGACCAATTAGGTCCAAAATCCTAGACTTTTACTCTAAGTTGGAAATATTATGGTCTTAGTTGACCTAGCAGCAATTTGTGAAAAGGCATGGTATTTATGCATAGTATGTCTTGCAAAAAAAGTGTGCAATTGCATTGTAACAAGTGATATGCAAAATTTTTGTGAAGCAATATATGTGAAGTTTTTGAGAACTTGATTTTGTGATCCAACATCAAGCTAAGGTCAGAGATTAATCAAGAAAGAAGATACAACACCTATATACTTTAGGACTAATTACTTTTTTGGGTAGTGAGCTCTTCTTGCATCTATTGTACTACAACTCCTAACAGGGTTGAAATCTCCTAATAGGGATTCAAAGTCTCCTATCAGGGACTCTCTATACTGAATTTTCTCATTAACTACTAACAAGGTCCATCCTCTAGAAAGGAAGATATAAATCAATATATTATCTAGTGGGTATCATCCCCACTAAGGTTTTCTCTTGGCCAAGGTTTCCCTAGTTAAAAAAATATGGTGTTATGAGTTCTCTCTATGCATGGTTAATATTACTATTCAACATTACTTGTTTACTTTCTTATACACGGTTTAGAGTAATTAATAATATCTAGTTGGTGATAAAAGTTTGAGGAAACCTACACCTTCATATGCCTTCTTATAATGCAGTAAAGGAACTTTCAGATATGATGCCCAAGTGAACAAGAGATAGTTGTCAAAAATATTATAGTTACAGATTAAATGGAAAAACAACAAAGAGGTGGGGTTATGACTACACTAGAGTGTGCTTCTTAATCCTGGCCACATGAATCATGTTTCCTTATGGATAGATATTTTTTGAATACAATGTATATTTTATTACTGCTTTATCTGCAAACTTACAAGTTGCAGTGTGTTCAAGTAAATAACATAAAAGTTATCAAACTTAGGAAACAAAATTTCCACACATCAGCGATAAATTTCTCAAAAGACTCTTGAGATAAGCCAAGACAATTCTAATGGTGTTGGATGATGTCTTGGATTGGGACATTTTTTTATTTAAGCAAAAGCATAAAAGCTCTCTTTAGAAAGCTGGTATTATTCCATTCATCCAAAACATTTCTCAAGTTGACTACATCAACAACCACTCTAGAGTTCCACCATGCCCTTCTCTTTGCTATTTTAAAGAATTTAACTTACCTTAATACCAAACTCTATAGAGTAAATCTAATCAGGCATGCATACTTCCTCATGATGTGTTTTTGCACTTCATAATCTTGTTGGCTTGGATTGGTCATTATTGAATATATATGATTTAATTTAATTTAGTTCCAACAATTGAATTTTGATAAAAGAGTGCATTCTTTTGTGCAACATTAATTACCCCTCCCAACATTCTCTAGAACGTGTCCCAGTGGCTGCAGCATGACCTAGAGGATCCTAGGCAGTCCTCCAACATAGTAGGTTAAACCAAGTTACACAATATAATTATCCTAAAGTGTCGGCCAGAAGACACTAATTCATTTGCACCAAATAGTAGATGTGCGTAATCCTTCACAAATAGTACATACTCCAACCATCATTAAAATAGTCCTTAATATTTAAGACCATTGATGAGCATTAAAGAACAACTAGAATCCTATTGTTTATGTATGGGAGTAAAAACACTTCAGCAACCTTGAATACTTTGAGCCATAAGAAAGACTTCAACTAAGAAGGTGGTAAATTCTACTTGTAAGTCAGCTTAGATTCTTCTTTATACTCCACTACAAGCTAGTATATGGATTAACATTGCTTTTAAAGTGTTGCTTCAAATCAGTTGATTATCCTGCAATAGTGATCTTGAAACCTATAATTAATCTTCATTTTAGACCTTCTACACCTGGTGGAACTATATCCCTCCTCTTCTGTAATTATTAGAGGTTGTGCTCATGCTCCACTAATCACACTATAGTATTATATTTTATGTTGAAAGACTAAAATCATCTTCACAGATACTTTAGCCAAACACAGTATTTTTGAACTTGATGAAGGTTGATAGATTGAAGTTAGTCCATACATGAAATTTAGAACTCAAATCCTAAGGATCTGAATTTTGGAACTGGTACCCCATATCTTGGTATGGATCATCCCATGCTAGGTCTATTAATAGTGAGCTTAGTCATCCACAATCTGTGGATTGGTCTGCCAAACCTAGGCAAAAACCCAACACAATCTGACACTCAACGGAAGAACCTGTGAGGAATTTGGAACATTTTGTCTTTTTTTATCAAGTTGACCCCCTACCCCTAAAATTAACAGTCCCAAAAGAATCTTGTGTAGGAATTCTATTTTTTGGGCATTACAATTGGATGTGAGTGCACCACACAAACATCTCTATTGTGTGTACATGTCTATGGTTTCCTAGAGTACCTTGCATGGAGTCTTGGCTAGGTGATGACTTGGTTAGTGACATGACTAAATGAGGGTGAGAAAAGTTATCACTCAAGCTAAAGGGGGACACAAATTAGTGGATGTAAGCACACCACACAAACGTCTCTGTTATGCATACATGTCTATGGTTTCCTAGAGTACCTTGCATAGAGTCTTGGCTAGGTGATGACTTGGTTAGTGACTTGACTAAATGAGGGTGAAAAAATGTATCCTCTTAGGCTAAAGGGGTACATAAATTCATAAATGGCTCTTACACTAGGGTGTAATTTTTAGGTCATTACATGTTGCCCCCACTTTAGGGAGTATATTATCCATTAGTTCAAAGATGTGAAACTAAAGTAAGAAAACTTAGGTACCTGACTTACCAACAAGAATTCTATTGCATGAAGTTTCCCCCAACTATGATTTCCTATAGTAATGTTGATCTAGATCAAACACACTTGAGCATGTTAGATGATAAGACATTTGTGATAAAGATCATCTATGGGTAACAATGATATGGATAAGAAGTTGTGTTATGCAAGTCATATGATTTAAGGTGTTTCTTTATAGTTCTTTGAAATACATAGAGAATTATATATATCATGTTCCATGGAGGCTTTGACTGTGAGTCAACACGTGTAGTGAATGCTAGAGAGACATGTGAAAAAGTTTCCTAAACACAATACACCAACACACATAGCATTGAGTTAGATAGGCATGTGATATGGTGGCTTAAGATTGTTGTGGATACATGTAGTTTTGACTTAGATAGGTGTATGATAGAGAAAAACTTACAATACATATTGGTGATTTGGCCCCCATTAAAGAAATTGATGAACTTGATTATGCAATCAATTAAAGAGATTTGAAAATCTTTCTTGTAATGCTTAGTTATAATAAGATCTCATCTAAAAAAATTCTTAAATAATTAGTTGCAAATGATTTGGTCTTTCACTTTGAATTTATTTTTATAATGATTTGCACTTAGAACTAGATTGAAGATTGTGAAATGATGAGAGGGTGAATATTAAACTTGTGTAAGGAATATCCCTAAATATTATCAAATAAATATATCAATATTTAAACATGTTCTATTTTATTTTGCATTTTCTTTATGACATTTAGAAATATCCTTAAATATCTGTCCATAATTATCCCATTCAAAGCTCTTTGGACATAGATTGATGTGAAATAATTAGTTTAATTATTTCATAAAAGGGATCCTCTTAAATAATTAAATTGGAAGTTTAAAATAATTAGTTCAATTATTTCATTAAAGGGTTCCTCTTAGATAACTAAATTTGAAATTTGATTATAATAAACTAAAATCCCCCATAATAAACTAGAATCGGACTAAACGTATTAAAAGGACTTCAATATATGAATTAATCAATAAGAAAATAATATTGAAAAATATTTGACTAATAAGTTTTAGATACAAGATAATTCCACCATAGCTCACATAATTGAACACTAACTCTAGATAACCCCAAGACCTTTAGAATAAATATCTACTTATGCATTAAAATAAAGATAAATTGATCCATAATGTATATTAGAATTATTTTATTTTTAAAAAAAAACTATTTCTATAAATAAATAAAAAATTAATGTCGAATAAAATTATTTATCACTCTCATCAAAATTTAATATCAAAAGGAAAATTGAAAGCTTTGATAATTTGTTATCAAAATTTAAAGATCCACTCCCTTCGCTCCAAAGCAAAAAAGAGAGGAAATCAATACGACATCATCTAGCAGTTCAAATACTGTCCTGTTGACATTTGCAAATGATGTAAAATCTTTCTCGTGGTTAGCTTAAGCCTGCTTTTTCTCTTTTGCATTTATAGAGTATCATCATAAGAGTCGGGAAACACAAAAACCAGAAAGACCAAAAATGCTCAATCTACATCTATTGTACACAGGTGTTAAGACTTCCCATCAGGCGGCCGCCAAAGCCAAAGCCAAAGCTGTGGTTAAGCCGGGAGTTCTCGCTGGCTGTTTTCTACTACTCCGGGGAACCACAACACCACCGCAACATTGCAACGCATACTTGATGGATTCCTCCGCTTCCTCTCCCTCTCTCACAGTCACAACCGCCATTTCGAAATGCAGCTCCCTGTGGCTCTGAAAGGCGGTGTCCCGTGCTGCCACGTCGGAGAAAAGAAGCAGCACGGGGTTAGTGGTGTGCTTGTAAACACCAGCCAGTTATTAATTACGACATTTGACAAGTCCTTCATTTCAAATGTCTCCATCGCCCTTTCCTCTGTCCTGTCATGTCCCACTCGCCAAGAAGAAGTTGACGGTACGGGAGAGACGGAAGGAAGATGGATGGAGATACCCAATCAGTCGAAATAACTGACTGGGTAGCCGTTGCCGTATTGAAGGGTGGGAGGAGGGAAGTGGTCCCTACCACTCCCAACTCTCTCCGCGCCACACACAAAATCCAAGCGCTAATCATGCGCAGTACTCTCTGACTTGGGTCAGCACTTCCCTTCACGCAACCTTGCCTAGAGCCCCGCCCCATGTCTAGGGATGGGCACGTGAGTATAAAAGGGAATACATCGAAGATTAACATTTGAATGCAGAGAATATCATCTGCTGCATTGGTCTTTTAATTGTATCATTGTTGTGGTCTGTTTGTGTTGAGTTTAGGAGGATCGGGATCGCAAATGGAGTATAATCTGGATGATATCAAGATGATAGTAGCCCCCTGTGCTCTTATAATATGTATCCTATGGGACATTGCAGTGTATGTGCTTAGGGACTACCTGGATGTAACATTACCCTCCTGGATCCCAACCAATCTCTTCGTCTTAAGTTCCCTCATCATCCAAATTTTTGGTTATCTTGATGTTCAGAGAGTGAGTGTATTTGGGGCATCCAGTGGAAAGGATGTGCAAGTGATGGTTGATAACCAGCTCAAAATGGATGCTGTGAGGCTTACAATGTGTGTGTTTGTAGGATGCCTTCTGCCTGGGATGGCCACGGTGGGTAACGTGGGCAGATGGAGCCATGTAGCAGCCTTGTTCGTAACTCTGTCATTCCACATTGCTACGGAGATTTATGCATTGCACAATGTGAATGACTCCAAATTACAACGCGAAGCAGGCCCATGGTTCGTGTCATCTGGCGTGGTACTCCGGGTGGGAGCCTCATCCTTCCTGTTTTTGTTAGGGGCGGTCATCTTGAATGGTAAGTTGTGGCGGGATGCTATCCGTCCCGATGATATAGATGTTTCGAAGAATCAAGGCACTGAGTGGAAGGCATTAACAAGTGAAGCGATGAGCTCGTGGGTTGCAGTTCGTGCATGGAAGACATTCTACTTCCTGTCAAACTCGACGTTCAGTCCAGGAGCTGGTGTAATTGTGACGACTTGTTTTGCGGTCATGGCCGGTAAAGTGGCATGTCGTCCATCGCTTCTTCATGGAGGAGGTAATCTCACAACTTACCTTCAGTCCGTTTTCATTTTAGTGGGATGGATCCTCATGCTCTGCAGATGGCTCAGGTGCTCGCTTTATTCTGGTAGTGCATATAGCTATCTCAACTTGCTGACGGGTATCGCCGCTGTGCGACATGTTATTGTAGTGTACTGCCCTAGGCTGGCAAATATCTTCAAAAATCTGAGAGATTTCTCAATTCTGGAATATAAGTGGGGAGACATGTTGATTTCACTTACCCTCGCTGTACTGGTCCTTCCTTTGTCTGCTTTGATTTTAGCATTCTCTTTACTGCTGTTGTTCTCCTTCATCTGCTGCTTCTTTTCGTCTCTGGTATTCAGCACCAAGTATGTTCAGCGTCTCTGCAAACTTGACAAGAAGACTATTTCAGTAGAGAATTCATCTTCAGAATACGAATCAACACTGGACTACATGCACTTCAATAATGAAGATGAGCAACGCATTTTCTGGATGTTGAATAAGAAATTATATGAGGCCCCGTTTGGTTGGGGAAGATGAATTTTTCTCATAACTAGGTTATTTGATAACCAGGTTTTCGAAAATCTCGTTATGTATTTTAGGAAGATAGTTGGACCGTTTGGTTGACACGGAAGATGAATTTTCAAATCCATATTCTACGTTTGGTTGCCAATTTAGAAATTGGAATTGGAACAGAATATGACTAGGAATATCTTTTTGTTGCGTTTGGTTGTTCATTTTCTAATTGGAATTGGAATTTGATGTAAATTTTTTTAATCTTATTTAATTAGTGAAACACAAGGATTAGAATGAGTAAAGTATTAATATTTATGATTTAATTTATTTATAATTAGACTACATTATTATTATTTTTTATTCTTGAATATTCACAGTTTTATTTTGTTAGTCAATAATAAATAAAATGATTATTATTATTTATTTTAATTCTATTTATTAGCAAAGAAAAGTAAAAAAAATCATACATGCAATCATTTGTACGAAGTTATTTTTTGTCCCATTGTTGGAAATTGTGATCATATATATTATATATTTTTGAAAAATTGTGTAAGACAAATTTATCGTCGAATTGAATTTATTGTCAAGTTCATCCGAACTTCATAATTGTCGAACTCGAATTGAAACTTGAACCTGGTGACTTAGCTGCTAAATATGTGTGTTTGTGTCCTCTCTCTATCCCTCCCTGTGTTTGTGTTCATCCACGTGATTTGGCAGAAGGATTGGACACAATAAATGTTGTTTATGCAGATGAATTATTGCCTACACTATATGAGAATTCTCGCATCTCTTAAGACTAGTTGCCGACACAGAGAGGGATTGTGAGGCGTGTTGTGGCTCTTGGTCGGTATCTTCAGAATCCATTGGCCATGGTTGCAACATTATATAGTCTTGGCAAAGAAATATTATCATTGAAGCTTCATTCACTGGAACATTTCCTTACTCCAGATGAAAAGTATGAAGCTGTTGAGCAGGTAATAGTTACAACAACCAACTGTAGAGGCTATGAAGCCACTTGTCTTTATAAATGCTATTGGTTTTTTTAAGGGTTAGAGGGAATGGACAAGCAGCATCCGAAAACCATGTTATGGATCCATTGGATGATACTAGAATTCATCCAAAGTCATATGAATTTGCCAAGAAAATTGCTAAGGACATATATTGTGAAGAAGCTGGACATGATATAGATGATATGGATGAGGAAACACAAGAAATGGTTGTTGAGCATGTCAAAAATATCCTGATCTATTAAATGCCCTTGATATTGATGAATATGCTAAAAGTGTGGAGCAATGGACATCCAATAAAAAGTAGGAAACCCTTGCTGACATAAAGAGTGAATTGTTACATGGATTTTAGGATTTGAGATCGCCATATAAAGAGCCATCCCAAGATGAGGAATTTTATCTGCTAACTGGAGAAAATGAAGAGACCTTGTTAATGGAAAAAATTGTCCCCGCAGAGTCCAAAATCATCGTATAATTTGTGATCTGGAATCAAGCTTGACATGAATAATATTGAAAGAGGAGCTTTCTGATGATCTAGATATAGATCCTTTAGAAAAACTTGCAGAAGGCAGCATCCTTACCTGTTGGGTGAAAACTATGACAAAAGTGAAGTACCTAGTTGAGTTAACTTGCAAAGAGAGTTCACTAAAGAATGATAACTATCAGGGTGCATAGGATAAGGATAAGGAGGTTAAGGATCCATATTTTGCGGAAGAGGATTCCATTTCACGAAGTGAACAAGAGAATGAAACCATTAAGTTCCTAACAGATAAAGAGCCAGGGGAGAGTATTATCCGTCCATGCTTGAAGGGGCCTACTCACTTGATTCTAACAATGAACATTTTCAATGGAGTTTATGCACACAAGGATATTGTGGAGGGAGGAAAAGACCAAAAGGATTTTGCTAGCTATCTTCAACTTGGAAAATACTTTCAATTGGGGAGGAGACATTTAAAGATCTTGATGAGGTCATAGACAGATATATATTCAAGAGAGGATAAGATATTTCAGTATTTCGTTCTATTGTTTGGTGAGTCATAAAACACACATCAACAGACACCTTTCTACAGATGCAGGAACACACAAGCTCCTCTCTCTCTCTCTCTCTCTCACTCTCTCCCTCTGTCCCTCCGTCCCCCCTTCTTATCCCGCACTCTCTGCCCCTCTATGTATCTCTCCCTTTTAATAATTTTTTTTAAGTTAGTTAATTATTCAACAAAATATGCAACTAAATTTTACGTGAAATATTATATAGGAAAAAATATACCATTTTACATTCACATACATTAAACATTTGATGATAACTTTAACAAGAAAAATGATGCTTTGTTAATAATTGCTCTTAAAAAATGTGGAATTTTGGCAACATAGATTTTACATGCAATTTAAAAAAAAAGATCACGAAAATCATTAATCATATAAATCATATTTTAACATCATGAAATTCTAATAATGAATTTCACATAATTACTACAATATGAAAACTTGCTAACTTGATAGAACAATATCAATGATTTGATGGTGGTGTGAAAACACACCGTTAAACACAAAAACACTGAGAAATCCACGATGTATGCCTTTATGCCCCACATTCAACGACACACCGTTACATACGAAAACACTGAGAAATCCACGATGTATGCCCTTATGCCCCACATTCGACGGCAACCCTCTCATGCTGCTCAATCTTTCCATTACTATTTGTGTTGTTAGATGGTCAATCCTGCATATATGAACTAAACATGCTTGAAAAATTAAAACCTAATTTTTTTTTAATGGAATACACCAAGGAGTGGCATTAAAAATATTGATCGTTTACAAACACGGTAAACAATCATCAGATAGCTCATTTTTTATCAGCATGTATGGTCTTGCAATATTAGCAAATCAAGAGCAATAAAAAAATACAAGAGAAAGACACTTTATCAATACCGTTGACAATCTTGTCAAGAAGCACGTACATAGGAAACCAAACTGTGGAAAAAAAAAAAAAGAAATTTAAAAAATATCCAAGCAAATTAGGAATATACATATAACATGGGACATAATCATGACTGTACAATCATCTACCAAAAATCCTCAATACTTTTGATAATCTTGTCAACGAGAACATACATAGGAAATCAAATAGGGACAAAAAGACAAAAAAATAAAAATATATGCAAGAAAATTAGGACTATAGATATAACATAGGACAGAATCATGAACTATACAATCATCTAGCAAATCACATTTCTATATGCTTTCAAGTTCTACAATTGAGCATTCATCATTTGCCACTCCTTGTGTATTCCACGTATGTATGGTTCAAATATAACTCTAATTAACAATGCAATGAACAACTATACCAAACGTTTACGGGATCATAAACTACGTGTTGTGAGAGATCAATGCAATACCATTAAACAAAGCCAACTAACCCTCTAGAATTATTTCATATGCCAATCGTGTGAATGCCAATGAAATGAACAACTAAACTATGTACTAACCAATGCCAATCATGTCAATGAAATGAATGACTAAACTATGCATATATCAAGTATGTATACATACGTACATACATGCGTGAACATACATATGCACAGACATACATATATACGCACATACATACATACATACACATGTACATACATGTGTACATACATACGCACATACATACACACATACATACATACATGCTTAGCAAAATAGAAAAAAAGTGCTCAGTAATGATTTCCAATATAGTGTTGTGACAGATCAATGCAATACCATTACACAAAGCCAATTAACCATCTGGAATGACTTCACATGCCAATCGTGCGAATGCCAATGAAATGAACAACTATCCTGCGTATTGACCAATGCCAATCATGTCAATAAAATGGATGACTAAACTATGCATAGATCAAGTTTGTATACATACGTACATACATGTGTGTACATACATATGCACATACATACATACATACGTACATACATGTGTGTACATACATATGCATATACATACATGCATACGTACATACATGTGTGTACATACATACATACGCATATACATACATACATGCTTAGCAAAATAGTAAAAATGTGCTCAGTAATGAGTTCCAGTATAGTGTTGTGAGAGATCAATGCAATGCATAGATCAAGTATGTATACATGCGTACATACATGTGTGTACATACATATGCACATAATACATACATACGTACGTACATACATACATGTGTGTACATACATACTGTTTGTTTCAAATATGTTTAGCAAAATAGTCAATATGTGCTCACTAATGAATTCCAATATAGTGCTGTGATAGATCAATACCACTGAAATGGACAACTAAACTTTGTAACAGTTTCTTGCCAGTAATGAGTTCTAGTATAGTGCTGTGAGAGATGAATGCAATACCATATAAATAGAGCCAATTCATAAGCTATGTATAGATCAATGACAATCATGGCTTTTATCTAGACATAATCAATATGTGCTCAATATGTGCTCAATAATGAAATTTACAAGTATATCACTAGCTTTTATCTATACATAGTTGACCTATACATAGTTTATCATGGTTCTATTTCTATCTGCTATTTGCTTAGCATAGTCAATAGATGTGGTAACTATTTGTTTCAAATCTATTTAGCAAAATAGTCAATATGTGCTCACTAATAAATTCTAGTATGGTGCTATGAGATATCAATACCAGTGAAATGAATAACTAAACTTTGTAATAGTGTCTGGCTGTTTGTGTCAAATCTGTTTAGCAAAATAGTCACTATGTACTCAATAATGAATTCCAGTATGTGCTCATGTGATTACTTGTATATATCATAATGCCAATCATAATAGCAAAACGTGGCAATTATGCTTTTATCTATACATAGTTGACCTATACATAGTTTATCATGGTTCAAATCTGTTTAGCAAAACAGTCCAATATATGCTGTAACAGTTTGTTTAAAATCTGTTTAACAAAATAGTAAATATATGCTCACTAATGACTTCCAGTATAGTGCTGTGAGAGATCAATGCAATACCATTAATCAAAGTGAATCATGCCAATGAAATGAACAACTAAACTATGGATATATCAAGTATGTATAGATCCATGTAAAATCATTCAACATACTTATGATGTCATAAACTATGTACAGATCAATGCAATACCATTAAACGCAGTCAACTCATAAACTATGTATGGATACATGGAAGATCAATGGCAATCATGGCTTTTATCTATACATAGTTGACATATACATAGTTTATCATGGTTCAAATCTGTTTAGCAAAACAATCCAATACATGTTGTAATAGTTTGTTTATAATCTATTTAACAAAATAGTAAATATATGCTCACTAATGACTCCCAGTATAGTATTGTGAGAGATCAATGCAATACCATTAATCAAAGTGAATTATGCCAATGAAATGAACAACTAAACTATGAATATATCAAGTATGTATAGATCCATGCAAAATCACTCAACATACTTATGACATCATAAACTATGTACAAATCAATGCAATACCATTAAACGCAGCCAACTCATAAACTATGTATGGATACATGGAAGATCAATGACAATCATGGCTTTTATCTATACATAGTTGACATATACATAATTTATCATGGTTCAAATCTATTTAGCAAAACAGTCCAATACATGTTGTAACAGTTTGTTTAGAATTTGTTTAACAAAATAGTAAATATATGCTCACTAATGAGTTTCAGTATAGTGTTGTGAGAGATCAATGCAATACCATTAATCAAAGTGAATCATGCCAATGAAATGAACAACTAAACTATGGATATATCAAGTATGTATAGATCCATGCAAAATCATTCAACATACTTATGACGTCATAAACTATGTACAAATCAATGCAATACCATTAAACACAGCCAACACATAAACTATGTATGGATACATGGAAGATCAATGACAATCATGGGTTTTATCTATACATAATTTATCATGGTTCAAATCTGTTTAGCAAAACAGTCCAATACATGTTGTAACAATTTGTTTAGAATCTGTTTAGCAAAATAGTAAATATATGCTCACTAATGACTTCCAGTATAGTTCTGTGAGAGATCACTAATTAAATAGTCAAAATGTGCTCAATAATGAGTTCCAATATAGTGATGTGAGATTAATATAGTTTTAGTTTAGTGCTATTAGAGATTAATGCAAAACCATTGAATAGAGTAATCATGCAGCATAATTCATTGCAATCCAGTCAGTAGCTGAAATAGCTAAATGGTACCAAATGTCATTGCAATCCACTCCACTCTCTCCACCTCATCCATAATCAAGAACCCTTTGGCTCTTTCACGTTGAAGCATGAAGGTATCATTTGCTTTCACGAAAATTGCTCGACTCAGTTCAGGGACAGCTTTGAGAGCAGTATATGCAGCAGCCAAAATATTATCATCTTCAGATTTATCCACTTTTACAATCTGAGGCTTAATGAGGCCATCTTTCAGTTCTTTCATAGTTTCGCATATCACATCCAATGATGCAGCCAAAGATGTCTTCTTCCTCTTTCCCCTCCTTGATGATGATGGTGGAGGAGTCCCTCTAGCACTTGCACTCGACTGATTGGAATGATATAACTCTTCACCAATATCTGGTTGGCTGTCAAGAGGTGTACCACAATTGGTATCATCCTCATCAAGCACATTAAATGCATCGTTCATAGGGTGCCCTTCTTCAGCATCAAGGGGTGTTGTAGATGCGAACCCTTCATCAATGTCATTATCGACAATTACAGCCAACTCATTGAAATATTGAAAAGGTGACCTCTTATACATTTTTGCATTTTTGAATTCTCTCCTCTACATATAAGCATTAATAGATGAATTAGGTTGTAAGTTTTTCATTATTAAAATAAGAAGGAAAAATTTCTTCAATGAAAAGAGTACAAAGATGATCCTACCTTCAAAAGGTCATCCCACACTGAATCCTCAACATCCACAGTTTGAGTTTCTTCATTCCAAGCTAACCCACTTGTATTTTCCAAGTCCTTCATTACTTTATATCCTACTTTCCATGTTTTTAGCTTATTCTTAAAATGATCTCGTGAAAGATTTGAGTTCATCGCTGCATTGAATGTCCTCTCTATCGCAGTCCATGCCTCTTTTTTAAACCCACCTTCACCTTTCCGTCCAAGATGGACTTGTTCAAGGAGCAAGTCTAAAAACTTGCGTTCCATCGATTTTGTCCACATTTTCTTCTTTGAAGAAGAAGATTTGTTGCTCACAGTGAGGGATCCATCTATATCACTCAAAGTAATGGGAGAACACATATGTTTCACATGATCAGATCCGTCCATGCTCATCATGAGCTCGGTATATGCCATTGTGTACTCCTTCCTGTATTTCATTTAAATTTGAAATAGAAAATCTTTAACTATCAATTTGTAATACGTCATAATGGAACAAGGCTAACATATTGAATAGGTAAATGTATTACGATATAAAGTAATCATACGACTGAAATTGAAAGTTATTGCTCTTTAAATTTAAATGGAATACAGCAAGCAGTAACATCAGAAAAATAGGATTTTCAACGAATTCGTTGTTCTCTTCTTACTAGTGGGCTTATGATCTTCATCATTTGGTACTCCTTGCTGTATTTCATTTAAAATTGAAGATGATAAACTTTAAATATCATTTTTTAATACATCCTAATGAAATGAGGCTAAGATTTAATAAACTTGAAAGAATTTAACTGAAGATGATACACATTTTAAGCAATAATTGATGATAACACATCAACATCAAAAAAACTACCAGTAAGACAAAATGGTGATATCAATGGCAAGTAAATAGTCATGAGCCCCATTATGAAGCATGTTATTGTACTTTCTCAATGCAAAGATGTATAATAATTGTGCTTTCTTGCATTTAAATCAATGTAATCTATATTTCAAGTTGAATTGTGTATTGCAGATATGATCAACAATTTTTGTACATAATGTAGGTGTGAAATTGAAAGTTAATGTTCTTTTTATTTAATTAGAATGTAGCAAAGACTGATATCAGAATAATGAAATCAAACACCATCATTGTATATGCATACATCAATTTAATCATATAAAGCACATTGCCTTCTAATAAATCATTTATTCTCGAGATCTATAATCTTCCCACATCCTATTTGCTATATCTTCTCGAAATTGGGCCCACTCATTTCTATCCTCCTGAGACAACCCATATGTCTCAAGTAGTGGCACCTCTATCCCATCATGATCATCTTCCTCTTCAATAGCTTCTTCTGATGGAAGGCCATCCTCTATCATAATGAAATTGTGAAGTATGCAACATGCTAAAACAATATAGGATTGTGTCATGATATCATAAGACATTGCATGTCTTAAGATTGGAAAAAATGCTTCAGAATACCAAATGTACATTCTACTGCATTTCTAAGAGAGGAGTGTCGATGGTTGAACAACTCATGTGCAGAGTTTATTGGGTTTTCTCTTGACCACTCTTTCAAGTGGTAGCGTGTACACCGATAAGGAGCGAGAAATCCAAGTGCATTTGGATATCCAGCATCCACGAGATAATATTTTCCTATATAAAGAAAGTATATTGTCAATACTTGAACCATTTAGCATAACCTTGAGTATATTAAAATGTGATTTGGCTTACCAGGGGGAACTACAAGTGGATCTGATTTGGATAGAACTGAGGCTAGAACATGGCTATCTGCAGCAGAGCCTTCCCAACCAGCAAGGCAATACTGAAACTTACAATCAAAGGAGCAGACACCCATAACATTTTGCGATAGGTTCCCTTTTCTATCATGATATTTACCCTGTATGTTGACATCAACTCGCACTGGAATATGGGTACCGTCGATGGCTCCAATGCAATCTTGTGGGATATGATACACTGATCAAATGTATGCTCAAGTAATAATAAGATAAGGACAACATTCTAGACAATAAACTTGTAATAATGTGTGATTTACCTTGAAGAATGGTTCAAAATGATCCTTCCCACTAATTTCAGGAGGAGTGCCTGGACTAGGTGGTATGAAGTAATCTCTGTGAAGGGCTAAGATAGCCATCAAAACCTTGTGGAAGTACCGACTGACTATCTCTCCTGAGTGCCCAAAGTTATGGGCAATCTTGCGGTTCCTTAGATTGTGCCCAAGGGTGTGGAGGAACATCACTAGTTGTTCCTCTAACTTCAAGTGGATCGTATCTCTCAAGCTTCCTTTCAACCTCAGAATATGAGCTAGAGAAAAGAAGGGTGCCCTACTCATCTGAATCTGATCATGACAATCCACCTCATTCGAATGAATAATGTCTCTACAAAAGAAATTTCCTTTTCTTATTTGTTTACCCATTTGACTACCTTCTTAGGCTACCAGTACTTTGGCTATGCCAACAAAAGCAAAAAGAATTGTGAGAATGCGGGTGTATGTGGTCTTCCTAACTATGCTTCCTTGGACCTCTATACTCTCCACAGGATCCATCAGTGACCTGAAATGTGGACAATTTAAACACTATCAGTTATGAAATATCAACTATCACCTATCGAGATACAACATGATTATTTGCTAGCCTCATTGCATTAAGAAGTCAATTATTTATTCAAATACAACAAGGAGTACCAACTACCGAGGATCATAAGCCCATAAAGAACAAATTACAATGTGCCATTATACTCCATGTAATCTATCTATACCAATGAAAGCATAATATTGATTCCATTTGTCTATATGTATACACACATGTATGTATATATGTATGTGCACACACATGTATGTATGCATGTATGTACGTGCACACACAGACACACATGTATGTATACATGTACATACGTACACACACATGTATGTATGTGTGTATGTACATACACACACATGAATGTATGTATGTATGTATGCATGTATGTACTTACACACACACACACATGTATGCATGCATGTACGTAGACACACACATGTATGTATGCATGCATGTACGTACACACACAAGTATGTATGTGTGTACGTACATACACACACATGTATGTATGCATGTACACACATGTATAAATGTACAGACACATGTATGTATGTACACATACACATGTACAAACTATAACTTGAATTTGGGCTTTTATGAATGTGTTTTAATAAATCGTCAGGTCCATTGAAACTAAGGCTCGTCTTTTAGAAGATGAAAAGTAGCATAGTTGGCAAGAGGAATAGAGTTTCTTTCTGCATTGATCTATACATAGTTTGAAATCATGGCTTTTATCTATACATAGTTTATGACCTCATAAGTATGTTGAATGATTTTGCATGGATCAATACATACTTGATGTATCCATAGTTTAGTTGTTCATTTCATTGGCATGATTCACTTTGATTAATGGTATTGCATTGATCTCTCACATCACTATACTGGAACTCATTGGACTATTTTGCTAAACAGATTTGAACCATGATAAACTATGTCTAGGTCAACTATGTATAGATAAAAGCATGATTGCCATGTTTTGCTATTATGATTGGCACTATAATATATACAGGTAATCACATGATCACATACTAGAATTCATTATTGAGCACATATTGAGCACATATTGATTATGTATAGATAAAAGACATGATTGCCATTGATCTATACATAGTTTACGATTTGGCTCTATTTAATGGTATTGCATTCATCTCTCACAGCAGTACACTAGAACTCATTACTGGCAAGAAACTGTTACAAAGTTTAGTTGTTCATTTCACTGGTATTGATCTCTCACAACACTATACTGAAAGTCATTAGTGAGCATATATTGACTATTTTTTCAAACAGATTCTAAACAAACTGTTACAGCATATATTGGACTATTTTGCTAAACAGATTTGAACCATGATAAACTACGTATAGGTCAACTATGTATAGATAAAAGCCATGATTGCCATGTTTTGCTTGATTGGCACTATGATATATACAGGTAATCACATGAGCACACACTAGAATTCATTATTAAGCACATATTGATTATGTATAGATAAAAGCCATGATTGACATTGATCTATACATAGTTGATTCATACATAGTTTATGACTTGACTCTATTTAATGGTATTGCATTCATCTCTCACAGCAGTATACTACAACTCATTACTGGCAAGAAATAGTTAGAAAGTTTAGTTATTCATTTCACTGGTATTGATCTCTCACAGCACTATACTGGAATTTATTAGTGAGCACAAGTTTATGACTTGGCTCTATTTAATGGTATTTCATTCATCTCTCACAACAACATACTAGAACTCATTACTGGCAAGAAATTGTTACAAAGTTTGGTTGTTCATTTCACTGGTATTGATCTCTCACAGCACTATAGTGGAATTTATTAGTGAGCACATATTGACTATTTTGCTAAACGGATTTAAAACAAACAGCCAGAAACTGTTACAAAGTTTAATTTTTCATTTCACTGGTATTGATCTCTCACAACACTATACTCGAATTTATTAGTGAGCACATATTGACTATTTTAAAAACAGATTTGAAACAAACAGTTACCACATATATTGACTATTTTAAAAACAGATTTGAAACAAACAGTTACATTTGAATGAACCAAAAAAATTTAAAAAAATCTAGTATGCAAAGGTGGGTGTGAGAGGAGAACCGTTTACTGCCGCCGCTATTCAAAGTGGAGAAGAGAAATCGCAGAAAATGCCACGACCACAGGAAACCACAGCCACAGAAAACCCACAAGCCCAACAAACGCAGCAAACCAAAAACCCTCGCCTTCGCACAACAGAGCACGAAAACAATACAACCGTCATCTTCCAAAAAACCCAATTTGTTCTTCCAAAAACCTAAGGCAGATTCGGCGGACCCGACGATTTATTCAAACACATTCATAAAAACCAAAAATCTGGTTTTCATTTCAACTTCCACCTATTTCTTGGAAGAAATTTCTTCCAATTTTTGAGCGAAATTGGCAGACGAAACCCGAAACCGGGTTATGCGTTTGATGAACCAAACGCCACCGTTTTCTTCCATAACCTGATTTTGGTGCTGAAAATCGTATTCTTCGCCTGGTATTCCCGTAACCAAACAGGGCCTGATAGAATGAAGGAGTGGATGGAGCTCATAGAAAAGCGCAAAGCTGCATAGCACTGCATTCAATAATGGGAAATAGTGGGCTGGATCAAAATCAGCGCCTTCGTAGAGTAAGTAGAAAATATAGATGGATGAAAATAATGTCAATCATATCCGAGGCTATAGCTGACGTTGGCGTGGAAATGAAGGATGCTTTTGAAGCATACGAAGAGACAAAGGATGTGTTAAAGTTTGTTGACTGGTGAGAAAACATAGTTGTGGACCGCTCAATATCTTTGGCATGTAGTGCCTATCTTCATTCACATCTTTTCTAGACTTATTGTTGCTATTATTATCAGACTATGTAGACTAGTTTTATGTTGATGGTTTAGTGGTGTTGTTTTGACACTATCAGAGATTATGATATGGGTTCAATTGATATATGATGACATCATTTAGACTTTACATTTCATGTATGTATGATGATCATTACATTAATGATGATTAGTTAGATGGTTTATTATCTCATGTCTTTTATTATGGTTACTTACCCCATACTTGCATATGTATAGTGTGCGTATTTTCTTATTGTATGGCGTTTCTGATGTGGTTAAGGAAGGGAGTCGTAGTCACCTGCTTAGTCGGGATCTACAGGATGCACCACTTCCTGCCATTGTCTGTTTAGCTTAGCATTATATATTGTATGTACATGCATAGTTTTTCTGCAGGTTGCAAGTACTGGGTATTGACTTCCCTGAATTGCCAGGATGAGCGTACCCTATTATACTATCTCAATGATAAGAGAAGGGAAATAAATTCTCAAGTCCAAATCCTAAACCTAAAAACCATTTGTCCTAGTGAGTTAGGACAAGTATCAGAGTTGAATACCCACTGAATGTGCCGGATGACATATTTCGTGATTTTTAACCCTTTACATTGATTTTGTATGATTTGTTCTATGATGGGTTTTCATATTTTATCTTGGAGGTCTATGGTGAATTTTTCATTAATTAAGTCTTAATAAATAGATTTAATTAATAAATTATTTATTTGAGAAAATTAATAAAATATCATGATCTTTGATATTTTGATTGTAATTAATTAAATGTGAATTATTGAGAAAAGGAATTAAATAAAAGAAAACTAGAAATAAAAATTAATAATAATTATAAAATAATAATAAAGTAATAAATAATAATAATAATAATAAAAGTTATAAAAATTAAAATGAAAGTTATAAAATTTAAATAAAAATTATTTAAAAAGTAAATTGGAGTTATAAGCTTGCATGAGAATTAACATGTGTCAACAACATGGGGGTTAGTGCATCAATTAAGCACAAGGTGTCTACAACTCTATGACTCATCAAAAAGGTTGGAAAAGACCCATGCTTAGTTGATGACACCTTCCAGCTGTTTCAAGAAGCACTCTAGAAGTTTCTTGAGAGCTCTTTATATTCAGGCATACCTAGAAGCTTAGAGAGCGTTTGGAGTGCAATTGGAGCATTGGAGGATTTGAGAGTTCTGAAGAAGGGAGCTTGCTTTATGGGATTTCTAAGGAAGAGCCATTTAGCATCAGAATCCAGGTAGATTCTTGTGATTTTATCTATGCTATTTTCGCATCTTTCATTTCCCTATCTTCTTCGTGTCTTCTATATGTCTTCTGAGGAATTTCCTATTGTTATTATATGCATTCTCTATTGGGTAGTTAATTTATTTGAGAATATTACATGCATAGATCTGAAAAAAAAAATATAGGGCTAGAGTTGAATTGTAGCCAAATTCATTGAAAAAAATTATAGAGAAAATTTAGAGAGTAAATAATTTTAGGAAACTTATATATATATATATATTCTTTGTGAAAAAAAAAAAAAAAATATATATATATATATATATATATATTCTTTGTGAAAATATATATATAGTTCAGATCTGTATTTTCGTATATAAATTTATACTGTATAAAACCCTATGTATATTTGTATATATATATATATATACACACATATGTATACATATGTATACATATGTATATATACATATATATATATGCATATATGTATATATGCATATATGCATATATGCATATATGCATATATGCATATATGCATATATGCATATATGCATATATGCATATATGCATATATGCATATATATATATATATATATATATATATATATATATATATACATATATGCACACACACACACACACATATATATATATAATTAATTGGAAAGTCGAGCGAGTTATCATAGTAATACTCATTAAAACGCATTTGTGATTTCAATTTCGTTTCGGAAAAACGTTATAAAAAGAAAACGTTACATTGAAAATATTTTTTTAAAAAAATACATATAAATGTTGGGCGGGTATCATATATCCCACCCACCGCAGGCCTGCGAGATCGCAGGGTACCTGCGACCGCAGTGTACCTGCGATCCGCAGTGTACTTGCAGTGCGGTACTTTAAATAGCCGTGCGATTTTAAATCGCGTTGAGTCATATGTGGGTTTGAAATTATATAAGATTTAATCCGCAACGTTATTTCATATGTGATTTGAGTTTCAATTTTGTTTTAAATGCTGAAATGTTATTAATTATTAAATGCTATTAAATATATATATATATATATATATTTATGTATATATACATATATGTATATATGTATATATGTATATATGTATATATAATTAATTATAAATGATTATTATAAAGTTCTCAATTAATGGGTCACTCTTTTTAATGATTTAAAATATTGCTATTAAGCTTGTCAATTATGAAGAGATATTAATAATTAATTTAATTAAACTTAGTTTTAATTAAGATTAATTATTAGAATAAATAATCGAAGTTTTATTCATAGGAAATGTCAATCTTCAAACAAAATTTATATAAATAAAATATTATTAGATCAATTAGAAAATTGAGTCTAATGGAGAAACTTTTTTTTATCTATCAAACAAATACATGGGTTAGGTAAAACGTGAAATTTCTCCACTTGATATAGTTTGGGAAACGTTAACCGAGACTTTTGCATTTGAAATTGAAAACTTAGCAAAACCAAAATATGTGTTTGCATTGTGTATTCTTTATGCTATTGTTTTGGGTTTTGGGTTGACTAGTGTTGACTAGTATAGGACGTCTACCAGTGGCTTGGGAGTTATGTGATTGTGATGTCATGATGATGTTTTGATCTCCATCTTTATAAATCCAACCATGGTTATGTGATGGAATGCCCTATGTATTGGTTGTAATATTGATTGTTATAGTTGAGGTTCTTATTTATGAGACACTTGACTTAACCATTATTTTTGGTCATCGATTAGTTATCCTTGGTTATTTTTTAGTCACCATGATGGGACTCAAATGTGGATTTATTCTTGATGATGTCATGTTGTGACATGTTTGACTCAACCATTTTTGGAGTCTTCGATCAGTATGATTGAGATATATTTTGGTTATTGAGAACCATTGGATACTTTTGATTATCAGTGATACTTCAGTTGCCAATAGAGAGCTATTGTGTTCAAAATTTTCTATGGATGTTTGCTCATGGAGATTTGATGCTTTTATGCATATTTGATGATTTTATTATGGATTATCTTTCGTAATTTTGAGATTTATGAGTCCATGAGCATTAGGGTAGGATATATGCATGTAGTGTCGAAAAGTGGCTTGCAATGGGGGCCGGGGCCCTAAGAGGCTGCCAGGGTAACTCATTGTAAGTTGGATTAATAAGTGATAACATTCACACCTAATACTAACTGAATGAACCTAAAAAGATAAGTGTTTTGTTCTCGCCCATGCCTTGAGCACTTGTACAGGCTAGTATGGGAGTAGTGAGATGCATGGTTGCGACCTTGCATTCCATAGTAGGCCTTGTCAGTATGAGATGATACTAGTGGCCGCATGAGATCAGTATGGACCCGTGGAGTTTAGCTAACTGCCTAGGTAACTTGTACGTGATAAATGCGATGACACTTTCCCACTTGCATAGTAGGTTCCTACATGTCATTGTGTGCCTCTGGGATTAGATGTTAGTTTGTGATTGGAACCTTTGAGTTAGTATACTTTTAGGATTCCTGAACTATAGAGATTTATGCTATGCGATTTTGACAACTTGTTTAGGACTTGAGATTATCTCCTTAGCACGGTGGGAGTGGACCACTTAGGTACCACGCGGTCGGGTGGTAGTGTATTTTCCACTCTTATCATTTTGAGATTCATTGAGACATCGTGGCCGATGCGTCCTTCGTGATGGTGGATAAGTATCCTTTTATTGATGATTAGCATATGTTAGATGATATTATCTTATGCTTATATTTGCATGTTAGATTACTTTCTACATATGATGTTGTATATGGTAGGAGTGACATTCCTATTATGTTAATACTGATGATCTCTTCGATGATTTGGGATGTTATGCACAGAGGGATGGCTAGGGCTCACGATGGTCTAATGATGCTATTGACAGTTGGGAGGAACCATGCACTTAGTTTATTTTGTTTGATCTTTATGATGGATGTATATGTCTTCTATGATGATGTAACATGTGATTATCTCTACTTTGATGTATCATGGATTGGAATAGGATGATGTATCTTATTCTACTTATGTATATTCTTTGAGCTTGTCATACCCTATGATATGTACAGAGGATGATTGAGCATTTGGAAATGTAATGTTTAAACATTGGACTTATCATTATTATATCATGTGGATGTTGTACTAGATGAATTCTTGTATGTAATTCAATGTTAAGGGATCTTTAAAGAATGTAATCTGTTATGTATGTTATGTTTACTTTCAGATGGGCATTTCTATTGCTTCTGTTGTTGTGAATAAGTTATGTATGGTATTTACTTTCATGTAAAAAAAATAAAAAATGTTACCAAACTTAGTGAAACTCTAGGTTAATTCTTTGGATCCCTTGGCAAGGCATTACATTTTTGGTATCAGAGCCCGAGTTTCTACATTGGGAGCTCTGGGTATTTTGGAACAACTAGAACTTTGAACTATAAAATGTGTTTCTTCAACTTGAAACTAGGATGGTGTCTAGGACCGGGTCTTCTGTTAGAGGCCGTGGTAGAGGTCGAGGAAGAGGTCGTGGTCCTGGCAGAGCTGTCAGTGCCCATGAGTCTACCCATGAGGGATCAGCTCGTGTAGAGAGCAGGGAAGAGCACTCTAGTAGGCAGCAGGAAGAGAGCCATAGAGAGGACCAAGTTGAGTCTGATGAAGTTAGTCTGAGACAGATGATCCAGACTATTCTAGAACATTTACCTCCTATTCAAGAACAGCCTAAAGTGCATCAGACAGAACAAGAGCATAGACCCAGGTCTAGAAGTCCTCGGAAGGATCGTTAGAGGTTCATTGTGTCCACTCAGATGAAGGATCTTTCAAGATCCAAGGTCAAGCCTTTTAATGGGCAAGGTTCTGGTTATGTGGCCAAGTAGTGGTTGATTTCCCTCGACAGGATTTTTGCCATGCAGGATTTTGACAGCAATGTTAAGGTAAGATTTACGATCACTAATTTAGAGAATTTTGGGGCCACTTGGTGGACGATTAAGGAGAAGAAGCTGGGAATCGATATGAGCAGTGTCATGTGGGAACTATTCTTAGAGAGTTTCTGTGATCGATTCCTACTAGAGGAATGGAAACTACAAAGGTAGATGAGTTTCATAATCTCAAGTAGTACACTTTGTCAGTGACCGAGTATGAGCGTAAGTTTTATGAGCTTATTCCTTTTTCAGGGTTCAGTGAAAATTCAGCTCAGTTGACACAACACTTTATTAGGGGTTTGAATAACCGTATAATTGGGGGTGTCAAGGTATTTGAGCCAAAAAATCTCAAGGATGCGGTACATCGAGAAATCCTTGTTGAGAAAAGTGTCAACCATGGTCAAGGTGGTTTTGTAGGAGCATCAACAGCATCAGGATCTAAAGGAAACTTCAATTTAGGTGGTAACAAGAAGCTTTTCTTTTCTAAGGGAAAGTAGTCTCAGCAGACACGGTAGCAGAAAGGATCGAATTCTTAGGCTCAAGGTGGTGGAAAAGGTTCTAACTTTAAGAACAACCACAATGCTCAATGCAATAAACAGAATCAGTCCAATCAGCCAGCTCAGAGTAGCCAGTCTTTTGTAAGCAGGAACAGTCGCCAGCAATCTAATGTACCACCTACGGGAAGAGGATCTGGCAGGAATACAGAATGTTTTTCATGTGATCAGATTGGACATTATGCAACTTAGTGTCCACAACGAGCACCTCAGTTTTTAGGACCTAGGCCTATAGCTTCAGAACCCACAGTTGGTGATGCAGGTAGAGCTCATAGGGTTTTTGCAGCAGTTTATCAGCGTCAGGCAGATCATCAGGGAACAATGGTTGAGACCACAGGTGCTATTCGAGGTATATCTCTTTTAGTATTGTTTGATTCAGGAGCTATAGATTCATTTATTTCACCATCTATAGTTTCTAAGTGTAAGCTGGATGCGGTGAATCAAGATCATGGTTGGCAAGTGGAACTAGCCTCAGGGATTAAGGTCTCCATGGATTCTATAGTTCATAAGTGTGGGCTTAGCTTAGGGAGCTTTGATACTGCAGTGGATCTTCGAGTCATACCCTTGGTTCCTATGATGTGGTTTTAGGCATGGACTGGCTTGGATCTCATAGAGCCAGTATAGATTGCAGGAAGAAGATTATTTTGTGCCAAGATGACCAAGGGAATGATGTGAAGATAGTTGGGATACCAAGGCCTATATCTCTGCGGATGATTTCTACTATGCAAATGAAGCAGATTTTTCATAAGGGATGTTAGATATTTTCTATTATGGTAAATGATCTTGATGAGGAAGATCCTATGAGGAAGACTTTAGATCACTCAATTTTATAGGAGTACGCAGATGTCTTTCCAAGTGAGATTCCAAGCATGCCTCCAAAGAGGGACATTGATTTTAGTATTGATCTAATTCCTAGAGCGGAGCCTATCTCTAAAGCTCCTTATCGTATGACTACTCAAGAATTGGGTGAGCTACGTCTTTAGCTAGAGGAAATTCTAGCCAAAGGGAGCAATCGACCTAGCATATCACCACAGGGAGCTCTAGTGCTCTTTGTGAAGAAGAAAGACAGTTCTTTGCACCTTTGTGTCGACTATAGACAGTTGAACAAGGTGACTATTAAGAACAGGTATCCTTTGCCTAGGATTGATGACTTATTTGATTAGATCAAGGGAGCTACAATATTCTCCAAGATTGACCTTAAGTCAGGATACCACCAGCTTCGTATTAAGGAAGCAGATATTCACAAGACTGCTTTTTGAACGCGCTATGGGCATTACGAGTTCACAGTGGTACCTTTTGGGTTGACTAACGCTCCATCAGTGTTCATGAGTTTGATGAATGGTGTTTTTTGATCATATCTTGACAGGTTTGTTCTCGTGTTTCTTGATGACATATTGATATTTTCTAAGACTCAGAAGGAGCATGAGGAACACCTGCGGTTGGTATTGCAGTGTTTGAGAGGCAATCAGCTTTATGCCAATACCGCTAAGTGTGAATTCTTCAAATCAGAGATTCAACATTTAGGGCATGTTATTTTAGGTGATGGTATTTTAATGGATCCTACAAAGATTCAGGTGATAATAGATTAGCCTACCCCGACTAATGTGTCAAAGATTCATAGTTTCATGGGCCTAGCTGGTTATTATCGTAGATTTGTCCAGAACTTCTCTAGGATAGCACATCCTATCACTTCTCTTCAGAGGAAAGGTAAGAAGTTTGTGTGGACAAAGAAATGTGAGGAAGCATTTCAGAGGCTCAAGGAGCTTTTGACTAGTGCACCAATTTTAGCTGTACCTGATCTAGAAGGTGATTTCATGGTGTGTACAGATGCTTCTCTTGAAGGAATTGGAGCAATGTTGATGTAGAATGGATGAGTGATTACGTATGAATCACGCAAGCTCAAGGATCATGAGTTAAATTACCCTACACATGATCTTGAGTTAGCAACAGTAGTTCATGCTTTGACAAGGTGGAGACATTTCTTGTTGGAGCACAGATTTGAGCTACATAGTGATCATCATAGTCTTCAGTACATTTTTACTCAGCCTAATTTGAATGCTCACCAGAGACGATGGATAGAATTTTTATACGAGTATGATTTTGAGGTTAAGTACATTCAAGGTAAGGAGAATGTGGTGGGAGATGCTTTAAGTCGCAGGAGACATGTGGTATCATCGATGACTTTTAGTGTGGATTTGAGGAGTCGAATCCTTCAGGCACTTCCTATGGATTCATGGTATCAGGAAGTGTGCAGAGAGATAGATTTAGGAAGACCCTTGGAAGGTAAGTTTGCAGGTTACGTTCGAGAATTAGATGGTCTTTTGAGACATTTGGGGAGGATTTATGTGCCATTACTGGATGAGATTTGCACCTTGATTCTGGCAGAAGCCCATCGTACACCTTACTCATCACATCCAGGTGTCAAGAAGGTGCATGCTGATTTTAGATGTTTGTTCTTTTGGTTCGGGATGAAGCGAGATATTGCTGATTTTGTGGCTAGGTGTCTTGAGTGTCAAAGAGTCAAGGCAGAACACCAGCACCCGACAGGACTATTGTAGCCTAATCTCATTCTTTCTTAGAAATGGGATATCATCTCCATGGATTTTATAGTAGGATTACCTATGACAGTTCGACGTTATGATGCTATCATGGTTACTGTTGATCGGTTGACTAAGGTGGCGCATTTTTCACCGATCAGGTCTTCCTACACAACAGCTTCTGTAGCGAATGTCTTCATGCATGACATTGTGAGATTACATGGTATTCCTAGAAAAATCATTTCTAACAGGGATCCTGTATTCACCTCTGCATTTTGGACATCGTTGCAGCATGAGCTTGGAGCACAGCTAAACTTCAGTTTGGCATATCATCCAGAGACTGATGGTCAGACAGAGAGAGTGAACCAGGTTTTGGAGGATATGTTACGGATGTATGTGATGGATAGGCAGACACATTGGGAGGACTATCTCTACCTAGTGGAGTTTCCTTACAACAATGTGTATCATAGTTCTATTGGCATGGCACCTTTCCAAGCATTATATGGACATCCTTGTCGTACACCATTGAGTTGGGACAACCTTGAGGATCGCATTCTGTTGGGTCTTGAGATGCTTCGTGATATGGAGCAACAGGTAGTGCGTATATGTGAGCATTTGACTACGGCACAAGATAGACAGAAGAAGTATGCCGATGCTCATAGGATAGATAAGCAGTTTGCTGTGGGTGATAAGGTTTTCTTGAGAGTGCGACTGCGAAAGAGGCTGATCTGATATGGAAAGGGTTCTAAGCTAGCACCTCATTTTGTTGGACCATTTGAGATTTTGGAGAGGATTGGCTTGGTTGCTTACCATCTTGCTCTACCGCCCAGCCTAGCTCGCATTCATGATGTTTTCCATGTTTCAATGCTTAGGCAGTATATTCCTGATATTGTGCATGTTCTTGATTGGAATGCATTGCAGGTAGAGGATGGGCAGCTGGCTTTGGAGCCAGTTCATATTCTGAAGTAGCAGGGGTTGACCCTCAGGGGTTGAACCATTGAGCAGGTAAGGGTCCAATGGCACCCTACTGATGATTCTTCAGCTACTTTGGAGGATGCAGCTAGATTGAGGGAGTTATATCCCTATTTGTTTGTAGGCTTCTAGGAGTAAGCCTAATTCAAGGGGGGGTGGATGTAGTGCCTACCCTCGTTCACATCTTTTCTAGACTTATTGTTGCTATTATTATCAAACTATGTAGACTAGTTTTATGTTGATGGTTTACTGGTGTTGTTTTGACACTATCAGATATTATGATATGGGTTCAGTTGATATATGATGAGATCATTTAGACTTTACATTTCATGTATGTATGATGATCATTACATTAATGATGATTAGTTAGATGGTTTATTATCTCATGTCTTTTATTATGGTTACTTACCCCATACTTGCATGTGTATGGTGTACGTGTTTTCTTATTGTATGGCGTTTCTGATGTGGTTAAGGAAGGGAGTCGTAGTCACCTGCTTAGTCAGGATCTACACGATGCACCACTTCCTGCCATTGTCTATTTAGCTTAGGATTATATATTGTATGTACATGCATGGTTTTTCTACAGGTTGCAGGTACCAGGTATTGACTTCTCTGAATTGCCAGAATGAGCGTACCCTATTATACTATCTCAATGATAAGAGAAGGGAGATAAATTCTCAAGTCCAAATCCCAAACCTAAAAACCATTTGTCCTAGTGAGTTAGGACAAGTATCAGAGTTGAATACCCACCAAATGTGTCGGATGACATATTTCGTGATTTTTAACCCTTTAGATTGATTTTATATAATTTGTTCTATGATGGGTTTTCATATTTTGTCTTGGAGGTCTATGGTGAATTTTTCATTAATTAGGTCTTAATAAATAGATTTAATTAATAAATTATTTATTTGAGAAAATTAATAAAATATCATGATCTTTGATATTTTGATTGTAATTAATTAAATGTGAATTATTGAGGAAAGGAATTAAATAAAAGAAAACTAGAAATCAAAATTAATAATAATTATAAAATAATAATAAAGTAATAAATAAAATAATAATAATAAATTTTATAAAAATTAAAATGAAAGTTATAAAATTTAAATAGAAATTATTTAAAAAGTAAATTGGAGTTATAAGCTTGCATGGGAATTAACATGTGTCAACAACACGGGGGTTAGTGCATCAATTAAGCACAAGGTGTCTACAACTCTATGACTCATCAAAAAGGTTGGAAAAGACCCATGCTTAGTTGGTGACACCTTCCAGCTATTTCAAGAAGCATTCTAGAGGTTTCCTGAGAGCTCTTTATATTCAGGCATACCTAAAAGCTTAGAGAGTGTTTGGAATGCAATAGGAGCATTGAGGGATTTGAGAGTTCTGAAGAAGGGAGCTTTCTCTGCGGGATTTTTGAGGAAGAGTGATTTAGCATCAGAATCTAGGTAGATTCTTGTGATTTTATTTATGCTATTTCCGCATCTTTCATTTCCCTGTCTTCTTTGTGTCTTCTATATATCTTCTGAAGAATTTCCTATTGTTATTGTATGCATTCTCTATTGGGTAGTTAATTTATTTGAGAATATTACATGCATAGATTTGAAAAAAAATACGGGGCTAGGGTTGAATTGTAGCCAAATTCATTGAAAAAAATTATAGAGAAAATTTAGAGAGTAAATAATTGTAGGAAACTTATAAATATATATATATTCTTTGTGAAAAAATATATATAGTTTAGATCTGTATTTTCGTTTATAAATTTATACTGTATAAAACCCTGCATATATTTGTATATATATACACACACACACACACACACACAGATATATATATATATATAATTAATTGGAAAGCTGAGTGAGTTATCGCAGTAATACTCATTAAAACACATTTTCGATTTCAATTTTGTTTTGAAAAAACGTTATAAAAAGAAAATGTTACATTGAAAACGTTTTCAAAAAAAATAAATGTAAATGTTGGGCGGGTATCATATACCCCACCCACCGCAGGCCTGCGAGATCGCAGGGTACCTACGACCACAGTGTACCTGCGATCCACAATGTACCTG
This sequence comes from Cupressus sempervirens, assembly GCA_028749045.1. Taxonomy (NCBI): domain Eukaryota; kingdom Viridiplantae; phylum Streptophyta; class Pinopsida; order Cupressales; family Cupressaceae; genus Cupressus; species Cupressus sempervirens. Next base: position 87,157,146 of record CM053785.1, read on the forward strand.
CGGTGCAGTACTTTAAATAGCCGTGCGATTTTAAATCGCGTTGAGTCATATGTGGGTTTCAAATTATATAAGGTTTAATCCGCAACATTATTTCATATGCGATTTGAGTTTCGATTTTGTTTTAAATGTTGAAATGTTATTAATTATTAAATGCTATTATATATATATATATTTATGTATGTATATATATATATATATGTATATATAATTAATTATAAATGATTATTATAAAGTTCTCAATTAATGGGTCACTCTTTTTAATGATTTAAAATATTGCTATTAAGCTTGTCAATTATGAAGAGATATTAATAATTAATTTAATTAAACTTAGTTTTAATTAAGATTAATTATTAGAATAAATAATTGAAGTTTTGTTCATAGGAAATGTCAATCTTCAAACAAAATTTAAATAAATAAAATATTATTAGATCAATTAGAAAATTGAGTCTAATGGAGAAACCTTTTTTTATCTATCAAACAAATACATGGGTTAGGTAAAACGTGAAATTTCTCCACTTGATATAGTTTGTGAAATGTTAATCAAGACTTTTGCATTTGAAATTGAAAACTTAGCAAAACCAAAACATCTGTTTACATTGTGTATTCTTTATGCTATTGTTTTGGGTTTTGGGTTGACTAGTGTTGACCAGTATAGGACATCTACTAGAGGCTTGGGAGTTATGTGATTGTGATGTCATGATGATGTTTTGATCTTGATCTTTATAAACCCAACCATGGTTATGTGATGGAATGCTCTATGTATTGGTTGTAATACTGATTGTTATAGTCGAGGTTCTTATTTATGAGACACTTGACTTAACCATTATTTTTGGTCATCGATCAGTTATCCTTGGTTATTTTTTAGTCGCCATGATGGGACTAAAATGTGGATTTATTCTTTATGATGTCATGTTGTGACATGTTTGACTCAACCATTTTTGGAGTCTTTGATTAGTATGATTGAGATATATTTTGGTTATTGAGAACCATTGGATACTTTTGATTATCAGTGATACTTCAATTGCCAATAGAGAGCTATTGTGTTCATGATTTTCTATGGATGTTTGCTCATGGAGATTTGATGCTTTTATGCATATTTGATGATTTTATTATGGATTATCTTTCATAATTTTGAGATTTATGAGTCCATGAGCATTAGGGTAGGATATCTGCATGTTAGATTACTTTCTACATATGATGTTGTATATGTTAGGAGTGACATTCCTACTATGTTAATACCGATGATCCCTTCGATGATTTGGGATGTTACGCATAGAGGGATGGCTAGGGCCCACGATGGTCTAATGATGCTATTAATGATTGGGAGGAACCGTGCACTTAGTTTATTTTGTTTGATCTTTATGATGGATGTATATGTCCTCTATGATGATGTAACATGTGATTATCTCTACTTTGATGTATCATGGATTGGAATAGGATGATGTACCTTATTCTACTAATGTATATTCTTTGAGCTTGTCATAGCCTGTGACATGTATAGAGGATGATTGAGCATTTGGAAATGTAATGTTTAAACATTGGACTTATAATTATTATATCAGGTGGATGTTGTACTAGATGGATTCTTGCGTGTAATTCAACGTTAAGGAATCTTTAAAGAATGTAATCTGCTATGTATGTTATGTTTACTTTCAGATGGGCATTGCTATTGCTTCCGTTATTGTGAATAAGTTATGTATGGTATTTACTTTCATGTAAAAAAAAAAAAAATGTTACCAAACTTAGTGAAACTCTAGGTTAATTCTTTGGATCCCTTGGCGGGGCATTACATGACACATTGAATATTCTTGGTTTTCTAAAAAGTCTCATAGTTGAACAAGAAATGATCGATTCGAAGAGAAAGTGCAAGCAGAGAAAAGGACATTTGCAGGAGCCTACAACAGTAGAATGCGTTAAGCCAGTTAACATGATCAGTAAAGATGTCTTCAATAGTCTCTTGATTAGAATGGATGGAGCTCCATCTGTGGAAGAGTTGTGCTCACTGGTGGGGCGCGTCATTGTTTCATGCCTGTAAGAAGCTCCGGATTTGATGGTAAAATACACAAAGAAGTGGATATAGAGTGTTAGTTTTGTTAGCTATTCGTTCATTTGCTACTATTTAGCAAGTAATTGCTTTGCTAACTAATTGGTTAGATTAGAAACAAATATTTGTTAATTAATTGACCACTTTAGGAAACAACTAGAAACCGACTTGGTTAGGGTTGCTAAGTTGTTTTAATCTCAACTGTCGATTGTAAATCAATCTCGGCCACTAGTTTACCAGCAAGAGTAGTATAAAAGGAGGTCAGGGAGGCATTTGGAGAATGTGAAATTTGGAGAAACATTTGCAATGCTAGCAAATGAAGTTTGTAAGTTTGTAGTGTTAGCAAATAGTCTTGCAGTGTTAGCAAGGGCGCAGTGTTAGCATGGGAATAGCAGTGGGGAATATCAGCAAGACAAATTAGGAGGTTGTCAGAATTTTGCCAGTAAGAGGCAAGGAATTTCGTATCTCTTGATTTGCTGAAGTTTAATATAATTTCTCATATGTAGAACTGGTTTTCCCTTAGGGGTTTTTCTAGGGACAATTTGTCCGAAAATATTGTTTTCATTGTGTTACGCATTTCTTTTCGTATTTTATAAGTGAAGTTGTAGTTGTGTTATTTTTTGATATTAGTTGGGAATTTATTTTCAGCAGTTTAATAATCGTTTATGATAGGAGATTAATAATCAGTGATTGCAATAGTTAAATTTTCACAGAGAGGTTAGATGAAGGGAAGACTGAAGGAGCCATTGAACTTGCAGGAAATGTGAGCGGACTCTTAGAAATGTTTGTCAAAGGAGGGGACCTTCCCTCGTCAATGGAGAATCCCCTCAAGTAATTAAATTCGATTATATATGTCATTCCAGTTTAAGTAGCCATAAGCTTTACAAGGTCAAACATTCGTATGAGTTTACAAATTTGAAATATGTCGATTTACTACAATTGATCCTATAGTTATATACAGTAATGATTTAGTCAGAAAATATCCATTATATACAGAATTTTATTTTTGATCATACCATTATGTATATAATAGTCTTGCCATATATTTAAAAATAATTAGATAATGTATAAGCTCAGAAATACTTTGTTGGAAATACTTATAGGAGAGAATTAATTGCAAATGGGAAATTTGGATTCAATGATTCATTTTTAGGGTAGTGAAAGAATATTTTTCTATAAGATAGTTATAGAAACACTTTTTTTTTTTTCTATATAAATTTTTTAAAGCTGTAAATTGATCTATTGTAGAGATTTGGCTTACTATGGCAAAAAATAAAATTATTTGTTTACTAGAATTTATTAAAGCAGAGTTTCTAAATTTATGTCATCAATTTGATTTGTTCTGCTTAGATTTTTTTTATAATACATATTTGTTAAATAATTAGTTATTAAACTTTAATGTATAATAAATAAATAAATTTTTTTTTTTTCTTTTTTCAATTGATTGAATGTTAAACAAAATCAATCATAACACTAATAATGCACAAAATCCCTTATTCTCAGGAGGAGTCTTTACTTCAACCTTTTGTTTATTTTCTATTGTTATCATGGTTGAGATGAAAATATCTCTTGATTTTAATATATGTTAGATATAATATATTTAATATATAAGTCTAATTGAGATGAAAGTGATGCAAACTAGTTGTTCGTTAAATAATTTTTTTATTAACTTTTCGCTTCAGTGTATCTTGGCGATATACACAATTGTGTTTGTATAAATATTGAGTTATCACAAGAGAGAAGAGAATAATTATATCTGAAAATGTAAAGTAAATTGCACTAAATCTAGTGCCACATAGTGCTCAATACTTGTCGTTATAGTTTAGAAATTGTTGATAATATATATAATACTACTTACACTTGTTGATTCAAAATGTCATTATACTCATTTAATGAATTGAGTTTTTCTTTTTTTTATGAAAAATATATTTATAGATTAGAAGGATACCATGTCATATGGTTTAAAATATCATTGTAATATTTTAAAATTGGATTTTGAGTTTCATTAATAAATTGATAGATTAGAATGATTACAACACTACTTACAATCTCATGGAAGCTCAGGCTATTTTATATGCTGTGGAACAATGTTGCTTGTGGGGATGGAGTAAGATTATTTGTGAGTCTGATTCCCAGGTGGTGGTGAACATGCTTTCTTCGCAAGAGCTTGAGGATGTTAGTTGGCAGCTGGCCACTGTTGTAGAGTAGATTCTTTTCTTCTCTTCCTCTTTTCAGTTCATTAGGTTCAAGTATATTCTGCGAGAATGGAATAGACCTGCTGATTGTTTAGCCAAATGGGCTTCTAGTCATGATCTGGGTTGGAATATTAGGGATAGGGGGCAACTGTCCTTTGAGATGGTGCAAGAATTTGATGATCTTGTTGCTCAGGATCGAGCTCCTTGTTGAGCTCTCCTTGTTGTATTCCTTTCTGTCTTAATAAATTTTTACCCCTCTTTTTGCCGAAAAAAACACTACTTACAATTGTTTGTTTAAAATATCATCTTAATTATACTAAGTTAAAGAATTGAATATATTTTTATGAAAAATATATTTTGAAATAGGCTTTTGAGTTCTAGATAGAGTAAATTTTAAAATTATAAAAATAAATATTTTTAAAAAATTGTATCCAAGTCATATTAATATTATAATAATAACTATTTTCATTATTAGTATATATGTTTTGAGAAAAGAACTCATGTCGGGTAATATTATTATTATTTTGTGTAAGTAGTCTTATGATAATGAATTTTTTAACTATATGTATAGCCTTAAGTGCATTTCACTTAATAGTAAAAATATAAATAATATAAATAATAGATGGTTTATATGTAAAGTTGTGGAAATTTCTAGTTTATTTATGTTTTCTTTTTTAAGAAATAATAAATTTAAAAAATTCTAATTTTCTTTTATTAGTTGTTTTATTGTAATATTCTTGTAGATATGTGAAATTTCACATTTAATGATTTTTAAAAAAAAATTAATCAATACATATTTCTAATTTCAATTAAATAAATTTAGTAACTATATTAATAAATTGCCTCCGAAAATCTTGCCACAAAAAATGCAATATGGAGTAGCTCTGAATAAAGGGGTCCTATAAGACCAAATGAACTCAACCAATTATAATCTAGATAAATAATTTTTAAGAATATATTTAGTTTATTAAAAAAATTTAAACTTCATAAACTTTGCAATGGGGTAAAAATAATTGAGTGTCATTGGCTGATATGACTAAAACTAATTCAATAATAGTGCAAACTAAATGCAATAGTACTTAGCCTATGGCAAGTACAATAACATCTCAAGATTTTTAATGTGTTCATACTATTCTTAATGGTAAAGAAGATATAGAATGGAATGCACACCAAAGTATTTTATAGAAAGACTCTTAGACAAAAATTAATATGAGTTGTCTACACACAAAGTGTTAAAAAAAAGGAGAGCTCTTTGCTATCCTTGAAGCGCACTCGAAGTTCAAAACTATTGATACAATTATCTTTGAGTAGATTGATTTAGAAAATCAATAGTAATTATTTACTTTTTGTGAGTTAAAGTTGGCATGGATAGGTATTAGATTTTGTTTTCGAAGGTTATATATTGAGATATTTTAATGCAATTGTAAATACTTTCTTAAAAATATATTTACAATTTAAGATTTATTTTTCTTATATAGGCCATTAAAAAAATCAGTTGACTAAACATTCTTAGATAATTCCACTCAATGCCAAAGGTATGCAAATATCTTCGCACTTCTGTTTTAGAAACTATCCTTTTAGAGAATGGTTAGAAAGAATATATATCAATTTTAATATAGAACAATGTTAAGAAAACTATAATAACCTTGAAAGTAATAAAAATAAATGTATGGTATAATAGAAATAATTTAGTGAAACTCTAAATTACATTTTTGACATTTATAGTGGTGGACAAAGTATGTTTCTTATATCACTAATGTGTGTCTTTCTATAAATCTACTATAACATTAAAATCACTATAAATGGAAGATTCGAGTTGAAAAGGGAAAGTTCACACCTTTGGTTATACTATATATAATTTATTGTCAAACATTAGCTTTTAGAACATATTAGAAGCAAAACCTTAAAATGCACATGTAGCACAATAATTTTTTAGAATAAACTTATTCATAGAAGTGCAGATAATTATACCCATAAATTATAATTAGGACACATTGTTGGAAGTCCTTTTGGGAAAAAAGATACTCAGTGGGGTGGTGTTGGGGGGTGAATCAAGATCTTTAAAACTTTTAGTTCCTCAAACAATACAATATATTAACTACATTCACTCCTAATCCATCTCATATATTAGATCTCATACCATATAATCATAAACTATAATGCTGAAATGAAATTTGTCTAAGCATAACATCTACAAAAATAGAAACACATAACACAAAGATTCTGATAACCTAGAAACCCTCAAAGTTGAAGGTAAAACTAGGCTGGGGATGAATCCACATATCTTTATTGCTACAAAAACAATGTTAACTTATTAGGGCTATAATTGGATCACTTCTAATGGTCTACCTAGTGAGGGGTCTATGCGGTTATAAGAAATACAAGATTGTTAAGTCTAACTTGATTAAAGGATTTAAACTTACAATGAAGGAAGAACTATGTTAAGATATTTGAAAAAGGTTTGTTAAAACCACCATGTTAAAATATTTTCCCTAATTCACTATTTAGAATGTCTCAGTACATAATCCTTCAATTTTCTCTCACAAAGTTGTATGCGTATCTTCTCTCTTCAATGTATAAATATTATCTGCTCTTTTCTCCCCTTCATGTCTAGTTTTCCCTATTTGATCTCCTTATCAAAATTAGCCTTCTTTGCTCTATCCTTAGCTTGTTCACTCTTTCACACTTTCATCTCGCTCAAATTAACCTCCTATCATGATTTGGGGTTAGATTCCTTCTTAAATAGATAATAATAGAAAGTTTTAGATCATAATGAACTATCCATAATTCATCCCTTTTTCATTTAATCCTTCTAATTTTCTAATTAGTTAATCTTCCTAGTTTCAAAGGACTAATGTCTTCTAAAAAAATGCATAATTTTTCCCTTGACAGTATCTACAATCCTGAAATATCATATAGAAGTCGGCCAATATGGTTTACATAAGTATTTTTGCCATTACAAACACATATGCCAAAACTAGTTCATTGAAAAATTGAATTTTCTAACACTCGATCATAACTATCATTCATGTTATCCCTCGATTTCTATAGGCTTGGAATATACTAACTCACTCGACATAAGTTAACTTTGCATCGCTCAACCTCCATTATTCTACCTGACACGTATACTAGATTAGTCTCTACTGGGGTGCTCAACAACCTTTGACTTGTCTGGCATTTAATGAAATGTAAATAAGTTCATGTATCTCGACCTTCTTTGGATGACTCGGTCATAGTGATGAATGACCAACATTGTCTAGGGAATGAAGAAGTATTGGACACTAATAGGTAACTAGTCTTAGAGATCAACAATTTGTCTCTTATCGTAACCCTTTGAGAAAAACCTAAAAAATAGTAAGTATAGAAAAAAATTATACCAAGGAGTGAGGGTGAGGGAGATGGAGATGAGAGAGGGTGAGAGAGAGGGAGAGATTAGGTATAGTTAAAAGAGAAGAACCATTGATCTAGATAAGAAATATTGTTATAGATAAAGAAAAATTCTTTGAGTTTAAGATTAATTCTCCAAAGTATTGACATAGTGTATGGTTTACTAATTTTTTATTATTATGAACACTTGTCAATGAATTTTTAAGGTTGTTGCATAATTTTAACCAAATAAGTAGTAGAAGTCAATTTAAGTATTTTTTATTGGAAATTATATATATTATTATACATATGATCTGTCTGAACAATTTCAAGCTAAATATCTAGGTTTTAACAATGATGGGTAGGAGTAGAGAGAAGAGAAATGTTTTTTGAAGTGAGGGTTCAAGAGATTTCTAGGTGTTCTTCAAATTATGGCCCTAGAGAGGAAGAATCCTAAGATAAAGATGATTGGATTTATACAGAAAATGTTTCTATTATGGAGGGGCTCATTTTGGGTGTGGTCTCTGGATTGGTATTCCATGGTTTTTGTTGATGCCCTTAGTTTTGATATCTAGAATTCTTTTCCTGATAACCTCAATTATTTCTCTATTATCCTTGATTACTATCGTAATGTGGAGGGGGATTCCCATGATAACCTTGATTATTTCCTTGATATGGCTAATAATTCCTTTATGAATTTTGTAATGATTATTCTAAATTTTAATGTAAGTAACCTTAGTGGAAAACTATTTTACTTGTTCTATCAAATATTTCATCTTATCTTTTTCCTCTTGAGTCCTTGTAGAAGTTGTCATGTTATGAAGATAAATTGATCTGCACGATACAACACCAACTAGTTAGGAGTAGTAGGAATTGGATTGATAGTTGGACCATAATTTAGGACACATTGATTTAATGTATTTGCATAGTTCCAAACTAGTTGGGTGCTCCATTCACAATTGCAAGTGATTGGAAAAAAACTCCCTTAGCCTCAACATACACTTGAATTAGACTTGTAGGAGCTAGATGAGTTTTTTGAAAAGATATGGATTTGAATCAATCCAAGGTTGCATAGTGGATAGGTCATGCAACATCATCTCTTATGTACAGAGGATAATGAATGCAATCTTGAATAATCCCTCTGAAACTAGTTACTAAAGCATCAATTGGTTCATGTTCTTGTCTCCTTATCTCGATGAATTGTGTATATAATTCAGAAGGGCTTACAGGTAAACTAAACTTCCCGAGGAAGGCACCATTTAGTTCTTACCAAGATTGTATTGAACTCAAATGTAGGTTGATATATCAGTAAAATGATTCCTCACCCAAAAAACAAGGGAAATATTGGCAAGCAACATCCCCTTCTTGCACATTTATATTTTGGAGGACATCCTCAAAAATCATAAGGTTCTCATCAATAATGCAATTGAAAAAATTCATAAAAAATTTAGAATAAAAGTGTTTAGGATTCTTTGGCATATTGTGTTAGGTAGAAAATTTTGCAAGGAATGATACAGTCTATGGTTGCCATTGTCAGGCCATTGCTAGAACTTTTTGTTGGATTGTTGTGGGTGCAATGACCTATAGACGTATTTTTACAAACAACTATTGAATTTGTGTAGCTACTTGTGGACCTCCTCCTTTGGTTGATTCTTGTTCTTGATGTTGAGGTGGTTAAGTTTGGAAAATCATTTTAAGATCAGTCATAGTTGGTGAATTCTAACTTGTAGATGCCTCTTTCTTCCCTCACCTAGTCTATGGATACAAATTTAACTCTTCTAGTTTTGATTCTCCTAGAGCGAATCTTTAGGATGTTTGATGTACTTCACATGGGGATGAATAAATGTACTCGAATATGTAAAACTCATCTTAAATCTTTCAGTTAAGCCATCCTTCTAGCACCAATTTCTATTGAAGTGTGTTGTATGGCCCACCAAGCAGTAGAAAAAAATAGTGAAATATCTTATCCTCTCTTGAATAAAGTCTTATGTACATGCCAAGATTGCAAGAATATCATATGATGAGTCAAAGGTTCCTTCAATGTCAAGTATTGAATGTGGATAAACTCAATGGTTGATGTGCTTTGCTAATGATCACAAGGGGCCTTAGTTGTCTTCACTCAAATTCATTTCATGCCATATTGGATGTGGGAGTTTCCTTAACATTTTTCAATGACGTAATTTTTTTGGATATTCACAAAAGATGTAGAAATAAAATGAGATAGGGTTTAGGAATTCTATTATACTCCTAAGAGAAATGATGTCAATAGATAGTACTCTGGTGGACAAATTCCTCAATTTACTAAGCTTTGCTTCATTAAGTTATATTATAATTACATGTGAATTAGTACAATCTTCAAGGGTTATGCCAAATATATTCATAGAGGGAATAACTTTGAGGGTGTCAGAAATGTGAGATGGGCTAGGGGGCTAGGAGTAGGATTTGTGTCCTAGGGAAATCTCTTCCTTTTAGAAGGTTTAACATTACTTTTAGTTGATTTAGAGCTACAAACTTGAATTTTTCCAGCTAGAGGTGTTTGCTAGTTCTCCTGGCACTCTGCTTACTCTTCCTAGTGTCTATATCTAAATCAATGAGGCTAATTTAAACCTCAAGGCTAGGGGTTTTCTTTGTTATTTTGTGGTTGGGACCAGGGTCAAGGTCCAGTGAGACTTGGGGGGTGACATAAGCTAGCGGGTTGACCAGGAGTGATAGGTTTTGAGAAAGATGGTAGATATACAATTTGTTCATGAACCCCTACTAGATGAGATAAAAGGTTTTCCCTCCTCTTCTTTCCTCCTAGCCTTATAGATACAATATTTCATAGAATACAACAAGAGAAACAAAAAGGAAATATGGTCTAGGTTCTTGAAGTGGTTAAGAATGGGAGAATGGTAATAATAGAGCACTTGAAACCAGTCCTTAAGGGTAATGTATCTCATAATAGCATAACAGATGACATCCCAGGGTGAGGGAAGGTCTTCCCTTGAAAACCCACCAAGCATTTGCATTGGTTTCTCCTTAAATTTGAAAAAAAATTGCAAACTAGTTTCCTCATTAACTTTGGCTTTCTTGTGCTAGTTCTTGTCTTCTAGGACAAAGACTCTAGCTTTCCCAATGACATCTTGTATGATTTTGAAGCCCATCCCATTGGTTGTCACTTTCCAGTCATTCCATTTATTAAATAACTACATGGAGATGTTTTCATCATGTTTCAACATCACTTCCATAAAATGGTAATAGGCCACCCTCCTATAGATAAAACATTGTTGCTTCACTCTTATGGATGTAAGACTCCACTCCCATAGGTTCAATGTGATCACTAGTTCCCATGCCATCACCTAGTTCAACCACCAACTCTTTAGAATTTTTTGACACAGCCTTGTTGCAGGTTTGGAAGTCCACAAGGTTTCCTAACAATTGAAAAACCACCCTTAGTAGCTTGTGTCAATAGTCCCTTTCCATTTTTAAATAGCCGTCACCAGCTGTAGTTGGAGTGAGAATTTGACAAACTCTCTTTTTTATCACTTATTGTCTATTTTTTATATCTCAAAAAATCCACCCTTTGTGCCCTTTTTCGGAAATACTTAAAGCTTATGGAAATCAAATCATTAAGGAAAATCTACATACAATCTTGCCAAGCAATCCTATTCTGAAGAGCCTTGTCTTCCTACCCATGTAGATAATTGAAGGCCTATCACCTATTGTGATGATTCATATGCAACTATTGTAAGTACACTCCCTTTCCATCATAACTTGAGTTGATGATGAAAATTGTCCAACATCCTCCTGTTCAATTAACCGTGAAACACTATGGCTAGATATTTCCAGCTCATTTGCCATGCCATTTCCTTCATGATATATGTGATCTACGTCGATTTCATGGCACTCTTCCATCAACTTGCATATTTCATCAATTATTTCTTTAATTGACCAACTTCTCTGACCCTCTCCCTTAATAGCATTAATAATTAACATTGGATCCCCCTTAATGACAAACTTGTTAGTTCCACAAGTTCTCCCGATTCTCAAACCACATAGAAGCACCAAGGCTTCCACTTCATTTTTTGAGCCCCCTGCATAGTTTCTAGTATAGGAAACCACGAGATTTCCCATATTATTGTGAAAGATATGTCCCACCCATCATAGCCAAACTATTGAAATTGAGTTCTATTCATGTCACTCAGGGGAAGGGTGCCACACCATCTTCTTTCTAGCCATGTCTTTCAAGTTGTCAAATTGTGCCACCATTCGGCCTACATCCCAAGAAGAAGCCCATTTTATGTCAAGTCTTCCCATGGGGTTTGGGGGGAGGCTTCCATTTCCAAATCCCACTATATTCTTTTAGAAGTTTGATAAGCTATTGGGGTACCCCCAAAATGGTAGTGGCTTGTTCCCTAAATTTTTTATTATTCCGCTCCTTCCAAATTTTTCATAAGACATACGGGGGAAGTATAGACCATAAGTTTTTATTGTTGTTAGGAATTTAGTGTGCATGAGGGGGTTGACTTGGAGCCATTGATCTTCCCAAAATTCAATAGAGTTTCCATTCCCCATGATCCAGTGACAACCCATCTTCAAGATTTTTTGGTTGTTAACCACATTGTTCTAGATTTTGGAACCCTAAGTGAGAGCATGTGCCCAAAGAAAGTGATGGAAAGAAGACCCTCCAAGGTACTTAGCCATCATAATGTTGCACCAAATACCCTGAGAATTCACCAATTTCCAACTGATTTTGGTTAGGAGGGCCTTATTCAAGTGTTCTATTCTTCTTATATTCAATCCTCCAATTACTTTAGGATGACAATCTTTCTCCCAGCTTACCAAGCTCATCCTAGACTTCTCTTCAGTGCCAGATCATAAAAAATTATGTTGGATTTTCTCAAGAATGTCTCTAAATATTCTTGAGATTTTGAAGATGGAGAGGAAATACACTGGGATGCCCTGCAAGAAGGCTAAGTGAAGCCGGAGTTTCCTTGCATTGCTCAAAACTTTACATTACTAACCCACCAACTTTCTCTAGAAGCAATCAACTAGGCCATTCCAATACTAATTTGATACTTCTTTAATTATGAGTAGGAAACCAAGATAAATTTCCCATAGAGACACCTCTTGGTAACCAAGAATTATAGTCACCTTTTCTCTCAAACTAGTAATAGTGCTAAAGAAATACACTTTTATTTACTAGTAATTTATGCATTGACCATAGACCAATGCATACTAATTTAGGGTGCCTTACCACTCTTTGGATTCATGGCTAGAGGAGATACCAAATAAGAATGTATCATCTATTGGTTCCTAATTTAATAGTTTTAAAAATAACCAAGAAACTAGACCAATGCTTCTAAGGCTAACAAATTCCTATGATGGATACACTCAATTGCAATCTTGGGAAAACTATAAGGAATAACTCCTTCTTTGCTTTAGGCTCTACAAGACCTAGGCAGATTAAGCTTGAGGTTCTAATATATGGCATTAGTGCAATTAAACATAAATATGAACCTATTAATAACAGATGCAAACCTTTATGCAATGACATAGAAATGAGATAGCTACAAATCATAACCTATGAACCGATAAGCTAAGTGAGGCTTAATTCTTATCAGCCTAGTATGAAACATGAAAATTAAATTGATTTGGAATAAAATATTTGTGCGAAGGACTTTCATATCAGCTTTCAACTAATTTAGAGATCAATTCCTTATCCATTAGGCATAGATTAATTACTAGCAGGATGACCTAACTTGATTGCCTTACAATTAAGTTTGTCAACTGAAATCCCCAAATTCTATTCTTATGAAATATCCCCTCCATACACCCAGATTCCCTATCGAAACATTAAAGTATTTACTTAACTCCTTGAATCAAAAGCAACAATAGATTTGACATACAACTCATCCAAGCTGTCTTAAATCAAATCAACCTTGTTCATTCAATTACAAAGTAAATAGCATATGAAGAATCAGGAGATGGAATAAGAAAACCCAGATAATTCATTGTAAATCTAATTTTTTATTTATCCTTCAAAAAACTAAATACATTAAACTAGTAATATTGAATGCAACTCAAGATATATTACTGGATTTGTCATCAATTTCCATTATCTTAGAAAAACAACACATGAAATGAAATGAAAACCTGCAAAAGAGTGGATGTGTGGCCTTCACTACTAGAGTTGTACTCAATTACAATGGAAGTAAAACCAACAACAACCTAGTCTCATAGTAGAACATTGGAACCCTTCTGGTTTCACAGAGAAAATTGCTAGCCCCCTACAAAAGAGGAGAAGAAAGAAAATATAGAAAGGAAGTAATTTTCGGATTTGATCAAAAGATGACAAGTGTCCCCTCAAAATTCATTCCCAAAAAGCTGAATAACCTCTCTCTACCTTCTCCCATCAACTACTAATCATATCCTTTCTTTTTTTGTCTTTCCAAATGCAAAATATCTTAGTGAAAGACACAAATTTGATAACTGAACTTGGATATGTGCTAATTGATCATGGCAATTGATCAATTTAAAGCCAAAACAACACAAAGACTCAAAATAACTAGATACAAGAGTCACTAAGCATGTTTAAGGTGTTTTTCCACTGAATCCTACAACTAATGACCCAAAACACCTAATAAAACATGCAAATCACTCTGAGAGACAAAACCTTCTGTAGCATGTATCAATGACATTCTGTGCAAAAAAAAACTTCATAATCAAGAAGTTCATCTTCTTCCAATTCCAATAGTATATTGAAGGGCATATTTAGCCCATCAGAAAACCCCTAAAAGTCATTTCAAAAATCATCCCTCTACTAGGGCTCTATGATTGCAACTTTTAATTTTTTCAAAAATTTTAAAAATTATAAAGTTTAAACTTTAGAAATGTGCCTCTTTGAACTTTAAAAACTATGCATGTGCCCTTTTTTTGGAAATATTTAAATTTTAATTTTAGGCCCTACCCATGAATTTTTTGGGTCAATCATTCTTGACCGGATTGCAATGTTGTAGCACCCAATTGGTCTATCCTGCCACATCACATGCTGATAAGACCTACCACTTCACCAATGGACTGGGCCCACTACCACATGGCACTCGGGTGCTTGCCTGCATTCCTTAACTATCAAGCATCTTCCTCAAGTGGGCATGTGCCCACCACAGGATGCACCACATGGCATCATCATGTGCATCGATCTTGAGCTCATTTTTTGTGCCAATTCTTGCCACATTGTCATCATGTAGTTGGTTCTCGAGTCCACATCAGCATCTTCTTCCCTAGTTTGTCTAGGACCCACGCACAATTCACAAGGCTCTAACGTAAAGCATAATGCTTCACACATATTATATGTGAACATGATATAAAATAAATATTTGGAAGTTTACATCCACAAACAATGTGGGATAAAACAATACCCATAATGCCTTAAAAAAAACTCGAAGCCAGCATGTGGAGGAGACTTCATTACATACCCGATGCAACATTTGAATGTGGAGATTTTTTTGTATATTCTCCTCCCTAGTTTTTAATCGTCCATACTCTACTCATGACTTTCTAAAAGGACACGCCTTCCTCTCCTTGCATACAGGTTCTCCTTCACATCTCAAATTCGAACCCCAGAGCAAGAAAAAGCATATTGAAGGCTTCCAAGGCCATATAATTTATTCTCCCCTCATTTGGAATTTTTGTCTACATTTCCTCTAATAGATAACAAGGCCCCCTTTTGCCATTAAATGATTTGGGGCAGATTGATAAAGTCTCATTTGAGTAGGTGCGAAAGGTCAAAATCTTAGTCCTCTATTGAAAATAGAAAGCGTGGAATGACTAGTACAATCAAGGCTATGTGTGGGGCTTTTCTTTGATTGTATCTTCCTACTGCTTATACAAGGATGTCTCCTTTACTTGGTGATGGGTTTCTAAACATGAGCCACCCTATCCATGGCATCTCTCCTCACATGCCGAGATCCTCTTTAATTTTTTTTTTGTCTTCAAAACTGCCACCTTGGACTCTTGCTTGCTTCCCCTGCATATTGGCGGCTTCTTCCTTTGCATTGGTTCTCAAGTTATATGCGGCTTCTTTCAAATGTCGTTGCCTCTTCCATTGTGGGAATTTATTGCCCATTTCCCTTGCTTTAGATTCTAGTACTTATTTGAGGAAATTCTTACATAGTTTCTCAATAACTTTATTACTTTGGCAATGGTGAGACATTGAAAAGGAATTCAAATGTCGTTGCCTCTTCCATTGTGAGAATTTATTGCCCATTTCCCTTGCTTTAGATTCTAGTACTTATTTGAGGAAATTCTTACATAGTTTCTCAATAACTTTATTACTTTGGCAATGGTGAGACATTGAAAAGGAATTACACTCAACAATTCTTGATGTTGCTTAAAACTTGCAAGTCTAGGTGCCCTTTCTATGAAAAAATTGTAAAAGTTAAAGAGGAGAACACGTTGGAGTTAGCTTTTCATATGGAGGTGGAAGGTTTTCTTTAGAGACCGTTTTGGTAGGTTGAGAGCTAATGTGTCTTGGTTTGTTGTGCTCAACTACTTCACCTAAAGCTTGACCAAGCATGAGAGAGGTGTCCAATCTAATGAAGGTTATTCAATAGGATTTCACCACATATGCTTCTTCTTCCATCAAATTAATGCCCAAAATATCCAATTTAGTTTGTCATAGAGTTGCAATAACTAATTTTGAAGAGGCGTCAGATACCCAAAGCTCTTCATTTTAGTAACATATAACTAATTTTGAAGAGGCTTCAATCAATTGAATCTAGGGTTAATCCATGCAAGTCTTGAAAATTTAAAATGGTAGATCATATTATTGTAACTTACAAGCTATGACTTATGCTTATTTTTAGATTTGTCTTTTCTAAATAAAGGATGGGAAAGCAATATCTTTAGATGGTCATATATCTTTATCTTTCCCTTTCCCTTTCCCTTTCACATAAATCTTAATCTCTTTCTCCCTTCCACCATCTATCTCCCACATTTTACTCTTACATTGTCTAGTTCTCCCCATCTTCATATCTATTTTTTTCTCAAGGGTTGAGTTTGTATGTGTTATTTCAAGATGGTGTGGTAGCTGCTAGTTTATGGCGCTGGTGACTAGTAAATCCAAATTCATGACATATTGGTCATCATGTATGTAACACCATATACTCAAATGGTATCAAATGATGATAAATGCCCATCAATGTTATCATCTTCATCCATTTGAAATAAAAAGATGAAGTATATAGTATGCATTATAATGATTAACACCATTATATTCCCTCTAAAACAATTTTAAAATCTCTCAAGTTCTATCAGTCCTGTTTGTAAAGTTGGGCCCAAAAGTGGGTCCGGCTAAAAAAATTTCATTTCCAAATACATGAAGTTCAAAAGTGATCCATTCACCCTCTCATACTAATTAGAAACAAGTTTGATCATCTACAAACTATTGGATAAGTTATGGGGGGTACAAGGGAGCAGGTTTAATACCTTTAATTCTGCCAGAGTTAGTCAAAGAAACCAAATTTCTTCTTAAAACCTCTACCACAATGATGAATAGGTAAGGAGATAGGGGGTCACCTTGAAGAGGACTTTAGAAAGAGCAGAAGAATTTTTGAGGAGCTCTATTAATACGTAGTGAAAATGTAATAGAGGTCACCATATTTTTTATAATTCTAGTAACATTCTCATTAAAGCCAAGCTTAGAGAGAATAGAAAAAATAAATTCCCTCCTAACCTTATCATAAGCTTTGAAAATATCCAATTTAAGGGTCATACCTAGGTTCTTACTCCTTTCCATAGAATGAATTACCTCATGAGTGGTTATTACCGCATCCACCATCTACCTCCCTAGAACAAAACCATTATGGTAGGGGACTACGAACTGATCAAGAAGGGGCTTGATATGATTTTCCATGACCTTATCAAGAATTTTATAAATTGTGTTGTAAAGGCTAATAGGTGTAAAATCTTCCATCCTTCTAGGGTCCTCTATCTTAGGGATAAGAACAATGAAAGTCTAATTGAGTTCCTTCAACAATTTATCCATTTTGACAAAGTCATGAGTAACATGGATCAAATTGTACTTGATAAATGTCCTAGAATTCTTAAAAGAAATCAAGATGGAGCCAATCAGGACTACAGGCTTTGTACCGACTCATACTGAAAACAACCTTTCTAACTTCCTCATCCTTGACCTTACTCATCATGTCCTCATTCATTGGGTCATTGACCACCTATAGAAACAACCTCAGGATATCACTTTGCAAGTTACTATTAACTTGGGTAGCCTAGGGGTTATACATTTCTTGGAAATGGTAATTGGCTTTACCTTTTATTTCTTCCACTTCAGTAACTTCATGACCATTATTATCTAGCAACATGTTAATGGTGTTTCTATTTTTCCTTCTTGAGGCCAATCTATGCAATAAAGTTGTGTTTTTGTCACCCTCCTCCAACCATAGAACCATAGATCTCTATATCTAGACTTCCTTCTGATTCAAGAGGGTCTTCCATTTGTCCTAAAAATCCCTTCCCTCATGTTTCTGCTCAACATGAGCATTTCCTTGCCCAAGATGATTTTGGAGAGATTTCAGCTTCTTTTCAGTACATTTCTTTTCATTGGAAATGTTCACAAACAAAGATTTGCTCCATTCTCTCACCTCTTTTTAGATTCTATTGAGTTTTCTAGCAATATGAAACATGGCCATACCTTCCACCGAATCCTTCCACCATCACGCAATACAATCTCTAAACTATTTATTCGAGTGTTACATGATCTCATACCTGAAGGGTCTTTGTCTTGTTGGACTATGTCCAAGAGAGAAATAACATAGAGTGGTCCAATATGGTCCTTAGATCTACCTTTAAGGAAGTGTGTTGGAGGGTTTTCTATCTAGAAGAGATGAGGGCCTTGTCAAGCCTAACACAAATCAAATTTTTTCCCAACCTATTGTTAGACCATGTGAATGTAGAGCCCTGAAGACCAACATTAATCAAATCATTCCTTGTCACAAAATCCTCTAAGTCTTGTATGATATCTGAAAAGTCCTCCAAGCCTCCGATTTTATCTAAAGGGTAGAGTAGGGTGTTATAGTCTCCCATTCATAAAATATTTTCTTGTCTCATTGAAAGAGACACACTAGTAGCCCGATCCTAGACAAAAAGTCTACCATTATGAGTGTTGGGGGAATAGAAATTAAATAAATTCCAACAACTACTTTGGGTGGTGAAGCTCGTGACCCAAAATGGGCATTAACAAAGATAACCTATTGCCTTGTCTAGATTCCACATCATAGCAATGTCACCAGAAGCTTTGTTAGCATCACTATAAGAAAATTTAGTGCCTGGCCAAATGTAATTAGCCACTCTAGAGAAAACATGCTCAAACATTTTCACTTCCTACAAAATAATCATATTAGTATTAAGTTAAATGATCTTTTGTTTGATTTCATATTTCTTCCTAGGGCTATTTAGCCCTCTCATGTTCTAGGATACGATCTTCATCTCTTATCACTCTAGGTTTTCTTTAGGGTTTTTTGTTTCCTCTGTGCTATATCCTTTTCTATTTCCTCTTAATGGATGTTCTTGATCAAAGGTCTCCCAACCCTCATGGTTGATCCAAAATTAGTCCTATTTCCTCCTCTAGGCAATCTCGTTGAGACTATCCATTCAACATCATTGTGAAGAAAGTCAAGGTTTGGGCCCTTAGAAGTGGGGTTAAAAACTTCAACAATACCTAGTAGAGAGACCACTAGGGTTCCATTTGTGAGTGGTGAACCAAACCCCAAGTTAAAGGGCAAGCTTCAATAGTTAACAATTCCATCAACCACCATTTCTTTGTTTAGTAGTCCTCTTTGAACTTGAAATACACTCTCTTGCACTACGTGGATAGGAAGCTCTAAGCCGACATCCAAGCATTTCGAACTCATGGAATTGTTTGGATAGAAGGGTTTAGAGTGGGACACTTTCGAGTGTACAATCGGTTCTATATTTTTGTGGATTTTGGATGTGCTAACCATTTTCATTGTTTCCGAGATTTCAACCGCCTCCACACTTGGTGAGTAGGCTTTTCTCTTGATATTCTCATCCTTCAAAAAATCCTTAAACAAATGACCAAAGCTGCTCCATTTTTGGCATAAGGGAGCAACATTCTCATAGATTAATGATTGTGATTAGGTACCCCATTTAAACTTCAGATCCACTATGGTTGGTAAGGGTTTGTTCCTACCCACATTCACACAAATTTTGGCAAAGCCCATTTTAGTCTTTGAGCCCGTCATTGAGTCCATTTTAATGAATTATTCAAAGGAGTTACCAATCCATCTAAATACACACTCGTCGTAGGATTCCAAAGGCAGCCCAGGAAAATGTATCTAGACTAGAGCATATCTATAGAGATCACTATAGGTTAAAACTTGGTTTCCATTTCACCAACAAAAACTAGTGTTGCCAAAGTTCCATGATCCTACCATGACTAAATTTTGGTCTTTTTCAGCTGTGAAATTGAACAAGAAGAGGGAGCCAACCATCACTAAAATGTAAACTTAACCCATTAGTTTCCAATTCATTGGCACCATTTTCTAACCATATCCACCATAGGTCAGAATGATACAAACTTTCCAAAAAGGCACAGGGTAAACCTTGAGGAAATCAAATCCACCACAAAATCAGGTAGTGAAATGAGAGGCCTAGTGGGTCCTGAGGAAAATGTGAGTTTTTAACCAGAGTCCACATGAGTCTTAGATCCCACAATAGCCCCTAGCCAGTTTGACTTTGAAGCCACTATTATTGTAGCTTCCATTCTGGGACCACCCAGGGGTTTTGGACCCAAATAGACATAGTCGTCATGAATGACATAGGGTTCCATTAGGATAGGAGTGGATTTTTATGTTAATATTACATTGTTGTTCTTGTGGGTGTGGATTATTATGTTAATGTTTTAATTTCATGAAAAGAATGAGATATATAAAATATTATAATTTATTAATATTGGTAATGATGGGAGGTTTTCTTTTCAAAGATTATATGATAAAGTTAAATGTTTAGTATGATCATGTTGTTAGTATTTTTCGATTTGAGTATTTAATTATTTTGTATTTTTGAAAATGTTGCAGTGTTGCCTAAATAATTTCTTATCATTGATGTCCACTACTTGTCTTTTATTCTAAGAGAATGCTCTTTAATTTGTGCACAATTAGTACTCCATATAACCGACACTTCTCTTCTATCAAATTATGTATAGTATTATTACATAATACCTTTTAATATTTTATGTGTGATTTTATAATTAATTATTTATATAAAAGATTCATAATAAGATCAAGTTTCCTAACCAATGAAATTGTCAATAATTTAATTAATTTTAAAAATAAGTTCAATGTTTTACATCTTAGCATTATAAAAGAAATGTTGCATTTAAGACAAATATTCAAACTATTTATTCTTTATAAATATTAATATTAATATTTAATTTGAATAATGTTTTGTTATAATAATATTAAAAATTATAATCATATAAAAAACATCAATTTAAATAATATAAGTATTTCTATTCATCAAAAAATATTTTATTTTATTAATAAAAGTTTTAAATTAAAAAGACTAGATCAAGAAAATAACTAAATTATATATTAATGTTACATCTATTTAATCAACATAGATCATCCTTTTCTTCAAATATGATCTCAACCTTTTCTTTATTCAATGCAATCATTCCTCTCTTATTTTTATTTTAACCAACGCACATTAATTTGTTCTTCGCTGTGGGGTTTGGTCAAATTATTGATACCTTGCTTGCAGTCCAGTGAAAAGTAAAACATGAAGAGTCATTACATTGAAAAAAGCAAAAGTAGATGCATTCTACTTTGGATAAATCGTAGCTGAGCATATCACTTTGAATTGTTCCCAAATCAGTTATCATTCATGGAGAGGAAAGTTAAACAGTAAGAAGAATAGGTATCCTCACGTCATATCATAGCCCAAAGAAAAGCCAACTCATGTATTGATCTTTGATTTTGAATTCCAGCCAATCTATTCGTCTTAAGTGCTCTCACCATTCAGAGAGTGAATGTTTTTGGGCAATCCAACGAAAAGGATCTGCAAGTGTTGCTTGACAACCGAGAGTAGATGCGGCGAGGCTCACAATGTGAGTTTTCTCTGGGTGTATTGTTTGTAACTTTGTCTTTCCACATTGCCACTGAAATATATGCACTGCAGAAAGTTAATTACTCTAAGGTCCAAAGCGAAGCAGGGCCCTGGTTCATTTCCTCAGGCGTGGTTCTCCTTGTGGAAGCCTCATCTCTGCTCCTTTTGTTAGGGGTTGCCATATTTTCCGGTAAGCAGTGAGGTGATGAAGATGTGGGTTGAAGCTATTGAAAATTAAAACTATCAAGAAACATGGTGACAGCAGATAACAAAATTATTTCATTAATCTGACTGCACACCAACAACCAATTACATAACTTCTATAAATAGAAGACTTCCAGCTTTTTAGAGCTTACATGTGGATCATCTAATGTGACAGCACTAACACTTCACTTAACAACCTTGCCATGTGTTTGGAGACAAATTCAATTGTGCATACATGTGGTGGAGTTAACTACAGTCCTACAAAACTGATGGCTAGAGAATAGGGAGCAGCAGCCAACTGTTAAATAGAATAACAGATTTGGTGCAACAAACTAGTGACTTATTCCAACATCCTCCCTTAATTTTTACCACTAAAGACTCTTTTAGTGGGAGAAATTACAATAAGAAATTTAAACATGATAGGTCCTGGCATTAAGCCTTTTGAGGTACCCATTTACAACATAGAAATTTTTAGTTTTCCCTATCACTATCACTATGAAAAATTCATTTTTCTTGTTAAGTGGTTTTAGCTTACCACAAACTCTTCAAAAAAAAAAAAAGTGGTTTTGGTTTACCACAAACCCTTCAAGACTTTTAAGTTTTCCACCTAAATAAGTGGTTTTGGCTTACCACAAACCGTTCAATAGATTTACTTAAACAAGTGGTTTTGGATTACCACAAACCCTTCAAACTTCACAAAACCATTGATCCAATGATAGGTAAACCAACTCTAAACTTTTCTCTAGCATACTAATATTGAGTCCATATGCAAAATAATCCATCTACCGAGTCACATGGGTACCCAGCCGCTATGCTCGCTAGTTCTCTAGGAATATTTTTTAGATACATGGTTCATCAATATAGTAAAAACTTTTGAAGTGTTAGGTACAACCGATAGTACACCTCTTGTTACAACCATCACTATTGCGATCTTCATATTGCAAACATTGACTTCAATGATTAGCCTTTCTTTTCATTTGACAACAACATATCTTCTCTAGCTTGCTCCAACTTGCATTTCCACAACTCCTTTTCTCTATTAGTTTGTTGAGGTTCCCCAATTTCTTTATTTACTAACCTCCATAAAGCCTTCTCTCTTAGAGCATTCTTGACTGCAATCTTCCAATCTGCAAAACCACTTCCATCAAAGATAGGTAAAACTTCATTGGAAGAACCCATGTTAGCAAAAAAATCAGCCTTCAAACAAATCTAGCAATATTCCAGTAGCATAATAGCCTTGCAACCAAATATCACTCCAAAAAAAAAATCAGCCCTGCAAACAAACCATTTCCAGCAATATATTTTCCTTCAACAAAACCCTCTAGCAATATTTCTAGCTGAATTTCTAAATAAATCTCAAGCTGAACTTGGCTAAACCATGCTCTGATACCATATTGAAAATTAAAACTATCAAGAAACATGGTGACAGCAGATAACAAAATTATTTCATTAATCTGACTACACACCAACAACCAATTACATAACCTCTATAAATAGAGGACTTCCAGCTTTTTAGAGCTTACATGTGGATCATCTAATGTGACAGCACTAACACTTCACTTAACAACCTTGCCATGTGTTTGGAGAAAAATTCAATTGTGCATACATGTGGTGGAGTTAACTACAGTCCTACAAAACTGATGGCTAGAGAATAGGGAGCAGCAGTCAACTATTAAATAGAATAGCAGATTTGGTGCAACAAACTAGTGACTTATTCCAACAGAAGCTCGTGTATGGAAGACACACTATGTTTTTAACTCAGCGTTCAATCCAGGTGCAGGAATGATAGTCACAATTTGTGTTACATTCATGGCCACTAAAGTAGCATTTCGTTCTTCTCTTCTTCATCATAGTAATGGATCAGAGAGTAATCTGACGTTTTATCTACAGTGCATATTCAATTTAGTAGGATGAATCCTCATGCTGTTGAGATGGTTTAATGTGGCAGTTTATTGTCACCGTTCAGACAGTGACTAGTTTGTAAGCTAATTAAGAATGCAAATGAAATCTACAGAATAGCAAGACGCATAAATACAATCACCACAAATCATAGTTATGTCCACATTGAGAGTAGGAAAATTATATTGATGAAATAGAATGTGTTTACAAATATATGCCATCATCATTTAAAGATCACAAATGATCAGTTGAAGAGACACAATACAAGTGGAGGGAAAACACCCATGACTATTGGCCTTCAAATATTCAACAATCTCCCAACTGAAGACAATAGATGCATCAGCTGATCACCCAACCCTGCTCTACATGTTGACTTATTTCTTTTTAACAAGGCCAAGAGAAGTCCTAGCACATTCAAACTTCTTCTTGGTAACAACCTTCTTCAGCATGTCCGCTAGATTGATATTTGTATCAATTTTGGCAACCTTTAGTTTCCCTTCTTCTACCACATATTGAACATAGTGAGCATGCTTGTTAATATTTTTGGAGTGTCGCTAAGAGAAATGATTGTGAGCAATAAAAATTTCACTCTGACTATCAAAAAATAAAACATAATCATCTTGTTGCCAATGTAGATCATTGAACAAGTGTTGCAACCAAATCATCTCTCTAACTCAATCGGAAAGAGCCAAGTCTTCAGCTTGAGCAAAAGAAAGTCCAACACAGTGTTGCAACCTTGAGGCCAAACTAATGTTAGCCCCAACAAATATTAAAGCATAACCAGTAGCAGACCTACATTTTTCTTGATCTTTGACAATATCTGAATCGTTGAATCCTTGCATCTTAGCATGAAATCTACCAAAACATAATGCATAATCAGAAATGCCCTTTAGATACTGCAATATCCACTTGAGAAGCTAAATCTTTCTTTAATTGGTTGACTATTTGAGGAGAAGTACAAGAAACTAACATGTCATGAACATAGAGTAGAAGAATGACAAACTCACCACAAGGAATCCTTTTATAGTAGATACACGGATCTAATTCGCACTGGGTGAAGTTGTGTTCAGCCATGAATCGATCAAACTTAATGTACTACTATCTTGGAGCTTACTTAAGCTCATACAAACTTCACTTTAGCAGGAAATAGAGATGTTCTTTCCTCTTTTGAACAAAGCCTTTAGGTTGTTCCATGTACAATTCTTCATTGATGTCGCCATGTAGAAAATTCATCTTGACATCAAGTTGTTCAAGCTCAAGATCCCAAATGGTTACCAATCCCAAAATTGCTCAATTGTAGTCATCCACACAACTAGTGAAAAAATATTTGCAAAGTCTAGCCCCTTTTTTCTAAGCATACCCTCTAACAACCAACCAAGCATAGTATCTCTTTCTGCCACCATCTTCCTCTTTCACCTTACATACCCAATGGTTTTTCAGAGCTTTACGGTTGGGTAGAAGTGGAACTAAATCCCAAGTTTAATTGGTTATAAGAGAGTTCATTTCTTCTTCCATTGCAATCATCCACTGATTTTTATCAGTACTTCTGCAAGCATTTATGAAATTAGCTGGTTCCACTTGATTAGAGATTAAAATCTTAGGCTTTACCTCCTTAGAGTAAAGCAATTCATAATCTAAATATCTTGCAAACATTCTTCTCTGCCTAGTAAATTGCCTTAAGCCTAGAATGTGTTTTTCATTCTAAGGTTATCTTATTAGCAATTAATAATTGCTTCATTCTAAATATGTGTATGTCTTCTATTGGATTTGATAAGTAGAGGTATCCATCAAATTACCCAAATTATTTTTTGGGACTCGTGATGAAATAGAGGTGCCATGATATGTATTTGTATGCATATCTCCAATTCAACAACCAATGTCATTGTTCATCTAGTGCTCTTGAGTAGTCCACATGCCATGTTCCTTACTGGTAGCATCATGATTGCAGGACTATAGATAATATTCTGAAGCATGTTTGTGCTTTGTTGCTACTTGGTGAAGAATGGTGTGAGGAATTTTGAAACCAAAATCTTGCAAAGGAGGAGCCCACATACTTTGTTGACCCCCACCATTCCCCAATTCATGGTTACCATCAAAACTAGTTTCCAACATTCCACTACTGGGAACAGTCAAGGGTAAATAGAAAGAGTCACTATTCATTATGATAGCTACTTTCTCTTCATTACCTCCATCAAATTCTTGTCCCATGTGCCATGTGGGTGAAAGATCCCCAAACTCACAGACACCTTGGTCATTACTATGGCCTACTGATTGGGATATGCCTGAGCAACATATGATATGTCTCTAGCCATGCACTTTGATCTACTAACATGTCGATGCTCTCCCTCATTATGAGTAGTAGGAACCTTGCAAAATAATTCTCATATGCTTTCACCATTGTGACTACTATCTAATGCCCCACATCTCTTGCGAATTGATTGATTTGAATTGCTATCAATTCTTTGACCATATCCCTACATATTGTCTAGTTCATAGAATTTCACATCCTCAAAAGTATGCTCTACTTGTGATGACTAGTCTGTGTGAGGGAAACAACCCAAATATCTACAGGGGAAAGGACTATGATCTTTGATATCATGGGTAGAAGAATCAATATTCATATTTTGTGATGAAAAACTAGGAATTGAAGCTAAATAGAGGTAGGAGTAGTAAACATAGGCTGAGATTGTTGATTTAATGAATAATTATTCTCATTAAAAAATGACATTGGAATAAATTCTTCAGTAGGTACTTCTTGAGATGTCGATTGAAGGGATGGAAATTTTGTCTCATTAAAGATGACATCTCTACTCCATACAATCTTCTTTGCACTAGGATCTCATAATTGAAATCCAAACTAATCTTCACCATAGCCCATGAAGATACATTGTTGTGATTTTGAATCAAGCATTTTCCTTTTTTTTTTAGGAACATGAACAAATGCTTACCACTAAAACACTCAAAGATGTGAGTAGGAAATCCTTCTACCGAACCATTCCTCTTCTAGAATTTCAAAGTCCAAACGAGGTGAAGGAATTTAATTAATTAAGTACACTATTGTATTGCAATCCTTTTCCTGGAATTCTTTGCCTAAACTGGCATTAGATTACATGCATCAAACTTTATCAAGTATAGTTTGATTTAGTCTTTCCACTGCTCCATTTTCTTAAGGGGTGTGTTGGCTCCCAAAATCACAAATTGAAAATCCAAGAGCTTACCACTTCTCTGATAGGACTTCTCAATTAGTTCTTGCCAATGAATGGGAACACTTCTCAATTCCCCTACACTTCAGGCTTCACTACACCTAACGAGTATACCCTCTCCTCAAACTTGATCACCTAGTTCAGAATTTTTCTAAAGTGAATTAAAGCTTTAGAGTTCTCTGGTTGGCAAGGTGCTTGAACTTGATGAAACCAAAACTGGATGTTGGATAATGGTTGAATGTTTTGTATAACTAAATAATAATTAATTTGATGCTTTTAGGAAGGAAGTTATAGATTTTCTGACTTCAATAAAAAGACTAGTGCCTTTGCTCATTTGGGTAATGGAGTCGACTTCAATGAATTTTCACATACAAATTTATAATTTTTTACGCACTCTACTGCCAACAATTAAATAATAAAGATGTGATAGATGAAATATTTATGCAATCTTAAATTAGTCTAGATCGATCTTTAACTCCTCTGGTAAGGAGATAAACTTGACACAAATATAGAAATGATTTGATATTTCGTAATATATGTGAGTTCAAATTTAAAATGTTAAATTACCATCTCCACTTATCCAATATTTAAATTGTATACAAAATTTCAAAAAATAATTATAAAAAATGAATCATCTGTAGTTTAAATCTCCACGCGTTTAATAATAAACAAAGAATATTTTATTTTATTATTAAAATAAAATAATGAAATTTACATTAGAAAAGCCATATTAAGCTTCGTATCCCTCCATACAAAATAATATAAAATGCTTCTTCTTTGAGAATATTAATCTTAATGTCTAAATATCAAATATTGTATTTCTTGTCTCCCAACACCTCTACTTAAATATCCTCAACTTAAATATTCTATGTTATGGAAGATGTGACTTTTCAAAAGAAAAGTCATATCTCTTTTAAAATAAATTAACCTCCTATCTTTGGTTTTAATCGCATCTTTTTCCAATACAATTTTAATTAGCTTTCTTAGACTAACGACACATAAGTATAATTAATACTTTTGTTTTTATCTTTCTCCATATCAAGACAAATAAATATTATTTCTTCCACTTAATTCACACCATACTCTTTTTTCTTTCGATAATTCCTTGGAGGTTGAAACTGAACGCTCATGATTAAAAGATGGAAATATGAATCAAGAACAAACATTCCTCATCTTGCTCATTATGTTCTATTCCCTTTTCCATGTAGTTGACCTCACTTTTACGTGATTTTTTCTTTGTCCATGGAGTCCAAACTCTACATAAATTCCTGATGGCACCGTGTGAGAAGGATAGAGGCTTTGTTTGTGCTTCTAATATGCTATGTGGCATCCTCAAGTTTTAGGGATTTTCTAAGCACAGTTTGGACATTGACAATTACAAAAGAATCATCATCTATCATAGATAAAATGTTCTGAACACACCCTTTTATTTGGCCTTATTTATGTTAGTGGTTTATATTCTTTTCCATTAGTATGTTGTTGTGGATTATTATCTCACATGACTCCCTCCAATATGCTGACTTGTCTTTTAACACCTACGATAGACATATATGTGTCTGATATGCCTAAATGTTGCTCTATTTTTTAATACTCCAAGTGCATGACAATGCTCCCATGCTTCATTATATATGTCATGTGTCACAAGACTCTTCTATAGGCCAGCATTCTTTCCATTGCACATAGACCTCTAAGAAGGGTATATTACAATCGTTCCAGTGTTTTAGACATTCAACTTGTAGATGACTCTATATAAGAAGAAATAGTTTTGCTTAGAAAAAAGCATTAATTAAGTCAAAAATATCTCCATCTACTATATCATTCACCAAAATGTAGGCATTCAAGCATAACCAAATATTGGATACATGATTTGCAAATTCATTTTGTTCATCTTTCAAACTTCATATTTTCTAATGTAAGCAAGTTATTGCACAATTCAATATAGCTGACATTTTTGGTGCTATGAAAATTATTTATTCATCAAGGTCTTTGTTATAGGGCTACAAACATGAGATTGGTTTCCTTACAAAATCCAATTAATCATCTCAGTTTTGAGTATAGATGAAACTCTATTATAGAATGAGTAATTTTGTTGATAGTCTGAAAGTAATTTTGTAGATAGAATCTTTGCAACAATTCATTTGGATTGTGTTGGTTAGAATAATATTTTGTAGGCATATGGTGGAGGCTAATGTGGATAATACTAGACTATGGGAAATAGAAGAAAAATAGTAATAATAGGGAGAAAAGACAAGGCCAATAAGGATAATGCATAAATGGAGACCATAAAAATGAGGGCTCCATTAGTGGCTCTCATTAAGGAAATATGCTCCTTGTGGGCATAATGAGATTCTAGCTATCTCTGGAGGAGTAGACCGAGTGTCATGCTTAACATGATGCAAGGTAAAATTGGGTGGCCCCAAGCCCACTAAAAATGAACATCACTTCTTTCCTCTATCAAACACTCCATTCGAATCATGTAACACCTTCTTTCTTCTAATCATGATATGCATTCCTTTCATTATTTCAGTCTACTTCCCAAACATCAAACTTGTAGTAGGTGTAGTATCCTAATGAAGAATATTCATTGGCTCAATTTCATCAATGAAGTTTTTGGTATCCATCATACTTTTCTTTGAGAGATCATGAGGTGCATTATGGTCTTTGCTGAATAGAAGATCCTCATAATCATGTATTTGATCAATTACACAAACATCTTCTTGAAAGCTCTTCTCTACACAATTTGGCCCATACCTCAAATATTGTTTCTCTTCACAACAAGGCTTTGAAAATGGCTTATCTTCTAGAAGCATATTTTTTTCTTTCACCAAGAGTTTGATTAGCTAGGATACTTTGGAAATTTTTAGCATCATTCTTCAATGCAGTCTCCTTTTCACATGTATTTGATTTTGTATCTCTTTTACATGTTTGAAAAAACCCCTCCTCATAGGATGAACTAGTGCATGGGTCATTTTCTAAATATACCTCCTCATTCATATCTTGAGTTTCATCATTGTCAAAGCTATCATGAGGCCTTCTATCTTCATAATGGTGCTGATGGATTTGGCTACATAGGAACTCCTATTCAAGCAATGGATTTTAGAATATAGTGAATTCAGATGTATCTTCTGGGTAGAAGCACAAACTTATGTCACCTTTTATAAACAAAAAGTGATATAATGATTTAAACTCTTCAACTTTAACAACATAAAAGTGACATTTGTGTTTAGAATTTGAAGATGATGTAAACTAATGAAATCTGTAAAATTGGATGAGGTTTATGTCTATAATTTTTTTATTAAAAATTGAGGGAAAAAATTATTTATTTTTGAATTTTTAAAGTGTATTTTTTTTTTCTAAAATACTAAAAATATAGAGTTTTTTTCCCGTCAAACAAATATATGCAAATGTTCATATTTTGGTTTGATTTTGGAAGATGTTAGAGTTGACATGTATACCTAGTGCACTGAAAAAGAAAAATTGAAATTCGGCTAATATTTTTGAAGTTATAACTACTCAAAGTCAAAGTTATTAGAAATTGACAGTTTTTTTCTCCCGTCAAACTTTTTCCATCAAATCTACATATTCTTGAAGAAGACTCTCTCCTCTAGTGCAATATTAAAAAATAATAATTTTTTAACATGATTTACTATTTTTTTCTTATTTTTGAATAGACATCTTCTTGAATCTTAAGATACCTACTTGTAATATTTTCAAATTATAACATATTATCCATAATAAAAATAATAAAAAATTATATGATCATAATCATGACTCCAAGACCTACAAAAGTATATTTTTAGTTTTTAAAAAAGTTTCAATTTAGTAGGTCAAATTGGCCTTCAAAGTGAGATGTTTACAAAAGTTCTTATTTTTTCTTGTTTGGTTGCCACATAGATGTCACACAAACCGTTTCAGCTAGAACAATTTTGGCCATAATGATTTTAGCCAAAATAGGTCTGGCCGAAATCCCTGTCGGCTGATTAAACTGCCAATGGTTAATGTCACTATTTGATATAAAATAAAGTTATTTTTTCTTTAAAAAAATATATATATACAGAACAGTGAAAATTGGCAGAGGATTTTTGAAAGACAATTAATTTTGAAGCAATTTTCAGCAACTATTCTACGGATTTAATCAATATTGCAAAGGATCAAATATTTTGAAGGTGCTTTTTTCTCATCTACTTATTTTTATTTTTATGTATTATATTGAACCATTAGCTAATATTTAGTGAAATCTAAATTTATTTATTTTTGTTTCTATAGATTGAAGTATTCATTGGGCAGTAAAAGGAAATGATCAAGGAAATATGATAGAATAAGAGATGACAAAATGAAAGGTCATACAAAACATAATCAAAACCAACCTATTGAAATTCTTAAATAGGATGAGATTCATGAAGAAAATGAAAGTAATGAAGAGGAAGAAATTGGTAGTTCTACTGATAGAGACATATTATAAAGCATAAAAATTTTGATGGATTTGGATGAAGAACTACTTTGAAACCAAATTCCATCTAAAGATATGATAAATGATAACACTATTAGAAAGCATTGTCATAACATGTGGGATGAATATTTCAAAGATAAAAGTATGTTTGGACAGGCACAATTATTTTTCAAGTTATTTAGGAGAAAAGATATGAGACTAGTTTTGGAGTTGTTGGGTGTTGATAATAGGAAAATCCATGCGCATAATATTAATAAAACAATAGTTGAAAACTTGCAAAATGTTTATAAAAAAATTGACAACACAACTCGAGGAGGTGATTTGAGTAATGCACATAGAGCATTGATGACTACTATATCTAGTAGAAAGTTGGCACATAGAAAATAGGTACGTGCAATTTTTGATGTACTACATATATCTAGAAGAATTGTCCAGAGATACATCAAGAGGAGAAATATGTATAGATGATAACATTGAGAATAAATAGGTTAATATTTGTAGAGTTCTTCGAAAAGACAAGATTTCTAAAGATGTAAAAAGACAAGTTATTGAATTTTGGAGCACACATTCTCATGTTTCTTCCAACAAGCGCGATACTATACCAATTAAAAATCAAGAAATAGGGGCCAAAATTGAACATCCAAAACCTGCCATAGATATAACTCAAAGTTAATTATTTCAAAAATTCAAACAAAAATTTTCAAATGTCAAAATATGTTAGAGAATGTTTAAGAGTTTAGGTCCTTCCTTTGTACGCATAAATAAGATGCGTGAAACTTCTTGTTGTAGAAATCATGTTGAATTTGGTCTACACTTGCAATCATTTAAAAAAGTTATGGCAATACTTGATCCTAATTTGGTCATCCTAGTAGTACAATACAATTTGTGAGGTCCATATTATGTGATAAATTAGAAGATTTAGATGAATTCAAAGTGCAATGCATCAAAAATTAGTATGAAGATTGTGGAGATTTACACATTTTTTTTGAAATTATGCAAGTTGATAATATTAATGAATCCACATCAGTTTCATGAATGAGACATGAATATGAGACATAGAAAAATAAGAGAGGAGATGAATCCAAAAAAATTGTATTGAAGGAGAGTGAATTGCATTATGATGAGTTCATGACCAAGTTTCGTCCATTGATATATCTACATATCCAATAATGTCATGGTGCACAATGATAAGCTAAACAGTTTCGTGATTCCAAAAATTGTTTTTCACCTAGTTGTATACTTTCAGTTGTAGATTTTTCTGAGAATTATACATTTGCACCTCATACAGAGCTTCAAGGCCAATATTATCATTCTAAAAAAGTTGCAATATTTGTGCAAGTGACCTATAGTCATGCATAATTTGAAGTGGATTAGATAGAAAGATTGGATGAAAATGAACACATCATCATCAAAGAGGTTCATTTCTATATTAGTGATGATAGAGTTCATGATAGGAGTTATGTGGCTCATTGTTTTGCAATGTTCTCTAAAGATCTCAGAAATCATGAAATAAATGTTTCAGAGCACTAGATTTGGTCTAATGGATGTCCAAGTTAGTGTACACAAAGTAACACATTTATTTAACTTTATTTTAACTTATATTTATTTGGACATGTCTATTTCAATTTGATATATGTACACAAATAATTGTAGATACTTATCGTGTTTCATGTTCACAGGACAATTCAAATCTGTAAAAGCATTTAATTGGTTAGCAATGCAACATGCTAGAACCAATGTTAGGTTATTATGGAATTTCTTTGAAAGTGGACAAAGAAAATGGGAGCATGATGGAGCAGGAGCATGTATAAAACATGCACTTTGACAACATGAACTTGCAGGTAAATATATGCATTTTTTAAATGTGCACGTTTAATACTCTAGTAGCATATATTTTAAATTTTATATATACATGCATATTGTATGTACATACAGGGAATAGGATAGAGAGCACAAATCAAATTGTTGAATGGTGCAAAGTTCATTTTGCTACTCGAGATACTGAATACAATAAGCGTTACTTTTAGGAGGTGAAAGGTGAACTAAGTTATATTTATTTTTAATGTATTTTTCAAATCAAGTTGAGTTTTTAATTAAATATTTATTTTGAACTATGACAATTATTTTTTATATTTGTAATAGATATAGATCAATCTAATGCTTACAATTGTCAAACGATTCCTAGTATTAAAAGTTTACATCAAGTGATGACTACAGGAAATCATAAACCTCCAATAATTAAAGTAAGAGAGAAAACATGATTTTGTGATGGCTACATTAAGGACAATCTTGTGAGTGCATGTGAAAATATTGTGAATGGATATGTTTCACATTGGGATTTGAAGAACATAGTTAGAAAGCCTCCTTTTGAAGATGCTAACATTGACATTGACATTCATGATCCTATATATTCAGCTGATTATGAGCGCATTTTTTATTTAGTTATGGCAAGTTTGTGTATATATATATATATATATATATATATATATATATATATATATATATATATATATATATGTATATATATATATATGTATATGTATATATGTATATATATATATATGTATACATATGTATACATGTATATATATATACATATGTATACATGTATATATATATACATATGTATACATGTATATATATATACATATGTATACATGTATATATATATACATATGTATACATGTATATATATACATATATATACATAGATATGGGCATATGCACTGAGTTGTGGTGCCAAAAAGATGACATGTTTTTTTTTTTCTAATTTTCAATAGCATGTACGCGCTATTCTGATGTCCAAAAAGTTATATGATGGCCTACAGACTCGCGGCCCATCATTTTCATTTTGTTTTTTGGCTCTCCAACAGCACGTATGTGGGTTTGACAGCAAAAATTTACCACCATTTGCCAAAATGCCTCCTCACCGACGAAATCCAAGACAACGAGCACACCCACGACGATGAAGTAAGTGATATAAACTTAACTTTGCATTGTTTAATATGTATTGTTTTATTGGTTTTTGATATTCTTTTGTAGGGTTTTTACAAATTTCATTTAGATTTTTTTATTTAGTTGGATTTCAATTGATTTTTTATCAAGAAATGTCCATAATCAACCGAAAAATCCACAAAACCCTCAAGAACCTCAAAATCAAAACCCTCCTCAAGATGAACAACAAATTCCACAACACGAATCAATTGCAAGACCTCCACCAGGCACACAAGAAAATATAAGAAATGAAATACAGAGAGGCAAAACTGAATTAGAAAGACTCATTGCTTGGTTGAAAGAATTCGAACAAACCTATCTAATGAGGGCTCAATTGGCATCATCCCTCGAATCCATTAACACTCAGATAGCCTTAGTTAGTGGCCAGTTAGATATTTGGCAGGCTAAGAGGGATAAACAAAAAAGATTTTATGTAAATAAATTGTCATATGAAGATGTTAAAAAAAATATATATATCAAAAGGTAGTATATGTGCATTATTTAGAAAACTCGGTGAGCCAAATACTATTAGAGAGGGTACTAAATGATTCCCCATCCATTGGTGCATACACGATGCTATTAGAAATAATTTTTGGGATAGATGGTGAATGGTTTTTGATGCCCCTCCTTGCAACAATCACGAGGTCCCCATGTATTTTTTGAAGAAATTATATTGTGAGTTTGTCCTTGGGGAGATCCCCAATTATTTTGATATGTTAGACTCCCAGGGTAGAGGTGGGGGGTCATCATTTGAGAGGCCAAGAGCACATCGTGACCCTAATGTAGTTAGGGCACTTGTGGGCCATCCACAGCACGAGCATGTGATTATTCCTTCAGTTGTGAAGGAACATGTAGAGACCAGCAGTCTAGAGACCATTAATGCTTTGATGTAGACCCTCATCCATTCCATGAGCCCATTAGTTGAGGGGGAGCCTTCTATGCGTCGTGGTCACATGTGCACTTCATGCGGATCCCTATGCACATTTGGCACTCATGCTGGAGATGCTACGGATGATGGGCTTGTCACCGATGAGTTCCTGAATGAGACATTTGGCATTGACACACAGGTAAATTACTAATTTGATCACATTTCATATGTATAGTGAATGATTAATTAATTAGCATTTATTGACATTGTTCAAAATTTAGGGTCAAAGTGTTGATGGGCCTAGCAGTGATCCTCTAGGCCCATTTTTTGTCCCTTCGACGAGTCCTAAGGTATGTATCAATTTAATCATTTTAATTAATACATATATTTATTACGTAATCATATTAAGGATTGACAAAAAAAATTATGCATGTGCATCAGTTCTCCATAGGACCCTCAACCTTTACCACAAACACAGAGTAGACACATCATACGAGCTTCACACAGGTACAGTTGTTTCATGTTAATTTAATTCATTTGATTATATTTATTCCATGTTTCATGTTAGATATAACGTGTATTGTATGACATGCAGCTCATGATGTTGGATACACCTCCTCATCTGCGACAGTCTGTTGATAGTGGAGTGGCAGCAGCTGTGGCTAGCTCATAGCCACTGATGGAGGTATGAAAGAATTTTCTTTGTCTTAGTTGTTGTTTATAATAGTTAATCTCAAAATTTCTAATGTTATTTATAAGTGATTATATTTATTGAATTGTTGTAGGGTCTTGTCATGCCTGATCGTCCACGAGCATTTGAGGTGGACTTACAGAGTGACTATTTGTTGGCGGTAAGAAAATAATTGATTTTGTGTGCACATATATTTGATTTCAACGTATAATAAATATTGATTCATATCTACTTTCTTTGTATCAGTTGGACCTGGTGAAGAGCCTTAACAAGAGGTCAAGTGAGCGTGTCAGGAGGGCCCCGTCATCTCCACTGTCTCCCTCCACACGACGGCAGAGGACATTGAGAGACTTGTTTCCTTCCCCTCGTGGGAAGGAAAAGATGTATTTGAGATATTTGATACATACATACATATATATATATATATATATATATATATATATATATATATATATATATATATATATATATATATATATATATATATATATATATATATATATATATATATATATATATATATATATATATATATAGAGAGAGAGAGAGAGAGAGAGAGAGAGACTTTTTTCCTTTCCCATGTATATATATAGGCATCAGAGAGACATATTCGACATACATTTGATGTACATATGACATTCTATATTTGATGTATGACATTATTGGTTAATATATGATATTTTTGTTCATATACGACATTATTGGTTATCATAATATATTATGTGTTTGTTAGTGTATATGACATTATTGGTTATCATTTTATATTATATGTTTGTTCAGGTATGACGTTAAATTAGATATGTTTGTGTATGACATTAAATTAGATATGTGCATGTATGAAATAAAATTCAATTGCTAGAGAGTTGTCATTATGTCTACCAACTAGTAGATGTTATTTTTTGCTTTATTATTATTTCTCAAAAACTACAAAGAAGTTGTTTCTGGTGAATAGTTGTAAACAATTGTGATCATCGACTTCATGTACTCATGTCTTTGGCTGCGAACACTTGTAACTTTGGCTATAAGCATCCATGGCTTTGGTTGTGAGCATTTATGGCTTTGGTTGTAGGCACAATATAGCCTTGGCTATAGGTTGTCTTTCTTGCTGCATGTCAAAGTTACCTTCAAGAATATCATTAGTCTAAGATCATTACAATTAAAATACTATGACATAATACCTTGGAAATAATAGTCTTTAACCCATTACTTTATTTGTTAAAACATCATGTAGTATCTACTATAGTGCTTCTACTCAAATATGTTTTCAAAAATACTTAGTAAAGCAAAGAAATGTCTATGGAAAGCTTTTCAAATAGGATATTGAAGAACTAAATGTGGATAGTCATTAGTACCCATCAATAAGAACACATACATCTTTCTCAAGCAAGCCATATGACATTAGCTTAATTTATAAATTTCCTTTGGAAATAACTAGAAGATGCTATGAATCTTAATACAGAGTTAATCACGAACTCATTATTCCATCCAAGAAGCATATATCACCCTAAGCCAATTAACAGACAAGATAAAAATTAATTCAATTTCAACAAAATTTTGAGTATAACAAGCATCTTAGGGATTCTTACAAGAATTAACATGATGTTCAGAAGAGCATTACAAGTTCTCGTAATGCTATTTCACATATTGTAATCATATTCAATTTTGAATGGCCATTTGTGTTACAAGCATAAATTTTCTTTAAGGTCTTTTAATTCTAGACATGAATTTTTTTCTGAAGCTTTTCTATGACAACCCACTCAATGCATATATTGTTGTTCCACATTATGCTGGTTTGACTATCATTGGTTGATTTGGGTCTAGACATGACGTTATTCACTACCTTTTTTATATATTATTTTTTTGTAGTGAGGTTCTAGCCTGAATGAATGTATTAATCATCGAAATTGTGAACCTTGGTCGAGATCCTTACAAATATATTTTCAAATTGGACCTCAAATAGTTTTCTCAGTCACCCCCTGTACACAAATACTGAAATTGTAGTTAATTACAAAATTAATGCTAAATTAACACAAGTTTAATTGAGAATTATTATGTACCTCAATAGGCTAGATTATTATTGACTGGGAAGCTTTATCTTAGAGTAGTTGGTTTCCTAAATCTTTAGCGCAATGACACTCTTATGGAATGTGGAATTAGGTATGCTAGCTAAGGAATATTCTTTAAAAGACAGAGGAAACTCAAGACTCACATGTTTCCAATCAATATAAATGTTTAAATCACTTCTCTAATTTTTTCTATTTATGATCTTCTTAAAAATTAACTTTCTAAATGCATTGATGGGGAAATAAAGATCTTCTAGGAACTAAAGGCTAATCATGTTTAATACTTACAATTCTTTGTTTTTATCTAATAATTTTAAAAAGATTGTACAAGTGTTTTCAAAGAGCAACACTTGTCACTAAGATCATAAGAAGGAATATCCAAGGAGAATTACCACTAATCCCCCACCACCAAATTTAAGAGAAAACAAAAATTGACTACTAAAGAGATAGTAACAATGATCATCCCTACTCTCTCCCTTATCACAAAATGATTACCATCAAAATTTTTATTTCCAATTGTGTCATGTGCATTGAAGCGATAGTAACATTTTCACTCTCTTAGCTAATGTCTCCCATTTCTAAAACTCCTAGGGAAGGGCAAGGCCATCTTCTTAGTACTTCAAAATACAACGAGTTCCATTTTTTCCCATATTGATAATCGTTGACTTAAAGTATAGTCAAAGTATTGATAGCCCATAGGAACTCAACCTTTGAACATCCCATCTGTAAATGACCTCATGAAGAAAGTTCAATAAACCCACATGAAATAGTGAAACAAAAGTTGCATACTTGTGAAGATGATTAGACTGCAGGTGATCAATATGTCTCAAATCTATATTTAGTTCTTTTACTATGCATATAAATGGTTTGTTATATAAAAGACTTATATCCACCAGATAAATAATCATTTTATTACTATGCTATCCTTATCCTTGGCTGATCTCTGGTCTCTACAACATGGTCCTATAGGAACTAAAATCTCATCCATATCTCACACAAGCTCTGAGATATGCCCCGTCAAAGATTGCAGCCCTGTGGGATTTAGTGACCCTTAGGGACATTCCAGTTTAGCGTGCCTGAGAATGTTCGAGCACTGAAGGGGACAAGATGAGGTTGGGTATAGGGTTTACCTGGCCACTCAGAGCTAATGGAGTAGACAGTTTGATCCCATGACAAAAGATGAGAGAGATTTGGCAGTTGGCAACTTTGTACTGGCCAACACTGCAAGTTTCAACATCACCTGAGATGGCATTGTAGAATGAAAATGGAATGTGATCTCCAAAAAGTGAGAGAGGTTATTGTAGGTCTCTACAACATGGTCTTGTAGGAACTGGAATCTCATCCATATCTTGCATGAGCTTCGAGATATGCCCTGTCAAAGATTGCAGCCCTGTGGCATTTAGTGACCCTTAGGGACATTCTGGTTGAGCGTGCCTGAGAATGTTCAAGCACTGAAGAGGACAAGATGAGGTTGAGGATAGGGTTTACCCAACCACCTAGAGCTAATGGAGTAGATAGTTTGATCCCACGATAAAAGATGAGAGAGATTTGGCAGTTGGGAACTTTGTACTAGCCAACACTACAAGTTTCAGCATCACCTAAGATGGCGTTGTAGAATGAAAATGGAATGTGATCTCCAAAAAGCGAGAGAGGTTATTGTAGGTCTCTGCAACATGGTCTTGTAGGAGCTAGAATCTCATCCATATCTCGCACGAGCTCCGAGATATGCCCCATCAAAGATTGTAGCCCTGTGGCATTTAGTGACCCTTAGGGACATTCCAGTTGAGCGTGCCTGAGAACGTTCAAGCACTGAAGGGGACAAGACAAGGTTGAGGATAGGGTTTACCCAGCCACCTAGAGCTAATGGAGTAGATAGTTTGATCCCACGATGAAATATGAGAGAGATTTGGCAGTTGGCAACTTTGTACTGGCCAACATTGCAAGTTTCAACATCACCTGAGATGGCATTGTAGAATGAAAATGGAATGTGATCTCCAAAAAGTGAGAGAGGTTATTGTAGGTCTCTAGAACATGGTCCTATAGGAACTAGAATCTCATCCATATCTTGCACGAGCTGTAAGATATACCCTGTCAAAGATTGTAGCCCCGTGGCATTTAGTGACCCTTAGGGACATTCTGGTTCAGCGTGTCTGAGAATGTTTGAGCACTGAAGGGGACAAGAAAAGGTTGGGGATAGAGTTTACCTAGCCACTTGGAGCTAATGGAGCAGACAGTTTGATCCCACGACAAAAGATGAGAGAGATTTGGCAATTGGCAACTTTGTACTGGCCAACACCGCAAGTTTCAACATCACCCGAGATGGCATTGTAGAATGAAAATGGAATACGATCTCCAAAAAGTGATAAAGGTTATTGTAGGTCTTTGCAACATGATCTTGTAGGAATTGGAATCTCATCCATATCTCGCATGAGCTCTGAGATATGCCCCATCAAAGATTGTAGCCCTATGGGATTTAGTGACCCTTAGGGACATTCCGGTTCAGTGTACCCAAGAACGTTTGGGCACTGAAGGGGACAAGAAAAGGTTGGGGATAGGGTTTACCTAGCCACCCAGAGCTAATGGAGTAGACAGTTTGATCCCACGACAAAAGATGAGAGAGATTTGGCAGTTGGCACCTTTGTACTGGCCAACACTGCAAGTTTCAACATCACCCGAGATGGCGCTGTAGAATGAAAATAGAATGCGATCTCCAAAAAGTGAGAGAGGTTATTGTAGGTCTCCACAACATGGTCCTGTAGGAACTAGAATCTCATCCATATCTTGCATGAGCTCCGAGATATGCCCCGTCAAGGATTGCAGCCCTATGGGATTTAGTGACCCTTAGGGACATTCCAGTTCAGCGTGCCTGAGAATGTTCGAGCACTGAAGGGGACAAGACGAGGTTGGGGATAGGGTTTACCCGGCCACCCAGAGCTAATAGAGCAGATAGTTTGATCCCATGATGAAAGATGAGAGAGATTTGGCAGTTGGCAACTTTGTACTGGCCAACATTGCAAGTTTCAACATCACCCGAGATGGCGTTGTAGAATCAAAATGAAATGTGATCTCCAAAAAGTGAGAGAGGTTATTGTAGGTCTCTGTAACATGGTCCTATAGGAACTAGAATCTCATCCATATCTCGCATGAGCTCTGAGATATGCCCCATCAAATATTGCAACCCTGTGGCATTTAGTGACCCTTAGGGACATTTCGGTTCAGTGTGCTTGAGAACGTTCGAGCACTGAAGGGGACAGGATGAGGTTGGGGATAGGGTTTACCCGGCCACCCAAAGCTAATGGAGCAAATAGGTTGATCCCACGATGAAAGATGAGAGAGATTTGGTAGTTGGCAACTTTGTACTCGCCAAAATTGCAAGTTTCAACATCACCCGAGATGGCGTTGTAGAATGAAAACGGAATGCGATCTCCAAAAAGTGAGAGAGGTTATTGTAGGTCTCTACAACATGGTCCTATAGGAACTAGAACCTCATCCATATCTTGCATGAGCTCTGAGATATGCCCTGTCAAAGATATTTAAATTCACAGTGTTTAATGAGAATATAGTTGAGGCTTGCTTTACTTTTCTATGTTAAGTTTGGCTTTCAATTTTGGTTTCCCTACTTATCTATGTGAAAGTTCCACTTTCATAAGTAACATGGATGCAATAATACTAAATTAAGTATAGGTCCATGGTTCTAGAAGCTTCACATAGCTTCTCTTCAACTATGGATCTTGTAAGCATTGTACCATGACTATTGGTGTTGTGAGAATATACAAAGCATATATATTGTTTGACCAAATGTCTTCAATAAACATGAACTATATGGAAGAAGAGAAGACATGTTGCAAAGTCTTTGAAAATTTTCTTCATGAAATGTAAGGAGCCATGGGTGATTCATACAAATTATTTGGTAAAATAAGAGGAGGAATGAATCAACCTTGATGATAGAGGTAAATGTTGAATAATATTTATTTAATCACATTGTTTGAAAAAACTTTAATGACCTTTAAGTACAATTGAAAGAAATGGAATTGATCTCCCTTACTCATGTAGATGAATAAAATTGGAATTTAAAAAAGAGAGGGACATCCACCATAAAACCATGCAATCATGCACTTCTTGATGGGAGTATCATAAGTTCATTGTTAGATGGATATGCCAAATGTGGAAGAATTAAAAGGAAAATATGTTGATTGATTGAATACAAGCATCAAACCAATGTGATAACAAAAAATCAAAGTTGATTCCATAAGGTCTAACAATATCATATAATTCATTTATCAATAATTTGAAACATCATAAGCATATGTCTAATAATGTCATACATGAAATATATGTAAAAACTGACATACATAGAAAAAACTATACAAAACATATGCCCAATAATGCCATATAGGTGTAAAATGTACATCATTAGATATATACTCTTTCCAACTAGGGGAACAAAATAAATCCCTAATTGTCTTTAATTGCCAACAAGTGGGAGATGACCAGTGTGTATAACGAGGTCTTCCTAACATGCTCACTAGTCCATTAGTCTAGAATCTTTTGTAACTTGATATGTTACAATCAAAATTATATATGAATAAATAACTATTTTATATAAAATATATATATATATATATTTACACATAAAACTTAATATTTTCTTACAGCTAGCTGATAATTCCTCTGTATATACACCTCAGGGATACACTGATGGTCAGGAATAATAAGACCCTACAAAAACCATCAAAGTTACCACTCGATTGTGCCTATGAATTTTATATTGAATTTTAGTACTAATGAAATTTTAATGTAAACTCTTTCATACCTTAGTCATTGGCTTAGAACTAGTGAGTGCAATAAGGACTCATTGATCAATACAATGATGAAGATGTAAAGGTATCTCTGATGTCAATAGCTAAAAATGATAATACATGAGACTCAAATGCAGTTATGAAGAATACACATTTTCTTTTGTCTCCATATCAAATAGAATATTTTGGTACCTCTGTGAATGTAGTATGACATCCTTCATTTTATAGTGTTGATCCCAAAGCTACAATTCCAGGCATAAGATGATTAGCATACAATGATACTTGAACAAAGAACACTAATAAATATTGAGGATGTGAATTGATAATACCATTTCGCAGATGATTTTGGCATCTCACCCTTTATCACTTGTGCATCAACTTTATTAGCCCTCTTCTTTGGTGACCTAAAAATGAAGAATTAGAAGAGTAACAAATCTAAGATAAGATTAAAAAAATGGGTCCTATTAAAGAATCTAATATAAATTCAAATAATGCATCTATATTCTAAACAAATCAAAACTAAATCTCATCACTTACACATCATAACAATACTGTCCACCTTAGTCATGTGATAGTCTTGGGGAAGAGGTTGTAACATTGTATTTGGATCCAAATGATCTATTTTTCTCTCTCTCCCAATTCAATCTAATGAGCCAACTGGATCTACTCGACATTTTAATGTCTCAAGTATTGCCTCATGGTCTAACTCATGAACTTTCCAAAGAATCTTATTATGTGGTTTTCCACCATATTTTATCAAGTAGACATTTGATGTGACAACAAAGTTTGAATAATGAAGAATCTTCCTCTCTATTTGCCAATCCTTGAATAACCACAAGTTAGGATTCTTCATAGGATATCGTCTAAGCCATGTGCCTGTTACAACCACCGCATCGACATGGTACTCTAAAAATTCACCATCTATAACCGAGTGATCCAATTTTTGTTTGGCTTCAACACAATGACACAAATAATAATCTGTCCCTTCTTCATTGTCTTCAGGTGCAATAATAGCAAAAACATGGCCTGCAGTGACAAATGTACAAAATGCGGTCATTAATTCAGAAAATACTTGGGTAAAAGTTATAAAGTTACATATTGAAATTACAAAGATATATATATATATATATATATATATATTACCAGGTTGCACTAAATCTGACAAGCGGTCAAAGTCAATAGATGAATCCATCTCTACCATTTCTAGTGCTTGTGGGGGATGATAGGTGTCAATTGGGTCCAAAACTCGTATATCCCATTTGTCCACCCATTCAGTTGACTCACAGTCATCCCAATTTTCCTCTGCACATGATGGACAATAGCATGCCATTTTTCGTGTGTGGATATTCCATGAACCTGCATCAGAGCTTCTAAAAGAGTGTAACTCACTAGATCCTATTAGTGTGCAACAATCTTGATATGGTGCAATGTTAGTATTATCTATCAACCAAAAAAATCTATGAGCTATAGACTCACCTTCCTTACCTGGACCCATTGTAGCATTACACCATTGGACGATGGATTTTGCATCTATCAATATTGCTCCATCTTTGTACTTTAGTTCTTCGTGAGCCAA
This sequence comes from Cupressus sempervirens, assembly GCA_028749045.1. Taxonomy (NCBI): domain Eukaryota; kingdom Viridiplantae; phylum Streptophyta; class Pinopsida; order Cupressales; family Cupressaceae; genus Cupressus; species Cupressus sempervirens. The sequence continues at coordinate 87,201,622 of CM053785.1, forward strand.
GGCTCTTTTGATGAATGCATTTGCACCATCATGCTCTCCCTTACCATGACTAGCCTCTGTGAAATTCCACATATATTGAATTCTACACAACCTGTGCATCTTGCTCAACCAATAGAACATCCGTGCATTCTTGAATTGAGATGCACAATTGTCTGACCAAATAATGTGTTGACGATATGATATGCCCCTGTTAGCCAAATCTCCATAAAATAGTTGAAAACAACCATGTACAAACTCTGTAGAATGTGATCGATCATTACTGATGTAAAAATGGTACTCCCTCAAAATCTTCATGTCATCCTCTGTACTTGTAGGTGAATGCATGAATGTTATGTGAACAAATATAGAAACCTGTTGAGATGTATAATACTTTGCTTGCACCTCATTTTGTGGTTGTAGTGTGTAGTTCTCTGCAAAATCTACAACCAAAACAATGGTATCCAATGGAAACATATCCTTGCACAAATTGAATTGCAAATCCAACCATCAAGCTCTATGGATATGCCTTGCATACTCATACATAATCTTTTCATGAAAAATCTTCATGAACTCATACATTGGAATCTTTTCAATAACTAGATCACATCTTTTACCATGCTTCCCATATTTTAGAGCATATGTAACTGTCTTGAATTTTTCGTAATCTACTATTTCATTTCCAATTGCATGTGTACTATCCATATGTTGACAAGTTGATAAAAGTTGCAAAGAACCACAAAATAAGCACGTACCATCCAAACATGATGTCTTGTAAAATTGTTGGCCGTCCCCTATTTCACATAAGATTTTGGATATGAATTCCCTTGAAGATCTTGGTGGCTCTTTTATGTCACAATCCTGCAAAACAAATTGAGAATGCAAAACTATGCATATGTGCCTAAAAACATCAAAATGGTTAGAAAATTCAATATGTATCCTACAAAAACAAGTTGTGCATGTGTGATTTATTTTCACATAAAAAGGTTTACCCATCTCAAAAAATCGTTGACTTATTCGAATTTGAGGATACATACCAATAAACTTTGCAAAAAATTGTGTCTGAGTTGAGTCCAAAAAATGTTTCACATGTGGCTCACGATTTTGGCTACCAATCCTCCTTCTTACAACATCTCTTTGATTAGGAGAAACATGTGTGTTATTTTTCCAAAAATCTTTGATCAATGATTTCAAGGCTTCACTAATTTCTTTATCCTTTCGCGGTAGTCTATCGCTAAATGTCCATAACTCATTTTTTGTTGGATCTTCTAATCTCTCACGCCTTAGGATGGCTTTCCTTAAGGTACCTCTACCAATTTTTAATGTTTTGCTTGTCTTTCTCATGAGTCGAGCTTTCTTCATTTGGCTACTTACTATTGTCGATGTGAGTACTCGTCTTGTGATATTACTATCTTTGGTGCGTGATTTAGAACCCACTTTGTCATAAGCACTCATTAGATTCTTTACAATATTTCTTTCATTTGAATCATCCATCATTCTTAGCCCAAGAATCTTCATGATAGGCCTAAATTTCAAATTTCTCATCATTTCAACAAATAATTGACATTGACCTATAATATTTAATTCTTCAAAAAATAATCTCCACATATGATTAACTTTTCTTTGGCAAGTACACTTGCTAATCTTGTCAGGCATTGATTTCAAAATGTTAGTATCAATATCAATCAAATATTTTGGTTTTCTAAAAAATTTTTTAGAAGGTGTTCTAATCTCTTCAATTCTCTCAACATTTTGAACATCAATATAAGGTTGAGTGTATTGCATACCTTGAACTGAAGATGATGTGCCTTGGCAATAAGATGTAAAAGATGGAATATCACCTACTTGATGTGTTGATGTTGTGCTTTCAACATGACATGATGGAGTGTGTATATCGTCAGATCTATAAATCAGTGTCTCTTCAACATGAGAGGATGATATGACTTCAACATTAGAAGATGGTGTAGTCGATGATATGACTCCAACATTCAAAGATGGTGTAGTGGATGATATGACTCCAACATTGGAGGATGGTGTAGCTTCACAATTCAATTATCTTCTTGAGCGTAACAATCTCATTCGTTCTCTTTGTCTTTCTAATTCTTCCTCATTTCTTTGTATTGGTGGTTCTTGATCCTCTTCGAAAGTTAATTCTTCATCATTGCTTTGCAATTTTCTTTGTTCACGTAGTAATTTCATTTTATCTCTTTTAATTGTCAAATCTCTCTCCGTATCTGCATTTGTTTGAATCTTTGGTTTCTTCCTTGGCATGATGATGATTTCTACATGCCAAATTATTCAAACATCCAAATTACTTAAAATGTGTAAATTACAAATTATTCAATTACATATAAAAATTATAATTATTTGAATGAATACACAATATATATCAAACGACTTGTCAAATTTCTAACCATTTCGAAATAACATTTCATTCAAACATACAATTTTTAATGAATTCACTATATATTACATAACATATCAAATTATAATCAAATTTGTATCTATATATCGATAAACAATATTTAAAATGGATTTCACTAACCCTTTCTATTAAAAGAATATTCAAAATTTCTTCAAATCACGTATCCAATGATTGAATTTGGTGTTTGCTAGCTTCCAAAAGTGTTGAAATAGTGTTTGCTAGATGTTGAAACCCATGTTTTCTGTCGGAATAACAGAGAGCATAACATACCAAAAGTTAAAAATGGATGAAATGGGCCCCAAGGTTGGTTTCTGACCATTTTTTGGTGATTTGAGATAGTGTGTACGCACTATAAAGCGTGTACGCACTATCTCAAAACACATCACTCCCCATCCTCCCTACTCTCTATCCTCCCTACTCTCTCTCCCATCCCCTCCCTCTCTCTTCCTACTCTCTCCCATCCTTTACTCTCTCTCACTCTCCCTCTCCCACCACCTACTCTCTCTACCTCTCTCACCCCCTCTCCTCTACCATCCCCGGCTCTTTAGATCTCTCACACACACTCTTATCCCCCCTATCTCTCTCCCTCTCCCTCTCCTACCACCTAATTTCTCTCCTCCATCCCCTACTCTCTCTCTACTCTCCCATCCCCTACTTTGTCTCTCTTACACACATTCCCATTCCCCCTCTCTCTCCCTCTCCCACAGCCTACTTTCTCTCCCCCATCGTCGTACTCTCTCTACCACCCCCTACTCTCTCTCACCCTCACACTACTACTACCTACTATCTCTCTCTCAAGTTCTCTCTCTCCCTCTCTACTCTCTCTACCTCTCCCACTCTCTCTCCCATCACCTACTTTCTCTCCCCCATCCTCTGCTCTCTCTCTCTTGTCTCCCATCCCCTACTCTCTCACACTCTCACACTCTCCACCATCCCCTACTCTCTCTCTTCTCTCCCATCCCCTACTCTCTCACACTATCACTCTCTCGCATCCCCTACTCTCTCACACTCTCACTCTCTCCCATCCCCTACTCTATCTCTCTTACACATACACCCCCATCCCCCCCTCTCTCTTTCCCTCTCCCACTACCTACTTTCTCTCCCCCATTGTCGTACTCTCTCTCTCTGCCACCCCCTACTCTCACAATCTCACACTTTGTCCCATCCCCTACTCTATCTCTCTTACACACACACACTCCCATCCCCCCTCTCTCTTTTCCTCTCCCACTGCCTACTTTCTCTCCCCTGTTGTCGTACTCTCTCTGTGCCACCCCCTACTTTCTCAAAACACATCACTTCCCATCCTCCCTACTCTCTATCCTCCCTACTCTCTCTCCCATCCCCTCCCTCTCTCTCTTCCTACTCTCTCCCATCATTTACTCTCTCTCACTCTCCCTCTCCCACCACCTACTCTCTCTACCTCTCTCACCCCCTCTTCTCTCCCATCCTCGACTCTTTAGATCTCTCACACACACTCTTATCCCCCCTATCACTCTACCTCTCCTACCACCTAATTTCTCTCCCACATCCCCTACTCTCTCTCTTCTCTTCCATCCCCTAATTTATCACTTTTACACACATTCCCATTCCCCCTCTCTCTCCCTCTCCCATTGCCTACTTTCTCTCCCCCATCGTCGTACTCTCTCTACCACCCCCTACTCTCTCTCACACTCACACTACTACTACCTACTCTCTCTCTCTCTCTCAAGTTCTCTCTCTCCCATCTTGTGCAAGCTCTCTCTACCTCTCCCACTCTCTTTCCCACTACCTACTTTCTCTCCCCCATCCCTTGCTCTCTCTCTCATCTCCCATCCCCTACTCTCTCAAACTCTCACACTCTCCCCCATCCCCTACTCTCTCTCTCCTCTCCCATCCCCTACTCTCTCACACTCTCACTCTCTCCCATCCCCTACTCTATCTCTCTTACACATACACCCCCATCCCCCCTCTCTCTTTCCCTCTCCCATCGCCTATTTTCTCTCCCCCATCATCGTACTCTCTCTCTCATCCACCCCCTACTCTCACACTCTCACACTCTCTCCCATCCCCTGCTCTATCTCTCTTAGACACACATACTCTCTTATCCCCCCTCTCTCTTTTCCTCTCCCATTTCCTACTTTCTCTCCCCCATCTTCATACTCTCTCTCTGTCACCCCCTACTTTCACACTTTCACACTCTCTCCCATCCCCTACTCTCTCACTTTCATAGGTACACACACTCTTATCCCCCCACTCTTCTTCTTCTCTCCCATCCCCTACTCTCTACATCTGTCACACACACTCCCATCCCCCCTATTTCTCTCCCTCTCCGTCTCCCTCTCCCACTCCCTCTCCTACTGCCTACTATCTATCTCTCTCAAGTTCTCTCTCTCTCTCTCTCTCTCTCTCTCTCTCTCTCTCTCTCTCTCTCTCTCTCTCTCCCTCCCTCCCATCCCTACTACTTTCTCTCAAACTCTCACACTCTCTCCCATCCTTTACTCTATGTCTCTTATAAATAAATACACATTCTCATTATCCCCCTCTCTCTCTCTCGTAGTCCTTGTCCCACTACCTACTCTCTCCCATCCCCTACTCTATCTCTCTTAAATGCTTCCATTCCACCTCTCTCTCCCTCCCACTCCCTCTCCCACCGCCTACTATCCCTCTCTCTCACTCTCTCTCCCTCTCTCTCTCATCCCTCTACCATTTCCTACTCTCTCTATCTCTCTCTCCCCTCTCTCATTCTTGACTCTCTCTCTTTGACACACACACACCCATCCCCCCTCTCTCCTCTTCCATCCCCTACTTTTTCTCTCACTTGCTCTCCCTCTCCCACTCCCTCTCCCACTGCCTACTCTCTCTCTCACTCTCACTCTTACTCTCTCCCTCTCCACTCTCTCTCTCTCTGCTACCCTCTAGTCTCTCTTAAAATTTCACTCTCTCCTATCCCCTACTCTCTCTCTCTCTCTCTCTCACACACACACACACACACACACACACACATTTCTATTCCCCCCTGTCTCCCCCTCTCCCACTCCTTCTCCCATCACCTACTCTCCCTTCCATCCCCTACTCTCTCTTGAGCTACTTTGTCTTCCCCCTCTCCCATTCCATACTCTCTCTCTTTCACACACATGCACTCCCATCCTCCTCTCTCTCAAGTTCTTCCTCTCCCACTCTATCTCCCATCACCTACTCTCTCTCTCCTCCATCCCCTACTCTTAATCTCTCTCTCCCAACCTGTACTTTCTCTCACACCTCCTCTCTCTTCCATCCCCTACTTTAAATCTCTTTCCCCCATCCCGCACTCTCTCTTTTCCACTCGTACTCTCTCTCACACTTCCTCTCTTTGCCACCATTAATCTCTCTCTCTCTCTCTCTCATCCTATACTCTCTTTGCCACCCCTACTCTTTCTCGCTTTCTCTCTCCCCTCTCCTATCCCCTACTTTCTCTCTATCTCTTTCATGCACACACATAGCCATTCCCATATCCCCCCCCCCCCCCCCCCCCACCTAGTTCTCTTTTGCAACTCACATCTTAATAGTGCGTGTGCACTATAGTGCTTATGCCCTATAGCGCGCATGCGCTATTAAGAGATGAGGTTTAAATAACGCATGCACGTTATAGCACGTGCATGCTATAGGGCGCACACACTATTTAAACCTTAATCAAACCAAAGCCTAAGGCTTGGTTTTGCGTTGGAGATCCAACCCAAAGGTTTGAATTTGATGAACAGGCCTGAGGTGTGTTTTCCAGCAAACATACAAAAAATGATTGTTTTTTCTTTTGTGCTCCCCTTCAAGATTTCTCGTGGTTGGGTATCGATAAGATTAGGTTACATAGCATTATAGGTCTCTATGTTAGCTATCTAACCATATAATTTACTTTTAATTTGAACTATTTGAAGCCTTTCATCTATAATTTCTTTTGAATGTATGTTCATTTTTTGTCAAAAACCAACACATACTAATCGGGCTATAGATTTTAGCTCGTTCATCGAATTTTATAACAACTTAGTTTTTTAGAAATTAGACTCCATTCTACACACTTTGAAAAAAAAATTTTTGATTTTTGATTAGTTTTCAATTATTTCTAGGGGGAGCACACAGATATTTCACATTTTTGGGATGTGTCTAGTTAAAAAATTCGTTAAAAAACAAATAGACATTATAAAATTACTCGAAAAATCTGGAATAAACTGGGATAAACTACATAGTGTTAAGTAACTTTTGACCAGAGTGATTAAAAAATTTCAAAAAAAAAGTTAAAATTTTAGGGGGGCCACACTTTGTATTGTGCTATGTTTTTTTTGGAATAAACAGTACCACTTTTTGTGGCCCCCTTTTTGAGGACCTAAAACTAAACCATTTTGAAAAAAATTTAGTAGTTTAGAAACTAGATTCAAAGGACTACGACTATTTTTTTTTGTCATGTCTGAAAATTTTGAGCGTAACTATCTTCAAATTCTTGTTGAAGTTCAAAATTTGCAGATTTCAGGAAAAAGGTGTCCACTTATACCCCCCTTTTGGCACCACAACTTTGTGCACTTACCCATATGTATATATATACATATGCATATATATGTGTGTGTGTGTGTGTGTGTGTGTGTATGTATATATATACATATATGTATATATATATGTATATATATACATACATACATACATACATGTATATTCATTTTAAAATTAATTTATATTTATCTATATTTTTATATACATGCAAGAGATATTTTTGCAGTTCAAGCCTTACTAGATAATGCAGAAAATGTAGAATATTCTCTTTTAAGATGCACAAAGAAAAACACAAGTTGCTAGAAGGAACTATATATGCTGATAAATAATCATATCTAATTGGATCAGTTGTTATTGAAGGAACATATTATCAATAAACAAGGGTAATTGATAGTGGTATTGAATTTATTGAATACAAGCCTAGAGGAAAGGTTTTACATTACAATAACCATGTTATAGAAACCAAATTACAATTTGAAGGAATACAAAGAAGAGGATGTCGTGGAAATCAAAAGTGGAAATTGTTTATTGAAGAGCATGAAAAACTTCTAGAGATAATAAAAAGTAGAGAGGATCCTAACAATACATTGTTTGTGGAGCTCTAGTTTACCTATGTACTTATTGTGGAGCTCTAGTTGAGCTATGCCTATATAGCTCTTATACTTTCATATTTAATATTGACAGGATATTTGTTTTATAAATTTTTGTACATTGGTTCATTTATCTTGGATATGCAAAATCAGACATGTTTTGTTATTTTTATTTAAATTCGACATGGATATCTCATTTAAGACCACCTCTTAGGACCTCCCCTTAAGAAAATCTCTTAGGACCTCCCCTTAAGACCACCTAATAGAACATCCCCTTAGTACCACCTTTTACTTGACCTCTCCTTAAGACAACCCCTTTAGTATTTGTATGTATTTATATGTACATTGTTTATGTTTTCTTACATATGATTGTTAATTTTGTTATGTATTTATGTACATATAATCTTTATATGTTCTTATATGATACATTCTTTATGTTTGTATATAATCATTATGTTCTTGCATGTATTAACTTTTATTAAGTAAATATTGAAACATGCATTCTCTAGGTCATACTCTTTATATGTTCTTACATGTATATGTTATATGAACTATGTTACCTATTACATACATTATATTTTATTAATTAATTGTTCTGAATTATAGTTAATTAAGAATGTATGTCATTAAATATAGTTAATTATATTATAAATAGTTACTTATAGTTAGATTAAATATAGTTAATTAAGACATGTCATTAAATAGAGTTAATTAAGACATTAAATATAATTAGATTAAATATAATTAGATTAAATATAACTAATTATAGTTAATTCTAGTAGATTAAATATATAGTTAATTTTACTTGACACATGCCATTAAATATAGTTAATTATACCTAGATTAAATATATAGAACTTAATTATACTTATATTAAGATATGTCATTAAGTATAGTTAATTAAACTTAAATTAAGGCACTAAAAATAGTAACATGTACAGAAACATGAATATTGAAAACATATACATATGTATATTAAGTTTTATTAATTAAATGTTGTACTTCATGTATTCTTTCTAGGTGATCATAGTCTTTATATGTTCTTATATACATGGATATGTTATATTCTTATGTACATGGATCATTAAAATTATATAGTTAATTACACTTAGATTAAGGTATTAAGATGAATAACTATACATATACGTGTAAACTTGAATATTGAAAACATGAATATAAGGCATTAAGATGAATAACATATATAGAAACATGTTCATAACACATACATAAGTTACATAAAAGATTAAGACATTAAAAGATCAATAACATACATGTACATATATTTGGAGAATATAATGTACCCATATCAAATGTATAAAAATAGATCATGTATCAAATATTTGGAAATAACATATATAAAATATCAAAATCTCCATATAAACATGTATTTGGAAATAACATATAAAACATCATTTAGTGTCCATGATATAAACATGTATCTGGAAATAACATAGAAAACATCAAAGTGTCCATATAAACATGTATCTAAAAATAACATATAAAACATCAAAGTGTCCATATAAACATGTAACTGGACATAACATGTGTGTAATAAAATAAAAGGCCACATATGATAATATGCTACGTCCCCCCTCTTGATCCTGAGCCCTCTCCCCAAAAGGGTCTATCAGTTACATTTGAACCCTATGTAAAATGATAACTTGGACCATTTAATTATGTGTACAGACAAATTATATCAAGATCTACATGTATATAAATCAAATATATATATTTAATTTTTAACATACCTAGGACTCACGATTTGTAGGATCTATCAGTGTCTACAGATCAACAAAACATAACATACTGTCACTCAAACCCTATAACACATACACAAACACAAACATATACATAAATATAAACATATATACATATTATTTACGATAATAAAAATAAATTTAAACATATAGAGATATTTACCGTAGAATTATGTAATGCTCTGCTAATCTGACTGATATCTGAATCATGCAATGAAAAAATAGTATCAGCGTCCAAGTCAATAGTGCAACCCTAATCTGAAAGCATGGAGGTAAATAGACCAAGTTGTCTAGCACTGACATCCTTAGTTGGGGTTTTATAGGGTCCTAAGTAGCTGGGGCTAATGCTGTAGCCTAGGCCTGTGTAGTAGTAGGAGCAGTAGAAGGTGCAAGAATGTCCTCCTGCCTCTGTGAATCCTCTAGGATTGCTATACGTGACAAAATATGACTAATCTGAGAGCTCATGTCACAAAGTGGAATCCCTATGAGTGTAGATAATGATTGATATGCATCTAAAAGATTAGATGCTAAATATGATCCCAAATGATGCAATGCATCCACCTCTAAGACTACAAAAATGTCTATTGGAGAAGGTATGTTTGCAACTCCATAATCATCATCAACAGGTGCACTAGATGATGCAGCTATAGGAGCAGTACCTCAAGACCGTAGCATATATCTACCACATCGATAAGAAAAAATATCATGTAAATGTGTGGTGATGGTGGCGATGCTTGAAATTTTTTTTTCCTAATTGTGTCATCAGGAACACTCTTGCCTATAACAACCATCTATGGACCTCTCAGCATAACCACAAGGTTTGGACCCACCATGCCCATTTGTTAATGGGTGCAAGAGTGTTCATGGATCTAAATCTATTAGAAAGTCTCCCCTAACCCTGCCCAACATGCCCTGGATAATCTATATAGTCAACATCATAGTGTAAATGAAATTCTGCAAATAATTATTTGCAGAAATATAGAGGGAACTCATCCTTCTATTGCCATCTATGATGAGTGGCCAACCAATGAGGATACATCAATGGTGTGATGAGTGGATCAATACACTTCATCACAGAGTAGCCTTTGACTCTGTGACAATCTATATAAGATGGAAACATGGATTTCACCATGCTGATGGAAACCTTAGTGTCAATCTATCTGTACTTCACAATGCCAGTGACACTAAGAGATAAAAAAGAATAAAATGTCTTTAATGCTCATATCATCAAAAGGGTTGTATGATTCAATGGTTTGAATCATACAAAATAACTCCTCTCACACCGTTGTGACCTTCTCCCTATTAGGGAGGGTGGTAGAAGAGGAAAGTGAGCTATCCAAAACCTACATAGCATGAGATAATCTCCCAACTATATCTCTAAATAATTGTTGTCTATCTTGAGTGGAGGAGGTTGATCTGTGTGCTGTACTAGACTCAACACTTTAACCCCCACCATAGACATTGGCATCCCCTAAGGATGTAGGAGCATGATCCCTAGAACTAGTTGCCATAATGTATATATGAATATAAATACGAGGATATGAATGTGAAGCTACAAGAGTGATAAATATCCAAAGATCTGCACATGCATATATATACAAATATAAACATACAAGTGTATTTAAATTAAAATAATTAAAAGTTAAATTTAATTTGAAACACATGTAAATATAAATACACAACATTAAATTTATGGTGCTATTCAATCATGTAACATATATGTATTTTTAAAATAATTATCTGAGAGACCATATCTAATGTACATTGTAACGTGCTCATGCAAATGTGAAAAATAAATATTCATACATGTACATGTGTATATGCGATAAAAAAAAAAAAAATTTCTTGATTAAATGATAACTAAGTGTACACATGTATATGCAATTAAAAAATATAATTCTTGACTAAATTCTAGATTTTGATGTAAATGCTTTGATGATTATGGGGAGTGTAGATGAGAGTTAGGACATAGGGATAGATATTTTTTCTACTAGATAAGTAAATCAGTTTAGTTAGCAAATGTTAGTTTACAATTTAGAACTCATGACTTAATTTAGTATTTTGAATTAGAGTTAAGAATGTTAATAAAGTAAATGGGATATAGTTTTATTAAGATTGATAGTAAGGTCAGTCTATTATTAGCTAGTAAACATATGAATACCTATTAGAACCTACAACAAACATAATGACCTAGTAGGAGTCCCTAGGTCCCCTTAACATATATATGGATAAAAATACCTAGAAATGTATCAAAAGAGGTCATTATGTGTCATTTGGTAACGTAAGAATCATCATTACCTAATAAGACCTATTATATCCTAATAATACATATTAAGACTTATTAGAACCTATAAAAAATAGTATGACCTATTACGACTCCTATGTCCCCTTAAGACATACATGTATGGATAACGTACCTAAAAATGTATCATAAGTGATCTTAATGTGTTTTTTTGGTAATGTAAGACTCATTATTACCTAACAATAACTAGTTGTTAAAATGAACATCGTGAATATCTAAGTGTCGTTCATTCGGTTAGTAAAGTGCCTATGTTATGGTTAGAATGTGGTATAGGTTATGATTGTAGTTGATATAGGGTTATGTTAGAAGGTGTATTTAATGTCAAAATTAATTTCACCATAAGAGATTATTATTTGACCTAGATCCATCAGGTTATGTTAGAAACTAACCAATGTGCCCAAAAGTTTTGCTACATTTTTTACTAATGTTTTTCTACATTTTTAACTCATGTTTTTCTATAGTTCTAAATTAATTTTTTTGACATTTTTACCTAATGTTTTTCTATATTTTTACCTAATGTTTTTCTACACTTTTAACTAATGTTTTTCTATGTTTTTACCTCATGTTTAACTACATTCTTGCTAACAAATTAATTTAAATACCATTCTAAAACAATCTAATATAATTTTAATCAATTTAATTAATTAAAATAATTAAAATAGATTAAAAAATAAACAATTCTAAATATTTCACTCACAAAATATGTAAAAAACAACTACTTTAAGTATGATTAACATTTACTAATCAAAAAATACGTTAATTTTTTTTTTAAAAAGGGGAAAAAAAATACTAACCCATTATGGCCGAAACATTTTAACTGCTCTCTGGGAACCCAGGAACCACAATAGTGAAAATGATAGCTACAAGAGGTTTATAGTGGTTTTATTATGTCACAGGGGTTTCAGCCAGAACCATTCTAACTGAAACACTTCCAGTTGAAATAGTATGTGCCACATCAAAGTGGGAAATTGCCATGTATGTATGGCTAGAATTGTTCTGGCCAGAACTATTCTAGCCAAAACTATTATGGCCAAAATACCTTTTGGCATTATGAAGGGTGACATAGGTTTGTGCTTCCACTCATATAATTGAATAATAATTAATTTGATTGTTTTAGGAAGGACATTATAGATTTTCTATCTTTAATAAAAATACCAGTGACTCTGCTCATTTGGGCAATAGAGTCAACTGCAGTGAATTTTCACATACAACTTTATGATGTTTTATGCACTATACTGCCAACAATTAAATAATCAAGATGCGATGGATCAAATTTTTATGCAATCTTAAATTAGTCCAGATTGAGCTTTAACTCCTATAGTAGGGAGATAAAATGGACACAAAGACACCTCTTACCTATATTCTATCTTATGGAAGATCCTACCTTTGATTATAATCACATGTTTTGTCCAATACAATTTTAATTAGCTTTCTTAGACTAACAACACATGAGTATAATTAATACTCTTTTTTTTATCTCTCTCCATATCAAAGCAAATACATATTATTTTTGCCACTTAATTGACACCATACTCTTCATTCTTTCCATCATTTCCTGGAGGTTGAAACTAAATGCCCATGATTATAAGATGGAAATATGAATCAAGAATAGACTTTCCTCATCTTGCTCATTGTGTGCTATTCCCTTTTCCAAGTAGTTGACCTCACTTTTGCATGATTTTTTCTTTGCCCATGGAGTGCGCTCTCTACATAAATTCTTGATGGCACCATGTGAGAAGGATGGAGACTTTGTTTGTGCTTCTTACATGCTATGTCCCATCCTCAAGTGTTGGGGATTTGCTAAGAATAATTTGGGCATCATCAATTATAGAAGAATCATCATCTATCATAGATAAAATATTCTGAACACACCTTTTTATTGGGCCTTATTTATCTTAGTGGTTTGTATTCCTTTCCATTAGTATGCTGATGTGGATTATTATCTCACAAGGCTCTTGTTGTGGGATTTTCACACCATCACCCCATTGCAAATGGGGCCCCCTTTTGTCTCTTAGTCTTGTCCTTTTGTCCTCTTTCAAATGAGAATTGGTAAAATTGGCCAGATGTGGAAAGTGTTGTCTATGTGGCTCTGAGTATGGAAATTATTTTCTTATTTGAGAATTGAATGTCTTGAATTACGATTTTTAGAAAGCCTATTTTTAGTAAGTATATTTTTAGTAAATTTCACTACTTCTCAGATTGACCTTATTTTTCCTTTGGGACAACTTACTATTTTTAGAAAGCCTATTTTTAGTAAGTCTATTTTTAGTAAATTTCACTGCCTCTTAGATTGGCCTTATTTTGACTTTAGGAAAACTTACTATTTGTAGAATGTCTATTTTTGGCAAGTCTATTTTTGCAACAAGTGAGCTATGGTTGATAAAGAGCCAAACAGGTACATGTGTCTATATCCAAAAGAATGAGCAAGCATGACAGTCAATCAAGAAAAAAATGGTTAAGTTTGGAATAACCCATGAAATATCCAAAAGTGGAAAGGCATGAAAATATCAGGAAAAATAGTTGTTGCAAAATTCTTCCATCATGGACAAAATTCATGATCACTCAAAAAATCCAGCCTTGGAGAAAAGTGATTGTTGCGAAATTCTTCCATCATGGACAAAATCCACGATCTCTAAAAATATCCTACCATGGAGAAAAATGGTTGTTGCGGGATTCTTCCATTGTGGACAAAATTTAAGATTACTCAAAAGTCCAGCCTTGGAGAAAAATCGTTGTTGCAGAATTCTTCCATCATGGAAAAAATCCACAATCTCTCAAAATATCTCGCCATGGAGAAAAATGGTTGTTGAAAAATTCTTCCATCATGGACAAAATCCATGATCTCTCAAAAAAAATCTAGCCTTGGAGAAAAATGTTGTTGCAGAATTCTTCCGTCATGGACAAAATCCATGATCACTTAAAAAATCTAGCCTTGGAGAAAAATGGTTGTTGCGAAATTCTTCCATCATGGACAAAATCCACGATCTCTCAAAAAATCTAGCCTTGGAGAAAAATGGTTGTTGCAAAATTCTTCCATTATGGACAAAAATCCAAGATCTCCCAAAAAGTCCTGCCTTGGAGAAAAATGATTGCTATGGAATTCTTCCATTGTGGACAAAATCCACGATCACTCAAAAAATCCTACCTTGGAGAAAAATGGTTCTTACAAAATTCTTCCATCATGGACAAAATCCATGACCACTCAAAATTTCCATGAGAAAGAGAATTAGAAATCATGGAAGAAAAAATGGCTAAGTATTGGAGAATTTCTCCTTCATGGAAGCAAAAATGGCTAAGTGTTGGAGATTTGTCCTTCATAGAAGAAAAAATGGTGAAGTGTTAGAAATTCCACCTTCATGGAAGGAAAAATGCTAGTGTTGGAAGTTTCTACTACATGGAAGAAAGACTGGCTAAGTGTTGGGAATTCCTCCTTTATGGAAGAATAAATGGCTAAGTGTTGGAAGCTTTCTCCTTCATGGAAAAATGAAAAAGGATTAAGTGCTGGAAATTTCTCCTCCAGATCTTGAATTTCACCCTCTTCAAGTGTGTATGCAAGACTGGAAAAATGATTGATGATGATTAAAAAAGGGGGAATTCTTCAAAATGTAAGAAAAGGCATAATAGTGAATTGAAAGCATTTGAAGAAAAAGGAGGAGAAAGCTCTAGTTCTAGAAATTCAAGAAAGATGCTCAAATCCAAAATTCTAGTACCAAGATCAAAGTGCTAAGTGATCCGGTCCCAAACATTCAAGGTTCAAAGATCAAAGTTAAAATCCAAAAATCCAAGAACATGGCAAAGGAAGTTCAATATGAAGAAAATTCTAGAGTAACATAATCATCAGAAAGGGGTTCCAATCCATTTTGGGGAGAAAAATTTCCAAGAAAGTACATGGAAGATGAGAATGTTCGAAGAGAGATTTTCAAAAAAGTCAGTCAAAGTTAGATCTTAGTTAAAATGATGTAGTTGGAAAAGACTCAAGCTTACATGGCCTCCATCATCATTTCATGGCATCCAATTATCTTTGATGAAGAATTGAGGTCTCCAAGTCAAACTTCTATGCATTCAGAGAATGGAATCAAGAATAATTTATTCAAGGAAGACTGAGCATTTATTGAGTAATGGACATGCATGGTGGATATTTATTGGACCCCACTCCTTCCTAAATGAGCATGCATAGTGTTGGTGTTTGAAAACTACTGAACAACAAAATGTTCAATACCAGAATGCTAACACTCATATAACCTAAGGATTAGATAATTCCTATTATCAGCTACATGAGTAAACCATTTGGACCCAACTTCAACAAAATCAAAGGATGGTTTCCTACTCTTTTGGCTCTGCTAAACCAAGGTGGGTGTACCTAGGGATAATTCTAATGCAAATTTCTATGTAGAGATTCTTTTAGTTTCATTCTAATTCTCATCTATTACCCACTAACACATAAGCAATTTACTTCTATTCTATCAATATTCTCAAACTTGTATGCATCCCTTATTTGCAGATCTGGTCATTATTCTCCTAGGATTTACAAATATTGTTGGAAATAGCAGCTACATAAGATTTAGAGAATAGATATAAATGAGTATTGAATGACATTTATAACTTTGAACAAAATTGAATGGAAAATGATTTTGATTTTATAATTGTTATGATAAGCTGCTGCAATAGGTTCCATATTCTTTATCCTATTGTTATCAACTTCTAAGGCAGTATAGTCCTTAACCTGTTGTATTACAAGTCCCTCTAGATTCATTTTCTGAGTTTCTAGCAAATTCTACTGTTACTTCCTAAGATGTTCAACTTGTCCCACAATCTCTAGCTGCCATGCCTTAGCTGCTATCTCATTTTTCTTCTTTAGAGTAGCAATTCACCTTCGTAATTTTTTTATTTTTTTTCATAGTTCTTTGTAATCACTTCTTCCCTTTCCTTTTGAAATCTTCTATTTATAGCTTCTTGCTTAGCAAGCTGTGCTTTCAAAATTTCATTCCTATCAGGATCAAGGATAGTGAACTCAGACCCGGATGTTTTCTCATCATTAAAACTTTCAAGTTGTAAGTGTCTAGGTCTAACCTTTTTATGGGAATAATCTGAGATGAAAGGGTTTGTACTATGATGGAAAAGTTTATTACTAGTCCTACCCTCTAGACTAAATACATGTGGTTACACAATCTTCTTCTGGCATATCATTTTAGGGGTATTATAGAAATCATCATTAGACAAAACTGGATGAGATCTTGGACCTTTGGAGAAAGGCATTGTTTCAACAACAGAATGGTGAGCACTATCTTTACCTACTACTTGCTCATGTGAATAGCTTCCTTTCTGTATCTGGTTTCCCTTCACAGTCCAATTTTGTCGTCCTCTAGGAGGCAGATTGTTTTGTAATTTGATGGTTGGGTTTTTCCTCACATTTGCTCATGTATTTCTTTTATTTTTCATAATTTGGGACAGAAAATTTCTTAATCTTGACACTAGTTAAAACCTTTTGAGTCACCACCCACTCTATCAGAATGGGAAAAGAACTAAACAAATGATAAATCCTTTATTGACAATCTCAAGAAAAATGTATATAAATTCCAAATCCACGAGAAACTTCAGCATAAAAACTTGTAACTCTACCCAAGGGGACACAGATCTCTAATAATTCACTATTTATGACAATACTAAGTGTAAGTTCCCTAGCAGAGTCACCATTTTGTTGGTGTTTGAAAACTACTAAACAAAAAAATGTTCAATACCAGAATGCTAACACTCATATAACCTAAGGATTAGCTAATTCCTATTATCAGCTACATGAGTAAACCATTTGGAGCCAACTTCAACAAAACCAAAGGATGGTTTCCTACTCTTTTGGCTCTGCTAAACCAAGGTGGGTGTACCTAGGGATAATTCTAATGCAAACTATTGTGTAGAGATTCTTTGAGTTTCATTATGATTCTCATCTATTACCCACTAACACATAAGCAGTTTACTTCTATTCTTTCAATATTCTCAAACTTGTATGCATCCCTTATTTGCAGATCTGGTCATAATTCTCCTAGGATTTACAAATATTCCTAGAAATAGTAGCTACCTAAGACTCAGAGAATATATATAAACAAGTATTGACTAGCATTTATAACTTTGAACAAAATTGAATGGAAAATGATTTTGATTTTATAATTGTTATGACATGCAGCAATAGAATTTATCCTTGTTCACCTCTGACTTATCAGACTAGTGCCTTATCCATTGGGAATAAGATTGACTATTGGCAATAGATCTAATTCAAATATCTTGTATATGAATTAATCAATTGTAATCACCCACTCCCATTCTTATGAAGTATCCTTTTCATAAGTTCATAAACCCTATTGATTTACTGAAGCATTTCTATAATTCCTTGAATTAAAAGCAACAATGAAATTAGTATACAACCCATCTAGATTGTATTTAGTCAATTTAAACCTTATTTAAATGAATTCAAAGTAGATAAACACATAAAATGGAGACATAAATTGATGACACAGATATAATGCAAATGCCCTTTTGCATTATCCTTTTAGATGACTAATATAATGACCAATAGAAATGAAAGCCTATAATAGCTTACTAATTCTGTCATTTTAATATATCATTAGAAAGTACAATTAGAAAATAAACTTAGAATAGCTACACACTACTGGACTGACTGTATTTTCTCGAAAGACTCAAAATTATTCAAAATTCAGACCATCACATTGCCTTGAAAACTCACTTATATAGGCATGAGTTGCAACAAGAAAAGGGAAAATGTGATTGCCAGTTGTCCTTTTACAAAAATGAATATACTACCTCTTTAGAAAAATATACGGACACCTTAACTCAACTGCACATGACAACTAGAGCATAAAATCTTTAACTTTGTCTTTTTCTCTAATTGCTCCTTGTTGGTAAAGCTTTGATTTTTGTGATCACTTCCCAAACAAATAATTCTCTTTTTGTGGGCCATTCACCTTCCTTTACTATTGTTAGTTCATCAACAGATTTCTGCCACCTAGCATCAATAATCACCCTTCCTTCTATGGTAAACCTATTCATTTCAGTTTCAACTTTGAATAGGGTATCAATTAGTTCATTGAAAAGACACTCATCAATACCATCTTGGAAAATGGATACCACTTATGGAAATTTTATAATGTGATCAAAAGAACTAGACCACTCACTAAAATCCTTTATTTTTTCATCTGAATTAATAACAAAAAGAAATAAAGAATAGAAGCCATTTGTCAGCACTTTCAATTTGCTTTGAATTACTGCCAGCTTCCCTGTGAATAAATTTTGCACTAATTCTTTGACTTTGTTCATACCTTCCTTCACAGTAATAACTTTATCTAGAAGATCTACCTTCTTGGATAACAAGGGTATCAACTTGTCAAAGAATTGCATATATGGCCCTCATTGTTGAAAAATAGGCTCAAGCCATATAATTGCATCCTTGCATACCTATTCTGCATATTGTAGATTGATGAATGCATTATAAGAATCTTGAGATATTCTTTTCAAAATGCTTATTCTATGATTTAATACATTTATCAAAGCATTTTTCTTGGTGGCACTATCAAATTGGGAGACTTTTGTTTCCACACTAATCATAGGCACTGGCAATGTTACCCCTATAGGTATTTCTTTTGTTTGGGCCTCTGCTTCTATATTGTGCCTTCTTTCTTCCTCTTCCCTTAGTGCATGTTCTACCTCTGCTGATGTCTTGAGTTGTTCTTTGAGGGATATTATTTATGTTTCTAGATTTTTAATTTTCTCCTCCAACTCTTCTATTCTTTGCTTCTGCACATGGCTCATTTTGAGCTCTTCTTCATACATCTTACTAATGTCAAGGCACTCATTCCACATTGCAGCTAGCTTATCCTCAATTTCATCAACCTTTTCCTCATTCATGATAGCAAAGTGTTTAACCAAACTAGAAATCTCTTTCCTAGTAGTTCTCTCCAATGTCCACACAATCATATTACCCTATGCAGTCTCCTCTATATCCATCATTTTGGGCTTCTTAGTGTCAGGGGCTACACTCCATACTTCTAGGATTTTTGTGTCTACATTAAAACCTGACCCTCTTCTAAAACCTTCACTACTAGCAACTTCATAACTGATGGCCTTGTCTTGTCTTCTCATTTGATCCATAACAAAGGCCTTCTCAATATCCCAATGTGGTATTAGAATCATACCACTCCTATGTAGCAACTCCCTAGCTTCTACAGTGGTCATTGCTTCACTCTCAGGATCATAAGCCAATAGTTTTTCAACTAATTCATTATTCTTCTCTAGATCCTCTCCAGGCATGAGACTCAATGTGAGCTCATTTTGTTTAATTTTATAAAGAAAACTTTTAAACTCTGATGATTTAATGAAATCATCATCTTCCATGAACTTTTCAGATTCAATGAGCCTATCATCCAATCTTGATGCTGCAACCTGAAGATTAGTAGAGGCCTTCCCTACTTTTTTAGCCCTTTGGTGTAAATAATTTTTCTTAATATCAAAAAAATACTCACTACTCCCTGACATTACTTGTAGGGCTCTACTTACCACCTTTTATCGGATGTGTATTGTCTTTTGTCTCTTATTTCCTTTTGGCACCCAAGTTGAAGCTAATGGTTGCTCCCCTTCTAACTCAATCTCCAATTGTGCATCTGGCTTAGGGGATTCTCTATTTACAGTGCCTTCCTCTCCCTCTAGCTCATGAGGCATTTGTGACATAATGTGGTCAAAATTATCCACCATTCTTCTCAAGTTATTAGGATATGGAATCTTTGTATAAAAACCCTTAAAATTAGGGTTGCTCCTCTTCAAAGCCTCCTCTACTCTCCTTGCTTCCTCATATTTCCTTAATAACTCATTTGCCTCCACTATTGCTACTATGTTGGCAGTTAGGTCCTCTACAGGGATTGGCTTGCTTGGAGGCAGAATGTAACCCCTAATGGCCTTGACCTCATTGGTAATGTAATTGTTAGGGTCATACATCCTATAGGGCCCAATAGAAAATTCGTACTGGCCTAAATACTCACTTAATTCCTCAAATGCATTCCTGCCTATTTCAAAATCTCCTACTTTAAAGGTTCTACAGACAAAAGTAGGCTTATGCAAAGAGGGAGGGATCATTTCTTTATTCACCAATAAAAATTGCCAAAAGAATTCAATAATAACCAATCTAGGGGGTAAATATTTAGGTAGAAGATGAGGAGGTTGTGTGCATGCAAACACTTTGATTAAAGTACACTCCTTAAAAAAAAAGATACTCCCCCAGTTATGATCTAATTTGGTTTTTTCATCTAAGAATGAGGACCTAAGAAAAGGCTTCAAAATATTTGGTTCCCTAAAGAAAGTATGATCTAATTTCCTCATAATAGCTAAACTAAACAAATTAAAGAACACAAGGGCATTTGAATAATAGAAATCTTTATGCCAAATATGAGTCTAGAGTTGCATAGGTAACACACAAAATTCATCAAAATTCTAATCAATGAAGTCCCCACTGATGTATCTAATGTTGTTATATAGGATAAGGTGCATCAGCAATGAATAATGGTGGAACTTGAAGTCTTTCAACTCTCCCTTCTTTGCATCACAAATCTACATGTGTATATTGTCAATGATGAAAGCCACATAATCATACTCCTTATGGTGGAAAGGGTCCTGTATATCACATGCCATTAGAAAAAGAGAACCATACACATGATCTTTTGCACCATCACTTCCCAACACCTTACGCAACCCATACACTGTGTTTTTGAAATAATTGTTAAACCTACTCAAAGACAGAAAATCTCCCACCTTTTTTGGAAGTAACCTTGCCTTTTTTACCTTGTAAGGAATATGTGGTAGCATAACATTCTTCACAAAATAGGTTTTATTCTTGTCAAACTTTCCTTGCAAATTTGCAATATCAATAGGTACATCCATTTGTCCTATTAATCCAAAGGCTTCAACAAAAGAAGTTCTATCCAATGTGCATAATACACTCCCATTATGCTTATGGAATGTTCCGGTTATTGGATCATAGGAGTTCATTAGGGCCTTCAACAAATCAACATCAATGAATACTTTTGGAAATATCAATTTTGCCATGTTTCTATTCCATGAGTTACACATTGGCACATTTTCTATCCTATTCTGATAAAAGTACATAAAAATATCATAACCAGTCACTCTAGGGCATTCAAAATCTCAAACAAAAACATACGGGTCTCGAAAAACATGGTCATTTGTAGAAATTATGTTCGATGATTTTGGGATAATTTTCAACCAATCTTCAGCATGCTTATTTGGTTTCTTGATTCTTGTCTTCTTCTTGGTCTTAGTATCAGACTTCTTCCTTTTTCCCTCAGGCATGACTTCTACAACATTGTCACCCTCGTCTTTGACTTTGAATTCTTCTTCATACATTTCTTACCCTTCTTTGTTAGCCATGTTCTCTTCAAATTATATTTTTACTTCTTCCACAGTAACACAGAACACACAAAGCTCTACAACTTTTAGATTTTAGAATGAACCAGAAAACAAGCTCTTCAAAGTGGAAAATACACTAACATTCAATCAAATCTTTGATATTTTAATCATACAACTATCAAATTTTTTAATAAATTTAGCATGCATGAGCTTTAAAACTATTAATACAAGTTTTCAGCAAGGTATATCAACCGTAAATTCAGATCTTAGTGTACTTTTTAATGCTTTATTTTACTTGGCTATGGTAATTCTGTGCTTTTTTCTTACTTTGTATGATACATCAGTACCGTTCCTTTCAAAATTTGGTCTCCTATTCTTACGTTGAGTCAAATCTTCAATCTTCATAACACTAAAAATGCCCTTGATGAATCTCTACAATCAATTGGAGATGCTTCAGCACACCCTAATCATCAGAACGTAATGATGTCTTGGCACTATATTGAAAATCCATTTTATGTTCTTACCCCGTATGACCTTAAAACCTTTCACTTGATACTTCTGTTTCTATGATTTAGGCTTTTGTCATATAAGCCTAAAACCCTTATCTTAGACTTCTTCACCTTTTATGCCTATACGCAACCCTGTACACTGTAAGATCTCAAACCTTCTTAATTGACACCTTCACTGTTATGATTTAACCACTCCTCATATGAGTGTAAAAAACCTTGTTAAGACTTCCTCTTTACCCTTTACACTCACACATACACATATTAGTGAAAACTCTAAAAATTTCTTCTACGTTGCTCCGCTTACTTCATTACCCGAGACACCATAAGACTTCAAAATTTATCTTCTAATCATACGCTCTTAGCCTCACCCATAGCATCCAAATATCTTTTAGGTTTCTTTTATTAATCGTTTATGCCTTTACGGGTTACCTTCATGTCGTATGATTAGAGAGCCTTCTCAAATGATAGTCAGCTCCTCCATTTACCCTTTCTAGAAAAAGTGTAAAGCCCTTTCATTTATTTTCTTTATTTACCATTTTACACTTAAATGTTGAGACTAAACTTGTAACCATGGAGAAAAGATAAAATAGCCTTTTGCTCATATGCTCACCTTGCATGTGTAAGGGTGTAATGAAAAAACTTCTCTTTCCACTTATCAACAACCTAGATCTAATTCTATAAAATGAAATGATAACATCACTGTTGATTTTTTGCACATGCAAAATTCAAAACTTAAGTTGTATGCCATGCGAGCTGGGCCCATTTGACATAGACGTCATGTCTTCATCTAATTTTCTTGCACTAGGGCCCATCTAACATTTCAACAGGTCCCACTCAGAACTTTTACTGCTAGAACAAGGCTTTACAATTATCCACAAGCTCAAAAATGTATGCACATAAACACATTTGAACCCTACTTTCATTCCTATAGAATCCCTTTACCCATAGAACCATAAAAAGTTTCATGCACCCTTTTAGATGAAGCTTTACACCATGCCAGGGTATCATGCCCTTACGCTATCCATTGAAACGTATATGCATAAATCATAACTCATAACCTTTCTGCCATTTCGCTCAAACTACTTACTCGTAACTCTGTAATAAGATCTTTCAAAGTGCAATAGACCTTTATGCTTCTTCACTTTAAGACCATTTGTATGATCGATAAGCCTCTTGACACACCATTCCACTATTTTGAAAAACAAATGCATATCCCCGTAGAACATGAAATCCTTTATGCTATTACACTACATTATGAAACATGACCACAAAAAAAAGGAAAATGGTACTTTGCTCTTACATGAAACCCTACATCGTAAGATTGTAAAGGACAAAATTTAAGCACTTTACAAACCCTTTTCAAAAAATTGAAAGGAAACCTAGGTTTTTTCATACTTAGGGCATTTTCATGGCCGTGTTAAGGGAGAAACCTTGAGAATTTAATAGAGTTTGACAGCACATGAAATAGGGCACGACTAGGGCAACCTAAAATTTTTTTTTAAAAAAAAAATGAGAAATGAAGACCCTAATTTGCTTAATTGAAAGACCTAAATGATTTTTCACCTAAAATTTCAAAAAATTTCTATACTGTGAAAAATCAAACCAACGCATAGTGGGCATTTATTACCCACTAAAGTAATGGATTCCTTATTGCATTAATGTAGATTCCTTTCCTTTTCCCTAACCCTAATTAGGCTTGATGTGGTACAATCTTGGCCATTAGTTATTGTGATCATCTAGGCCACCTATTGTAATTGAAGACCTATATAAAGGCCTCATTTCTCATTTATAAAGGGAGATTTTTATGAGATTGTTGCTATGAGTTACTGAGATAATAAAGTTTTCATTGGAGTTTGGTGAATACTTGACATGTCTTAGTGCTTGCTTTTTCTCTTAAATTTCTTCAATTAGATTAAGTTTAGCCTAGTTAATCTATGGTGATTGCAGTGAAGAATATGATGGTGTATTGATGAATTCCTCTGGTTCATACTTTTGACATTTTAGTGATTCTAACCCATCATGCAAAGTTAGCATGAACCCCTTTCATGCATATGCTTAACTTCTATCATTTGTATACAATGTTCTTTATGATGGTGTATGAAATCATCTAAAAATCTTTAGCATAACCCTTGAAGATTACACATGTTCACACTTAGTTGTAGTATAATTTGGTGAAGCAAAATTTGATAAATTGAGGAATTTTCCCACTACAGTACTATTTGTTGTTATCACTGCACTTAGGATTAGAATAGAATTCCTAAACCCTATCTTATTGAATTTATGCATATTTTTTGAAAACTCCAAAAAAGTACTTCATTGCAAAACCCTAAGATAGCTCCCACATATAGTATGGCTTGAAATGAATCTAACTAAACATGTAAGGCCTCTTGTGATCATCAAAAAACCACATCAACCACTGATCTTATCCATAGTCAAGACCTGGCATTAGAGGAACCTTGAAGTCATTGTATGATCTTCTAGCATTCTTAGAATACGCAAGACTTTATTCAAGAGGGGATAAGATATTTTGGTATTTTGTTCTACTGTTTGGTGAGTCATAAAACACACATAAACAAAAATTGGTGATATAAGGAGGGTTGTACAAAGTGTATCCATGGAATTTTCAACAATAGTGAGCTTTAAAGTATATCCAAGATAGGAGATCACTTTAAAGGGAAAAATTCAAAAAAATGTGAAATTTTGAAAAAATTAGAAGAGTGAAAAATTGGAAAACTTGAGAAAAGAAGAAAAGATTTCTCAATTGATAGGCAGATTGATCTTCTTCCAATTTGGTTTGAGTTGAACAAACAAATACATCCTTGTAATTTATCTCAACTTGCAGTATCAGGTCAATGTAGGATACATGGTACCACAGAGCATGAGAAGATGCATTGTTTGGTGTTCCTTTTGAGGGTAGACTTGGCATTACGAGGAAGGATTTATTTTTCACAACTGTATGATCCTATGGTGCTTGTAAATTTAGAAGAAGACTTTGTTGAGTTCAAAGAAGATATCAAACAGAAACCAAGAAGTGAATATGGAGGAGATACTTGGTTCCGTGTGCATAGTCTTTAAAATGTAGAATTTAGATGCCCATCTTGCCAACATATCATTGACTTGATCAAGTTCCAAATGGGTTAGTACGAGGAGATATCTTTGGGGGTTGACAAGTATTTCTTCCAAATTCCAAGTTGGATATCAAAGGAAGGTGGTAGTCGTCACTCATGTTGGGAACTAAATGGTGAAGAAAGAAATCAGTTGCATCAAGGAATCATGGTTGAGTATAATGATGATGACAATCGAGAGGAAGAACTTTCACATGTCACTTCACAAGAAGGTGTTGAAAATAAAATCAAGGACATAATTAATTTCATCAAAGGAAGGGGAGACATAGAAGAAAAAGATCTACATAATGAAGAACTAGAAAATAATCACCCCAAGTTTGAGGATGTGGTCCTTGGCAAACTTTCCCACATGCTACAAAGTCAAATTCTTGAGGATGACTTGCAAGAAATTTCACATACCCATGAAATAGAAGGCAATTGGGTGGACAAGACTAATGAGGAATTAAAAGTTATCATACATGAATCAAGGTATAGGGAAAAAGTTGAGAAAACCATTAGAGATACTACAACCTTTGGGTGGGTGCTAAATGATATCATGAAGGAAGTTGATTCATTTCCAAATGTATTTCAGGATAATAAAGTTACTACATGTGGCATGGTTCACCATCAAGTTTGACCTCCTAAAACATTAACACCTATTATTGGATTTGATGCTCAATTTATGAAGTCATTTGATGATCTTCCTTTCAATCATGAGAATTACATGCTTGATAAGATTCTACATAGAGAATTGCAATATGTTCCTAAAGAGGAATCTACAAGCAACACCATGGGTGAGGATGATGATGAGCAATTTGGGTTGATGTCACAATTGGATATTGTATTTGAACAAGTTGGGAATTTATATGAAGGAGACCTCATTAAGGAATCCTTAATTTTTGAGGATGCGCTTAGTAATACACATAAAGATGCATGGTTCATGTTATATAAGGACAAGCCACCTAATGCAATATTCCAAGGGCTTGACCATAAGAGATATCCTATCTTGAACACTTGTGAATTTGATGTTACCACAAGAGGGGGAATCAACCACCAACTGTGTCCTCCTGAACATGTGAATAATCAAAAAGGATTTCAACATGAACTACTACTTGAGACATGCCAGGTTGTTTCTTTCCTTGCTTCTAATGTTGAAAAATTTGATAATTATTATTTTGATTATGGAGGTTTTGAAAATAAAACTTGTATTTGGATTGACCATGGATCACATGAATTGCCTCAACTATTGGTCTTGCATGATGGTTTTCCTAATTTTGAAAATTGGTTGATCAATATTTTCTCAAAGTAAAAGGATAAAAATGCTAAACTAAGAACCCTTACCCAATCCTTGATACTCTTGAACATCTTGAAAAGCCATGCTAAATCAGGTGTATATATTAGTTTGGTTTGTGTCATCCCTTCAAGATTCTTGTACACAGTTAGGGTAGGTTTCTCTTGGACCATTTGGTTTAGGAGAGTAGTTTAGTTTCCTTTCAGTTGGGTAGTTTAGTTTCCCTTTGAGTTGGTTAGAATAGTTTTCTTTTAGTTGTTTAGTTTAGAGTTGGTTAGAATAGTTTTCTTTCAGTTATTTAGTTTAGATGTTGTGAGGGAGCTCAAGTTTGATTTGTATCCAATCATTTGACTTGAAATCTTTTAGCTTCCCTTAGTCAGAGAGTATTTTGGTTTGGGGACTTTGCAAGTGTAAAGGGGGTCCATGTTATCACTCATGGGTGAGGTTTGTAGATTTCACATTTTTGGTGACAAAATGAAGTCTATCTTGTTCATTTCTTGAATACATTTGACAAGGTTTAGAGATTAAAGGATGTGCTTAGTCATTAGTCTATGGTAGGACTTGTACTAAATTTGGGTCAAACTCGATGGAGGTTCTTAAGTTATCTTTGACGTGGTTACAACATTCTAATCACACTTAATTTCTCTAAGTTCTTGGTGTTTTGAAGTGAAATTGGACATAGCAAAGATCTTATACCTACTTTAGCACCACTATGGTCTTCCAAACCCTTTGCAAGCTTCATTTCTTGCAAGTCAAACAAAAGATTGAGAAAATGAAATATCATGAGAAAAGAAAAGGGATTTATGCAAAGGAAAGGTAGTATCAAAGTGAAAATAAAGATGAAATTTTCTTCAAGGGTGTCCAATCATGTCTACCGGTGCTATAAAAATAATCACTAGAGGTAGAACCATGATTGTGGTGCCATAATGGTAACTCCGTTGAGGCTATAGATGCTTGACTGGTAGCGGGGCTCTATCTAGATTGCTTTTGAAGTAAGGATATTATAATAGCTAAGATTAATGAATTTGAGAGATTATCAAGTTCTTGTTGAGTGGGGAATAAATCATTTGCACACACATGAGTAACTTATGGTCAGGGTACTTATGGTTAACTTGAGAGTTCTTTCCCTTGTCGAGTGCTTTTCTTTAAGTAGATTTTCGGATAGTCCATCCTAAGATTTTTGTTCTAAGTTACTTATTTCTTTAAATATTCAAAAACCTTTCTTTGGGTGGGTGCTAGATGTTGTGGGCTTTTCACACCATCGCCCCATTGCAAATGGGCCCCCCTTTTGTCTCTTGGTCTTGTCCTTTTGGCTTACTTTCTTAGTAGTATTGGGCTTGGTCTTCTAAAGTCCCCTCTTTCAAATGAGAATTGGTAAAATTGGCCAAATGTGGAAAGTGTTGTCCATGTGGCTCCGAGGATGGAAATTATTTGCTTGTTTGAGAATTGAATGTCTCGACTTATTATTTTCAGAAGGCCTATTTTTAGTAAGAATATTTTTAGTAAATTTCACTACCTCTCGGATTGACCTTATTTTTCCTTTGGGACAATTTACTATTTTTAGAAAGTCTATTTTTAGTACGTCTATTTTTAGTAAATTTTACTGCCTCTTAGATTGGCCTTATTTTGACTTTGGGACAACCTATTATTTTTAGAATGTCTATTTTTGGTAGGTCTATTTCTATAACAACTGAGCTATGGTTGATAAAGAGCCAAAAGGGTACATGTGTCTATATCCAAAAGAATGAGTAAGCACGACAATCAATCAAGAAAAAAATGGTTAAGTTTGGAATAACCCATGAAATGTCCAAAAGTTGAAAGGAATGAAAATATCAAGAAAAATGGTTGTTGGGGAATTCTTCCATCATGGACAAACTTCACGATCACTCAAAAAATCCAGCCTTGGAGAAATATGGTTGTTGCAAAATTCTTCCATCATGGAAAAAATCCACGATCTCTCAAAATATCCTGCCATGGAGAAAAATGGTTGTTGTGGGATTCTTCCTTTGTGGACAAAATCCAAGATCACTCAAAAATCCAGCCTTGGAGAAAAATCATTGTTGCAGAATTCTTCCATCATCGAAAAAATCCACAATCTCTCAAAAAATCCCACCTTGGAGAAAAATGGTTGTTGCAAAATTCTTCTATCATGGACTAAATCCACAATCTCTCAAAAAAATCCATCTTTGGAAAAAAATGGTTGTTGCAGAATTTGTCCATCATGGACAATATCCACGATCACTCAAAAAATCTAGGCTTGGAGAAAAATGGTTGTTGCAAAATTCTTCCATCATGGACAAAATCCATGATCTCTCAAAAAATCTAGCCTTGGAGAAAAATGGTTGTTGCGGAATTCTTCCATCATGGAAAAAAATCCATGATCTCTCGAAAAGTCCTACCTTGGAGAAAAATGGTTGTTGTGGAATTCTTCCATCATGGACAAAATCCACGATCACTCAAAAAATCTTGCCTTGGAGAAAAATGGTTGTTATGGAATTCTTCCATCATGGACAAAATCCATGACTGCTCAAAATTTCCATGAGCAAGAGAATTAGAAATCATGGAAGCAAAAATGGCTAAGTGTTGGAAATTTCTCCTTTATGGAATAAAAAATGGCTAAGTGTTGGAGATTTGTCCTTCATAGAAGAAAAAATGGTGAAGTGTTAGAAATTCCTTCTTCATGGAAGAAAAACTGCTAGTGTTGGAAATTTCTCCTTCATGGAAGAAAAATTGGCTAACTTTTGGCAATTCCTCCTTTATGGAAGAATAAATGGCTAAGTGTTGGAAAGTTTCTCCTTCATGGAAAAATGAAAAAGGATTAAGTGCTAGAAATTTCTCCTCTAGATCTTGAATTTCACCCTCTTCAAGTGTGTGTGAAAGACTAGAAAAATGATTGACGATGATTTGAAAAGGGGAAATTCTTCAAAATGTAAGAAAAGGCATAATAGTGAATTCAAAGCATTTGAAGAAAAAGGAGGAGAAATCTCTAGTTCTAGAAATTCAAGAAATATGCTCAAATCCAAAATTCTCGTACCAAGATCAAAGTACTAAGTGATCCGGTCCCAGACATTCAAGGTTCAAAGATCAAAGTTCAAATCCAAAAAGCGAAGAACATGGTAAAGGAAGTTTAATATGAAGAAAATTCTAGAGTAACATAATCATCAACAAGGGATTCCAATCCATTTTAGGATATAAATTTCAAAGCAAGTACATGGAAGATGAGAATGTTCGAAGAGAGATTTTCAGAAAAGTTAGTCAAAGTTGGATCTTAGTTAAAATGATGCAGTTGGAAAAGACTCGAGCTTACATGGCCTCCATCATAATTTCATGGCATCCAATTATCTTTGATGAAGAACTAAGGTCTCAAAGTCAAACTTCTATGCATTCAGAGAATGGAATCAAGAATAATTTATTCAAGGAAGATTGAGCATTTATTGAGTAATGGACATGCATGGTGGATATTTATTGAACCCAACTGCTTCCTAAAAGAGCATGCATAGTGGGCATTTATTACCCACTACGGTAATGAATTCTTTGTTGCATTAATGTAGATTCCTTTCCTTTGCCCTAACCCTAATTAGGGCTGATGTGGTACAATCTTGGCCATTGGTTAGTGTGATCATCTGGGCCACCTATTCTAATTGAAGACCTGTATATAGGCCTTATTTCTCATTTGTAAAGGGATATTTTTATGAGATTGTTGCTATGAGTTACTGAGATAATTAAATTTTCATTGGAGTTTGGTGAATACTTGACATGTCTTAGTGCTTGCTTGTTCTCTTAAATTTCTTCAATTAGATTAAGTTTAGCCTAGTTAATGTGTGGTGATTGCAATGAAGAATATGATTGTGTATTGATGAATTCCTTTGGTTCATACTTTTGACATTTTAGTGATTCTAACTTGTTGTGCAAAGTTAGCTTGAACCCCTTTCATGCATATGCTTAACTTTTATCATTTGTATACATTGTTCTTTAAGATGGCATATGCGATGATATGAAAATCTTTGGCATAACCCTTGAAGATTGCACCAGTTCACGCTTAGTTGTAGTATAACTTAGCAAAGCGAAATTCGATAAATTGAGGAATTTGTCCACTAGAGAACTATTTGTTGTTATCACTACCCTTAGGACTAAAATATAATTCCTGAACCTTATCTTATTAAATGTTTGCATATTTTGTGAAAAATTCAAAATAAGTACTTCATTACAAAACCCTAAGATAACTCCCACATCTAGTATGGCTTAAAATGAATCTAAATAAACATGTAGGGCCCCTTGTGATCATAAAAAAAATCACATCAACTACTGATCTTATCCACAATCAAGAATTGGCATTAGAGGAACCTTGAAGTCATTGTATGCTCTTCTAGCAAGCTTAGCATACACAAGAGTTTATTCAAGAGAGGATAAGATATTTTTGTATTTTGTTCTACTGTTTGGTGAGTCATAAAACACACATCAATAGCTCCCTCCAATATGTTGACTGGTCTCTTAACAACTATGAAAAACATATATGTGTCTGATATTCCTAAATGCTACTCAATTTGTTAATATTCCAAGTGCATACCAATGCTCCCATGTTACATTATATATTTTGTGTATCACTGGACTCTTCTATAGGCCAACTTTCTTTCCATTGCACATAGACCTCCAAGAAGGGTATATTACATTTTTTTCTAGTGTTTTAGACATTCAACTTGTAGATCACTCTATATTAGAAGAAAACAATTAGTTTAGAAAAAGCATTAGTTAAGTTAAAAACATCTCCATCTATTATATCATTCAATAGACTATAGGCATTCAAGAATACATCAAAGATTGAATACATTATTTGCAAATTCATGTTGTTCATCTTTTAGACTTTGTATTTTCTAAAGTAAGCAAGTTATTGCATAATTTAGTATAGCTGACATCTTACACTTTTGATGCTATAAAAATTATTTATTCTTCAAGGTCTTTTTATAGGACTACAAACATTAGATTGGGTTCCTTACAAAATCCAATTAATCATCTCAGTTTTGAGTATAGATGAAACTTTATTATAGAATGAGGAATTTTATTGATAGCCTAGAAGTAATTTTGCAGATAGAATCTTTGCAACAATTCATGTGGATTGTGTTGGTTAGAATAATATTTTGCAGGCATATGGCAAAGGCTAATATGGATATCACTAAAGTATGGGAAATAGAACAACAATAGTAATAATAGGGAGAAAAGATGAGGACTATAAGGAAAATGCATAAATGGAGACCATAAAAATCAGGGCTCAATCACGGTGAATGGCACAACTTTCACGTATCAAATACCATGGTCTATACAAAATTTATTGAACTCCAATGAATAGAATTCAGCTCCATTATTTGATTTTAAACATTTTATTTTGTGCCCACTTTAATTTTCAACAAGAGCTTTTAAATTTTTAAATTTTAAGAAAATCTTTCGCATAACCCTTCAAGATTGCACCAGTCCATGCTTAGTTGTAGTATAACTTGGCGAAGAAAAAATTGCTAAATTGAGGAATTTGTCCACTAGAGTACTATTTTTTGTTATCACTACCCCTAAGATTAGAATAGATTTCCTAAACCTTGTCTTATTGAATTTTTGCATATTTTGTGAAAACTCCAAAAAAAGTACTTCATTGCAAAACCCTAAGATAGCTCCCACATCTACTATGGCTTGAAATGAATCTAAATAAACATGTAAGGCCCCTTGTGATCATCAAAAAATCACATCAACCAATGATCTTATCCACGGTCAAGACCTGGCATTAGAGGAACCTTGAAGTCATTGTATGATCTTCTAGCAATCTTAGAATACACAAGACTTTACTCAAGAGAGGATAAGATATTTTGGTATTTTGTTCTACTGTTTAGTGAGTCATAAAAGAAACATCAATAGAAACAAACACTAGAAGGAGGGCTATACAAAGTGTATCCATGGAATTTTCAACAGTAGTGAGCTTTCAAGTATATCCAAGATAGGAGATCTCTTTAAAGGGAAAAATCCAAAAAAATGTGAAATTTTTAAAAACTGCATTGATCTTCTCCCAATTTGGTTTGAGTTGAACAAACAACTGCATCCTTGTAATTTATCTCAACTTGTAGCATCAGGCCAATGTAGGATACATGGTACCACAAAGCATGATGAGATGCATTGTTTGGTGTTCCTTTCGAGGGTAGACTTGGCATTATGAGGAAGGATTTCTTTTGCACAAGTGTATGATCCTATGGTGCTTGTCAATTTAGAAGAAGACTTTGTTGAGTTCAAAGAAGATATCAATAAGAAACCAAGAAGTTAATATGGAGGAGATACTTTTTGCCATGTGCACAGTCTTTCACATTCAGAATTTAGATGCCCATCTTACCAAGACATCATTGACTTGATCAAGTTCCAAATGGGTTGGTATGAGGAGATATCTTTGTGGGGCGACAAGTATTTCTTCCAAATTCCAAGTTGGATGTCAAAGGAAGGTGGTAGTCATCACTCATATTGGGAACTAAATGGTGAAGAAAGAAATCAGTTGCATCAAGGAATCATAGTTGAGTATAATGATGATGAAAATTGAGAGAAAGAACTTTCAAATGTCACTTCACAAGAAGGTGTTGAAACTAAAATCAAGGACACAATTAATTTTATCAAAGGAAGGGGAGACATAGAAGAAAAAGATCTACATAATGAAGAACTAGAAAATAATCACCCCGAGTTTCAAGATGTGGTCCTTGGCAAACTTTCCCACATGATACAAATTCAAATTCTTGAGGATGACCTGTAAGAAATTTCACATACACATGAAATAGAAGGCAATTGGGTGGACAGGATGAATGAGGAATTAAAAGTTATCATACATGAATCAAGTTATAGGGAACAAATTGAGAAAACCATTAGAGATACTACAACCTTTGGGGGGGTAATAAATGATATCATGAAGGAAGTTGATTCATTTCCAAATGTATTTCAAGATGATAATGTTACTACATGTGGCATGGTTCGCCATCAACTTTGACCTACTGAAACATTAACACCTATTATTGAATTTGATTCTCAATTTATGAAGTCACTTGATGATCTTCCTTTCAATCATTAGAATTCTATGCTTGATAAGATTCTACTTAGAGAATTGCAAGATGTTCCTAAAGAGGAATCTACAAGCAACACCATGGGTGAGGATGATGATGAGCAATTTGGGTTGATGTCACAATTGGATACTGTATTTGAACAAGTTTGGAATTTATACTAAGGAGACCTCATTAAGGAATCCTTAATTTTTTAGGATGCACTTAGTAATACACACAAGGATGCATGTTTCATACTATATAAGGACAAGCCACCTAATGCAGTATTCCAAGGGCTTGATCACAAGAGATATCCTATCTTGAACACTTTTGAGTTTGATGTTACCACCAGAGGGGGAATCAACCACCAACTGTATCTTCCTGAACATGTGAATAATCAACAAGGATTTCAACATGAACTCCTTCTTGAGACATGCCAGGTTGTTTCTTTCCTTGCTTCTAATGTTGAAAATTTTGATAATTATTATTTTGATTACGAAGGTTTTGAAAATAAAACTTGCATTTGGATTGACCATGGACTACATGAATTGCCGCAACTGTTGGTCTTGCATGATAGTTTTCCTAATTTTGAAAATTGGGTGATCAATATTTTCTCAAAGTACAAGGATAAAAATGCTAAACTAAGAACCCTTACCCAATCATTGATACTCTTGAACATCTTGAGAAGCCATGCTAAATCAGGTGTATATATTAGTTTGGTTTGTGTCATCCCTTCAAGATTCTTGTACACAGTTAGGGTAGGTTTCTCTTGGACCATTTGGTTCAGGAGAGTAGTTTAGTTTCCTTTCAGTTGGGTAGTTTAGTTTCCCTTTGAGTTGGTTAGAATAGTTTTCTTTTAGTTGTTTAGTTTAGAGTTGCTTAGAATAGTTTTTTTTTAGTTGCTTAGTGTAGATTTTGTGAGGGAGCTCGAGTTTGATTTGTATCCAGTCATTTGACTTGAAATCTTTTAGCTTCCCTCAGTTAGAGAGTATTTTGGTTTGGGGACTTTACAAATGAAAAGGGGGTCCATGTTATCACTCGTGGGTGAGGTTTGTAGATGTCACATTTTTGTGACAAAATGAAGTCTGTCTTGTTCATTTCTTGAATAAATTTGACAAGGTTCAGAGATTAAAGGATGTGCTTAGTCATTAGTCTATGGTAGGACCCCTACTAAATATGATGACTTGTCTCTTAACAACTTTGACAAACATATATGTGTCTAATATTCCTAAATGCTACTCGATTTTTTAATACTCCAAGTGCGTACCAATGCTCCCATGTTTCATTATATATTTTGTGTGTCACTGGACTCTTCTATAGGCCAACTTTCTTTCCATTGCACATAGACCTTCAAGAAGGGTACATTACAATTTTTTCCAATGTTTTAGACATTCAACTTGTAGATCAATCTATATCAGAAGAATAAAATTAGTTTAGAAAAAGCATTAGTTAAGTCAAAAAAATCTCTATCTATTGTATCATTCAATAGACTATAGGCATTCAAGCATACATCAAAGATTGGATACATTATTTGTAAATTCATGTTGTTCATCTTTCAGACTTTGTATTTTCCAAACTAAGCAAGTTATTGCACAATTTGGTATAGCTAACATCTTACACTTTTGATGAAATGAAAATTATTTATTCTTCAAGTGTTTTGTTATAGGACTACAAAAATTAGATTGGTTTCCTTACAAAATCCAATTAATCATCTCAGTTTTGAGTATAGATGAAAATTTATTATAGAATGAGGAATTTTATTGATAGCCTACAAGTAATTTCACAGATAGAATCTTTGCAACAATTCATGTGGATTGTGTTCGTTAGAATAATATTTTGCAGGCATATGGTAGAGGGTAATATGGATATCAATAAAGTATGGGAAATAGAACAATAATAGTAATAATAGGGAGAAAAGATGAGGACAAAGTATAAATGGAGACCATAAAAATGAGGGCTCCGTCACGGTGAATGGCACAACTTTCACCCGTCAAATACCTTGGTCTATACAAAAGTTATCAAACTCCAATGAATAGAATTCACCTTTGTTATTTGATTTTCAACATTTTATTTTGTTCCCACGCTGATTTTCAACAAGAGCTTTAAAAATTTTAAATTTTGAGAAAATCTTTGGCATAACCCTTGAAAATTACACTAGTTCACACTTAGTTGTAGTATAACTTGGTGAAGTAGAGTTCGGTAAATTGAGGAATTTGTCCACTAGAGTACTATTTGTTGTTATCACTACCCTTAGGATTAGAATAGAATTCCTAAAACCTGTCTTATTGAATTTCTGCATATTTTGTCAAAACTCCAAAAAAAGTACTTCATTGTAAAACCCTAAGATAGCTCCCACATCTATTATGGCTTGAAATAAATCTAAATAGACATGTAAGGCCCCTTGTGATCATTAACAAATCACATCAACCACTAATCTTATCCATAGTCAAGACCTGACATTAGAGGAACCTTGAATTCATTATATGATCTTCTAGCAATCTTAGAATACACAAGACTTTATTCAAGAGAGGATAAGATATTTTGGTATTTTTTTCTACTGTTTGGTGAGTCATAAAACACACATAAAAAAAAAATGGTGCTAGAAGGAGGGCTGTACAAAGTGTATCCATGGAATTTTCAATAGTAGTGAGCTTTCAAGTATATCCAAGATAGGAGATCTCTTTAAAGGGAAAAATCCAAAAAAATGTGAAATTTTTAAAAAATTAGAAGAGTGAAAAGTTGGAAAATTTGAGAAAAGAAGAAAAGATTTCTCAATTGATAGGCTAGTTGATCTTCTCCCAATTTGGTTTGAGTTGAAAAAACAACTGCATCCTTGTAATTTACCTCAACTTAAAGCATTAGCTCAATGTAGGATACATGGTACCACAGAGCATTAGGAGATGCATTGTTTGGTGTTCCTTTTGAGGGTAGACTTGGCATTATGAGGAAGGATTTGTTTTGCACAAGTGTATGATCTTGTGGTGCTTGTCAATTTAGAAGAAGAGTTTGTTGAGTTGAAAGAAGATATCAATAAGAAACCAATAAGTGAATATGGAGGAGCTACTTGGTGCTGTGTGGATAGTCTTTCACATTTAGAATTTAGAAGCCCATCTTGCCAAGATATCATTGACTTGATCAAGTTCCAAATGGGTTGGTACGAGGAGATATCTTTGGGTGTGAAAAGTATTTCTTCCAAATTCCAAGTTAGATGTCAAAGGAAGGTGGTAGTCATCACTCATGTTGGGAACTAAATGGTGAAGAAAGAAATTAGTTGAATCAAGGAATCATGGTTGAGTATAATGATGATGACAATCAAGAGGAAGAACTTTCACATGTCACTTCACAAGAAGGTGTTGAAAATAAAATCACGAACACAATTAATTTCATCAAAGGAAGGGGAGACATAGAAGAAATAGATCTACATAATGAAGAACTAGAAAATAGTCACCCCAAGTTTGAGGATGTGGTCCTTGGCAAAATTTCCCACATGCTACAAAGTCAAATTCTTGAGGATGACTTGCAAGAAATTTCACATACCTATGAAATAGAAGGAAATTGGGTGGACAGGACGAATGAGGAATTAAAAGTTATAATACATGAATCAAGGTATAGGGAACAAGTTGAGAAAACCATTAGAGATACTACAACCTTTGGGGGGGTGCTAAATGATATCATGAAGGAAGTTTATTCATTTCCAAATTTATTTCAAGATGATAAAGTTACTACATGTGGCATGGTTCACCATCAACTTTGACCTCCTGAAACATTAACACCTATTATTGAATTTGATGCTCAATTTATGAAGTAATTTGATGATCTTCCTTTCAATCATGAGAATTCTATGCTTGATAAGGTTCTACATAGATAATTGCAAGATGTTCCTAAAGAGAAATCTATAGGCAACACCATGGGTGAGGATGATGATGAGCAATTTGGGTTGATGTCAGAATTCGATATTGTATTTGAACAAGTTTGGAATTTATATGAAGGAGACCTCATTAAGGAATCCTTAATTTTTGAGGATGCACTTAGTAATACACACAAGGATGCATGGTTCATGCTATATAAGGACAAGCCACATAATGCAATATTCCAAGGGCTTGATGAAAAGAGATATCCTATCTTGAACACTTGTGAGTTTGATGTTACCACAAGAGGGGGAATCAACCAGCAACTGCATCTTCCTGATCATGTGAATAATCAACAAGGATTTCAACATGAACTACTACTTAGGACATGCCAGGTTGTTTCTTTCCTTGCTTCTAATGTTGAAAATTTTGATAATTATTATTTTGATTATGGAGGTTTCGGAAATAAAACTTGTATTTGGATTGACCATGGACCACATTAATTGCCTCAACTGTTGTTCTTGCATTATAGTTTTCCTTATTTTGAAAATTGGGTGATCAATATTTTCTCAAAGTACAATAATAAAAATGCTAAACTAAGAACCCTTACCCAATCCTTGATACTCTTGAACATCTTGAGAAGCCATGCTAAATTATGTGTATATATTAGTTTGGTTTGTGTTATCCCTTCAGGATTCTTGTACATAGTTAACATAGGTTTCTCTTGGACCATTTGGTTCAGGAGCATAGTTTAGTTTCCTTTTAGTTGGGTAGTTTAGTTTCCCTTTTAGTTTGTTAGAATAGTTTTCTTTTAGTTGTTTAGTTTAGAGTTGGTTAGAATAGTTTTCTTTTAGTTGCTTACTTTAGATGTTGTGAGCGAGCTCAAGTTTGATTTGTATCCAGTCATTTGACTTGAAATCTTTTAGCTTCCCTCAGTCAGAGAGTATTTTTGTTTAGGGACTTTGCAAGTGCAAAGGGGTTCCATGTTATCACTCATGGGTGAGGTGTGTAGATTTCACATTTTTGTGACAAAATGAAGTCTGTCTTGTTCATTTTTTGAATACATTTGACAAGGTTCAGAGATTAAAGGATGTGCTTAGTCATTAGTCTATGGCAGGACCCCTACTAAATATGATGACTTGTCTCTTAAAAACTATGAAAAACATATATGTGTCTGGTATTCCTAAATGCTACTCAATTTTTTAATACTCCAAGTGTGTACCAATGCTCCCATGTTTCATTATATATTTTGTGTGTCACCGGACTCTTCTATAGGCCAACTTTCTTTCCATTTCACATAGACCTCCAAGAAGGGTACAATACAATTTTTTCTAGTGTTTTAGACATTCAACTCGTAGATCACTCTACATTAGAAGAAAAAAATTAGTTTAGAAAAAGCATTAGTTAAGTCAAAAACATCTCCATCTATTGTATCATTCAATAGACTATAGGCATTCAAGCATACATTAAAGATTGGATACATTATTTGCAAATTCATGTTGTTCATCTTTTAGACTTCGTATTTTCTAAAGTAAGCAAGTTATTGCACAATTTAGTATAGCTGACATCTTACACTTTTGATGCAATGAAACTTATTTATTCGTCAAGGTCTTTGTTATAGGACTACAAACATCTGATTGGTTTCCTTACAAAATCCACTTAATCATCTCTATTTTGAGTATAGAAGAAACTTTATTATAGAATGACGAATTTTATTGATAGCCTGGAAGTAATTTCACAGATATAATCTTTGCAACAATTCATGTGGATTGTGTTGGTCAGAATAATATTTTGCAGGCATATGGCAGAGGCTAATATGGATATCACTAAAGTATGGGAAATAGTACAAAAATGGTAATAATAGGGAGAAAAGATGAGGACAATAAGGACAATGCATAAATGGAGACCATAAAAATGAGGGCTCCATCAGGGTGAATGGCACAACTTTCACCCATCAAATACCTTGGTCTGTATAAAATTTATCGAACTCCAATGAATAGAATTCACCTCCGTTATTTGATTTTCAACATTTTATTTTGTGCCCACTCTTATTTTCAACAAGATCTTTTACATTTTTAAATTTTTAGAAAACATCAAACTTTCTAGACATGTCATATAGACCCAAAGCTTTCTATTACAATCATCAAGAAAGGAAACAAAAAAATTTGTGCCTCCATGAGAGGTTACCTCTATTAGACTAAATATATCTAAGTGCACTAACTCCAATGATATAGCCTTCTTGTCATGGCCATTCTTGAAAAATATGACATGTTTTTCTTTCCCATGAAGATAGTGCTCACAAAATTCCAAATCTACTAATTGGAGACCTAGAAGTTGATCTTGATCAAGCATAAGCTCTAGCCCCTTTTTGATCATGTGGCATTATATTTGATGCCAAAGTACAATATCATTGTTTGGAAGTTATCATAGCTCTCACCTCATAACTAGTTTCCACAAAATATAGAATGCCAACTTTATCCCCTTTGGCAATAACCGTAGAACACTTGGTAATTTACCATGTGTCTGTGAGAAGTGTAAGAAAATGTTGAGCATATAATTGACTGATGAAAATTAAATTTATTTTCAATTTGGGAATATGCCTAATATCCTTAAGCAATAATTGAGCACCTCCTTCTATTGATAACAAATATCACCCTTTCTTACAATTTCACAAGCTATATTATCACCCAAATAAGTATTCCCAAATTTTCCTTCCTTTTAGTTTGTAAAGGCTTCGCTGCAAGAAGATGCATGAAATGAAGCCCTAGAGTCAATTAACCATGAATTTAAAATTGTGTCACTTGTTGCATTAATTGAAAAACCATCACCTTGATCATGAACAATGTTTTCTTTGCTGTCCAAAACCTTTTCTTGAGCCTTATATATATTTTGTAGTCCTTTTTAATGTGACCAGACTTTCCACAAAACCAACAATCACTTTGTTTACCTTGGGACTATGATCTTCTAGCTGATTGTGACCTTCGGTTGTTATTATTTCTACCTCTATGTTGAGCTCTTCCTCTATTTTTTTTACTAACCATCACTAGCATATTTCCAAATGAAGACTCTTTATTGGTTCTCCTCATGTCTTCACTAAGAAAACTAGAAACTACCGCGTCATAGATAAGCTTGTTTTTTTTTGGTAACAAAAGTGCTAACCAAAGTTACCACACCATCCCAACTATTTAGTAAGGAACATAATAAGATGACCACCTTATTTTCATCATCTTGAGGCATATCGATGGACTATGCATGACATAAAAGAATATTTAACTCATTTATGTGATTTGACATCATTGTTCTGTCCTTCATCTTCAACTTGTAAAGCTTCTTCATGATAAAATTTTTGTTTGCAATAGACATCATTTCATACATACCTTGAAGCTTTTCCCATACATCCTTTGTTGACATTTCATTGTTCACATTGAACAACACATTCTCAGATAGTGAGAGAAAAATCTCTAC
Source organism: Cupressus sempervirens (assembly GCA_028749045.1). NCBI lineage: Eukaryota > Viridiplantae > Streptophyta > Pinopsida > Cupressales > Cupressaceae > Cupressus > Cupressus sempervirens. Next base: position 87,242,857 of record CM053785.1, read on the forward strand.
CATTGTCTTTTCATTGGTTTTATTCTAAGTCTCATCTATCATGGAGGTTCACTTCTTCACTTTACCTATTATTAACATTGCAAGATCATGCTTGGCTAGTAATGATCGCATCCATACCTTACACAAATTGAAATTCTTCCTTGATCATTTTTACACTCTTGATTCCTCCATGACTCTAAAATTGGATCACCAAAATCAATCGCAAGCTCTAATACCAATTGTAAGTTAATTAAGAATGCAATAAAATGTACAAAGGAAAAAGATGCATAAACACACATGTTTATCATAGTTCACCACAAATCTTGGCTACGTCCACACTAAGAGTAGAGGAATTGTATTGATGAAATAGAATTTGTTTACAAATAGATGCCATCAACATTTATAGATCACAAATGATTAGTTGAAGAGACACAATACAAGTGGAAGGAAAACACCCATGGTTATTGGCCTTCAAATACTCAAGATACTTCTTTCTCATCAGCATAGATATCTTGCTTGTGCCATTTATCATTTTGGTGTGCTCAATAAACCCCAAGATGGCATATATTTTCTTAGATCTAGAAGATTTCTCAATTTAGGATCTAAATTTTATGTCTATTCTTATTTCTCCTGTTTTCCTTTTACTACCTCTTCCACTGTGTGTTTTGATTTTACCAATCAGTTTATTGGGCTTGTTCTACCTCATCTCTTGGTGTATCATAGATAGGGTATTTTGCAACTAGTTTGTTTAGGGCCTCTACAAACTCGATGACATGGATCAGGTATTTTGGGAAAAATGACCAACAAGGGTGGAGAGGGGTGTCCTTGGAAATACAATTTCAAAGTATAGATTAATATTGGTGGCCATGGGTATCAATGGAGACCATGCTTTTTGGATGTCAAACAAAAATTTCTTTTTGAGATTAAAGATAAGGAGGGATGAAGCTCATGAAAATGCTCAAAGTTGCTAGATGTTGCATTCAATAATGAGAAATAGTAGTTTTGATTGAGTCCAACATCTTCATAGACTATATAATACCCAGAGATGGATGGAAGAAATATCTACCATATTCCATTATATCTATTCCCATGAGATTGATTTGAATATGGAAGATGCTTTTGAAGCATACAAAGAGATTGAGGATGTGCTCAAATTTTTGGACTATCTAGAAAACATAGTTATGGATCCCCTCAACATCTTTGGCACATTGAATTTGTAGGACTTCATTCATAGTATAGATGATGAAGGATAAATCTTTAATATGGAGTGAAATTTGAGGTAGGGAGAAACTAGAAGAGTGAGGAAGCTTTCAACAAATTTTTTGGTTGTAGATATATAAAAATTTGTTGAAAAGATGTTCAAGGGCCACTTGATCATATTTGATACAACTTATTATAACATGAGTGTGGAAGAGTTGGGCGAAGTGCTAGGTAGATTGGTGGGACATGTCATTGTGTCTTCTCTATTAGAAGCTCTAGGTGTGATACTAAAAAGCATAAGGTAGTGGGTACAAAATTTAGAGGAAAAGAATATTGAAGGTGCCATTTAAGTTATAGGGAATGTTAGTGGACTGTTAGAAAAGTTGGCCAAATATGGAGACATCAAGTCATCAATAGAAACTAGAGAAGTCCCAAGTCAAAGTACAATGGTGGATGAGGATATAGAGTTTGCTACTTGATGACAACAAATGTCCTTTTTGAATGTAAATTTGATTCTTTTTGCTGATGGAAGTTTAGGATTTTAACAAGTGTCAATTGATATTTTTATCATCTATTATATCAATAATGTTGAGTTTCCCTCATCGTGTCTACTCCTTTTATACATATGGTATCTTCTACATCATTATTTAAAGATATAATTAAATTTCAACCACTCATTGCTACTAGAAAAACTAAGGTAAGATAAATGTCTTCTTGATTCAAGTGCATTAGATTATATGGCATCTTGTATGGATATGCTTTCTTCTATTGATCCTTATACTTCTCTACATATCTTGATAGATAATAATGTATATATAAGGTTTGAGGATAAGATTCTATTCCTATAGGAGAGGGGATATTTAATGATGTTCTTTTTGTACCATCCTTGACCACAAATATCACTTCCATTTGCAAAATTACTCATGGTACACATGGAAAAATGGTTGAGTTCACTTGTGATTATGTCTACATTACATGCATAGAAACTAGAGATGTCATCCCTATGGGAATTGCTGATCATGCATCATGCTTGTATTCTTTTTCACATTTTGTAGATGATGATGATGATATTTATGATGTAGTCATCCCTATTCCAAGGGTTAACTTTTTAAGTGGAGAGAAATTTTCACACTCGCATCAAATTTGTGTTCTTGAGAGTTGAGTGTTGATAATTCTACTCCTCTACCTCCTACGTCCTAAAAAATGGTTTCTATTATTGAGTAGAATGATCATAATGATTTAGATGTTATAGTGTTGAATGATCACTTGGATGAAATTTTAGTTATTTTTTGTTGAGTCCCATAATGTAGATTTGGGAGACCTATTTGACGGGGTTTCTCTACTCTTTGATGACAACATCATAGTTGGAAACACTTCCTCACCTTCTTTAGAGATTGGATTTCCTAACTCTTCAACTACAATTGGCTTGTCATGTTTCATAGGTCATATTGGTGATGTGTTGAAAAACATTTGAGCTTGGAGAGCTTGGAAACACCTATTCAATATTTAAACAATGCATACATGGAGACCTTCTTCCTTATTCTTCTATCTTCACATGGATTGGCTTCTTTATTATTTGATATATTTACTTCTTCCTAAGGAGAGACATGTTACTTGTAGACATTTTATTCTATTTTATTTTAAAATAGACTTCATAATGTCTCATATGATTCTTCCTATGGGGGATCATTCCTTTTATATACATGATTTATGTAGCTCTTGGAGAATGTTGAGTACTCTATCAATCCATGCATTTGTTCTTTTCATCTCTACTTTTGGAGGAAGGGTTTTCCCATGAGGTTTTCTCTCTTTTTCTACTTTATGATAGATAACATTTCATATATTACTTTCTGTAAATGTATATGGGTACCTAAAATGACCTATTAGTTGGGACTCATCTTCCATTGTGAGTTGAAGTGTATTTCCATTAGTTACACTTAAGGGTGAGTGGGAGGGGAGAGGGGTGTGGGTGTAATTAAATATTCACTAATTATGCTCAATTAATCTTACTTAGGAGAATACATTAAATAGAATTTTATCATTGAGACACCTATGATTTTGCACCTTAATTATGCACATGGTGTAGGAGAATTCCCTTTTATGCAGTAATAGTTGTTTTCATACCCTACCTTTAGTGCACATATCACCTTATCATCCTCATCATTGCAGATATTTCATTTCCTAAAGTAGGGTGATCCACCTTTTGTGGACATGTGATTCCAACTTGTACAAGTGATAGGTTGTCCTCTCCTCATCATTGACTCTTATTTCCATTTTTATAGAATGAGAGATTTTATGTACATTTTAATCAATCTGTTGGAATTAATCAAGAATGTCTAATAATGCCCATGTATTTCATTGATCTTCGTTACACTAGTACCAAACCAACAATATGTGATTAACAAAACCACTAAAATTTGTATATATGTTACTATACTTAGTCACGTGACCAATAGTAGTTAATATCTAGTCATTTATAATGCTACTAAATTTACTACTAAATTTTTTTAGTCATTTATTTGATTACTGATTTTGATCATTGATTTAGTGACATATTTAGTAATTATTTAATAGTTGATTTAGTAGTATATTTAATCACGTGTTTAGTCACATACTTAGTAGTATATGTAATCACATATTTACCAGTATATTTAATCACATATTTAGTCATATATTTGATAGTTGATTTAGCCACATATTCAGTAGTATATTAATTAGCATATTTAGTTGTATATTTGGTCACATATTAAGTATATTAAGTCACATGTTTAGTAGTATATTTAGTAGCATATCTAGTATTATATTTGATCAAATACTTAGCAACATATTTAATAGTGCATTTGGTCATAATAGAGCATGATGGAATTGAACCACCATCCATTTTCTTGTAAAGGAGGTGCTCTTCCATTGAGATAGCACCCTTTAAAAAATGATCATACAATGTGTAATTTTCTACATTGTCTTGGTTGTTATCTTTTGAGTTCATCCGAATAATTTCTTTATTGATTTAAACCTAGTTCTGTATATAATTAATGTAAGCTACTGTAAAAAAATCAAAAGAACTCAAGAGATAGACATATCTCTTCTCACTATTCTTGCATCAATAATCATAAAAATCACAAGGAGTTGGGAGATATTTTATGACCCATCATAGGTAATTAATACTTTTAGTCCTCTCTATCTACTTGGAATAGTAGGGGTTGACATCATTCCAAGAATTAGAAGTGGGAGGGGAACAACTCAAGAAGTATCTGTTGAGACTAGTGAAGAGAAAGAAAACCCAATATTTAGTACTTATGCTTCTTTATTCTAGTATAGAAATTAGGGTTGGGAGGAATAGGTTAATGAAGCACCTAGTTACTCCCTTTTTGTCATGGTATGATGAAGAAAGGATTTCGAGATTCTTGCACATATCTAACTAGCATAAAAACCTTTTTCATTAGAAATTATTTCTTCTATGAGTAGAAATACACATTTTGATAAGGAAAAAATGTAGGGGATTTAGAGAATGGAAAATTTGTCATGGTACTCATTCCAAGAGATTAAATAATTAGGATGTATACCAAAGACATGTAGATGGATGAATGTGACAAATATCACATGCCACTCTTAATAACCCTAGTAAGAGGAAAGAGAATTTAGCTAAACAAATTGAAGAGATATTATAAGCAGTTCCCAATTAATGATTCATATAGTAATAGTGCAGAACCAAGAATGACTATCAAAACTAAAGAACGAATAATGAAAGGAATGTTAACAAAAAAAAATTCCATAACTTGTCGATATGGGTATGTTTCAAAATATAAAAATTTGGTAATATAAAACCTTAGTAATGATGGCTATAAGTAATGAATTCATTGCTACTTTTTTGAAACAAGAAACATAAATAATCCTAAAGTTCTACCAAAATGCACAATTAGAAATCATCCTCATATTTATATAGGTAAAATCCTAAAACCAATTAATATGGTATCATTTGTGTCTTACCCATGATGACAAGTAGTTGGCAAGTGAATCCTACAGCTTTGGTAATGTCCTTTAGAAAATGTACAACATCTTCCTTTGTCAAATTGCCAACAATGCTTCCAAGCCGTATAAGGTAGTGTTGTTGTTTGACATAACATATTTTTATTTGTAAATCCTTGATAGAATCTACATGTACGTATTCTAGAGGATTAGGTTCCATTACTACCACAACCTCTGCTAACCTTCTTCTAGCCTCATCCAAAAAACTTTCCAAAACATCAATTCCAACATACATGCATTTGAATTGAACACGAGACCAAAAAAAAAAACCCAAAATATTGGGTACAATATGCCACATTCACTTGGATTCAAACTTGTGCTTCCTCTATGGATTACATAGTGCTTCACTATTAGAAAAAAAAAACATGCATACACATGTACCCATCTAAATACTCATTTTTTAGGCCAAACTATTCCCATGGAGGTCAATAATGGTTCTATTTCCTTGTTCCTATCACTACAAAAATTTCAACTAAGTCTATGATGTTGGAAAGGGGAAGTCATGGTGTTGTGCAACAATAGACAAAGTGTGCACAAGATTAGTATTACTATGCTAATATCTTGGCAGCTAGCAACATTTAAAGACAAAGTTTATATATATGTGAAACACACAAATCTCTTTAAGTTACATGCACATATAAACTTGTTTACACTAGTTTTTAATGGGTAAGTTATAGAAAACAATTAGAATGTATTAGCAATGGAACATATTTGAAAATTTTCTATTCCTACTCTCAAAAACCTTCATTTCAACATATTCGAGTAGTGTGATAAAGCTATTGAAGTTATGTGGGTGATCTTAGCATCAACATGTTACACAACAATAAAATTCTATGAGTAAATTGATTGAGTTACTTTGCATTGAAGTTTGGTGATTAAATGATTACTAGGAGGATGATTTTTAATTATATAACAATAAATCCAATACTATAAAATACCCCACATGTAACAAAGGTGTATGTCTAGCAACTAGGGTGAATTCCTTTATAAAATTCATATCTTTTCCAAACTTAGAAAATGAACTATCAAAATGATTTTCCCAGCTATGGAAAGAAGATAGAAATAATATCCAAGAGTACAAAAACAATGACAATAGAGATATGAATCAAAGTGATTGCTTCAATGCAATTGGAAATCTATGGATACATTGAAAATTCTTGCCAAAAAACTGATAATTAATTGTGCATTTGAAAAGAAGCATAAATAAATGATATACAACCTATCCATATTTAATTATCAAAAGAACATGCCATTGACCACCATTTTTCTCCATAATATGGATCGTTGCTTTGATGATTGGTGAAAAAGATGTTGGCCCTAATAGAAATAGAAAAATATGAAATACATTAGTAAATGGCATAATTATATTCAATACCTAGTGCATATATGAACAATATAAATATGAAACCAACCAATCATTCCGTAAAGACATACTTAATAATCCTGAGACTTCAATACACAAGCTATTCTACATTTACATTTTACCATAAACATTAAAGGCCATCATAAATGAAAAAATATTATCTACACTTTTTGAACTATTCTCATTATTTATTTCCAAGAAGGAAAAGTTAAAAAGGAACCATGATTATTGGCACATTGGTAGAGATCATGATCTTTTAATTGTTAAGCTCATGATTTCCACAAGAAATGTTGACTTCCAAATTTTCATCTATTTTTAATGATTTTATCACATTTAAAGGAAATGTCAATAGTTTCTTCACATGCATGTACATTTTGATCAATCTCACCACTTTCTTTTACATAAGATATACTCCACGCTATATCTTATATGCATAATAGGCTCTTGTGACAACTATGTGCTACATGAGGCTAAGACATTTTTAGTTCATGGATGATTGTGGGTAATGAATGTTAATACATTTCAAAACCAAAATGACAAGGCAGTCTTCAGAGTTGAATCTAACCAGCCAAACTTAGCTATTCGTGATATTAACTATTGATTGCTAATTTTCTATATGCTTTTAAGAGCCTTTATTTTCTCTAGTGATAAATTACTATGCTTTTTACATTAAATGTCTTGTTAATCTGAATATTATACATAAAAGCTCATAGGTTTGATGTGCTCTTTTCATATTTACATGAAATATTTTTGACAAAATTATGCACCTAAGATAAACTATGTAGATAGTATTACAAAATTTTCTCTTGACCTTTTTTTTTATATAATATTTGATATAGTTTTCATAGCTAATAATTCTTAGTTGAGTTTCTTGGTACTTGAGGTTCCAAGTACATGAACCTACATCATATTCAAGCATTACTTAAGGTAGAAGGTTTTCTTTCAAATAATCAAAACACTACTATTCTATTTATGTGTATCTTGTGAAATAGCACAACCTCCACTTTCTATCCATAACCTATAGTATTAGTATTGATTATTTTGGTGTACATATCTTTCAAATTTATCATCCTTGAAACATAGAAGGTCATACAAAGATTTCAAATTTATCACTCTTGTGTCAATTTATCACCTTTCAATCATAGGGTGATAAATTTGAAAGTTATGTACACAAGAAGAAGCAGTACTGATACTACAAGTTATGGATAGAAAGTTGAGGCCATGCTATTTCACAAGATACACATAAATAGAACAACAATGGCTTGATTATTTGAGAGAAAACCTTATACTTAAAAAAATGCATGAATTTCATGTAGGCTAATGTAATATGAACCTTAGGTACCAAAAGTTAAGTAAGAAATATTAGCTATGCAAACTAAATCAAATATTGTAAGAAAACAAGGTCAAGATATCATTTTATAACAATATCTGCACTGCTTAGCTTAGGAGCATAATTTTCTCAAAAATTTTCATGTAAATATGCAAAGAACATATAAAATGTACATGCTTCTACTTTTAATATTCATATTTACAAGGAATTCAATGTAAAAAAATAGAAATCTATTAGTAGAGAAGAAAAATCTTCAAAGCATACGAAAAATGAGCAATCAACAGATAATATCACTGATATCTAAGCTTGGCTAGTCAGATTCAACTCTAAAGACCACCTTGTCACCATGGTTTTGAAATGTATTAACCTTTGTGATACATAATCATCCATCAGTTAAAAATTCCTTAGCCTCATGTGGCACATACTTGTCACAAGACCCTATTGTGCGTATATGATATATTGTGGAGTATATTATATGTAAAAGAAAGTAGTGAGATTGGTCAAAATGTACATGCACATGAAAAAAATATTGACATTTCTTTTAAATGTGATAAAATTATGAAATAGGTAAACATTTGGCAGTCAACATTTCTTGTGGAAATCATGTGCTCACCAACTAAAAAATCATGATCTTTGCCAATGTGCCAATAATCATGGTTCATTTTTTACTATGACTTCTCAGAAATAAATAATTAGAATAGTTCAAAAAGTGTAAAGACTATTTTTCCATCTATGATGACCTTTTATACATCTATGAATAATTTATGAGCTCAAGACTTCAATACACAATCCATTCTACATTTACATTATATCATAAACATTCATAAAGTAATTCAAATCACTACTTCTCATAGACGAGACAAACGCTTTCATTCTTATGTATGCAGGACTATGCAAAACATTTTTGAGTAAAGCAGACTTTCAAAATGACAAATTTCATCCATGTAAAGAGGATTTTACAGCAATACTACACTTGTTTGTCTAAAATTTATGCATATCTAATTTCTTATCTTTACCATGAGCAAAGCTAGGGGTTTTTGATCCAATAATGTCAAAAGTATGTCAAAAGAATTCCACTAACAAAAGGGATTATGATTAAAACATATCTAACATAAAATGAGCATAGGTGGTGTTTATTGGTGTATTATGAAGACTACTTGTGTAGGAGTTTTTTGTTGTTGGATGTAGCCTACTAAAAGCCTAATATTGTTTTGATTTGTTACATAAAGAAAAAATAACCAAGGAGATTTTTAACACTTGTGCTACCCAGACATCATTATTTTGACATTAGTGGAAATGTTTGTGATCCAACTATTCTAATTCTACACATTGTTTGATTGCCTATCTTTACCATGAGAAAAGCTAGGGGTTTGTGATCCAATAGTGCTGATATTGTGACTTTCCCTTTATGAATTTTGTTTTTGAATATGCACCCTCCAAAATGCCCTTCTTTTTTGCATTTCTGAGAATAATATTGCAACATTACATCTATAATGTAATGAGAATATGTTGTATAAATCACTATTGGAAGGTTCACTCCATAGAGAGTTGTCTTATTTAAATTTGTAATCAACACCAATGATTAAAGGAGTTTCCAAGAATAGTTCTTGCATCTATAGTTTCCTTGATGACCCTCTTAGGATTTTTCTTATTATGAATAGATAAGTTGGTCTAGTTGTTTGCATCGAAATGGTAATTGTGATTCTAGTTTTGATGTCCTACTTGATAGATTGGTACATAAGACTAATATAATTTATCTTTCGTAAGATTAGTATAAATGTTTTTAAGTGAATAACCTTAGATTTAATCATATTATATTAACATTACTTTCCTCATGCATAGATCAATAAATGATATGAGACCCACCACTAGGAGAGTTAGATTCTCTCCAATTGTAATCAATCTTATAATCCATAGCAATATGAAATGCCTGAGTGTATGCTCTTTAGTGTAATTGCACATAAATAAGAGGTGGAAGATCTTGGTGATTAATGAAAGAATATGAGTTTTGAACTAACCAAAAATTACAAAATTCTGATTACCAAATTTGAAATTAAGATAATGTTTCAATAATAATGGTTCCAAACTCTATTATATGTAGAATGATGTCTGATATAATTGTAGATGCTCATTCTTGGAAGACACTTGATTTGAATTCAGATGTAGATTCTTGTTACTTGTGTAAGAGAGAACATATTCTTGATTGTTACCTTTGATTAAACCATTTAATGAATGGTTGTATGGAAGGTCATTGTTATAGAGTATAATCTCACTGATCAGGGGGTCTACATATGTCTTTTTCTATAAAAGACATGAATTAGATTAGATGTTATATAAAATGAACTCTCAATGGATTATTATGAATTTAGTCTAGTGGTTTGACTATCCTTGTTCACTGTCTTAGATTTTATTCATTGTATATCTTCAATGTCCTTTTGCTGGATTTCTCTTTAGTCTTCCCATAGTAATGAAAAGTAATGCAACAAACTATTCTAGTTTGATGTTGTCTATTGTTTTGGTTAGTGATGAGATCACTTTTTAATTTACTTAGTTCATTATCAAAAAAGGCTCATTTAACATGGTTAATTGCATTTTACTTGTCTTTTTCATGATTTATGTTTTTATGTCTTATTTTGCCAATATTTTAGCATTTAGTGATTTACAATTGTGTGAGTCCAAAATAATTAACATATGATTTTGTGCTCTCATATATTTGGCATTGTAGACTAGAATCTTTGGATTAGATGATCTAACAAATAGAGGGATCCCAACCACCTTCAATCTACTTCATGTTTCATAGTTATGGTTTGACTTTTAAAGTGCTTCATTCATCAAATATCATCCAATACCATCTTAAATTTATAAATTAATATTATCCAATACCATCTTGTTATGTTTTCATCTTAAATTTATAAATTAAAAAACAAAATTAAAATCACTGAAAACTTTTGCTGATAGAAAAACATTTTGGTTAGTGCTAATTGAATGATGATAACTAAGTATGTAAAAGTTCAAAGATAAGGAAATGATGCTTCATTAGTATTTCACATTAGATATTTATAACTACAATGTTTGATTTCATTAACTTTCTATCAATGGGATTTGGAGTTGGTTTTTTCATAATTAACTAAATATAGAATCAATTTAAATACATGTTTAAACATTTGTTGGTTGGATGGTTGTTGTTAGATATAGGCTCTTTCTTTTCAGAGATTTGGTGAATTATCACATCAGTTATGGTGTGGGCCATATGGTGGGAAAGAAATAAGAGGATCTTTAGGAAGGATTCTTTGTTAGTTCAAAGAGCATGTGACAAGTTGGAGTCTTCAATTTTAGAAGCAATTAATGTTTATATAATGCGATCGAAGTCACTTTCATCCCTTTATACCTTAGTGGACAATGCAATTTTGAACAATTGGGAACTTATTAAAATACCTTTTAAGAGAGCCTTAGTTGGGAGGATTCCTAAATATGACATGAGAAGACATGTTAGCTGGGAGGACCTAGCCACTTCTTTTGTCAAATTAAATTTTGATGGTCCCTCTAAAGCTGACCTAGACATATCTAGGACTGGGGTAGTTTTACACAATCATGTTGGTCACATTCTTAAGGCAATGTGGCCAAGGCTAGTGCATTACAAAATTGAATCCTTTTTTCTATTTCTCTTGGTTATGATCATTGAAGACTATAACAAAACCTTTTAGTGCATACAACCAAGAAAGGCTTCCAATTCCTCAAAACCCTCCATTTATTGGATTTTTTTGTACCAACAGGGTTGAGAAGGGACACCTCCAAAATCCTTTGCATAAATCAAATGGGTATCTTGAATGATGGTTAGATTCATTGGTTGTTAATAAATTTGTGAGTTAAACTCCAAAAACATTGTTTAGGGGGCTAATTGCAAGGGCTACTGGGAGTAAACAACCAGTTTTGGAAATCAAGTATGAAATGGAGTTGGGGGTTGATTTAGTTGATAATTTGTGATCAAATCAAAGTTGGACAAATCTTAACATCATCTAAGACCCTAAAAATCAAGGAGAAAGTTCAAAGAAAGAATAACCTAGAAACCATCTTGGTTAAGGTAGGCAATTTTGTGCTATATAAGATCCCATTACAAAGTTCACTAAGGAATGTTAAACAAGTTTGGGTGATGATATTGTTGAAAATATAAGAGGAGTAACTAAGAGGAGAGTGTTGAATTAGTTACCACAAATTAAAAAACCTAAGATCTCTTAATATGTCAATACAATTTAAAACCAAACTCTGCTAAAACTAAAATGTTGTTATAACTCAATTAACATAGGAGCACTCTGTTAATAGTAAGAATTACTGTCATTCAAAAAATACTGAAATAATTGCTTCTTAAGATGTTTAGTGTGATTAATACTAATTAAATTAGTTGTTGAATCATAAAGAAAATAACATGAATAGAAGAAGACACTAAGATTTAATGTGGAAACCTAATTTAGGAAAAACCACCAATTGCAAATAGTTAGCATTTTTCACTCTTGTAAAGTGAACCTTATTGGGAGCCAGCCCTATTAAAGCTTACAAAAATTAATATTAGGTGCAACCATATTAAAGGATTTATTTCAACCTATTTTTAGTCACCTTGTTAGAGGTCTTTAGAGACTTCAATCTAGAGGATTTGAAAAATAGTTGTTAAGCTAACTTTGTTAGGAGATTTGATTCACTACCACAATTATTAGAGAGTAATAATGATATGACTTTATTGCTAATACAACTATATTTTCTAATTTCAAATCTCTATTCTAGCTTGAATACTTGATCCTCCTTGATTATAATGTTCTTTGTAGCTCGGTCAACTTGGATACTCTGATATCCTTCCAATTCGCTTCCTTGATTTATCTTTTCATTCTCATGCTTCTTCTCTCATTCAATCCTCAACTTGACCTTATATTTATATTTTTAAACTTTTCAAGTTGGCTTGAATATAATTTCAAAAAAATGAAATTCATCCCATGAGTCAGCTAGAAGTAACCAACAAAACTATCAGATCAAATATATTAATATCGATAAATCCTTCATTAGCCGACCCAACTTAGTAAAAATTAAATTAGAAATGAATTTCCTATAGACTTTATTTGGTAACTAAGTGAGCTTAGTTAGCACTCATTCCATGCAAAAATTTATTTGGTAACTAAGTAAGCTCAATTAGCACTGGTTCCATCAAACTTCCTTAGGTGATCGAGTGAGCTTGGTAGACATTGACTCTAAACTTGATTAACATTTCAATGATTATCATGTAGTAGAGCTTCCTTTGACTCCTAGGTGAGCTCAAAATACCCTAATTTACCATTATATACTTGATTTTTTTTAACATCAAAGGAAACATACAGTTGAGTGATATTATCAAAAAATCTCCCTCTCTGATATTGATGGCAACACAACATAGCATGATACATAGAAATTTTAGAGAAAAATAGAAGCAAGGATAATATCCTTAGTTTTAGTTTGATTCTCATCCATGAGAACTACCTCTATCAATATGAAATTGTTAGCATGTATACTGGTGCTATGGTGGAGTATTATAGAACATTGATATGATGTATACCTATGTTTGTCATTGATAACAACACAATAATAAGTTAGTAAAAATTGGCAGAGTAGCAGATTGTGATTCTTATATTAAGGACAATACATTGATTATCTACATATATGCAGTTACTAGCATATACTACAATATGTATGTGACATATGGGCAAGTGTGTAGAACTTGAATTGACAGTGTACAAAAGATGTTGATGATTTATGGAGAACTACAAGGAAACAAAGCATTGGGAAAACAATTTCTATTTTATGATTGATATAGCAAATTGTATTTGGAATGAAGGGTTGTATAGTTAACCAGAGGTAGTACACTAGCCATTGATGATATCAGAGAGTGCATAGGTACAAAAGTCACACATGTGAAAGATTGTGTATAAACGTGAACTGAAAACATTAATTAAATATAATTAACTTATAATAAAGTATGGAGCCTACTCAAGGAATTATTATTGAGAATGGTATAAAGGAAATATGTTTTCTAAGTTTTAGAAATCATGATTGGAAATCAAGAAGCAGAGAAGACTTACAAATTGCAAAGTAGAGGAACATAGTAATTTTCTAATGCATAACCTCAAGGGTTACTATTAATGGTTCGGAGTTCCAGATCTAATTGCATGATCTAAAGGTGAAGCATTTTGACATGCTAGACAAAGGAAGAAGTGGAAGATTATTTCACATCTATTATTCTAAAAGGAAGAATACTGAGATCAATTGGACAATGGGTTCGTTGATCTATTCTTGAAGCTATTTAGACAATTGGTTGCTTCCTTCTACAACTCCTAATAGGGTTGGAATCTCCTAACAGGGATTCAAAGTCTCCTAACATGGACTCTTTGCACTAAGTGTTGTAACAGACTCCTAATAGGGTCCATCCTCTAGCAAGGAATATTCAAATTAGTACATTATTTTGTGGTCATCACTCCCACTGGGGTTTTCCCTCTAATCAAGGGTTTCCCTAGTCAACAAATCTGGTGTAACTATGTATGCATATTTATTTATGATTGCTATTTACTTTGGTTGAATAATTAAGAATTTCTTAAGATTAATATATAACTAATTCAACCCCCTCTTAGTTATATTGGTGGTCAGATATTTCTAGCAATTGGTATCAGAGCTTTAGGTCCTTGAAGGGATGTTTAACAACTTTGGGAGATCCATGGAAAATCTATTCAGGAAGGAAAGTCCTAGATTTGATGACACAAACTATGACAGTTGGAAGGATAAAATGAAGAATCATCTCTTGTGCATTGGTCTAGGATATTGGATTGTAACTAAGACATTTAAAAGCATTCTAGAAGAAGACAATATTTAAACTTGTACCAAGGAATAGAGAGAAGTGTTTATTTACAACATAAGGGCAAGAGAAGCAATATTGTCAGCATTACTTGAAAGTGAGTACATTCAAGTAAAACTACTCAAAACATCTCATGAAATTTGGAAAATTTTGGAGGCTAATAATGAGGGTGATACACATGCAAAAAGGGTTAGATTGAAAAATTTGTATTGTGCATTTCAAGATGCTAGAATTATGGAAGATGAATCTATAAGAAGCTATGTTGGGAGAATATCTAAGATTATTGCATGAATTACATCTTATTATGGAAAGAAGTTTGATGATGAAGTAATTTGGAAGATTTTGAAAATTCTAACACCACCTTTCAAGAAAGTAGAAAAAATGATTTAGCTGACGATACCCTATACTAATCATTTCACCAAAGAGACATTGCTTGGTAGATTGGAAGCTACAAAATTTGATCTGAAATAGTCTAGAGAATTGGAAAAAGTTGAGATGGCATTCAGTGTACTAAGTATCAAACTTGGTTTAGCAAGGAACACAAAATCATAGGGAGACATTTCCAGTAGTAGCAAGTCCATTGAGGAAAAGATGCAAGAGGTAGTAGGTCTTCTTGTGGAAAGAGAAAAAAATGGTAAGAATATCTTCAAATGTTGGACATGTAATGAACATGGTTAGTATGCATCTAAGTGTCCTAAAAGAGAAAGAAAGTATAAGGTAAGGTTCAAATCTAGAAGACCTAGAAATTGTTTATATGCTCATGAAGAAGAAGAAGAAGACAAATCTAATCAAAACATGAGTGAATATGAATTAGGGTTTGTAGCTATAAAGGAAGATGATATTAATAGAGAAATCAGAGAAGAAAGTGTGTGAATCTTACAAGTTGAAAAGAAAGATTGGATCATTGATAGTGGATGTTCACATCACATGACTGGTGATATGAGAAAATTTGTCAAATTTAGAAACCATGATGGAGGAATTGTTAGAGTAGGGAAAAATGCAGCCTATCACATTAAAGGAATTGGATCTATCACACTTGATGGAAAAACATACAGTGATGATGTTTGTTTTGTTTATGGACTAAAACATAACTTGTTAAGTGTTGGAAAACTTATGGAAAAAAGTTACCAATTGTAGTTTGGTAATGATACATGTATTATCAAGAACAAGGAAGGAAAACTACTTGGTAATAGCACAAGAACTAGAGGTAATGTGTTTTAGTTAAATTCCACTGAAATAACATGCTTGGTAGCTAAGATTGACAATACTTGGTTATGGCATAGAAGATTTTGTCACATTAATGTTGAGAACATTGTGAGGGCTAGTAATACACTTGCTGTAAGAGATTTACATAAGATCACTAAGCCCATTAAGACTATTTGTAAGGAATGTATTTTGGCTAAGTAGAAGAGAGTCTCATTTTCTAGAAAGAAGTTTTGTACTACAAAAAAGATAGAACTGATTCATAAAGATCTGAGTGCTCCTACAAGAACAAGAGGATACTATGGAGAAAGGTACTTTATGATTTTTGTTGATGATTACACTAGAATGATGCAACTAGCTTTTCTTTAAAAAAAATTAGAAGCATTTGAAAAATTCAAGATGTTTAAGAATAAAGTTGAGAATGAATTTCAAATTAAAATCAAGAGCTTAAGATTAGATAGAGGAGGAGAATTCACCTCTAGAGAATTCAATATCTAATGTGAAGAGCATGGCATCAGGAAACAACTATCTTAACCCCATACACCTAAGTAGAATGGGATTGCTAAAAGAAGAAACAAATCAATTAATAAAGTAGCAAGGGCTAAGTGCAAATTAGGAAAGGTATGGAGAAATAACTTATGAGCTATGGTTTGGTCACTAACCATCGGTCAAATACTTTAGGATATTTGGAAGAAAATGTTAGATGAAAAGAGATTATGATATTAGTAAGTTTGATCGAAGGAGTCATGAGGGAATGTTTCTTCGCTATTCATTAAAAAGTAAATCTTATAGATGTTTCAATTGTAGAACAAAAACTATAGTAGAGTGCACAAATGTTAAAATTGATGAAAATTTTGGCACCGAGAAAAAGATAGTGAATTATAACTCTGATGGAGATGATGACTTTAGAATGACTAATAGAAGTAGAGTTATTTCTCATGACTAACAATGACTTGCAAAATAGTGTGCAAGTTGAAGATGGAAGATAAGAATGGAGTGTAGTGTTTGAAATAAGAGTTGAAGTAGCAACTCCTACCCCAAATAGGAACTTGATTAAAAATAATCCTACTGATCAGATAATAGGAAGTAAAGAAAAGGGAGTAATGACAAGGAGCATAATTAATGAAGAACTATGTCTAATATCTCAAGTAGAACCAAGAAGCACAGATGAAGCAATCAAAGATGATTATTGGAAAAGAGAAATGAAGAAAGAACTCTAATAGATAATTAAAAATGACACATGGGAATTAGTTCCTAGAGGTCTAAGGACAAAAATGTGATTGGCACAAAATGGGTATTCAGAATTAAAATGAAAGAATAGGGAGAAGTAATAAGAAAAAAAGCAAGACTTGTACACAAAGGTTACTCTCAGCAAGAAGGAATTGAATATTAGGAGACATATGCTCCTATAGATAGAATGAAAGTAGTCAAAATATTCGTAGCATATGCAGCAAATAAGAATTTTAAGGTATATCAAATGGATGTTAAGTCAACATTCTTGAATAGAGAACTTGAAGAAGAATTTTACATTGAACAACCAAAGGGTTTTCCTTTAACAAAAGAGAAGGATATGGTTTGCAGACTAAAGAAAAAATTGTATCGATTAAAGCAAACACCAAGAACTTGGTATGAAAGGTTGGACAAATACTTAGCAAAGCTTGGATTTTCTAAAGGAACAACAAATAGTAACTTGTACTTGAAAGAAATAGAAGATAGTTTTCTAATAATCATTATATTTGTTGATGACATCATTTTTGGTGGAAATAATGAAGCCAGTAAAAAATTGTCAAAAGACATGAAGAATGAGTTTGAGATGAGCATGACAGGATAAATGAAATTTTTCTTGGGATTATAGATTATACAAAACAAAGAGGGTATCTTTATCTCTTAGACCAAGTACTTAAAAGATTTTTTGAAAATATTTGGTCTAGAAAATTGTAAACCTATTGGAACTCCTATGGTGACTAGTCATAAGTTATCAAGCAAAGATGAAACATCTACTATTGAATAAAAGAAGTACATATCTATGATTGGAGGATTGTAGTATCTGACTCATAGTAGACTAGGTGTAGCTAATGTAGTTGGATTTGTGGCAAGATTTCAAGTTGATCCTAAAGAATATCACTATCCAGTAGTAAAAAGAATATTTAGATATCTAAAAGAAACATCAGATTATGGCATTTGGTATGATAGAAGCAATGACTTTACTCTTTGTACTTATATAGATGCTGATTGGACTAGAGATAGGGATTATAGAAAAATCACTAGTGGAGGAGCATTTTTCCTTGGAGGAAGACTAGTTTCTTGGCTTAGCAAGAAGTAAGATTATACCTCACAAAGTACTACAAAGGCAGAGTATGTTGTAGAAGCAAACAACTGTAATGAAGTCATATGGATGAAGTAGATGATGAAGGATATTGGAATTACATTCACAAAACCTTTTATCATTTATTGTGATAACACAAGTACTATTAACATGTCGAAGGATCCTATTTTGCATTCTAAAACTAAGCACATAGCAATGAAGTATCATGTACTGAAAGAAAAGTTGCAAAGAAAGAAATTAGACTAGAGTACATCAACACTAAGGAATAGATTGCAGACATTTTCACAAAGGCCTTATCAAAGGATACCTTTGAGTACATAAGAGGTATGCTTGGGGTTATGCCCCTACCTATCTCAAAATAGAGGATGCAAAAACTGCATCAGTCCTAGGTATATAGCACCATTGTTATACTAGATTGTATACTAATGCTTCCTCTATTGATGCAGGAGCATCCAGAGGTATAAGGGCAATCCTGTGTCACCCAAAAAAAATGTACTTAGACTTAGTTTATGTTTCATGTCTTTACATTTTTGGATACCCATTTGGGTCAAATAAAGGTTCCAACTCTCATAGTTCAACTATCAGTGTGTTTGAAAATCTTGAAAAAAATAGGAGCATGTAATTGGGCCACCATTTTGGTGAACTAGAAGGTGTGAATTGGCTAGATGAAAGTAATTGTGATTTAGAGCATTCCAAAAAAAGAATCAGGTCAAAAGGCCCCACGGTTTGAAAGTTATTGCAATTTTTAAGGTTTTGGAGACCTCCTAAGAATGCTTCAAAGTTAGGTTAGGGGCATTAAATGACCTCAAAAAGGGTCAAAAAATGGGGGAAGAGTGGAGCTGTCCATAGGGCTATAGAGCACTTTGAGAGATTTCAAAAAATGTAAACGGTTCGTCAATCAGAGCTACGGTTCAAAAGTTATGCCTCCTGAAAGTTCGGTTACCATTTCTGGATTCTTCTAGATTTGCACCAACTTCTAACACAGCTTCTGGAACCTTCTATTTTGTCGGTGGATGCCTACCAGAACTTTCTAGAATGTACTCCTAGTCCTTAACCCTCCGGGGTCTATTTAAGGAGATTTTTGGCATTGTAAAAGGCAATTCAGAGTGGAGTTTGAGAAGAGGCACTGAAAGGAGAAATTATCTCCAGATTTGTGCTATTGTAAGCCCTTAGGGCATGTTTTGAAGTTTATTTTCCTGTACTATTTGTACTCACTTATTTTCTCAGTTAATATAATTTTCCCTTTTCTGTTGTGTCCATTCTGTTCTTGGGTTGTGTCCCCATCGTCTATGGTGGAGTATCTATGATGAATAGAGTCAGTGAATGACTCTTGGAAATAGGAACTTGGTATGAAATAGTGTCTTTAGACATTTGTGTTGTTTATATAACTATATGAAAAATTTGTAAAGCAACAGACTAGCTTGTGGTCATGCTGATAGATTGTTGTATGTTCAATTTTTGTATAATCTTTGACATTGATGTCAATTGGGGAGAGAGTGACATGAAAAACATTAGATAAAGTTTATACTATGTAGGAGAAGTGTTGCAATAAAAGATTTGCATGAATATTTGAGTGATGAAGAAACTTTTTGGTATTCTTGGAGCTAGATGTTTTCATCTATGTTGTCATTAATGCCAAAGGGGCAGATTGTTGGCATGTATGCTGATGCTATGGGGGATTATTATAGAACATTGATATGATGTATAACTATGTTTGTCATTGATGACAACATAGCAATAAGTTAGCAAAAATTGGTAGAGTAGTAGACTATGATTCTTGTATTAAGGACAATACATTGTGCATCTACTTATGCACAATTACTAGCATATACTAAAGCATGTATGTGACATATGGGCAAGTGCAAAGAACCTGAATCAATAATATACAAAAGATATTGATGATCTACAGAGAACTATAGGGAAATAGAGCATTTGAAAAATAGTTTCTATTGTATGATTGATATAGCAGATTATATTTGGAATGAAAGGTTGTGCAGTTAATTAGAGGTAGTACACTAACCATTGATGACGTTGGAGAGTGCATAGGTACAGAAGTCACACGTGTGAAAGATTGTGTATAACTATGAGCCAACAACATTAATTAAATATAATTAACTTATAATAGAGATTGAAGCTGACTCAAGGAATTATTATTGAAAATGGTATAAATGGAAATATGTTTTTCAAGTTTTAGAAATCATGATTGGAAATAAAGAAGCAGAGAAGACTTGTGAATTGAAAAGTAGAGGAGTAGAGTATTCTGCTAATGCATAACCTCAAGGGTTACTATTGATAAGTTCAGAGTTTCAGATCTAATTGCATGATATAAAGGTAATAATTTTGATGTACTAGATAGAGGAAGAAGTGAAAGATTATGTCACATCTATTATTTAGAAAGGAATAGTACCGAGATCAATTGGACATTGGGTTCATTGATATGATCCTGAAGCTGTTTGGATAGTGGGTTTAGTTGCCTTCTACAACTCCTCAGAAGGTTGGAATCTCTTAATAGGGATTCAAAGTCTCCTAATAGGGACTCTTTGTACTAAGAGTTGTAATAGACTCCTAATAGGGTCCATCCTCTAACAAGGAATATTCAAATTAGTACATTATTTTGTGGGAATCACTCCCACTGAGGTTTTCCCTCTAATCAAGGGTTTCCCTAGTCAACAAATTTGGTGTAACTATGTATGCACATTTCTTTATGACTACTATTTACTTTTGTTTAATAATTAAGAATTGCATAAGATTAATATGTAATTGATTCACCCCCCCCTCTTAGTTATATTGATGGTCAACTATTTCTAATAGAAATCCCTCTATCATCAATTCTGATTGTAATGACTACAATATCTCCTTCTAACGAAAAACTCTCCATCTTTTATATCAACTCAAAATTTCTAAAATAACAAATTTTTTGATATAT
The DNA here is from genome assembly GCA_028749045.1 of Cupressus sempervirens. NCBI lineage: Eukaryota > Viridiplantae > Streptophyta > Pinopsida > Cupressales > Cupressaceae > Cupressus > Cupressus sempervirens. The sequence continues at coordinate 87,264,075 of CM053785.1, forward strand.
GATAGAAAAATCTCCCTCTTTGTCATCTTATGCCAAAGAAATAATGAATGTACTTTCCATGTACCTGATGTATAGATTAATATGCAATATGCTTTGACAATACTACATCAACTTGTCTAATCTTCAACATGCTTGGTTGATGCATCACTAAAATCTGATTAGTGTGCTTCAGAAAAGGGAATGACCCCTAGCTTATCTCTTAGATATAAAAATTAATCCTTGGGTAATAGCTTGGTGAATATTTCTACAATTTATTCTTTTGTATTCACATATTTTAATCTTATGTCCTTGTCTTTCACTAATTTTCTCAAGAAATAATATTTTATTGCAATGTGCTTGGTCTTGGTATGCATCTATGGATTCTTGGATATGTTTATTGTATTGGTGTTATCACAAAAGATAAAAATTTGATCCTTGATTTCTTCCTTCATACTTGAAAATAGTTTCTTGAACCATACAATGTTGTAACATTTGACTATTGCAACAACATATTTTTCTTCTACTATAGATTTAGAGATATAGTTTTCCTTCCTTCTTGTCCAAGATACTAGCCTTTTTCCAAGAAAAATTTCTTCACCACTAGTGCTCTTCCTATCATCAACACTTCCTCCCCAATAAGTATTAGTGAATGCCTTCAATTCAAAGTTTTCTCCTATCTTATACCACAAACCATAATATTTAGTACCTTTTTGATACCTCATGATTCTTTTGATTTCCATCATATGATCTTCTTTAGGATTAGCAAAGAATCTAGCCACCATAACAACTACTAATGCTATATTAGGTCTTGTGTGCACTTCATAATGAATTGTTCCAATCATTGATCTATATGTAGTCTGATCTAACTCTTTGGAATCATCATTTTTAGAAAGCTTATGTCCAGTAGATATAGGTGTTCCAATTGGTCTAGAATCCTCTATTCCAAGTTTCTTTAGTATCTCCTTGATGTATTTTGATTGAGTACTATTTATACCATCTTTCATCTATTGAATTTGTAAGCCAAAAAAGAATTTAATTTCTCCAAACATTGACATTTCAAATTCTTTACTCATTTGCACACAAAAAGATTTCCAAAATCATCATTTCAAGTAAATAATGTATCATCCAAAAAGATTTCTACCAACATAATCTTCTTATCTGGTCCTTCTTTGATGAATAGGTTGTTGTTATAATTAGTTCTTTGAAAACCAATCTTTATGAGATAATTATGTAACCTTTCATATCAAGCTCTAGGTGCTTGTTTGATATGATACAAAGCTTTGTGTACTTTACAAACCATCTCACTTTTTCTAGGATCAATAAAACTTTTAGGTTTCTCAATGTAGAATTCCTCTTCTAAGATTCCATTCAAGAATGCTAATTTCACATCCATGTGATATAATTTGAATCTTTTTTTTGCTACATATGCAAGGAGTGTTCTAACACCTTCTAGCTTAGCAACAAGATAAAAAGTGTCTCAATAATCAATTTACCTTTTTCTTGAGCATAGTCCTTGCAAAATAATCTTGCCTTGTTTCTCAAGAAACTTCTCCATTCTCTTTCAACTTATTTCTGAATACCCATTTTGTGGCAATTACATTCTTGTCCTTGGGTCTAGGAACAAGAGTCTAAGTTTTGTTCCTTTCAATATGATCAATCTCTTCATTCCTTGTCATTATCTAACTTAGATTTTCTAATGCATCTTTGATAGTTTTAGGTTCAAACTTAGTAAGAAAAAATGTTCATTTTAGTTTATTTCTTGTCCTTGTACCATTTGACTAATCTCTAATGATTTTCTTGGGCACACATTGCCTTCTGACATATCCAACAAGTCTAGGCTCCATCTTTCTGAATTCACTCAGTTTACCATGATCTTCTAAATCATGCTTGAGCCCTACTATCTATGAGTTAGGTCCATCAAATGACTCAATTTGCACCGGCTGAAACTCAAGTCCTTTAGACTATGGCTTGGATTGTACTAGCTCCAACTTAGGTTGAACTGGGAATTTTGGAGACTTAGGTGGTGAAGAGTGTTGACTACCATTTTCTTGAACTTCAAGAAAGGTATCAGGCTCATAGTAAAATATGTTTTTGTAGTTTTCATGTCCTTTCCTACTTCATTCCTCACACTCTTCTACAAATTCATCAATCTTTACATGTGCTCTTTATATAACTTTTTGAGTAGATACATTTAGACATTTTAATGCTTTTTCCTTAGTGGAGTATCCCAAGTATATGCCTTCATCACTTTTTGCATGGAATTTCCCTTTTCTTGACTCCTTCATAATATAACCTTCTCTTCCAAATACTTTGAAATAACACACATTAGGTTTATAGTCATACGATAATTCAAAAGGTGTTTGACTTGAGTCTTTCTTCAATTGAACTCAACTTAATGTATGAATTGCATTGCTAATTGATTCCTTCCACTATTTGATTGCAATGTTATTTTCTATCATCAGTTTCCTTGTATAATCCATGATTGATCTATTCCTTCTCTCAGTAATGCCATTCTACTAAGTGTACCAAGTGTAGATACCTATCTTTTGATACCTCTTTCATTACATAATTCATTGAATACATTTGAGATGAATTCACCTCCTCTATCTAACCTTAGACACTTTAATTTATTTCCTATTTCTTTCTCAACTCTTGCCAGATACTAGTTAAACTTTTAAAAATATTCTAATTTATCCTTTAAATACATAACTGCAATCATCCTTGAATAATCATCAAGAAAAAAAATTCCTTATCTCTTGTGTAGCTTTGTATGCCAGCAAGTCCACAAAGGTCTATATGAACTAGCTCCAAGACTTCTTTAGGATGATAGCTCTTGCTTTAAAAACTTGTCTTTCTCATCTTTCCAATTTGAAAATTCTTGCACTTACCTATATCAAGTTTCTTTAGGCTTCAAATGCCTCTAACCCTTTTCTTCTTTCTTATGTTAACTAGGTTATCAAAATTCACATGATACGACCTTTTTTTTCATAACCAAATTTCTTTTGCTTGAGCTACGAAACATGAATTTATAGTTAAATCTAGGTAGAATAGATTACCTCTTGTCTTATCAATGTTGGCCATTTATCCCCCCATTCAGCCCATTACTAATAACTGATTTGAGAGATCTTCAATGGGCCCATTTCTTTGATGTGGGTTAAGATGTGATTTGGTTAGTGTTAACTTTTGTGTTAACCAGGTCTCTTCATAAGCTGAGTTGGCTTGTTTTTCCTTCATTGGTTGATCTAGTTCAACTTGTTCTTTGGTCGAGTAAGCTTAGTTTCTTCATGTGTTGAGTTGTGGGTTAACACACGATTTGTAGGGGTTAACATCTTGTGTTAACCATTTTCACTATTTTGAGGAGTGACTTTTCTTGCTTCCTTGAAATTACAAAATTGCATGCTACCTCTTGAATTGTGTATTGGGAAATGTGTTGAAAAATGAATTAGTGCCAAGTGGTGGATCTCTGTCTTGCTAGGATTCTTTTGATCTAATGGTGCTCATATTTTTGCACCATTTCTTGGGCCTTTTACAAAGATGCGATGGCCATCATATTTAAATGCATCTTTGGAAGATTCCTTGCTCCATCCTAGTCATCCATTTGATATAAAGAAAATCTTGATCGAGGTATGTGTTTTAATCATGTGTTGGGGATTTCCTTGCAACATCTAAGCCATCCAATTCAAAAAAAGAGATATACATCTACACATCATTTTTTGGGCAGATCTGATTTACCCCACATGGGTCAACTCTATAATTTTTGCAAGAAGTTAACATTGTGTGTTATCCTATTTCTCATTTTTTTTTACAACATGAATGGATTTGTTGCAGCCATGAGACATTACCATGACTACTCATTTAATGCAAAGTAGCTCTTTGGGATTTTTAATGCCAATGATGATTCCCCTCCATAACTATTTAATGATTTTGCAATATTCATTATCTATTTAGCCACCAAATCCTTTCTTTGGCATTTCTTGAATTCAGTACAACAAGTTGATTTCATGATTAGATTTCACTCTAATATTATTTATTGTATTCTATAACCTCAACTCTATTGTTGTTGGAGTTTGAACTCAAGGTTGTATCTAGGTTATTCCTATAGCCTATAAAGGAAAGTTTTGTTGTTGTTCTCAAGATCTTTTTTTTTTCATCTTTTCTATAGATTTATCCTCTATAAATGCATTTGTCTTTTATTCAATAGAAATTGCTACTATCTCATCCATTCTCAACTAGTTAAATTTGTGTAATGTGTTAAGCCACATTTTCCTAGATGTCTTTTAACAATTATAACACCTTATGTGTATGTTCATTATAACTAACCAACCTATTAAGTGAATCTATGCATTCCTTGTCTGGTTATGTTATTTCTTGGCTTTTTTATGGTGTTAATATTGAAAGAATAGAGATAGTGGTACTTCTTATGAAGTCTATTGGATTTTAGTGTGGTTTCTAAATAGAATTAGATCAACAATCCATTTGGTGCATCAACACTTTTCCCTTCAGCATTTTAAATTTTTGTTCTCCTTTCCTATTTTCCTCCTAAGAAGTATTTAGGTGCATCCTAATAGTAAGGAAATTGGCCTTCTCTGGAGACACAATCTCAAGTCACAAAGTCCAACACTTTCAAAATTGTTTCAATGTTACACGAGGCTACCTTTAGGTAAGACTTTAGGCAAGGGTACAAGCTTTTGTGTCAATAGTTTTTGGCATGCCCAATCAAACTACATTGAAGCTTACTATGAAGTCAACTAGTTTACTATTGTCAAAATAAGGACTTCAACTTCTATGCTAAGAAGATAGTGTTGCTCTTAGCATTTCAGCCTTCAAGAGGCTCATATTTAAGTAATTAGTGACTCCATATCTACATCTTGGTTTCTAGACCAAAATTGTTGAGATTCATGCCCAAAGCTCAAACAATGGCATATCCTAGAGGTACTTTTCAATATACTAAACTTTCATTTTCAAATCCTAGGAGAAGAATAGACTTTCTCTATTTCCAGTTAGGAGTATAGAAGAAATAAATACACCTACAAGATCTTTTTCTACTCCTCCTATTGATAGATCATAGCCTAGGGTAACATCTTTCCATTTGAATGGATCACTTTTTCACATGGCCCAACCTAGAGTGCATACTTTTTCCACCTTCAATGGTGGGAGTCCCCTTATTCTAACTCAAAGGCATGATATCCTAGAGTCCTCTCTTAACAGTATACTAGATTTTCCATTTCTCCCTTAGAGCACATTCAAGAAGTTTCAAATGTTTGTAATATTCATGGTATCACCAAGGATGATGCTGCTATTAGACTCTTAGCCTCATCATTAAAGGGAATTTTTTTACAATGGTATAAGGGATTGACCCACAATTCCATCAATAATTGGGACAAGTTAGGAAAAAGATTATGCAAACACTTTGAGGACAAGAGTGACAATTTCTCACTTTTGGAGTAGCTAACAACAATTAAAAGAGCCCCCCCTCCCCCCATGAATGCATGACTAATTTCAATTATAGATCTCAAAAAAAATGGGATAGAATTCTTGCTGCAGTAAAGCCTCTTCTTGGTAATGCTTTCTTGCATTACATCAGAGCTTTTGATAGTGAAATTACATCTACATTATAGACAATGGGAGGAGATACTCTACCTACTACATATGAATTTGATATAAGAGCAAAAAGTAACTTGATTCAATATGGAGAATTGGCTCCAAGGCCTCCAACATCTCTATTTCTAGATATGCCTACACATCAACATGTGGTGGCTCCTATTCCAATTGCATCTACAAGTCAACCTCTTATTGCTGATCCAATAGTTTCCACCTCTTCTAATGGGATAGATAAACTTGCATCCATGGTGCAAGTTATGATACAAAGTATAGATAATATTAGATATCATAGATCTACTATGGATATGAAGTTCCAAGGTTAAAGCTTAGAAACACAAACCATTAAACATGCTATTTGTCAACAAAATTTGTTAATTCAGACCCTTGGAAATGAGGTGGCAACCCTCAAAGGAAAAAAATCCCAGATTGTTAGGTCCACTCAAACTTGTGATCATAATTTGAAATAAAAAAATCAACACATCAAGTTCAAGGTCCATGGGCCCAAAATAAATCTTTCAATGGTGTGACGTATGTAGCCCCAAATTGATCATAGGCAATTGTTCATTAGAATAACCTTGGTCAAGAATAGAAAGGATACACATATAGTTATTAACCCAATGATCAATGTGCAGGTTATTAGGTCTTTATTGTATAACAAAAACCAACAACTTCAAAACAATAGTATGATGTAAATCAGTCCAATGTTGGATATCGAGCTCAAACACAACGAGGTACTTCGTATGCCATCTTTGGTAGGGAGGATTTTGGAAGTAGAGGTTAGAAGAAAAACAATGCTATAGTTATGCATGTCATGGGCCTAGGGATATAAAATAGGGCAGCCACATGTTTCAAAATTAGAATAAAGGATAGAGTTTCAAGAAGGTAGAGGAGTCTAAGGCTGCTCCTATATCAACAAAGGGTGGTTCTTCAAATTTTGCCATCCATGCACAACCCTACAAGGAGGAAATTCAAAGTAAGAAATTGAAGCCTCCTCCCTTTTATATCTCTTTAATCATAGGAGATAAAATAGTCCATAATTGAATGATAGACTTTGGTGCTATTACCTTAGTCATGCCTAGGAGGATTGTTGATCAACTAGGCATAAAGTATAAGTCTATGACTAATGGGATAACTCAATTGGATGGTAGCACTTGTAGAATAGTAGGAGTATTCAAAGATTTAGAAGTGACCCTAAATACATGTCTTGGCTACACTATTTTGAAGTGCATAATAGTTATAGATCTCTCTATGCAATTTTCCATCTGCATATCTAGAAATTTTACTGCTAAGATTAGCAATGGGTGTATTGTTGTTGATTGGTCCTAGATGTTCTTTAGAACTAGGAATGGCACAAATACCTTCATCATGGAAAAGAAATTCAATACTAATAGTGTTTATCCTTATGTGGTTGACCTTACAAACATGAATTGTACTCTCTTCAATAGAGAGGAAGACCATTTGGATCTAGTCAAGCATGTGGATGAAGTTGAACCATGAGTCTATGTTATCCATGAATGAGATGTTGTTGTACCAAGTTTGATTCAAGGAATGAAGGAGCAATAGGGGTAGAATATTTTTTTAATGCATGAAAATGGTGAGAAAAAGAATGCTCTCTTCAATGAGCTCCCAACCCTTACAGTTAAAAATGAGGAGGTCCTACTTGGGTCAACATTAGCTGATTTTTTTGAGAAGCAAGAACAAACAAATCAACTAGAAGTAATATGGTTCTCTAAAGAAATTGATGATTATTTTTTTGTGTTCAAGGATGTAAAAAATTATTAATTCATTAAGATGAGAGATATGAATACAAAGATGAGCCACCTCTTGTGTCATATACTAGTAGAGTGTGGTACTATAGTCAACCATGTGATAATAAGAGGATGATGCTTGAACATGTCAAGCATTCCAAAGTTAAAAGAAGGGAAGCTACTTCAACAAGTCAGTAAATGACATTGTTTGACTTACTTTCCATCTCTATAATTCATGTACATATTAGGGTAAGAAGTGCACAAACATAATTTTCTCAATGGGAGCTATTTTGAGCTTTTCAAAGTTTCTAGAATTTTTTCTTTTTGCAGGTTACATATTTTTGTGAACTTGCAAGTGGGAAAACATGCCATTTTTTTCTAATGAATCTATGCCCAATGGATTTCTCAAGGCTATTGGTCTATGCTTAGTAGGAAAGCATCCTGTTGAGTTGCCAAAAAGGTTGGCCATTTCTACCCCTCATTCAACCCATTATTGATAACTGATCTAAGAGATCTTCAATGGCCTAGTTTCTTTGATGTGGGTTAACATTCAATTTGAATTGTGTTAACTTTTGTGTTAACCTGGTCTCTTCATAAGTTGAGTTGGCTTGTTTTTCCTTCATTGGCTAAGCTAGTTTAGCTTGTTCTTTGGTTGAGTGAGCTCAGTTTCTTCATGTGTTGAGTTGTGGGTTGACATGCATATCTACAAGAGTTAACATCTTGCATTAAACATTTTCTCTATTTTGAGGAGCGACTTTTCTTGCTTCCACAAAATCACAAAATTACATGCTACCTCTTCAACTATGTATTGGGAAATGTACCAACAAATGAATTACTACCAAGTGGTGGATGTTTGTCTTGCTAGGATGCTTTTGATCTAATGGTGCTCATATTTTTGCACCATTTCTTGGGCCTTTTGTGAAGATGTAATGACCATCAAATTTAAAAATGCATCTTTGGGAGATTCCTTGCTCCATCCCAGTCATCCATTCGATATAAAGAAAATCTTGATCAAGGGTTATGTTTTAATCATGCATTCGGTATTTTATTGTAGCATCTAATCCATCCAATTCAAAAAAGAGATCTACATCTATGATCATCATTTTTTGGGAAGATTTAATTTAACTTGCATGGGTCAAATCTATAATTTTTGTGACGAGTTAACATTGTGTGTTATCCCATCTCACATTTTTTCAATAGCAGCACAAATTGATTTTTTTTCTTTCATGACATGTTACCATGACTATTCATTTAATGTAAAGTGGCTTTTTAGGCTTTAGAACACCAATGTTGATTCTCCTCCATACCTATTTAATGGTGTTGCAATAATGATGGTCTTTCTAGCTGCCAAATCCTTTCTTTGGCCTTTCTTGTCACTTCACTACAACAAGTTGATTTCAAGATCAAATTTCACTTTGATATTCTTTATTGTATTAGATAACCTCAACTCTATTGTTTTTGGATTTTGAACTCAAGGTTGTATCTGGGTTATGCTTGCACCCTATAAAAGTGAGTTTTGTTGTTGTTCTCGAGATTTGTCTCTTTTTCAATTTATTCTGTAGATTTATCTTCTGTAATTGTGATTTCCTTTTATTCAATAGAAATTGCTACTATCTCATCCATTCTCAACTAGTTAAATTTGTGCAACCCATTACGCCTCATTTTCATTGATGTATTTTGACAATTGTAGCACCTTATGTATATGTTCATTATAATTAACTAACCTATTAAGTGAATCTATGCATTCCTTGTATGGTTATGTTATTTGTTTTCTTTTCTATGGTGTTAAGGTTGAAAGAAGACAAATAATGGTATTTCTTGTGAAGTCCATTGGATTTTAGTGTAGTTTCTAGAAAGCAATAGATCAACAATCTATTTGATGCATCACCACTTTTCCCTTCAACATTTTGAATTTCTATTCTCCTTTCCCCTTTTCCATCTAAGAAGTAGTTAGCTACATCCTAATAGTAAAGAAACCAACCTTCTCTAGAGAATCAATCTCAAGTTGAAAAGTTCCACACTTTGGAGATTGTTTCCATGTTAGACCAGGTTGTGTTTAGGTAAGACTTTAGGGAAGGGTGCAAGCTTTTGTGTCAAAAATTACCAGTCCTAATTATATTTCCATTTCTATCCAGTAGCTTGGCTTTGTTATTCATGAATTATGCCTTAAATCTAATGTTATTCAATTGTGCCACAATAAGCAGATTATGCTTCAGTCCTTTAACCCAATAACCATTATCATATATGAGATCATTGGTTAGTTCAATACAACCTTTTTCCTTCACATATTAAGGTTCATTATTTCCAAATCTAACACTCCCACCCTCATAGTGTTCTAAATTCTCAAATTTAGATTTATCACCAGCCATGTGGTGAGAACAACCATTATCAATAATCTATTTCTATTTACTAACATGAGAAATGAGGGTCATCTTATCATTCTCATCATCTTATTCATCCTTAACATCAATGTAAACCATTTCATCTTCTTCACTACTATTAGAATATTTTGCCATGTAACAAGATTTCTTACCTTTGTCCTTGTAGTCGTTGTAGCTTTTGAAATCCTTCTCTCCTTTGTACTTGTCATCCTTCTTTTCTTCTATTCATTGTCTGCTTGGATACCTTGTAGCAATGTGTCCAATTTCTTCATAAGAAAAGAATATCAAAGGAATTTTTCCTTTGTACTTTCCTTTTCATTTGGGAAATATTTTTGTAAGTGCTTGAATGACTTCAAGATCATCATCAAAACCATCTTCATCTTAACTATCAAAATTCTTTCTTTTGCACTATGCAACTATCTTCTTGAGTGATAGCTTGGCTTGGAGTGTAGACTCAATGTTACTAGAATTAGGAACATAATTATCAAAATTATCTAACTCAAAAATGTTGTCAACCTTCCCACTAGTGCATCCAAGATTACATCATTCTTAGGATCACATCTCATTTCTTGAATAGATGACACTCTAATTGAATAAATAGGAAGAAACGTTTTGAGTACCTTTCTTACCACTATTACATAATCAATTTTCCTACCCAAGGCTCTAATTGCACTCACACTATCTTGCATTCTTCCACTATATTGTGCAATGTTCTCATCTTCTTTCATCTTCATTTGATCAAATTGACATCTAAGACTTTCTACCTTAGATCTCCTAACATTATCATCACCTCCATAGATATACTTTAATTTAATCCACATTTAATTAGTAGTACCATAGTCCTTGACTTTATCAAATTCAACATAACTGAGAGTGAAAGCAATGTCAATCATCATTATGTTATGGTTCTTCTTTTCTATAATTTGTTCCATAGCCAAAGTTCTAGTTGGTGCCACATTTTATTTCTCCAAATATTTCAAGCTTGTATCATTAATGGTTGTCCAATGGAGCTTCATAATTTCCAACCATGCTTGGAAGTTATCAATATTTAGCTTAGGAATCTCCCTTCTATAAGAAATCTTGATCTTTAACTTAGGTACTTGAAACCTTCTCTGCAATCAACAAGAAGTCTAATACCAATTGTTTGAAATGTAAGAGGAGTAACTGAGAGGGAAGAGGTGAATTAGTTACGACAAAATCAAATCCAAGATCCCTTAAGATATTAATATAATTCAAAACCAAACTTTGCTAGAACTAAAAAGTTGGTGTAACTTGGTTAACACAGGAACACTTGATTAACACTAAGAATTAATTTCACTTGGAAAATATTGAAATAATTTCTTCTTAAGATGTTTAGTGTGATTAATCTTAATTAACTTAGTTATAGAATCATAAACCAAATAACATGAGCAGAAGAGACACCAAGATTTAATTTGGAAACCAAATTTGGGAAAAACCACCAATTGCAACTTGTTACTATTTTTTACTCTTCTAAAGTGAGCTCTATTTGGAGCCAACCCTATTAAAGGTTACAAGACACACTAATATATGTGACATTATTAAAGAATTTAGTTCACCCTATTAGGAGTGGCCTTGTTATAGGTCTTTAGACACTTCAATCTAGAAATGCCACCTTGTTATAGGATTTGGCAAATAGATGTTAAGCTAACTCTATTAGGATATTTAATTCACTACTACAATTATTAGAGAGTAACAATGATATGACCTCATTGCAAAAGAAATTGTGTTTGCTAATTTATGATCTCTATTCTAGCTTGAATACTTGATCCTCCTTGATTAGATTATTTTTTGCAACTTAGTCAACTCAAATACTCTCATATCCTTCCAACTCACTTCCTTGATTTATATTTTGATTCTTATGCTTCTTCTCTCATTAAATCCTCAACTTGACCCTATATTTATATGCTTTACCTTGTCAAGTTGGGTTGAATATAATTTAAAGAAAATGAAATTCATCCCATTTTTCGGCTACAACTAACGAACAAAATTGTTAGATCAAATATATTTATATAAGAGAATCCTTTGTTAGCACACCCAACTTGATCAACAGAAACTTAGAAAAAAAATTTCCTTCAGACTTCCTTTGGTAATTGAGTGAGCTTAGTTAACACTCATTCTAGGCCAACTTTTCTTTGGTAACTGTATGAGCTCAATTAACACTGGTTCCATGCAAACTTTCCTTATGTGACCAAGTGAGCTTGGTAGATACTAACTCCAAGCTTGGTTAACACTAAAACTTTCATCATACACTAGAACTTCCTTTGATTCTTGAGTAAGCTCGACACAAACTGATTGCTTAGTATTTAGTTTACATTTTTGTAACATCAAAGAAAACATACAATTGAATGATTGTACCCAATAGATATAAGTGACGCATTAGTATTGTCAAGGATCCTAGAACAATGATTGTGAAGTTCCCATAGATTTCACATCATGGGGGAACACCCTAGAAAAGTCAAGAGGTCATACCCATCATAGGGTGCAAGGAAAATTCCTCAAGCATGCTCTCTATTATGATATAGTTAAGAATTTTTTTAAATGATTTATTTACAATAATGTCAGTCGAGACAAGAGACTCAAACTCAAAAAGTCAGACCCTGACTCATTGAATTAGCAAGTCATGCGAGCCAGGAAGTCACAAGCCAAAGTCATCCTAACCTACCAAGAATGGCCTAGACAAGTGACCTAGATGATTGGCTTGACTCATGGAAATTCACCACAAAAAAATCCATGATGTGAATCATTTTAGGAAATTTTTAAGATGCCAAAAATAGTGCTGATCAAGTTTCCCTACACTTCTCACAACCCTTGATCTGCAATACATAATACTTGCCAATGTTCTTCAATCTAATATATATTACTTCTCATATATAAATACATTTCCTTTCAACTCCAATAATATAACTAGCATTATAATACGAGGTTGTGATGTGACTAGTGTTGAAATAGATGGAAATCTTTGATCAAAATTTGGGAAATCTCATAAAGATTATATATGAGTATCGTGTTGATAGACTAATTGATGTATCTTAAATAATTCATATGTATTAAAGATCATATTTGATATTAAACTATTGATTGTATAGAGAGAATTTACAAATAAATATATATAAGTATGTGCAGGATCATGGTCAACCAATCTATGCTCTTAAGTGGCAATAAAAACTTAGCTAATTAGGGTTTTGTCAATTTGATGTGCAAGTTTCTACTTGTTATATCCTTTATATCAAAAATTTGAGAGAAAAGAATCTCTAGGAAATTGAGTTTAGTTTCTAAACTACTAGGTCTTATCTGAAAAAAAAATAAAAAAAATTTGAATGGTCAAAATTTTAAATTTTAATGCAATAATACAAAAATTTTAGGACAAAAATAAGAAGTAGACATATGTCTCACTAGCATAATCAAAATCAAATGATTATATTTGTAAATAATATTATAGATAGAAGAAGTAGACTCATGCTTGGACGTGACACATATTTTTGTGTAGTTTTATTACAAATAAAATATTAATTACTAAATTTTATACTTTAGTATTTTTCGAATGAAAAAACTCTTGTGTTTGACCACCTTAACTAATTCAAAAATCTAAAAATTTTAATTTAATTTTTTTGCCTTATACTAGAAGAAGCATACAATGTGATGCATCTTTTGCATTTAAAAAATATTGTACCATTTGAAAGTTATAGTTGTTTTTCAAGTAGTGTGTCAATCAAAACTTTGTGCATAAGTCCATTAGAAAATAAGTAATAATTATGTAATGAAATCATAATTTGACAAACCATACATTTATGAAAAGCTAAGAACATTCTTAAGAAATGCTTTTTGTTTCATCATTTTTTTGTGAAAACAAAGTTTTTGGCTATATGTTTGAATTAAAAAACACACAAGAATAGACCGCAAGCAAATTCTTAGGATTTTTTTAAAAATTCACCATACAAGGTTGGTATGAAAAGATATAGTAGGTGTTATAAAGTGAATAGGAAGAAAATGGAAACCTCCTTTCAACCCTAATTTCACAAAGGAATGATCCAAATTGATTAAGCACAATAAAGTGTTCAATGTAGAAATGGATCAAGTGATGGAAAATTGGGAAAAAACTAAATTATATAATCTTTCTATTATGGGGAGAGTATGTGCTTAGATCCTGAAATAGATAAAAGACAAAGAGTAACCTTGAATTTGGAAAATGTTGTTTTCTGATGTCTATATTTAGTTTCTCAAAAATCTGTAACCTTTTCTACACTAGAAATGTTGAGATAGATAAAACCCACAAATATTTTGTCTTTTTGAAGGGAGGTCAATCTTGACCCTCTTGGCGGGGAAAAATCTTACCTTAGGGCACAATTATACCCTAAAAAGTTGACCTTGACCTATGCTACTCCTACAAAATTTATATTTATGAATCTTGCAAGCTTGATGAAAAGGTTATCCGAATCTACACTCCAATTTGTTGTTCCACATTTGGATCAACAACTTTGGATGTGGGGTTCACCTTGGTCAAAACATAGTTTGGAATCAACCTTAATAATAGAATTGAAATAGAGAATGCTAGCAAGTAATAGAAGTAAATCTAACAATGAAGCTATGATATTTAGTATCTTTGCAATTGTATTTGAAATGTAAACAAGTATACTGATATGAAAGCTTAAACATAACATTAACAAATGTAACTCAAAACCTCCATGATTGTATGATTAGAATCCTCCTTGAAAAAAGTATGAATAGATCTTGGAGATGAAAAAAGGATGTTGAAGGAAGATCACATCACCATAATGGCTAGATCTAGGGTTTCAAATGATGAATCTTGAATTCTTGAACCAAAGCCCTTCAAAGGCTTGAATGCTTCAATCCTTGATCTTCAATGGAAAACTTCAATGCTTGGTCACTTTAAAATTAGTTTCTCATAGATAATAGTCATTTGTGCATAGATTTTTGATGCACTCAGGAGTAATGAAACTTATGTCTTAGAGAAGATGAGAGGAGAAGGCTTCCTTATATAGAGATCTTGGGCAAAAACTCCTAGAGAAGCTTGACATAGGAGCAGTATATCTCATTTAACCTTAAACCCTAGGAATAGACCTAGATTAAATGTAATTTAAGAATCTACCATTCCAAAACCTGAAACATTCCATCCAGAATTGGGAAAAATAACCTTTTGAAGCCTGAGATCCTGCAACTCCCAAAAATTGAAAATGCAACTTGGAGTTAGGGATGAGGTCAACCCTACCATAGGTCAGGATCAAGGTCATCCTTGACCTAGGTTAGGGTTGAGGTCAACCTTGATCTAAAAGGCTATCCTTTAATGAGAGACCAAAGTTGTCAGTTTCATAGAGTAGCTTGTCAAAAATAGGCTAGAAATAAAGAGAGAGAAGAAAAGCAAGGGAAAACATCCACATCCATTCAAAAACCTATTCAAGGCACTTGACATGACCTCAGACCACTTACTCATAGGGCTAAACACTCTTAATATGGAAGTGCTTCCATTTTAAGATGATACATTAAGCCCCTACTTTAGCAAAAGTATGGACTCGATGCAAACTCTTGGTAAAGGAAGAGAAGAAACAAGATATCCAAGTGAATTCATAACTAGATAAAATAACACTTAACTAAGGACATAAGCCCCCCGAGATAAGGATTCTAACTCAGCAGAGATACACAAGAGTGCAAATATAAAACCAAAACAACAACATAAAATTTTAGTACAAACAAACCCAAATCAACTAGCACAAGAAACCTTGCTAAGAAGTATTTCTTACACTAATATCTTATTTGGAAAGCTATCATAAAAACATAAGTGATTACATAAGAAAGACAAGAGAAACACTATAAATAACATAGCTTCATGATCCAATCCTACAAGCATGAAAGTGAAAAGGAAAGAAAGGAAAAAGTGATTATGTCACCTAGTAAGATGCCCACCTTACCATGAATCACCAAAAGAGAGGGAGAGCCAAACAAGCGGCCAAAACTGATAGTTCACCCATAGATTATGCTTGCAATTGTAAATTCATCTTTTGATGGCTTCAAGAATATTCATAAATCTTCCTTCTTGTATCACTATGAATATGAAATGCGTTTCTTCTCAAAATTTAGCAACTTATGTGCGTTACCTTCGAAAGATTTAGCATATTAAAATTTTGAAAAGTGTGTATCTCTTTAGGATTGAGAAACTTATGTGCATTACCTTTAAAGGATTTAGCATATAAGATTAAATGAAAAATGAGTGTCTCTTTAGGATTTAGCAACATATATGCATTATCTTTGAAGATTTAGCATATAAATAAAAATATGTAGTATAAGGGAGACCCTATATATGCCCCCATCCTTATTGTTGATGTCTACTAGACATGATAATGAAGAAGAAGAGGATGTCTACTTCAAAATGGAAGGAGATATCCTATTAAGAACAATTTATACCTTATTTTTAACAAGGGATATTGACCTCTACATTGAAGAGTATAGATAATCACGAAAGGGTATGTCACTTATGAAAAAAAAAAAGGATCCTCAAAGAAAGAGAACTTATCAACAAGACCCCCACCATAGAGGAGTACTTTTAGATTAAATATCATCCTCCAAATAAAATAGGAACAAATATTCAATCACCAAACCCCCTGTTGGGATTGAAAATTGCATGGTCTATTTTCAATCACATTTTGAAAATTCTGAGTCAAACCAAGCCCTATGAATGCCCTTTTGATGAGATTGTACCCGTCAGTTAGTATGAGGCCTAAAAGGTGTTCAATGTTTCTAACACCTTCCATTCAGCCCATCTACCTATTCCATTAAGATAAATTGACATTCCAAGTCATTTGGCAAAGTCTTGTTTTGAGCTAGTTCCAGATTTGCATTTTCACCTAAGTGTCAAACAGTGACAGGAGGTTGTGTTTCCCAATTAATATCTCATACCCATAAATTTTTTAGGACTCACCACTTTGAGAGTATCTTTTGTCCATACTCAAGAACCTATGTTTCAAATTTTGAGTCATTTCGAGTTCGTTTGACTAGGTTTTGACTCCCTCAAAGTTGGTTAGTTACTGTTCTTATGGTTGATGCTCTTTGCACCTAATTCTGGGAGGCCCTGTTTGATGTGCTAGAACTTTGACCCAGTTTACCAAAATCTTGAATTTCTTTTTGTGTTGCATTGTACATGTTAGAGACTTATTAAGTTTCAAGTTTCAGTTCGTGATGAATCAATTTGATATGTTTTCAAACGCGATTCCAAATGAGATTTCTAAAGTTTTACTAGTGTTAGCACTTGCAGATCTGTTAGTACCCGTATTTGTGGTGTTATAACTTGAAATATGTGATTGGAAAGATCAAATGGATTGTACCATTGTGTTTTCCATTGAAAATACTTTAAGTGTGCCATTTTTTAAGTCATGAGGAATCCATATGCACACTTTTCTAGGTCAATTCCGTTTGCCAAAATCACTTTTCTACCATTGTTCCAATCTGCAAAATCTGAGTGGCCTACTTTGAGCATCTGCAATTCATGTCCAGTTATTCATCATAAGCCCAAATCACAGAGTTTTTCTTGCAGGTAAATCTGAGAAGGCAACTTTGATAGTCAATATGTTTTGACTGGGAATTCATCATGAGACAAGATTCAATAGTTTGCAAGAGTGTGGAGCAGAGATTTAGTGGGTCAATTTCCATAGCCTGGTCTGTTGTTCGAGTCAATTTTTAAAGGCAGTCAATAGACCTCCTAATACCAAATTCAGAGTTTGCAAAAAATTGGGCCCACTTGGGGTCTGACTAATCTGCATCAGATAATGTATCAGAGATTGAGTAGGGTGAGGTTGATGAAGAATTCTCAGAATGAGCCACTTTTGATTTATGCTTCTACACATATGGAGGTCCTGAGCAACTGGAGGAGTTGGAAGCTTTGTTAGATCATTATGTATTACTATGCAATGGAACAAGAACTAAACTACCTAGAAAGGATAAAGTTAATTTTGATAGAATGCTCAAGCATATCCAACAGATGTTTACATTAAGCAATGAAAGTGATATAAGTATCGATGACTTCTTGAAGAACCACTTAGATCCGAATTATTGAAAACATCTGACAAGCTAAAGTTTTCCACAAAAGATAGGAACAAAAACTCTTCCAAGAAGAGGAAGCTGTATGTTTTTAGTGAAGAGCAAGATTGTCTAATGAAGGGATTTTTTGAGCAGAATAAAGAAAACAAAAAGTGTAGTCATCTAATCACTAAAATACTTGATCTGTTGGTAATTCAAGTCAAGCGTAAGCTTACACTTCTTGGCTTCAAAGTCGAATCCTCACAATACCAGATTATAAAGAGGAAGTTGTGGGTTAGTGAAGAAGGAGGCACCATCAGCAAGCAGATCACACAACCAACAGGGAGCCATCTTCCATGTTCTCAAGAAATGGAGATCCTACACTGTAAAATGGAAGCACCTCCATACAAAATGAGAGCTCACGTGAGCAACATGGAAGTTTCACGTAGCATTTAAGAGGCATGGAAGCTGCTAGCAGTAGTCGTTGATGCCAGTATGAACATATTTTAGTTTCCAGCTTTTGTAGTAGCAAGGATAGCTATTTCAAAGCCATCCAAAGCATCAAAGAAGCTATCCACACTAACATTAAGCCACCATTTGATATAAAGTGACCCGCAACAATAAAGGAATGCTTAGAGTTTTCACATTAACAAAGGGACATACCAAAAATGAAACTCCGCACTTTGAAGAGGCATAACATGGAGTAAGTAGCCAAGAACCCACATACAAAAAGAAAAATGCCAACAGTTGCAAGGTAAAATGTTTGTACAAAGTAGATTGGAGAATTAAAAGGAAGAAGCCTACAATCAAGGCCACGGGTAAATAAAAACAAGCTGCTAGTCAAAGCAATACCCACACTCAAGGTGTTAAGAAGGAGATGTTTTAGATTATTTTTATGTTAAGAGAAGCATAAGGAGCTAGCCCATTAAAACTAAAAGCCATAATCAACACATTGGTAGAAAAAGAACATGCCAACCCATGCATTCAAAAGTATAGAAGCCGCTTTGTAACATGAACAGAGGAACCTGCAGTTTGGAATAGAAGAACCTGTAGCATGAAGAAACAAAGACACACCAAATACTGAGAAAAGAGCACTCCATGTATTTAAAAGAACAAGCTATCCATGGTATGCAACAGGGAGTTTGTTCATTTTGCTAAACATAACGACGTCCATCTTGATTTAGAACTTGTCAACATACCCTTTACTGGTCTTGGTTACAATAGCGATTTCTTCAAAATTTTCTTGCTTCTCACTAAAATGGAAATGATGGGGCTTATTCCTAACATCAAAATGTATACAACAATGATAAAATTTCTATGTAAGTGGGGTCTAGTTTAGCAAGCATAGGAACTCTTCAGAAAGATAACACATGCTCATCTTTTGCCAAATATTGTCACATTTAATACTTTGGTTGATGGACTCTGCAAGATGGACAAGGGGCACCATAATTGGGGCTAGAGCATTCGACACAATTAGCCTCGCCATCAACAACTCTAATGGCAAGCTCTTCACAGGTAAGTTTGGAGTAGGGTATGCATAGTAGCAGGCAGAATACCTCTAAAGGTTTTGTCCCACATTGTCTATGGCAAAAATATTTTATTATTTAAATGATATTGCACTCATATGCAATGTGTCCAACAAGTGAGTGCTTTTGGAAGTGGTAGACTATGGAGGTGGGACCCGACCTAATGACATTAGCCAAGGTCCCCCATGAGAAAATTTTAAATGAAAGAACAAAGTTGATGACATGGCGAGTTGATGAGCGGACGCACGAGATGCCAACACATGTTAGATCATGTGAAGCTCACATTCTCGCATTATCAAGTTGCACACTGGTTAAATAATGCAAGAAAGCGAAATTAGGATGCATGGCATGTGGGTCCTAGCTGGTGGCGAGGTGGCGATCAGGAGAAACTTGAGAGGATGTGCTAGATCATGACATGTGTCATGATCTGATGGACAACGTAATCTCGTATTATGGAGATGTGAGGGATTTTAAAAATGTGGGAAAGCAAGATTCTGATAAGTGGCACAGGTCCCAGTGGCACTGACATGGCAGATGATGCAAAGGGCTCAATGAATCACAAGGTGCCATGTGGCATGAATTTCAAGGCAATCATACGAGCTAATCATAGGGCAAGACGTGGCTTGGTCAAACTTGGGTTGACCTGAATGAAAAGCATATGTAAAAAGAAAAATGATTTTGAATGTCTTTTTAAAATTATTTTTCAAAGTGATTTGCATGGTCAAAATTTTTAAAATTCAAAAAGGGCATTTATTCTAAATTTTTAAACTTTAGATTAAATAATTTTTTTTAAAAAAAAAATTTAAGTTCAAAAGATGTGCAGACATGAATTTTGTATCAGAGGAAGATGTTTTCAAACTGATTTTTTGGGCATTTTTGGGAGGCCAGATAGGTGATGTTATATATCACCGGAATCGTGAGAATCTGAATTTTTTGATTCAAGTGTTAGTTTTTGCATAGAACACAACCAGTTCCTGCTACAAGGGGATTTGTCTCAGGTACCAAACTTGCAACCGATTTCAGGTGAGGAAGTTTAGAATTGTTTCTTAGCATGGTGATGACCTTAATTTGATTAAAATATAGTAAGAATTCAGTTTGGGTCAAAATTTGTTCACATTCACTCTGTAAAAGCTGAATTTTCACTATTATTTTCATGGGGTAATCAGATATTTTGGTGACTCACATAGTTTTCATCATTTAGAAAGGGATATTTTGCAAGTCAGTTGCAGATAATGATGAAATAAAAAATTAGATCAAATGGTAGAGAGATGAAAGAGGTTTTCAGTTGCACAAGATGGAATTCCAAATGGACACTTGTCATCTTCAGTTTCAATCCAAGAATTCATCTCCTTGCTATATTATTCTTTCTTTCTTCCATTTGAGGGGTTCAAGTTTTTGTTACTAAGAAACCAGTTGGTTCCAGTCTTTTGGAGAAAATTTGCACATTACTGTGATACCAAGGTCTTGGATCCAGTTCTGGTTGCATTCCCATGACTGTGATACCATTTTCTTCAGCATATTTCTTTCATGGGAATAGCAAGTGTAAAGATAATACAAATAGTTCTGAGATGTTAGGTTGTTTCATGTTTTGATTTCATGCACTTGAATGTATATTTTCAAAGAAAATGAATACATATGAGCAATAGTTTCACTAGCTTCATTCTGTTTCTTGTCTCCTGTCTCAGCAATCAGTAAGTCTTATGTGGTTTTGGAACAAAAATCTGAGACCTATTTGCATCCCTTTCAGGTTGTATGTTTGATGTATTTTGCTATTGGACCAAAGGGCCAAGTAAATTCTTGATATGTTTAACAAGGTTGCTAGTTACTTGAGAAGGATATTATGTAAGAATGAGATTTGAATGAACATTGATGTCTGAATCACAAGGTGATTAGATAGATCTGATGTCTGGTTATATAGAATATGTCCTGATGTCACAGATGTATGTTTTTAATTCATGAAATTGCCCAATGGATTAGGCAATGATCAGAGATAGGATCATTAGGTTTTGTTGCATGTTTGAGGATTTTTTGAACATCAACATCAATAATCAAATACTTTTCCCCTTTCATGTTGAAGAGCTATAATAGAATGCCCTCACTCAGCTTGTGAGATTCCTAGATCTGCATTTAGCTATTGTAGATTGATGTTATTTAATGAGTTATCGGGAGAAATAAGGGTTTTATCTACTTCATATTAGATTCAATGTATGCTTTGATAACTAGTACCCTATAAAGAATCTATAGGTCCACCCACCTAGGTTTTGTAGAGCCTGAAGAAGAAGAAGGGTCTAGCCTATAGTTGGCCTGGTGTCTGAATGGGCATGATGAAAATGGGAGTTAGCTGCCCCTAGATGTGTTTTACTCTCATCAGGTTAATTGGAAATGGGTAACATTTTCAAACACCAAAAAAATGGTGACTCTATTGGGGAGTTGCATTCAGAAAGAACCAAAATCTCTGCCATGAAACGGATTGGATATAGCAAATTTAGAGCAAGATGTGTTCCTTTTCCTTGTTGAAGTTTCATGTTCCCCAGTTAAGCTTTATTCATTATTAGCAATATGTTGTAAAAATGGATGAAAATTGTGTTCTATGACTATTATAGGTCTATCTTCAATTAGTTCAGTTTTCAAGTGCTATTGAGAAAGTTTTAGAGTCAAGAACTCATTTATAAATGTAAATTCTTTTCAAGATGTTTGTGATCTACAAGTTTCTCCTACATTGAAGGCCTGGTTCAAATTTGTCAAGTGACAAATTATGTTTCATTTCTCACAAAGTGTGAGTGGCGACTCTCAAATATCTATACCAGTTTGTTCCTAATTGATTTCATTACAAAATTTTGAAGGACTTTTAGTTGTATGGGCAGATCTGAAACTATTGGTAGTTTCTTGAAAGAAAGTTTTAAATTCTTGATAAGTTTTAAAGTATTATTTGAAATCTACTATTAGAAAGAAATTGAAATGTAAAAGTAGATCACAGTAGTGGTTATTTTATTCCTCTTGTAAATAGGTGGCAACTCTACAAAGTTTGATCAGTGGTGTGAAGGAATTCCAGTCTTGCACCTGTGCCAAATCAGTAGATCGAAGTTCAGCATCAGCACTCAAGGTATTTTGATTTTCATGCTTCTTTTCATGGAAGTCAAGTGTTTAAAAAAGTTGCCTCTATTTAGTGATTTTCAGCACTAGAAAGAAGAGGTAGAAATTTTGTTTTATAATGGAGTCAGATCTCAGATTTGAGATTAGTTTGCCAAATTCTGAGAGTTTGAAAATTTTGAATAATAATGGATGTGCTGAAAGTCAAGTTAGTAATGAGTATAATGAATCCATAGAGAAAGATCATTTGCCTTCTGAGTGTGAAGAGATGGATTTAGTTTCAAGTGAATCAGAAGAGTTTGACCAGCAAGAAGATGGATATGAAATTGAAAATTAGTCTTGTGATAGTGAATATGAGTTTGAGGAAGTTTATGATAGCACTAGAAGTGTTGATTGTTATGATGAAAATGAATGTTATAATGATTCTGATGTTTCATATTATTGTACTGATGTTACTGCTACTATGATTTCTTCATGTCATCCAGATAATAATTACAGCCAGGAGAGGATTTGTGAGGAAGTCTTCTTAAGCTCTGATGAAATCTCTATTTTGTTGGCTCATGATTTTGAAAAGCATGTAAGTAATTATAAGGATGTTCATATTTTCCCTCATATTTTTTCTTCATTTGGTCAAGTCAATTCCCCAATCTTTGATGTGGAAAAAGATACACAAGTTGAAAGATCTTTATCAAATTTTGGAGGTGCATATAGTAATACCTCAGATGTATGTGCACATGATGACTTGATAGATGCAGGGGATGTGTTTGAGGGGAGTTTTTCTTCTATGACAAGGTTTTCTCATGCTAGTGATTGCAGTGAAAAATGTTTTGATACTTCTAATGAAGAGGGAAACATTGAATATGATGTTGTTGATTTTGAGTTTTCCTTTTACACTGACAAGTCTTATACTGATCAGCCTGATGGTAATTTTGCAAAGTTAAAGGTTCATTCTAAGGCTATGTTAAATGAAGATAAATATTGTGATCAACATATTTTGGATCAGCATTTTCAAAGCAGTTTTTCAAAATTGGTGGCTAACCAGTTATTTCAATATAAAGAGTTTTCAGTGAGTGGTAAATCTGATGTGATGAGTAATATCACTGCAAAGAGGCAGAGATCAAATTTTATGTACCCTTCACAGCCGGAGACATAAGGTGAGTTGTATTTTCTTGAAATATTCAACTTGGTGAATAAAGCGGAGTGTGAATGTTTCGTGTTTCCTCCTGATAGCATGCACCCGTCATATCTTTATGATGGTTCTCAGTTTAATTTTTATAATCAAGAGCATGCTGATATTCTCTTTCATAGTGAGCAAGAGGTTAAAGTTATGCCAAGTTTTTACATGCATTATGAAAGTGAAGATGTTGATTTCATTTTGCCAAGTGATTCGGTTCATGATGCTAATCTAATTGGTGAAATGGGTAGAAATAATTCTAGCTTACCTCAGAAAAATGTAAATGAAAATCAAGTTTTTGATAGAGGTAAGAATTTTTGAAACTTTTGGTGGCCTGGGGTCATCGCATGTACATAGTAGAATAGTTTCCCTTCTTTCAATAAAGCTATTTGAGAGGAAGTTTTGTTGTTCAGGTGTGTGGTCTGCTTCCTCTAGAGATCTGAATCCTTGCCATGCCCGCAAGGGACATGCATCCCCAGAAAGAGCCACTGTTGGGACTAAAAATTGCATGGTCTATTTTCAATCACATTTTGAAAATTATGAGTCAAACCAAGCCCTATGAATTCCCTTTTGATGAGATTGTCCCGACTGTTAGTATAAGGCCTAAAAGGTGTTCAATGTTTCTAACACCTTCCATTCAGCCTGTCTACCTGTTCCATTAAGATAAATTGACATTTCGAGTCATTTGGCAAAGTCTTGTTTTGAGCTAGTTCCAAATTTACATTTTCACCTAAGTGTCAAACAATGACAGGAGGCTGTGTTTGCCAATGAATATCTCGTACCCAAAAAAAATTTAGGACTCACCGCTTTGCAAGTATCTAATGTCCATAATTGAGAACCTATGTTTCAGATTTTGAGTCATTTTGAGTTCATTTGACTAGGTTTTGAATCCCTCAAAGTTGGTTAGTTACTGTTCTTATGGTTGATGCACTTTGCACCTAATTCTGGGAGGCCCTGTTTGACGTGCTATAAATTTGAACAAGTTGACCAAAATCTTGAATTTCTTTTTGTGTTGCATTGTACACTTTAGAGACTTATTAAGTTTGAAGTTTCAGCTTGTGACGAATCCATTTGATATGTTTTCAAATGTGATTCCAAATGAGATTTCTAAAGTTTTACTGGTGTCAGCACTTGCAGATTTGTCAGTACCCCTGTTCGTGGCATTATAACTTGAAATTCATGATAGGCAAGATCAAATGGATAGTACCATTATGTTTTCCACTAAAAATAATTTAAGTGCACTAGTTTTTAAGTCATGAGGAATTCGTATGCACACTTTCCAGGTCAATTCCGTTTGCCAAAATCACTTTTCTACCATTGTTCCAATTTGCAAAATTTGAGTGGCCTACTTTGAGCATCTACCATTCGCGTCCAGTTATTTTTCATGATCCCAAATCATAGATTCATAATGTCCTCATGACAGAGAACTAGTATCCTAGTTTTTATTTCCCCATGTGCTCATTTGCACAATTTTTTGAGCGAATTTTGAGCCCAATTTGTTGTTTTCTGACATTTTTCCTTGCAGGTAAATATGAGAAGGCAACTTTGATGGTCAATATCTTTTGACTGGGAATTCGTCATGAGACGAGATTCGATAGTTTGCAAGAGTGTGGAGCAGAGATTTAATGGATCAATTTCTAGAGCCTGGTCAATTGTTTGGGTCAATTTTTAAAGGCAGTCAATGGACCTCTTGATACCAAATTCAGAGTTTGCAAAAAATCGGGCCCACTTGGCGTCCGACTAATCTACATCAGATAATGTATTAGAGATTGAGTAGGGTGAGGTCGATGAAGAATTCTTAGAAGGAGCCACTTTTGATTGATGCTTCTACACATATGGAGGTCCTGAGCAACTGGAGGAGTTGGAAGCTTTGTCAGATCATTATGTATTACTATGCAATGGAACAAGAACTAAACTACCTAGAAAGGATAAAGTTGATTTTGATAGAGTGCTCAAGCATATCCAACAGATATTTACATTAAGCAATGAAAGTGATATAAGTATTGATGCCTTCCTGAAGAACCTCTTAGAGTCAAATTATTGAAAACATCTAACAAGATAAAGTTTTCCATAAAAGATAGGAACAAGAACTCTTCCAAGAAGAGGAAGCTGCATGTTTTTAGTGAAGAGCAAGAATGTCTAATGAAGGGATTTTTTGAGCAGAACAAAGAAAACAAACAGTGTAGTCATCTAATCACTAAAATAATTGATCTGATGGTAATTCAAGTCAAGCGTAAGCTTACACTTCTTGGCTTCAAAGTCAACTCCTCACAATACCAGATTATAAAGAGGAAGTTGTGGGTTATTAAAGAAGGAGGCACCATTAGCAAGTAGATCACACCAACAATAGGGAGCCATGCTCCATGTTCTCAAGAAACAGAGATCCTACACTGTAAAATGGAAGCACTTCCATACAAAATGAGAGCTCACATGAGCAACATAGAAGTTTCACGCAACATTTAAGAGGCATGGAAGCTACTAGTAGTAGTCGTTGATGCTAGTATGAGCATATATCAGTTGCCAGCTATTGTAGTAGCAGGGAGAGTTGTTTCAAAGCTGCCCAAAGCATCAAAGAAGCTATCCACACTAACATTAAGCTGCCATTTGATATAAAGGGACTTGCAGCAATAAAGGAACCTTAGAGTTTTCACATTAACAAAGGGATGCAGCAAAAAAGAAACTCCACTCTTTGAAGAGGGACGACATGAATTAAGTAGCCGAGAACCCACATACAAAAAGAAAAATGCCAACAGTTGCAAGGTAAAATGTTTGTGCAAAGTAGATTGGAGAATTAAAAGGAAGAAGCCTGCAGTCAAGGCTGAAGGTAAATAAAAGCAAGCCGCCAGTCAAAGAAATACCCACACTCAAGGCATTAAGAAGTAGATGTTTTAGATTATTTTTATGTTAAGAGAAGTGTAAGGAGCTGGCCCATTAAAACTGAAAGCCACAATCAACATATTGGCAGAAAAAGAACATGCCAACCCATGCATTCAAAAGTATAGAAGCTGCTTTGTAACATGAATAGAGGAACCCGCAGTTTGGAATAGAAGAACCTGCAGCATGAAGAAACAAAGACATGCCAAATACTGAGAAAAGAGCACTCCACGCATTTAAAAGAACAAGCTATCCATGGCATGCAATAGGGAGTTTGTTCATTTTGCTAAACATAACAGCATCCATCTTGATTTAGAACTTGTCAACATACCCTTTACTAGTCTTGGTTATGATGGTGATTTCTTCAGAATTTTCTTGCTTCTCAATGAAATGGAATTGACAGGGCTTATTCCTAACATCATAATGTATACAACAATGATAAAAGTTTTGTGTAAGTGGGGTCTAGTTGAGGAAGCACAAGAACTCTTCAAAAAGATAACACATGCTCATCTTTTGCCAAATATTGTCACATTTAATACTCTAGTTGATGGACTATACAAGATGTACAAGGGGCACCATAATTGGTGCTGGAGCATTTGGCACAATTAGCCTCACCAACAACAACTCTAATGGAAAGCTCTTCACAATTAAGTTCAGAGAAGGTTACGCGTAGCAGCAGGCAAAATACCTCTAAAGGTTTTGTCCCACATTGTCTGTGGCAAAAATATTTTATTCTTTAAATGATATTGCACTCATATGCAATGTGTCCAATAAGTGAGTGCTTTTGGAAGTGGTAGACTATGGAGGTGGGACCCGACCTGATGACGTCAGATGGGGTCCCCCATGGGAAAATTTTAAATGAAAGAGCAAAGCTGATGATATGGAGAGTTGATGAGTGAACACACAAGATGCCAACACATGTTAGATCATGCGAAGCCCACATTCTCGTATTATCAAGTTGCACACTGGTTAAATAATGTGGGAAATTGGAATTAGGATGCATGGAAAGTGGGTCCCAGCTAGTAGCAAGGTGGCGATCAGGAGAAACTTGAGGGGATGCACCAGATCGTGACATGTGTAACGATCTGATGGACGATGCAATTTTGCATTATGGAGATGTGAGGGATTTTAAAAATGCGAGAAAGCGAGATTGTGACAAGTGGTGCGGGTCCCAGTGGCACTAACGTGGAGGATGATGTAGAGGGCTTAGCAAATCACAAGGTGCCACATGGCACAAATTTCAAGGAAGTCATACGGGCTAATCACAGGGTGACATGTGGCTTGGTCAAACATAGGTTGACCCGAATGAAAAGCATATGGAAAAAGAAAAATTATTTTGAATGTCTTTTTAAAATTATTTTTCAAAGTGATCTACACAGTCAAAATTTTTAAAATTCAAAAAGGGGATTTATTCTAAATTTTTAAACTTTAGATTAAATAATTTTTTTTTTAAAAAAAATTTAAGTTCAAAAGATGTGCAGACATGAATTTTGTATCAGAGGAAGACATTTTCAAGCTAATGTTCTAGGCATTTTTGGGAGGCTAGATAGGCGATGTTATATATTGCCGGAATCATGAGAATCTGAATTTTTCAATTCTGGTGTTAGTTTTTCAACAAAACACCACTTGTTCTTGCTACAAGGGGATTTGTCTCAGGTACCAAGCTTCCAATTGATTTCAGGCGAGGAAGTTTAGAATTGTTTCTTAGCATGGTGATGACGTTAATTTGATTAAAAGGTAGTAGGAATTTAGTTTGCGTCAAAATTTGTTCACATTCACTCAGTAAAAGCCAAATTTTCACCAGTATTTATGGGGCAATCAGATATTTTTGTGACTCACACAGTTTTCATCATTTGGAAAGGGATATTTTGCAAGTCAGTTGTAGATAATGATGAAATAGAAAATTAGATAAAATGGTAGAGAGATGAAAGAGGTTTTCAGTTGCACAAGATGGAATTCCAAATGGACACTTGTCATCTTCAGTTTCAATCCGAGAATTCATCTCTTTGCTATATTATTCTTTATTTCTTCCATTTGAGGGGTTCTAGTTTTTGGTTCCAATTTTTGTTACTGAGAAACCAGTTGGTTCCAATCTTTTAGAGAAAATCTACATATTACTGTGATACCAAGGTCTTGGATCCAGTTCTGGTTGCATTCCATGACTATGATACCATTTTCTTTAGCATATTTCTCTCATGTGAACAGCAAGTGTAAAGATAATATAGATAGTTCTGAGATGTTAGGTTGTTTCATGTTTTGATTTCATGCACTTGAATGTATATTTTCAAAGAAAATGAATACATATAAGCAATAGTTTCACTAGCTTCATTCTATTTCTTGTCTCCTGTCTCAGCAATCATTAAGTCTTATGTGGTTTTGGAACAAAGATCTGAGACCTATTTGCATCCCTTTCAGGTTGTATGTTTGATGTATTTTGTTGTTGGACCAAAGGGCCAAGTAAATGCTTGATATGTTTAACAAGGTTGCTGGTTACTTGTGAAGGATATTTTGTAAGAATGAGATATGAATGAACATTGATGTTTGAATCACAAGGTGATTAGATAGATCTGATGTCTGGGTATATAGAATATGTCTTGATGTCAAAAATATATGTTTTCAATTCATGGAATTTCCCAATGGATTAGGCACTGATTAGAGATAGGATCATTAGGTTTTGCTGCATGTTTGAGGATTTGTTGAACATCAACATCAATAATCAAACACTTTTCCCCTTTCATGTTGAAGAGCTATAATATAATGCCCTCACTTAGCTTGTGAGATTTCGAGATCTGCATTTAGCTACTATAGATTGATGTTATTTCATGAGTTATCAGGAGAAATAAGGGTTTTATCTGCTTCATATTAGATTCAGTGTATGCTTTGATAACTGGTACCATATAAAGAATCTATAGGTCCACCCACCTAGGTTTTGTAGAGCCTAAAGAAGAAGAAGGGTCTAGCCTTATAGTTGGCCTAGTGTCTGAATGGGCATGATGAAAATGGGAGTTAGCTGCCCCTAGATGTTTTTTGTTCTCATCAAGGTAATTGGAAATGGGTATCATTTTCAAACACCAACACCCCCACCAAGGAAGACAAAAAAGGAATCATTGGAATGAGGAAAACAACTGTAACACCAAAGCAAAGGTAAGAGTCTATAAAGAATCATAATTTTCAACATAGAGAAGAGGTGATCACCTAGGACAATACTATTTCATATAAAAAGATTATCCATTGTCAAAAAAATTGTCAATTATGAAGAAATAATATTATAATATAAAAAAATGCCACTAAGCTAAGGAAAGTAGTTCCCTAGACAAAGAGAAAGAACGAAGAACCTTAGCCTCTAGGGAGGAAGACAAGGATACCTTTGCAAAATAAATTTCATATAAAATATATCTTGAATAGATTTTATGAATGATTACAAACATAATACGAAACCAGAGAGAGATAGAATAGAAAGAATATCGATTAATCTCAATGCACAATATATGCTAAAAGCCTAATGGATCCTAAGAGACTGGATGAGAGTAGACATCTTTTCCCCTATATAGAGACAAGAGGAGAAGAGATCTATGTTATGTTAGTAGGAGGAGAATATCCTATATCAAATTTATGAAGGAATTGTAAAATTGTACGTGAATGAGATATAATTCCTAAAGCAACTCTTCACAGACATACAATTTAAAATATTTGCAATCAGCAAGTAAGTGCATATTATGATACTGAAATGATATTTTTACTTGGATAGCATATCTTTCAGCATAGGTTTAATGATTTCTTTTTTGGAATTCATTAACTCAACATATACCTATTTAGCCACCTCTTGACAAATATCAAAGTTATCTAAGGTAGGTTTATGGAGAAGTTAATGAAGAGGAGGATGATGATTGACATCACCTTTCTTAACTTGAGATTTCGAACAATCAACACCACATAAATCCAGCTTAGAGGGTATATGAATTGGATACTTAATACCATGCTCATTAACTCTAAGCCCTGAACCTTTACAACCTTGTTTAGTGATCATCATATATCCTATAGTGTACCTATCATGTAAATATTCTATAGGAGATGATTGTTTATCATGCTCATGAGAAAAAGTTGTGTAAGATGGAACAATAGGTTTAGAAGAAGTATATTTACTCTTTCCCTTAATATCATCATGAATCAAAGGAGAAGGTAAATAATAAAAGATCTTGCACATTTGTATCTTGAACTATAGCTTGACTACCATCATTAGAAGAAGGAGGATTAATAGATGAAGATCTAGGCATTAGATTGGGAATAATAAGATACAAATTTGGAAGATTAAGAGATTATTTATCATCTACAAAATCCTTCACATAATAAAAAAGATCAATAAGTTTACCACATAAATCTTCAATGAAAGTTTTATTGTACTAAGACTAGTATCAGTTAAATTCACAAAAGCGCAAGCAAGAATAGAATGAAAGATCATCAAAATAATAAAATGAATGATAGTCTCATAAAAATCATAATTATAGTAAAGAGATGCTAAAAGAAGGTTAATAAGAAACGTAACCACACACCAAAGCATCTTCATCATTCTCATAGTAAATGAAATCCAATGAATATTTTTGTATTTTATGGAATATAAAGAAATCTAATTAACATGTAAGATCTAACACAAGATGAAAATCTAACACCAAAAAGAAATTTTTTTGTCTATCATGGCTTCACCAAAATGAATAGGAAGGTAAACACACAAGATAATATAAAGAGAAATAAAAAATACAATAGGCCATCTAATTCCACAAAAGAGAGGTGGTATGTGTGTCGAGTTCACCAAAATGAATAGGAAGGTGAACACACAAGATAATATAAAGGGAAATCAAAAAATAAATAGGGCATCTACTTCCACAAAATAGAGGCGGTAAGCATGTCAGGTTCACCAAAATTAATAGGAAGGAAATGGAACCCTCTTTTCAACTCTAATTTCTGAAAGGAATGATCCAAATTAATTAAGCACAAGAAAGTGTTCAATATAAAAATGGATTAAGTAATGAAAAATAGGGAAAAAGGAGATTATATAATCTTTCTATCATGGGGAGATTATGTGCTTATATCCTAAAATAGATAAAAGACCAATACTAACCTTGAATTTGGAAAATGTTGTTTTTTGATGTCTATGTCTAGTTTCTAGAAAATTTACAACCTATTCTAGACTAGAAATTTCAAGATGGATAAAACCTAGAAATATTTCATATTTTTGAAGGGAGGTTGACCTTGACCCTATTGGTGGGGCACAATTTCACCCTAGGGCAGAATTGTATTCCAAAAACTTGACCTTGACTTGCACTACTCCAATGATATTTTTGTTCACTCATCTTGTAAGTTTGATGAAAAGGGTATCTGGCTCTCTTGTTCAACACCTATATCCATAAGAATAAAAGCGTTGTTTTTTGGATGAGGGCTTTGCCTTGATTAAACCCTAGTTTGAAATCAACCTTAATAATAGAATTGAA
Source organism: Cupressus sempervirens (assembly GCA_028749045.1). Classification (NCBI taxonomy): domain Eukaryota; kingdom Viridiplantae; phylum Streptophyta; class Pinopsida; order Cupressales; family Cupressaceae; genus Cupressus; species Cupressus sempervirens. Next base: position 87,295,980 of record CM053785.1, read on the forward strand.
ATAGAGAATGCTAGCAAGTAGTAGAAGTAAATCTAACAATGAAGCTATGATATGCAATAAATATACAATTATATTTGAAATTTAAACAAGTATATTGATATGAAGGCTTGAACATAAAATTAAAAAATGTAACTCAAAAAATCCATGATTGTATGCATAGAATCCACCTTGAAATAAGTATGAATAGATCGTGAAGATGAACAAAGGATGTTGAAGGAAGATCACATCACTATGATGGCTAGATCTAGAGTTTTGAATGATGAATTTTGAATACTTGAACAAAATTCCTTCAAAGGCTTGTATGATTCAATCCTTGATCTTCAATGGAGAACTTGAATCCTTTCTCACTTGTAAAGTAGTTACTCATAGATAATAGTCATTTATGCATAGATTGTAGATGCGCTCAAGAGTAATGGATTTTATGACTTAGAGAAAATGAGAGGAGAAGACTTCCTTATATAGAGATCTATGACACAAACTAATAGAGAAAGCTAACATAGGAGTATTAAATCCCATTTAACCTTAACCCCTAGGATGAGACCTACATTGAATGTAATTTAAGAATGTGCCATTTTAAAACCCAAAATAGTCGAACTAAAAGGAAAAGAAACTTTCCATAGTCTGAGATCCCAAAACTCCTAGAAATTGAAAATGGGACCTAGGGTCAAGGATAAGGTTGACCCTTCTTGAGGTCAAGGTCAAGGTTATTTTTGACCTAGGTTAGGGAAAAGGCCAACCTTGACTTAGAGGGCTAAGTCCTTACTTTCACAGAGTAGTTTGTCAAAGATAGGCTGAAAATAAAGAGAGAGAAGCATAATATTGGAAAAACATCCATATCCATCTGAAAACCCATTCAATGCACTTGACATGACCCTAGAATACTTAATCAAGGAGCTAAATTCTCTTAGTATGGAAGTTCTTCCATTTTAAGATGATATATACAAATATTAATTATTTTCATTTAGTATCAAGATGGGTGCAAAAAAATTTGGAGTAAATTTTGAAATGATTTAATGCATTTTAGGACTAAATATTTTTTAGATTGCCACTTTTTGGAACATCATGATCTTGCACATACCCATATTTATTAATTATCTCAATTTGTGCTTGTTGAGATAGTGCTAGATATGTTAATCATGTCATATGGTGACTTCCTGTGTCTTTATCTACAACACCTAAAAAAGGGATCCACATCAACAATTCTCTATTGTTCCAATCAACATAACTTTTAACAATAATTTTCTTACCACATAAAACATTAAAAGTATTTTTTGAGAGATAGTTGTAGAATAACATGATATTATTTGTTGGTAGCATTTTTGAAAGGAGATGGCAATAATTATAATGAGAGTGATCATTCTCATTATAATCATTGAAGTTAAAAGTGAGGATTCAAGAAAAGAACATAAAGAAAGTGTACACAAAGAAAGTGTATAAGAAGCATGCAAAGAACAAGAGAAAAAATAAGAAAAACATTAGGAAGAATCCTTGTATAAAGAAAAAGACAAATAAGAACCTCTACACAAATCATGTACATGTAACATATCTTATATTGTTTACTTATAAATCTCATGTAAATATTATCAATGAAATTTGTTTTTACTACTTTCATTGGAGGACATTAAATTTGATTTTCACACAATGCAAATATAAAATAAAGAATGGTGTACCTCAAGCATAGTTATCTATTACAAAATCACAATAAAATCCTAGAGGAAATAAGTACAAAAATATAGTCCCAACTAAGTACCTTTAGAGCATATAGCTTTCCATCTTCTGTGTTTCGATGAAGTATCTTATACCATGCATAAATAATAAGCATTATCAATATCACACTTCTTCTCAAAAAAATAGAAAAAAGGCTTATTTTACAAAGAAAAAAGTTGCACCAACCACTTTTCCATAGATAGCTATTCCAATCACGCACTCTCAAACATATTAATTGATAATTTTGTGTCCATTTGAATGTTAAAAAAAATCAGTGGATCACATGATGCTTCAACACAAATATTTTAGAAAATTGACATTTTTCCTATCATGCTCTCAGAAATTCTAATAATAAACTATACCATAAAGAGGTATATCATAAGATATATATGACTAAAATTTATGAAGCATGGTAGAATAAAAAAAAAGTCCTTGAAGGAAAATTGGTAAATAAGTGCTGTTAGACTTTGATAGAGCCAAGATGGTGAAATTAATACAACAATTTGTAATGATTGGATCCCATAGTTTTTAACTTGTGGACCCCTACCCTTAACAAGATATGTTTTCTATGCTACTAAGTAAAGAAATCCAATAGTAAATTTTCCAAGGGTAAAAGTAGAAAGAATAAAAATGTGCACACCTATTAAGGACCTATTACAAGAAGGCATTTTGACCTCCTATTGTGATGTTTTCATAAAATAGAATAATATAAAGATAATTACAAAATTCCATGTATTCAATAGCATACATTAATATTCTCATGCAAGGGTCATTAAGAGCCCCTTTCTACCTTGTCCAACATAATCTATCTAACCTTCAAGCTTAACTATAGACTAGAATTAACACCTTTGCATTTGCAATCTTTAACTTTTATCTTAATAGATCTAGTAATTAATAGTGAACTATGACACGGTCTAGTTTAGGAAGTTATGTTCAAAACTACAAAGCCCAGTAGTGAAACACTCAGTAATGGCAATAATAGAAAAAATATAAGTAAATTCCAATTAACAACATTTATATTTCCTCTCTATAGCTCATAACAACATGCATTAGAGAAAAAAAGTGCTTCAATAGCTACAAGATATGCTTTATAGCTTCCATCTCTGATCTATAACCTACTTTTGTACAAACCAATTATCTTGCCCTATTTTTCTGTATATTTTCTTCACTATCTTGATTACTTTAAAATCCCTATTTTCTACATCTCTTATTCTATGACTTCTTATGTGTTCTTCTTCTCTATGTTCTATTGATTTTTGAGCATTTTCTATTAATTTTTGCTTTCTCTTCTATTGAGCTCCAACTTAGCTTGCATCATTTTTCTCTCTTTTTCTTTGAAGAACTAAGTGTTTTTTGAAACCCTTCACCTTCCTACATAAGTTCTATTGCCAACTACAATAATTTTTTGTTAAATAGACAAACAATAAAGGTTTAAATTAAAATATTTAAATTTTTCAAAGAAGATATATTATGTTTGTTGTACCCTGGGAAAAAATTATCTTTCAATTTGTTACTGCTATCTCATAACTAACACTATCATAGTATGTGATCAACTAGGATGCCTATAATACTCCATTTTTTTTTTCTAGAGTTCATTCTTCCATAATGTAACACTTCTTTGAAACTGCTAAAAGTTGACAACATCCAATAAATGATTTCAACTTTCATAGGGTCCAACAAAGTAGATTGAATGAAATGTATAAACTCATTTAGGCCCTAATCAATCAGCTACACAATATATTAATATTAATTACTAGATTATTATCTTACAAGAAGGGTCAATTTCTGTGTAGGTTACTAACAAGTCACAAAAGTTGAACTAAAAATGATATTATCAAACATTTCATATCTAAGAATGTAAACTTACAGTCATTATTCATTAATCAAAGATCTTCTCTGGTAATTCTTTGATAATTATGTTATTTAAGGAAATACACATAGCATCTAAAGTTTGGTAGATCAAATACCATTCAAAAGCACAATCTATAGATTTAAAGTTATCTCAATTCTATATGATTTGCAGAAAAAATGGATAGTTTTGAATAGAAAATGTAAGGAAACTTTTTTAAACAAAACAATTTTGTTCCTCTGACCCTTACATTTTTTAGACATGATCCTTAGCGAATCTATCATTTCATAATAATAGGATTCTTTGGTTGTGGGCTATGACTACTTAATTTGATATTTGGATACATGAACATTATCAAATCATATGAAAAATAATTGGAAGAGCCATATATAGCTAACATCTAAGACCTTTCCATCTAGACCATGATCCTATCTTCTAACTTTGTAAGAGACCTTTACATCTAGATAATGAGCCTATCTTGTAACTTTGTAAGTTGCATCATTAACTTATTAATATGGCATCAAAAACTTATGCATTCCTTATTTTTACAAATTAAAAAATATCTCACGGACATTGCTACTCTCTATTTTCTATCTGCAACCACTTCAAAAGAGGGCAGGAAAAAATTCAAGACTTTTAAAAGGTAAGTAAATACAACAAATGAATCAAATCCTATACCATATTTCCTTTTAAACAATCACAAAACTCCTTAGTCTAATGGCTAACACCTATAGGTCTCATCCAAATCTACAAGTTGAGGTTACAAACTCACCAATCCTATCTTAGAATTTTTATTGATGATAGCACTAGGGGCCAAAGATGCACACCCTTTCAAGTAAAAAATGTTGAGATCCATGTAGCCTCATATTATAGTGATCAATTCATCTATTTTATTGATGTTCAACAAGATCTAAATATACTTACCTACCCACTACTAAACAAGTTCTCCTTTATAGATTTAAAAAACTAGTGGTCCTTTATAGTTAATTCATGTGTAATCAGTATTTGGTGCTTGATCATCTAACATACACCAAGTCTCCACATTTATATGTATCAAAAATTTGACTAAATTACTATGTTGTGCTATTTATTTTTGAAGTATCATCAACTAACATACACAACATAGACAAAGTGCAACATATGTTTTAGTTCTTTCATAATATTTTACCTGAATTTACCCAATGGATTTCAAGCAAGAAGTTGATCAATGATTTTAATATGATTAAGGGCACTTTTTAGAGGCCCCTATCAAACTTTCCATTTTAATCCTCATGGGAAAGAGATATGTCATTTTGCTAGTCAAACTTGCAATCATAAACCTCATGAGGAGTAGATCTATCACTATAGACCTATGTTGATTTCTAGCTTTGTTCGAACACTTGATATTTTTCAATGAGTTTGGCACAAGCCTTGTGGAAATAATGAGGGAAATATGCTTTAAATTTTTTATATTAAATCCAACTTATCATCTCCAAATGAATTTTATATTCTTGTGAAAGAAAATTCCATAAAATAATACCTTAAAAGGTCATATAAAATAATGATTATTTTCTTATATTGCTGAAGCAGAGCACTGATCACATTAAGATGGTTCATTATTTAGTAAAAGGTAGCTCTTTATTCCAACATTTTTAACTAAATTGTTCGTGCTCATTTATGACACCATTTTTTTGGTTCTAGTGAATAATTCAAAACTAGCAATGTAATTGATGTGAATCTACATGAACAACTCAAAGGTGCCAAAGCAATGGGTTAATTAGAATATGTTTTCCAACCTTTTTGTTTAAATTTTTCACTCATTTAAGACACCATAGGCACTCATAGGTAAAATTTTAGTTTATACTATATAAATCTCTTAGCTAAACCATATGTTTCAAGAAATATCTTTCATATGAATACATAACAAGGATAGTTCAGGAAATTAGAGTGGGGTGGTCTACTTTGCACAAATATTTTTCTATATTATTAAATAATCTTGATAAATAAAAGTGATATAAATATAAAAAAATACTCCCATTATTTTAAATAAGTCATTATCTTTGAATAAGTTGAATGTGTGAAAAGGATTTCCAATTTAAGGAATTATTGTCAACTGATGTGCAAGTAAATTTCTATAACTATTCCACATTTTCTCTTAGTCTATATTTAGCTAGAAGCCACCAAAGCATGAAGAAAAAATGAAATATTTTGGACCAAGAAAACATGGTACTAATTAGTGTAGCTTTCATGGGAACAATTATATTGGATGGTCATATTGTTATAGTCTCTACAGTAGAAAATTTTTAACATGAAAAAATTCAAGGTGATGCATATTACTCAGACTTAAGGTCTACTCCTTTTCACTATCATAGTAAATCATGTTCCCATCCAATTGAATAATAAGTGATAGTAGAAATATAGAGAGGGAAGAGTCAAGAATCTTATTTTGAAATGGCTAGGATCATTGTCGAGGAAAATTACAAGGCAATACTGGTGCATCTAGGAATGATTCATCACAAGGTATATCAGGAGACTTCCTTGGATAAGTTTGAATATAAAATTAATGATTATGGATAAGTCATCTTTGAGTTGAATGGTGATGAAAATTTTGTGAAGCCTTGGAGTCATAAGTCCTATGAATGTTTTCATTGGGTTGGATGATTCACTAATCAATGGAGAGCATGAAAGACCTATATTAAAAAATCACAACAATATTTTCTTTTACAATGGTAGTGATCCTAATGAGAATAATGATTATGAATACCTAGGTGGTTTTTTATTGGTTATGAAGGATATGACTCATATCATTGTGAAACTTCAAAAGATTGGGAAAAACTAGAAAACATGATTACAATTTATTCATTGCATTTTGCAAAAAAATGGTCAAGGAAGTTTCTAATAACTATTATGAAAGATGGATAGACCCCATAATGACATTACAATTATTGGACTTCTAAGGATGCTAAATAATACTGGAGTAGAAATGACATTTATATAGAAGAAAATAATCAATTTTATAATGGAAATGGAGGACCACCTACACATTTTAACAAAGGAGAAGATAAAATACAATTTAAAAATCAAAGCATTTATAAATTGGAAGATGTATTAGACTCAAACTATGAACATGTTACTAATAATGGTCCAAATGTTGATGATCTTGATTTGTTGTTCATGATAGTGTTAGAAATAGGGATTACTGGGGGGAGGGGGGCGGGGTGGGGGGGGGTGAATAAAAAATCTACTAACTTTAGTCACCAACTAGATATTATTTCTTACATTAAACCATGCATAACAAAGAAATAAAGTAACGTTGAACAATAATAGTAACAATGCACAAAGATAACTCATAACACCATATTTTGTTAACTAGGGAAACCTTGGCCAAGGGAAAAACCTCAGTGGGGATGATAGCCACTAGATAATATATTGATATATAAGTTCCACATTAGAGGATGGACCCTATTAGGAGTCAATGCAAAAATTTAGTATAAGGAGTCCCTGTTAGGAGTTGTAGTATAGTAAATGCAAGATGAGCCCACCGTCCAAACATGCACTTCCAATTACAAGGAGATCTCATTGCCCAAACAAGTAATTAGACTTCTAGAATATAAGTATGGTATCTTCTTCCTTGACTAGTCTCTAATCTTTATCTCAATCTCAGATCACAAAATAGTTCATATAAAACTACACATATATTGCTTTCACAAAAGCTTGCATACAATCACAATTTCAAGATAGCACTTGCAATCACACTTCTCATCACAAGATGTCCTTTGCATAAATACCATGCCTTTACACAAATTTCTGCTAGGTTGGCTAAGAACACAATCCACTTTTCCATTTGAGAGTAAACATCAAGGATGTCAGCCCTAATTGGACAAGTAATTGCCTTGTAAACAAAATAATTATTTCCTTTAATTCTACTGTGCTTTTTCACTTCAAAAATGATTATCTCTGTTACATACAATCTGTATCAACTTTTGAGGTTATACATGTCATCACCAACATGTATACTATCTCCATCTAACTTCACTAGTCATAATATGATGTCAGCAACAAATTATAAACAAAACAATGCACTGTTGTAAACCAAATTCTATACTTAGATAATGTTTTGACTACCAAAACTAAGTATCTTTATTTCTAAGGTTTCCTATGAGCATTTACATCATGTGTTACCATAAATAAAAATAATTACATATCTCTATTAGCTAGTTGTTAACAATCTCCCCCTTTGGCATTGATGGCAACAAAATAGGGAAAATTGGCTAAGTGACAAAAACTTAACAGAACAAAAATAAATAAAGTAATGTGTTGTTTATCTGTTCATCTTTATGTATGCTTCCCCTTGCAATATACTTTACAACTTTTCTCCTTTTTACCTAATTTACAGTTTTCACATTGTATCTCTTCCCCTTTGACATCAATGACAAAGGTAAAAATGTCAAACTCTTTCTAGAAACTATCCATCTGCTATCAAAAATGTTTTCCTTCTACCTTAATCTATTAGAATCTTCATTCAATCATCAAAAATTGCCTTAAGATTATCCATACCTTTAGTCAACGTCTCCTTGGTTGATTTAGCTAAGGTAAGAATTACACATAAAGCATATGATGCAATCTCAACTGCATTAAGATCTAAATAAAAAATGTTAGAATAGGTGTCCTTGGTCTTGACACATTCATCCAATTTTTTCTCAACAAAAGATAATTTCAAAGTAATAGATTCTCTAAAATCTAATATCCTCTTGAATTTTTTTTGAAGTTCCAATTTCGTAATATCACTATGAATACTGGCTACTTGACCTTCAAAATCATCAACTTTACAAGATGGATGCTAGATCTAGCTGGATAAAGCCTCTAGCTCACTCATCTTTTCTTCTATCTAATTGTTGATTTCCTTGGTTAGTTTGTATGATAGAGTACACTTAATATACAATGTTTTCCTATCCTATTTATATTTCCAAAGTTCCTTGAAACAAGTATCAAGATTAACCAAATCATTCTTAATGTTCTGATAGATGGTGCTAAACAAGTTAGCATCATGTGAGATCTGTGCCTTTTCTTTTGAAGCATTTAAAAAATTAGTAAGTTCTTTATCAAATAAGTTTAGCACTTCTTGTGCCCTCTATTCAAGATCTAATTCAGTGTGTTGTACTGCCAATGTACTGTACACTTTGTTAGTAACTTCCATTAAGGATTTTTGTAAGATTTTTACTATTATATTCTTCTATATGAGCTTTGTTAGGGATGAGACTAGATCTATTTGATCATCATCATCAGTTGCTAAAATGGAAAGAGAGAGCAGAGTGGATGAACTAGATGTTTTAGTATCATCCTCTCTTTGTTTCATAGCTGCTCCTTTTGTTCTTCTCTCTTCTTCTTCTTCTTTCTTTTCTCTTTCCTCTCTTTCCTTTTCTCTCTTCTCTTCTAATATTTTCTTCTCATCTTCTTCTATTTTCTTTCTCATTTCTTCTTCTTCTACTCTCTTATTTTTCTCTTCTTCTTGAAAGTAACCTCTTCTCTTCTTCAATCCATATTAGTTTGTCCTCAATATCCTTGGTATTGGGTTCATTAGGTTTAGAAGCTTCAAATGGATTGGTATCATCAATATTAATAAAACATTGGTCTAATCAATTTTCATGGTGTCACCACTCACGAACACTTTTGAGGTTCTAGGTGCTGGAGGAGATACTGTGTTTTCCTCTATCAACATCTAACTAATTTCTACTATAGTCTCACTTCTTAGTTTATCTTTTTCACCAACTACTAATAGAAATGGTCTCACTTATTTCTTAAATATGGTGTGAGATTATTCAACAATATCTTAATCTCTTCATCATCAGTCTTGAGAATAGTTCTAAGCATAGACTTCCAAAGTTCTAGATCCTCTTCCCTTGTAGAATGAGCCTTTCATATACTTTCTAGTTAATTAAGCTCTCAAGATCCTTCAATTTTGGATTGTTTACTATAATATATATCATAGTAGAGATATCATCTAATATTTCTCAAAACTATTAAACAAATCATAAAATTTGTTTATCTAAACAAAGTTACCTTCATTAGTGTAAGAATTTTCCTTAGAGAAAAATTACCCAAGAATAAGGAAATCAAGCACAAGCACAATAGTAGACCAAAAGAGTATGATCAATATGAAAATGAATATCTCAAAAACATGTACATACACACTAGGAGTGCATGTCTATAAAAGGTCTCTAAGATACATCAAGAATGGTTCTAGAAAGAACTAGGAGATAAGCATGACAACTGAGCACACATCCTCCATTGTGCATGAATATAAATCCATCGATGAGAGGATAATTATGACATGGTGTCTCATGTGTAGAGATTTTGTAGACACCATGTGCTCAAATAAAGTATTAACTCCTATGTTGTAGATACCATGTGCATAATTAGAGTGCTAAGTCTTGTGTTGTCAACTTGACAACTCACAAGAGTACGCATTCTTCTACGTGACTAACTAATAAATATATAAATAATGCATTAACCTAAGTAAGCTTAAGTAAAGTGTAAATAGTAAATAATTATTTACACCAACATCTCCCTTAAGTGCAATTTAGGGTAATGCACAAAAGCTTACGAAAGCTAGGATGAAATGCATAATGGGCCCCAGCTAGTAGGTCATGTTAGGTACCCATGTACAAATGAAATGCAATCTCCCATAAAGTAAAGAAAGAGTCAAAACCTCATAGGGGAAAACCATCCCCCAAAAAGAGAGATGAAAAGAAAAGATGCATGGATGGATGGAGTAATCAAGAGCCCCCCATTATGACATACATCAAGTATATACAAAAGAGAAGTATGAGAAGGAAAAAAACCCATAAGAGGAAAAAGCCCCCCCCCCCACCCCCATAAAAGAGAAGAATAAGAGAGACAAGGTACCCCCCTAGTGTAAAGTATCAATCAGTGATAGCTGCTCCAAGGTAGAAGATAGTCCATGAGTGCTGAATAATGTTCCTTCCCTTTGGATGAAATAGTGCCATAGGTACAAATGAGATGCTTCCCCTATGTGTAGAAAGAATCCAAAAGATAAATGGTGTCTCTAAAACCTACTTAGCTGTCCCTGTGTCGAAACTAATTATCACCCCTTCCAATGTTGCTAAAAAGAATGAGTGAAGATCTAGCAAGGATGGATGTAGAACCTTTCCCAAAGAATCAACTGTATCCTCAAATAATAAAGAGACCTCTACAACTACTACACATAAGGATCCACAATCACATCAACTTGTGATGTTTGATTATGTAGAGAATGGACAATAGGATCAAAGTGAGCCCTCTTGACAATTGAAGAAGATTCTTCTTCATCAGAGAGAAGATGTATATCATCAATGATGTCTCCCAAATCTGCTATGTGTGACTCCACAAACAAGCTTGAAATATCTATCAAGAAGTCATCCACTAATGCTAGAGCTAAAAGACTAGGTGTACCTTATTGTGCTAGACCTATCACAATGGCTATTTATGCATGTGGAATGGGCTAATGATGTGACCACGGACTAAAACTATCAATAGGATCCCACATATCTAAATCTATTGAATTACTATTACTGGTGTTACTATTAGTTTCCACAATGTATGAAGTGTGGAGAGGAATATAGGATAAAATGGATGAACTTTCCTCAAAGTGAACATTCCTCTCTATGAAAATCTCATGTTTCTTAGGATCCATAAGTTTATATGTCTTAACACCATCTTCATATCTGATGAGACTAACAGGCCTAGGTGGTGGTGCCTTACATCCCTTGGAAGATATGTTTTCCCATGTTGGACAACCGAAGACTCTGAAGTGTCTCACAACTAGTTTAGCCACACCATGCCTCAAAAGGAGTCTTTCCATCTAAGGCATTATAAGGAGACCTATTAAGTATGTGATTGGCACTTCTTATAGCTTCAACTTCAAGTATAAGATCTAGAGACTTGGCTTGTATCATGCAACTTTCCATTGACTTAAGAGTTCATATCCTCAGTACTAAAACATCTTTCTTGTGTAGACTAAATGTTGGTGGATTCTGAGGATCAGTACCCCTGAGCTTTCAAAAGTATTTAAGTCTAGTGTTCACATATCTTCTTTTATTATCCATCTGAATAAATTTAATGGCTTTCCTTGATTTCTTTTCAACATGAGTCTTGAAGGCTAGAAACTTTTGAAAACTTCATTCTTATGATCAAGAAAGTAGACAAGGTGTAGCATAAAAAGTGATCAATGAAAGAAAGGATGTAGCAATCCTAGCTGACTAATGTCACTACAAAAGGACCTACTAGTACCATGTGAACAAACTAAAGAACAATTGGTGCTCTTGAAGACTTCCCTTTAGCAAACTTCTCATGTAGATGCATATCCATTGAACATGTTGAACATTCACCTTGGGAAAAGTTGATTGTAGGTAGACCTTAGACCATATTGTTTGAGAAAAGTTGATGAAGCTAGTAGAAGGCAAGATGGCCATACCTCTCATGCCATAATGTACTCAGTGAATGAAATTGAGTCAACAAGGCATGTGAAGGAGACTTAGGCACAAAGTGGGAGAAAGAATACAACCTTTTGTTATGATTAGCTTTCCCCGCTGCAACCAATGAATCATCTTTTGGATTGCGCACCATTTCTAAATTAGGAAGGAATTGAACTTTATTGCCATCTCCATAGTGAGTGATTTGGTAAATTGAGAGGAGATTAGAGCCAAGGTTAGGAACATAGAGAACTTCTTTGAGCTCTCCATTTTCCATCTCCACATGTCCCTTGCCTTCAACTTCCACTTTTGTATCATCTCCTACAAAGATATGTGGTACCTTAGACTATTTCAATGAAGAAAAGTCTCCTTTTGAAGAACCCATAAGATATGAGGCACATGAGTCAAGAATCCATACCACTAAAGAAATTGAGTTTCCCATGAGTGCTTTTCCTTTTCCCTTTGAATTTGAAGATGAAGATACATTCTCCTTATAAGCATTAGGAAGTGAAACATTGTGTTTTTCCATGATGTTTGTCAACTCGTCAATCTTTTTATGATAACACTCATGTTCATCATGACCCAACTTCTTGCAATAGGCACACTTTTTTTTCTCCCTATTAGTGTCCCCCTTCTTGTTTGAATTCGAGGAAGACTATCCTTGTTGATTTGATGGTGGTGTTGTCTTTTTTGTATCCTCTTGTGTGTTGTTTTTCCACCTATTTTTCTTTCCTTTTGTTTAATTTGAAGTTAAAGAAGCTGAATTTTGAGAACCCTCATTATTTTCAACTAATTCTTTAGACGTGGATGAATTGACAATCCCCAATTATTACAATTTATTTTCTTCATCATCCAACAATTGAGCATAATGATAAAAAGTAATTTTTTGATAGATAGCCCCTAATGTAGTCTTTGTGGTGTTGTAAGAAGAAACAAATGTGGAGTACTTAGATGGCAGCTTATTGTGAATGAGATAGATGAACTTGTCATCTTTAATAGGACTACCACAATCATCAAGGTTTGTTAATAATTCTTTTGCCTTAATAATTAAATCCTGTATAGAATCAAATGCATTAGGATCTAGGGAGTCAAGCTCATCTTTAATTTTGTAAACATCCTCCTTAGGCACTTTACCATACATGTTTTTGAGGGCATCTCAACCATCCTTGGATGTCTTATACTTCTTGATTTGATAGATGATTTTGTCTTCAACCCCCAACATAATATCACCTAGGGATTTCCTATATGAAAATTTCTAAGTAGATATTTCACTTCTAGATACTTGATCACCTATTGGTTTAGGAAGGGTACCATCTACATATTGAGAAACTTTATTATGCATTAATTGACACAACATTTTAACAAACCATGTAGCATAGTTATGTGGTGTTAATTTTGAAAACTTAAAATTTACCATGATGCAAAAAATGAAAGAAAACAATAAGAAAAGAGGAACACAACACAAAGAAACACCCCTTCCTTTCACTCAATCAAGAAACCCCCCCAAATGAAAGATTTTGGCACTTTATGCATTTACAATAGCCACTTGCCAATTTTGGCCTTAGTGGACTTCTAATTTTTCCTTTTTACAACCTCTTTATGGAGTAAAAATTTGAAACTTTACAATGTACAACAATTTTGATGTAATACAAGGAAAAGAAAGGATCTATTTCTGAAAGTGATACTTTTTCCCACACTACCCTATAATCTAATTATAGATCTAGAAAGTAGACAAAAAATAAAGCACTTTCAAAAAAAATGGAACTTGATTTCGAGTCCAAATGAGCCTATATGAAGCAATTGAAGTTGCAAAATGTAGGATTTGATAGGTATAGTCACCAAAAAATGTAATTTCTAAAAAATCATTGCACCAAAACTAGAATAGAATTGCACCACTAATTTTTTTAGGGAATTCTAGCCCAAAAAAAAATAAAAAAAATTGTACCTAATTTGGAGCCTAGATGACTGAGATATGGCCTCCCAATGTCAGAGTGTCAAATAAAAAATGAATCTGGAGAGGGGTCTAATCAACAAAAGATGAGGTTAAATTTGATGGTCAAATAGTTGTTGTAGTAGTTATATTTGGCCTACAGATGACAGTCAAATGACCATCAATTGTAAGACAAAAAAATGATGATGTCAGCAAAAACTTGGCCCATGGATGATGTCAAGATGACATCAGCAGTGTATAGAAAAGTACAAATTTAATGAGTTAGATGTTTAGAAGCATGCATGTCAGCCTACATGGCCTACCTTGTGGTTGCTAACATGGGGTTTATGGTGGTGCTGACGACTATGTTGGAGGGTACTATTGATGTGGCACTCATCTTCATGGCAAGCTAATGTGTCAAAGCCGAGTCAAGGTAAGATGGAGCCATGTAGGCATGTACTAGGTAGAGTTTCTATAGATGTGGCATAAGATGGCATCATAGAGTGGACCACATGGGCAAATTATTAGAGAAGAGTTTGTGGGTGTTGAGAAGTGGTCCGGTGTCGAGTTCACTACCTGTGACAAATTTGCGATGGGCTAGGAAATATTTTTACATCGATAAACTATTGGCTGACAATGTGGGTTTATCCCACACTCATTGTGGGAATGACTGCGTAGCCTTTTAAAAGAGAAAATTCCAATAGTAAAAGAAATTAAAGTCACTGAAGATGGTCATTGTTGGAAATTTTGTACTAGACTGGAAAGTGTGAAGGGTATTGTTACAGGTTTGTCTGTGAACTTTGCCAATAAATGATAGATGTCATCGATTTGTAGATTCCTCCGCTGGGATAAATGAGAAATATGTCACTGTCACAACACAAAATATTCCCTACAAGGGCCAAGATTTCACCACCCAGTTCCTACAAAAAATAATTTCTCCCTAGGCCTAATAGACTAAAAAGAATTTTTGAAAATTTGCACGAAAATTACAGAAAAAAATCTAATGGAAACTTTTGAGAAATTAAATTAGATCTAAAGAATTAATTTTTAGATATAAAAAATGATCATGCTAAACTTGCAAATCAGACCTTAGGGTGCTAGTTTGCAAAAAAAAGTTACCTCAAATTTGACTATTGCCTATGGTAGGAAAATTTATAGTCAAATTTTACCAAATTGATGTTCTAGACATAATGGCAAGATTTGCTTTGGCTCTAGGCACTCCCAATGATTGTTATACTCTAGATCTAGGTTGAGGTGCTAAAGAAAGAATGGTCTCGAATGACTATGTGAAGAGAAATTTCCCAAGCTCTGATACCATGTAAGAATTTTCTTTAGGAAAAATCACCCAAGATCAAGGAACTCAAGGACAAGCACAATAGAAAACCAAAATACTATGATCAATATGAGAATGAATATCTCAAAAATATGTACATATACAGTAGGAGTGCATGTATATAAAGGCCTCTGAGATGCATCTAGAATAGTTCTAGAAAGAGCTAGGAGATATGCATGACAACTAGAGCACATGTCCTCTATTGTGCATGAATATACATGCATCAATGAGAGGATAAGTATGACAAGATGTCTCATGTGTAGAGATGTTGGCACCATGTGCATAATTAGAGTGCTAACTCCTTTTTTGTCAACTTGACAACTCACAAGAGTACACATACCCCTAGGTGGCTAAGTAATAAATAATTAAATAATGCATTAACCTAAGTAAACTTAAGTAAAATGTAAATAGTAAATACTTATTTATGCAAAAAAGTTACCTTCATTAGAAATAACTATGCTAATCTTCTCTATCTTCAACTTCCAATGTTGTCAAGCTTTACCTACTAATTTCTTTGATGGAGTCACTTTCTCTTCTTGCTTGATCTCTTGTTCCTCTTCCTCTTCATCATTGGACTCAACAATTGTTAACACTATTTTATGTCTTTTTCTTGGTCTGGTCGCTTGTTGTTTTACCCTCTTTGTCTTAGTGGTCACTACTTCCACCAATCTTTTATATTTTCTTTTCAGTTCACTAGGTTGAACATTTGACACTATTGCATAGAGAAGGATCTATTCTAAAGATATTTCTACAATAGATATTGACAAAGGTTGTACATTCAGTATTCCTCGCTTCATAGCTTTTCTTATAGCTTGTAAGTCACTCTCAGTTATTCCAGCCTTTGATGGAGCTTTCTTCATAATAGATTCTATATTTTTGTGTGATGCCTTCTACATAGATTCTTGATGAGCTAATTGGGAGATCCCATCATAAGTTCCAAATTTGTATTCTACTTTGTTAAAGAACATTCTAAATTCAACAATAAATCAATATAACCAACTGTTATATCATCATTCAGTTCATAACCCAAAGGATCAAGAAATGTTTCCCGAGGTTCCAATGCTTGAATATAGGTAAAACTTGTATGAACCATAATGCAAATGTCTTCCTTAAATTTTTCTACAATTGTAGGTACAATTATTAATCTCTATTTCATTTCATTCTAAAATGGTCTTATTATCAGGTTGCCACTGTACAATATCTTATCTACAAGATACCTTTTGCATGCTTTTATGATCTTCTCCATTGTACATCTGTCACTATTCGTTATGTCTGTGAATGATAAATAAGGAAATCTTTTAAGTACATGAAAGAATTTGTGATTGATCAATGATTGAAATCTAAACACAACATTCCTTGTCCTCTTGATCTTATCTAGGTTCTCTATGTAGAGATAATGGGTGTTGCACACATTGCATAATATTGTTATATTTTATTATTTTATTTTATTATGTAATGTTGTGGGGTAAAAGCACAAACCTGTGTCACCTTTTATAAAGGAGAAGTGATATTAGAATTTAAAGTCTTCAACTTTAACAAAATAAAAGTGGCATTTGTGCTTAGAATTTGAAGATGATGTAAACTAATAAAATGTGTAAAATTGGATGAAGTTTATGTCTATATTTTAAAATAAAAAAATTGAATGAAAATTTTATTTATTTTTGAATTTTTAAAGTGTATTTTTGAATTTTTAAAAAATACTAAAAATATAGAGTTTTTTTCCTGTTAAACACATATATGCAACTGTTCATATTTTGGTTTGATTTTGGAATATGTTAGATTTAACATGTATACTTGGTGCACCAAAAAAGAAAATTTGAGATACGGCTAATATTTTTGAAGTTATAATTGGTCAAAGTCAAAGTTGTCAAAAATAGATAGTTTTTTTCTCCCGTCGAAGTTTTTCCATCAAATCTACATATTTTTTAAAACAAATTACATATTCTTGAAGAAGACTCTCTCCTCTAGTGCACCATAAAAAAAAAATTAATTTTTTAACATGATTTACTATTTTTTTCTTATTTTTGAATAGACATCTTCCTGAATCTTAAGATACCTACTTGTAATATTTTCAAATTATAACATATTATTCATAATCAAAACTTTAAAAAAATTATACAATCATAATCGTGACTCCAAGAACTACAAAAGTATATTTTTAGTTTTAAAAAATACTTCAATTTAGTAGTTCAAATTGACCTTCAAAGTGAGATGTTTACAGAAGTTTTGATTTTTGCTTGTTTGGCTGCCACATAGGCTGCCACATAGACTGTTTCGGCCGTAACCGTTTCGGTCGTAACAGTTTTGGCCAAAATAGTTCCGGCTGAAACCCCTGTCGATCAAATAAACCGCTAGCGGTTAATGTTACTATTTGATATAAAAAAATATTATTTTTCCTTTTTTTTAAAATTAAATATATAGGGACAGCGAAAATTGGAAGAAGATTTTCAAAAAACAATTAATTTTGAAGCAATTTTCAACAACTGTTCTGCGGATTTAATCAATATTGCAAAGGATCGAATATTTTGAAGGTGCTTTTTTGTCTGTTCTAATTATTTTTATTTTTATGTATTATATATTGAACCATTAGCTGATATTTAGTGAAATCTAAATTTATTATTATTATTTTCTATAGATTGAAATATTCAATGGGTAGTAAAAGGAAAAGATCAAGGAAATATGATAGAAAAAGAGATGACAAAATGAAAGGCCATACAAAACATGCTCAAAACCAACCTACTAAAATTCTTGAACATGATGAGATTCATGAAGAAAATGAAAGTAATGAAGAGGAAGAAATTGGCAGTTCTATTGATAGAGACAAATTAGAAAGCATAAAAAATTTGATGGATTTGGATGAAGAACTACTTTTAAACCAAATTCCATCTAAAGACATGATAAATGATAACACTATCAGAAAGCATTGTCAGAACATGTGGGATGAATATTTCAAGGATAAAAGTATATTTGGACAGGCACAATTATTTGTCAAGTTATTTAGGAGAAAAGATATGAGACCTGTTTTAGAGTTGTTGGGTGTTGATAACAGGAAAAGCCATGCCCATAATAATAAGACAATAGTTGAAAATTTGTAAAATGCTTATAACAAAATTGACAACACAACTCGAGGAGGTGATTTGAGTAATGCACGTATAGCATTGATGACTACTATATCTAGTAGAAAATTGACACATAGAAAGTAGGTACGTGCAATTTCTGATGTACTACATATATCTAGAAGAACTGTCCAGAGATACCTCAAGAGGAGAAATATGCTAGATGATAACATTGAGAATAACTGGGTGAATATTTTTAGAGTTTTTCAAAAAGACAAGATTTTTGAAGAAGTAAAAAGACAAGTTATTGAATTTTGGATCACACATTCTCATGTTTCTTCCAACAGGCATGATACTATACAAATTAAAGATCAAGAAATAGGGGCCAAAATTGAACATCCAAAACATTTCAGAGATATAACTCAAAGTAAAATTTTTGAAGCATTCGAACAAGAATTTTCAAATGTCAAAATATGTCAGAGAATGTTTGAGAGTTTACTTCCTTCCTTTGTATGCATAAATAAGATGCGAGAAACTTATTGTTTTAGAAATCATGTTGAATTTGGTCTACACTTGCAATCATTTAAAAAAGTTATGGCAATACTTGATCCTAATTTGGTCATCCCTAGCAGTACAACACAATTTGTGAGGTCCATATTATGTGATAAATTAGAAGATTCAGATGAATTCAAAGTGCAATGCATCAAAAATCAGTGTAAAGATTGTGCAGATTTACAAAAAAATTCTAAAATTATGCAAGTTGAGAATATTAATGAATCCACACCAGTTTCATGCATGAGATATGAATATGAGACATACCAAAATAATAGAGAGGATGAATCCAAAAAAATTGTACTAAAGGAGAGTGAATTACATTATGATGAGTTCATGGCCAAGTTTCGTCCATTGATATATCCCCATATCCAACATTGTCATGGTGCATGATGGCAAGCTAAATAGTTTTGTGATTCCAAAAATTGTTTTCCACCTGGTTGTATACTTTCAGTTGTAGATTTTTATGAGAATTATACATTTGCACCTCATACAGAGCTCCAAAGCCAATATTATCATTCTGAATAAGTTGCAATATTTGTGCAAGTGACCTATAGACATGCACAATTTGAGGTGGACCAGATAGAAAGATTTGATGAAAATGAATGCATCATCATCAAAGAGGTTTATTTCTATATTAGTGATGATAGAGTTCATGACAGGAGTTATGTGGCTCATTATTTTGCAATGTTCTCTGAAGATCTCATAAATCATGGAATAAATGTTTCAGAGCACTGAATTTGGTCTGATGGATGTGTACGTTAGTATACACAAAATAGTTACACATTTATTTAACTTTATTTTAACTTATATTTATTTGGACATGTCTATTTCTATTTGATATATGTACATGGATAATTGTAGATACTTATCATGTTTCATGTTCACGGGACAATTCAAATCTGCAAAAGCATTTAATTAGTTAGCAATGCAACATGCTAGAACTAATGTTAAGTTTTTATGGAATTTCTTTGAAAGTGGAAATGGAGAAGGGGAGCATGATGGAGCAGGAGCATGTATAAAACATGCACTTCGACAACATGAACTTGCAGGTAAATATATGCATTTTAAAAATGTACATGTTTGATACTCTAATACCATATATTTTAAATTTTATATATACATGCATATTGCATGTACATACAGGGAATAGGATAGAGAGCGCAAATCAAATTGTTGAATGGTGCAAAGTTCATTTTGCTACTCGAGATACTGAATACAATAAGCATTACTTTTGGGAGATGAAAGGTGAACTAAGTTATATTTATTTTTAATGTATTTTTCAAATCAAGTTGAGTTTTTAATTAAATACTTATTTTGAAATATGACAATTATTTTTTGTATTTGTAACAGATATAGATCGATCTAATCCTTACAATTGTCAAATGATTCCTAGAATTAGAAGTTTACATCAAGTGATGATTATAGGAAACCATAAACCTCCAGTAATTAAAGTAAGAGAGAAAACATGTTTTTGTGATGACTGCATGAAGGACAGTGTAGTGAGTACATGTGAAAATATTGGGAATGGATATGTTTCACATTGGGATTTGAAGGAGATAGTTAGAAAGCCTCCTTTTGAAGATGTTGACATTGACATTGACATTCATGATCCTGTATATTTAGCTGATTATGAGTGCATTTCTGATTTAGTTATGGCAGATTTGTGTGCATATATACATATATATAAATTACTATACATGTACATTTGTTTTAAAATTAATTTATATTTATCTTTTTATATACATGCAGGAGATATTTTTGCAATTCAAGCCTTACCAGATAATGCGGAAAATGTGGACTATTATCTTTTAAGATGCACAAAAGAAAAACACAAGTTGCTAGAAGGAACTATAGATGCTGATGAATAGTCATATCCAATTGGATCAATTGTTATTGAAGGAACATATTATCAACAAACAAAGGTAATTGGTAGTGGTATTGAATTTATTGAATACAAGCCTAGAGAAAAAGTTTTACACTACAATAACCATGTTATAGCAACCAAATTACAATTTGAAGTAGTACAAAGAAAAGGACGTCATGGAAATCAAAAGCAGAAATTGCCTATTGAAGAACATGAAAAACTTCTAGAGATAATAAAAAGTAGAGAGGATCCTAACAATACATTGTTTGTGGAGCTCTAGTTTACCTATGTACTTATTGTGGAGCTCTAGTTGAGTTATGCCTGTATAGCTCTTATACTTTCATATTTAATATTGATAGGATATTTGTTTTATAAATTTTTGTACATTGGATCATTTATCTTGCATATGCAAAATTAGACATGTATTGTTATTTTTATTTAAATTTGACATGGATATCTCATTTAAGACTAGGTCTCTTAGGACCTCCCCTTAAGACAACCCTTTTAGTATTTGTATGTATTTATATGTACATTGTTTATGTTTTCTTACATATGATTGTTAATGTTGTTATGTATTTATGTACATATAATCTTTATATGTTCTTATATGATACATTATTTATGTTTGTATATAATTGTTATGTTCTTACATGTATATGTTATATGAACTATGTTACATATTACATACATTATATTTTATTAATTAAATGATGTTAATTATAGTTAATTAAGAATGTATGTCATTAAATAGAGTTAATTATTAAGACATTAAATATAATTAGATTAAATATAGTTAATTATAGTTAATTAAGGCATGTCATTAAATAGAGTTAATTAAGTCATTAAATAGAGTTAATTATTAAGACATTAAATATAATTAGATTTAATATAGCTAATTATAGTTAGTTAAGGCATGTCATTAAATATAGTTAATACATGACCTACATTAAATATAATTAGACTAAATATAGTTAATTATACAGTTAATTAAGACATGTCATTAAATATATGTTATATCATTATGTACATCGACCATTACAATTATATAGTTAATTACACTTAGATTAAGGCATTAAGATGAATAACTATACATATACATGTAAACTTGAATATTGAAAATATGAATAACCTATAGAAACATGTGCATAACACATACATAAGTTACATAAAAGATGAAGACATCAAAAGATC